>CM035839.1:173883194-174522694 GCA_020510985.1 Pholidichthys leucotaenia | reverse complement strand
CTACCTGTCCATGAACCAAGGCAGTTTAAGGGTTAAAGTTCAATTTACCTTTATTAAATTGAGCAGTTTGGAGGAAAGAACGAACATCTGAGTCACAATTTTAAAAATCGAATGCCATTCATCCAACCATCCATCTTCTACCGCTTATCCGGGGGTCCGGGTTGTGGGGACAGCAGTCCAAACAGAGTAGCCCAGACTGTAGCCCAGTTCACCATGATCCTTATTGATCCCTCCTGCAGATGGTGAAGCCACCGGAGGGCAGACCCATGTGGTTGCTTTGGGTAGACAGGGTCCTTGATGTAACTTTTTTTTCATGGGGATCCACTGGACCACTCTTGGTCTGGCCCTTCTCCCTGGACCAGTTTGTCTTGGGAGACCGTACTAGGGGCAAGTTGCCCCCGACAACGTAGTTCACTAGAGCACACAACTCTCTCCACCATGATAAAGTGGCGATCCACGGAGGGAAAAATCAAATGAGAATATAACAAATAAATATCCAGATAATTGAATATTTGGGTACATACCTAATAAATCCTAGTCCTTACCTCAAGGTATTAGTGCATTGATAAGAATCTAGTAAACTGAGGTTCTCCTCTTCTTTGCTCTCGTTCCAGCCTGAGAACCTGCTGGTTTTCCACACTGCCATTGGTCAGCCGACAGTCAAACTCACAGACTTCAGTGACGCTATTCAGCTCAACAGCGCCCACTACATCCACCCTCTGCTGGGCAGTCCTGAATTTGCCTCCCCGGAGCTGGTCCTCGGAGAGCCGGTGTCTCTGACTTCAGACCTGTGGAGTCTAGGTGTGGTCACCTACGTGCTGCTGAGCGGCGCCTCCCCCTTCCTCGACGAGAGTGCAGAGGAAACCTGCTTAAACATCTGCAGGCTGGACTTCAGTTTCCCCAGCGATTACTTCCAGGGTGTCAGCCAGGCTGCCCGGGAGTTTGTCTGCCTGCTTTTGAGGACTGACCCTGGCAGGAGGCCTTCAGCCGGGCTCTGCCTCCAGGAGCCTTGGCTGCAGGCTGGCCAAGGTGAGAGCCGGACCAGAGCGGAGGGCTGCCTGGACACCTCCCGCCTTATCTCCTTCATTGACAGGAGGAAGCACCAGACAGACGCCAGGCCCATCGGGGGAGTCAGGAGCTTCATTCACAGTCGTCTTCAGCCTCGAGTTTAACCTCCTGTCAGGCCTAAAAATGGTTGGCCTTTAAAAGGAAGGAGAAATTCTGAATGCTGAGCTTATCCTCTTTCACAGACTGGCCATTTAAAAATGAATTATATAATCCCCGAGACCTGCTGAGAGGTCTTCACCAATCAGAGCCCTAGAGAACAGAGCTCTCACCAATCTAATGGATGCCCTCGTCTACTGCTGCTTGCTGGTTTCGAGTCAACAGATTTTTATATGTAAGTGAATAAAAATCTTTTTTTTTAAAAAAGAACATAATGAAGTAAGTTATTTTTGTTTGCAAGAGTCCTTCCAGCGAGCCAATCGATCGAGAGTCAGCGTCGCTGCACAGGCGCAGAGCTTTCAGGAGAAAGCAGAGAGCAAACTGTCCTCTGGGAAACAGACTTTGTGTTACTGCTCTTTTACACTTTTGAAAAGCCGCCCCTTTCTTATAGAAACACTGTACGGAAAGGACTAAGTTCTGTCTCTACATTTCCAAGAAAAACAGAACAGCTGTAGAAAACGGTCGTGAGTTTTCCAAAAGCTTTTCCAGCGGCTGCACTTACATAACATACCCTAATCTAAGCTCCACCATGACAACCATGTTGTAACAATGCTGCACTGTCCCGTCTGAGAAGAAGCGAGTCATCATTTTGCTTTTCATAGAACAAAACTTTGTGTTGCGCAGATATGACATGTTTAAGCCTTACCGTGTAAATAGACTTCTGCCCCCGTTCACAGCGGACCGTCAGAGCCTTCAGTGGCGAACGCAGCAGTGGGGGGAGACGATTTTACTGTAAATGCACTCATTGTATGTTATGTTTGATTATCATGTGCAATGTTGCAGCTTTAACATTTTATGCAACTATTTATGAAGACATCTGTTGTATCTGTAATAAATCTAGAGGAAAAAAAAAAGCATGTACTTGGTACTGCGAGCACTGCTGGTAGTTTGTGTTTATTTGAGTGTTATGACTGCCGGGCCACCGTAGAGGTCACAATCTACGATCATTATGGTTTGATCAAAGTAATTTAACTCTTTTGTACTGTATGCCTCAGTAGTATTGGTACACCAAAGTTGCTCTAGCTTTATAGTCCTTAATAAAGTATGTTTTATTGTGATTACATTTCACTTTGGTTAGGTAATCTATGACCATGAGATGATTGTTTACACAGCAACAAGGAAAGCTTGTTAGTTTTGGTCGCTGTATACCTTTATAAAAACAAAAGGCAGGAGAAAGGGTTGGATCAAGAGTTAAGATTTTATTTACGAAATGGTGTTTTCACTTTATGTATAGTTACTTGTTGCCAAAATATTTTAGTTAAGAATCTAAAGAAAAAGTGTAACTATTTAAAAAAAAAAAAAAAAAGCGGTAATGGAGCAAGTAGCTGTTTTCTTAAGAAAAAAAAAATATATATATAAAAAATTTTAAAATACCATGCATCCATTCAGCATGGTGGTCAGGATGTTTCATTTTAAGCAGAAATCAGCACTCTTTTTTTTTTTTTCTTTTCTCTTCATTATTTTAGTTCATCACCGCCAACAGACTGGACTGAATACCTCAGAGTAGGTTTTTTTCTTTTCATCTTTTGTTGTTTTTGTTTACCCTTTTTTCCATGTTTGTCTTTTTTTTTTTTAAATCATTGCATGTATATTTCTTTGTACAGGCCATACATTTTTTTTCCTCTGTAAATATTCTTACTTTGCCATCAGTTATTTGAAAATTAAACATATTGAGCACCTGTTTGTCGTTTTTGTGTTTAGTTTTTTTTTTTTTTTTAACACAGCTTGCATATTAAAGGTAAAATTAGGAAAGGTTTTGACGACCATGAATAAGAGAGAACATTTACACACAGTGGATGTTTGATCATGTACTGTGGAGGGAGAAAACTGACAGATTAGCTTTGTTTCTGCTACCAGCTACAGATGTTTTTTGTTTTGTCTCCATGTGTGATTGTGTCTTTACTTTGTGCTGTTTTTGTTGTCACTTGTGAGTCGGTCAAACCCTGACACACACATAGTTGGATCACGTGGCACAGCCAGCCATAGAGAGCCGAAGACACGCCACCTCTAGTTCCACATATGGGACTTTAAATCAGAGAAAATCTCCATTGAAGTAGTATCGTAGTAGCTACATTATTTACGTGGAAAATTATCTTTTAAATTGACAAACATATGTGTATAACTTTAGAGGGATCACACTCTGCCTTCCTGGGAAGGTCTATGCCAAGGTACTGGAGAGGAGAGTCCGGCCGTTGGTCGAACCTCGGATTCAGGAGGAGCAATGTGGTTTTCATCCTGGCCGTGGCACATCAGACCAGCTCTTTACCCTCTCGAGAATTCTTGAGGGTTCATGGGAGTTTGCCCAACCAGTTTACATGTGTTTTGTGGACTTGGAGAAGGCATTTGACCGCGTCCCTCGTGGTTTTTTGTGGGGGGTGCTTCAGGAGTATGGGGTATTGGGCTTGTTGTTACGAGCTATTCAGTCTCTGTATGACTGTTGTGAGAGTTTGGTTCGTATTGCCAACACTCGGTCAGAGTCATTCCCAGTGAGAGTTGGATTCCGCCAGGGCTGCCCTTTGTCACCAATCCTGTTCATAATTTTTATGGACAGGATTTCTAGGCACAGCCAGGGAATGGAGGGTGTCATGCTTGGTGACAACAGGATCTCATCTCTGTTGTTTGCAGATGATGTTGTCCTGTTGGCTTCATCCAGCAATGACCTACAGCTCTTGCTGGGACGGTTTGCCACTGAGTGTGAAGCGGCTGGGATGAGAATCAGCACCTCCAAGTCCCAGTCCATGGTCCTCAGCCGGAAAAAGGTGGATTGTCCTCTCTGGGTTGGGGACAGGCTCCTGCCCCAAGTGGAGGAGTTTAAGTATCTTGGGGTCTTGTTCACGAGTGAGGGGAGAATGGAGCGAGAGATTGACAGACGGATCAGAGCAGCATCTGCAGTGATGCGGACGTTGTACCGGTCTGTTGTGGTGAAGAGGGAGCTTAGTTCTAAGGCAAAGCTGTCGATTTACCAGTCAATCTACGTTCCTACTCTCACCTATGGTCACGAGCTTTGGGTAATGACCGAAAGAACGAGATCACGGATACAAGCGGCTGAAATGAGCTTTCTCCGTAGGATTGCCGGACTCACCCTCAGAGATAGGGTGAGGAGCTCAGTCATCCGGGAGAGGCTCAGTAGAACCGCTGCTCCTCCACATTGAAAGGAGTCAGTTGAGGTTGTATGGGCATCTGATTAGGATGCCTCCTGGATGCCTCCCACTTGAGGTGTTTCAGGCACGTCCCACTGGGAGGAGACCCCGGGGCAGACTCAGGACTCGGTGGAGAGACTATGTCTCCCAGCTGGTCTGGGAATGCCTTGGTATCCTCTCTGAAGAGCTGGAGCAGGTGGCTGGGGAGAGGGAAGTCTGGGCTTCTCTGCTTGAACTGCTGCCTCCACGACCCGGACCTCCGGAAAAGCGGTAGAAGATGGATGGATTGATCATATGTGGAACTCGTGGCAAAATTTGATCAGGATCAAAAGATAATTTTGCTCTTGCCATTCACTTCAATGGAGATTTTTTTTCTGATGTAAGGTCCCATATGCAAAAGTGGAGGGGGTGTGACTTGGGCTCTCCATTAGCTTTTAACTCTTGGCTAGCAGAATGCTAAAAATTTAGCAACATGCAAAAATAAAGTCAGTGTCCAACATAATCAGTACTGTAGACGGTCCAGTCAACCACTACAGCAGTCGGCCACTCACCAGCCCTGGAGAATAATGGCAGAAACACTTTTGTTTTTTGGTTTGCTTTTTCTCACTCCTTTTACAGTCTGATAGATACATGTCCATGTGGTCTTCGATCACAGTGTTAGATTGACCTGTTGGGGTGTGGCACTCGTGACTTTCTACGTCATGTAACAAATAGCACAGTAAATCCAGGGGCATGGATACCTTTTAGATCTCATCAAATATATCCTGAAAGGGTAGTAGTTTTGTCATTTCACCCATTATATCATTTGAAATACAAGTCTTTCAACCACTATGTACATAATTGTTGTAGTCTTCTACTACAACTCTGTGTACTTTTTCTAATGTGATAATTGCATTTTGCACCTTCTAAAGCACATAAATCCTTAATATGCAGGTGGATGGTACTAATGATGG
Source organism: Pholidichthys leucotaenia (assembly GCA_020510985.1). NCBI lineage: Eukaryota > Metazoa > Chordata > Actinopteri > Cichliformes > Pholidichthyidae > Pholidichthys > Pholidichthys leucotaenia. The sequence continues at coordinate 174,517,377 of CM035839.1, read as the reverse complement.
CATGTGATGGGCCTGCGTTTGAACAGACTTGCCTTTTTTTAAACTACCATCTGTGTTCACCTTCACTTCCATGTTGGTGATTCACTGATGACATGCACTGAATACACATTTTAGGTGGTTATGGTTATAGGGTAATGCTTGAGTGGGATCCGGGGGGATATTGTCCTTTCCGAGTTCAGGACAATCTCTCGCCATAAGTGGAGGAGTTCAACTGTCTTGGAAGAATGGAGCGGGACAGATAAGAGCAGCAGTTGCAGTGATGTGGACATTGTACCAGTCTGTTGTGGTGAAGAGGGAGCTGAGCTGTAAAGCAAAGCTGTCGGTTTATCAATCAATGTACAGTATGTTCCTACCCTCACCTATGGTAATGAGGTCTGGCTAGAGATCAAAAGAACGAGACTACAGATACAAGTGGCTGGACTCACCCTTAGAGATAGGGTGAGGAGCTCAGAGTAGAACTGCTGCTCCTCCACATCAGAAGAAGCCAGTTGAGGTGGTTTGTACATCTGATCAGGATGCCTCCCATGTGAGGTGTTTTGCATACATCTCACTGGGAGGAGATCCTGGAGCAGATCCAGGACACGCTGGAGAGACTGTCTCCCAACTGCCCTGGGAAAGGCTTGTTACCCTCCATGAAGACCTGAGGAGAGGGAAGTCTCATCTCCTCTGCTTAGACTGCTGTCCCTGCAACCTGGACCCACAAATAATTGGTAGAAGATGTATCTCTTGAAGTAAGTTTGTATTTATACTAACAGACAAATGACTTTCAGCCACAAAGTTGTGATTTACTTAAACATTTTATGGGGAAAAAGTGCAACCAAACAAAAAAAAAACAACTCTGGCCCAAACATACAGACATAAGTGAGGTGATGAACTGAAGTGCAACTTTATAAAACATGTAATCACTACACATGCCTATTAAAATAAAATCACAAGTACAAACCCCAATTTCAGTGAAGTTGGGATATTTGGTAAAAGGTAAATAAAAACAATACAATGATTTGCAAATCCTTTTCAACCTATATTCAATTGAATACAAATACAAGAAATGTTCTGATTAACTTTTTTTTTTTTTGCAAAGATTCACTCAATTTGAATTTGATGCCTGCAACACGTTCCAAAAAAAGCTGGGACAGCGGCAAGAAAAGACTGGGAAAGTTGAGGAATGCTAAAAAGAAACTCACCTTTTTGGAGCATTCCAGAGGTAAACCGGTTAATTGGAAACAGGTGAGTGTCATCATCATCATCATAGCAGTCTGTCGTGGGCGACAATGACTGTTTCATTTAGGTCTGATCAGATTCCTCCACACAGCTCTGTCCTTAGCCTTCCACTGCCAGGAACTCCTGTCTATGTCCAACTTCTTCAAGTTTCTTTTTACAGTGTCTTTAAATCTGAGTCTTGGTCTACCCTGATTGCGTTTGCCCTTGCATAACTGTGAGTTGAGTAACTGCCAAGGGAGACGCTGGTGGTCCATCCTCTCAACATGTCTGAGCCATCTCAGGTTCATCTGTATTAGCATGTCCTCCACTGATGGTAGTCCAGCTCGTTTCAACACTTCTATGTTGGTTATCTTGTCTTTCCATGAGATGTTCATTATGGCTCGAAGGAGTCTCATGTACGCGTGGAGTTTCTTCACCTGCAGTCTGTAGACAGTCCAAGTTTCAGCACCGTACAATAGAGTAGCCAGTACTGTCTCTCTGTACACTTTGCATTTCACATGGATAGACACACGTCGATTGTTCCACAGTCTCTCCCTCAAGTTTCCAAACACAGCGCTCGCTCTTCCCATTCTGAGAGATAGTTCATCCTCCAGCCTAGCATTCTCTGAAACAGTAGCCATGTTTACATGGACACAAGTAACCGGATTAAAAGCCTGATCGGAATAAAAATGTTTCATGTAAACACGCCAATCTGAATATTCTGACCCGATCACACTCATTCGGATCAAAATTTCCTTCTGATTGAGACGGGTGGGTTATGCCAATTGTTAATCCGATTGGCGCGCATATAAACATCTATTCTAAAGTTTGGGTAGAAAATATGTTCACTGCGCATGTCTGTACGTCAGCCACACGTCGACGTGACATATTTCCGCCTTTACAGCAGCTAGCGGAAGACATGGCAGGCGTAAAACAAATCTGGTCTGTATCATCCTGCTGTCTCCCTCTGTTCGTCATATGCAGAAATATGTACTGCTGGGCTTGTAGCTTCATTACGGAGACCAGCAGAAGCAAAAGTATACTCTGAATAACGCAATACAGGTCCATTTCAAAAAGAGAAAGACACAAAGAGCTTCTTCTTCTACTATTTCCGGAATGTTGGATAATTGTGCACATGTCAAAATGATTGTCCATTCAAATGTGTGACACATGGAAACGCACATCCTAATCGGATCAACTTTTTCAGGATCCATGTAAACAGTAAAGTTCTGATCTGAATTGTAATCAGATTGAAGAAATTTTGCACATGTAACCATGGCTAGTGCTACCTAGGTACTTGAAAGTCTTGCACTTGGCTAGTGGTTCTGTACCAGTGCTGATCTCTTCTGGTAGTGATGTTGAGAATTGGAACTTTGATGGTTGATAAAGGCACTCTGTCTTCTTGATGTTGATTTGGAGGCTGAATTGACTTGTTGCTCTTGCAAATTCCCCCACTAAAGATTGCATATCTTCCACGCTGTGTGCAACAAGAGCACTGTCGTCGGCAAAGAGCATTTCTCTTACTACTTTTATTGATGTCTTGCTCTTGGCTTTAAACTGTGCCACATTGAACAAGTCTGCTTCTTTCCTTGTTTGAATGTATACTCCTTCTGAAGAGTGTCATAATTGGGTATAAAAGGAGCATCCCCAAAAGGCTCAGTTGTTCACAAGCAATGATGGGGCAAGTTCACTACTTTGTGAACAACTGCATAAGCAAACAGTCTAACAGTTTAAGAACAACATTTCTCAACCTACAGTTGCAAGGAATTTAGGGATTTCATAATCTGCAGTCCATAATATCATCAAAAGATTCATAGAATCTGGAGAAATTTCTGCACATTAAGTGGCAAGACCGAAAACCAGCAGTGAATGCCTGTGACCTTTGATCCCTCAGGTGGCACTGCATTAAAAAAATGATGTTCTGTAAAGGATATTACCATGTGGGCTCAGGAACATTTCAGAAAACCACTTTCAGTTAACACAGTTCGTCGCTACAGCTACAAGTGCAAGTTAACCCTTTATAGGGCACTCATTAATATACTTTAAAATTGAAAAATTCAACCCTAGACCATTATTGGCAGATATTACAAGATTGTTTCAGTGAGTGTGATTAATGTTATTATTATTATTATAGTGTTACAATATATTATGCCTTCTGCAAATATGGTTCTTCTCCCAATAATGGGTTAAAACTGTACCATGCAAAGTGAAAGCCATATATCAACACGCAGAAATGCTGCCAGTTGCTCTGGGCCCGAGCTTATCTGAGATGGACTGACGCAAAGTGTAAAAGTGTAGTGTGGTCTGACAAGTCCATTCATCCATCCATCTTCTACCACTTAATCCTTTTTGGCTCATGGGGGAGCTGGAGCCTATCCTAGCGTCTTTGGGCGAGAGACAGGGTTCATCCTGGACAGATAGCCAATCCATTGCAGGGTCTGACAAGTCCACATTTGAAATTGTTTTTTGAAATCATGGATATCGTGTTTTCCAGGCTAAAGATGAAGACAACCATCCAGATTGTTATCTGTGCAAAGCTCTCAAAAGCCAGCATCTGTGATAGTATGGGGGTGTGTTAGTGCCCATGGCATGGGTAACTTGCACATCTGTGAAGGCACCATTAATTCTGAATGGTACATACAGGTTTTGGACCAACATATGCTGCCATCCAAGCAACGTGTTTTTCAGGGACATCCCTGTGTGGCGGTTTTGTGTAAACCCCCACAAACAGACTGGACAGACACAGCGCTCGGCTAGAGCAATTAACAGAACAGTGAAATGTGTGTATTAATGTCTACAGGCAGCCCCGCTTCTTCTGGCTCTCTACTGTGATGTTAATGTCACCTTTCATGCATTGTGTTCATGCATCCTGTCCTTACTGTGACCTAGAGACTGAGATCAATATGTAGATGTGCCTTGTAACCTCTTTGTTCTGCAGCTGGAGCAGAGTCTAGCAAATCTGCCTATTGTGATGTATGTCTCTCAAATGCAAATCTCTCTCGTTCTGATTTTGCAACTGCTGCTGCTGGACAAAGACTTTGTGTCCCTCTGCCGAGAGCCGCTGGGCTCGCTCCCGGCGCGCATGCACGGCTCCGGGAGCGGAGCTCGTGTCGGCGATATGATTCAATAAACTCTACTTAAAACCTCAGCATCGCTGCTTATTATTTCATGCCGCCTCACTGGTGACCCCGCAGACGCACACGCTTTGTGCGACGCAACCTTCTGGTCTGGACGACCACGCTGGCGACTCGACGCTGAAAAAAAACACGCTGCCAGCGAACACAGCAGCCTGATGCAAACGATCCGCCCTCCCTTCTGCTTCAGGGAGACCTTGACGCGGAGCCAACACAGGCGAGCTACTCTCCCGGCATCACCCACGACCGGGAAAACTGCAGAAAACGTCATGGCGCGACCCTCGCCTGAGATCGGGACGTCCACGCTGGACCGGCCGAGGGTCACAGAACGTTTTCTCCCTCTCACCGCTACTCCTTCCTCTCAGCGATCCTACTCATCTACCCGAGCCTGAGGAACAAAGATCGTCTATCTCCCCTCAATGCTCCAACGCACCATGACTAATCTGCAGCCACAGCCCATCATAGATGTTTAACGGTGCCGTCTGCGCTGATCTCCACCAAGATTCTGCACCCTGACTCGCCTCTCCAGCTGGCCCACCCACGCACGAGCCCCGGCGCACGCACCGGGGAGTTACGAGGATGGCGCACCATGCACGGGACAAATACGGCTCTTCTGACCGCCTTCCTTCTGCTGCACACTGGCCCTTCAGGCTTGCTTGTACACCTGAGGCCCGCAGCTTGCTCACTGGATTTTATGGTCTTAGCCACGGCACACAAGGGGAATTCAGCCGTCTGCGGTTCCCGAGGCATTAGGGTTGCGCCTGCCCTAAAGTCAACACGCCAGTCCCTCTGCTTTTATTTTTTTCTTACCGCCGCTCCTGCTTTTCTTCATGGCCACGAGAGGAGTCAGAGACAAATTTTTCTTCTTGTGATCGCCGCACGTGCAACGGGACAGCCCCTCGACAGCCCCTCGACATCGCGGAGCAGCAAGCAATTTTTGCGCGGCTCGGACAATTTCACCGTCACCTGCCGGCACTTACTACCCCCCTCCTCCCTCCCCCTCTGCCTGCAGCGAGCTTCTCCCACAGCTCGCTCCCATAGATGGATTATCGAGGTCTCGGCCCCCTGCTGTGCTCTCTGGGGGGGAGCGTGTGGCGGTTTGGTGTAAACCCCCACAAACAGACTGGACAGACACAGCGCTCGGCTAGAGCAATTAACAGAACAGTGAAATGTGTGTATTAATGTCTACAGGCAGCCCCGCTTCTTCTGGCTCTCTACTGTGATGTTAATGTCACCTTTCATGCATTGTGTTCATGCGTCCTGTCCTTACTGTGACCTAGAGACTGAGATCAATATGTAGATGTGCCTTGTAACCTCTTTGTTCTGCAGCTGGAGCAGAGTCTAGCAAATCTGCCTATTGTGATGTATGTCTCTCAAATGTAAATCTCTCACTCCTGCATCTGCTGCGAGACACACACACTGTGTGTCTCCTCTTCTCAGAGAGCCGGAGGATCCCGCTCCGGTCTGCTCACACTTGGATCGGAGCGGGGATCCTGTGAAGGCGGTATGATTCAATAAACTTCCTTAAAACTCTCATCGCTGCTTATTATATCATGCCGCCTCACCTGCTTATTTCAGCAAGAATGCCAAGCCACATTCTGCATGTGTTACAATAACATGGCTTCATAGTAAGAGTGTGGGTACTAGACTACCTGTCTCCCACTGAAAATGTGTGGCACATTATGAAGCACAAAATATTGTCAAAGGAGACCCCAGACTATTGAGCAAGTGAAGTTGTCTGTTAAGCGACAATGGGAAACAATTCCACCAACAAAGCTTCAACAATTGGTGTCCTCAATTCCTAAACACTTACTGAGTGTTTTTAAAAAGAAAGATGATACAACACAGTGGTAAGCATGCCCCTGTCCCAGCTTTTTTGGAACATGTTGCAGGAATCAAATTCAAAATGAGTGACTATTTACAAAAAAAAAAAAACTTTATCAGTTTGAACATTAAATATCTTGTCTCTGTAGTGTATTCAATTGAATAGAGGTTGAATAAGATTTGCAAGTCATTGTATTCCATTTTTAAAAATGGATATAATAAAGAGCGATGGCAAGAACCAAGCAGACCGCCCGTAAAATCTACTGGAGGAAGAAGCCCCCCAGGAGACAGCTAGCCACCAGGGCTGCTCGGAGAGGCGCTCTGGCCACCGGCAGAGTGAAGAGGCCTCGCCGTCACAGGCCCGTGGCTCTGAGAGAGATCCGTCGCTACCAGAAATCCACGGAGCTGCTCATCCGTAAGCTGCCCGTCCAGCGCCTGGTGAGGGAGCTCGCTCAGGACTTCAAGACCGTCCTGCGTTTCCTGAGCTTCGCCGTCATGGCTCTGCAGGAGACCAGCGAGGCCCACCTGGTGGGTCTCTTCTTTGCTAAGGGGGTCACCATCATGCCCAAAGACTTCCAGCTGGCCCGCTGCATCCGCGGAGAGAGAGCTTAGACTTTCTGCTGCACATTCACCAGCCATAATGCTCTGCACTGTGTGTCTATATATATACATTTATAGTAATATGGACATATGTTTACTAGATGTTGTTTTTTCTTGCCTTCTGATTGTTGCTCTGAGTGTTGCTATCCCTATGCTGTTGCAATCCTGGAATTTCCCCATTGTGGGACTAATAAAGGCTTATCTTATCTTATCTTATATGTACATTTTACACAACACCCCAACTTCATTGGAATTGGGAGTTAGAAAACGAAACAAAGTCCAGTCAGTATTTTACAAAGCTGTTGACCTACTGGGCAGTAGAGCTGTATTTATACACAAAAGCACTCTATGGTTATGTTATAATATAATACTATAATAATAATGGATTAGAATTACAGTATATGGCGCTTTACATGTCAAGTGACATCTCAATGCATTTACAGTGAGTCCATTATTCATTCACTCCAGACAGACATTGATAATGGTAAGCTACTACTGTAGCCACAGCTGCCCTGGGCCAGACTGACAGAAACGTGGCTGCCAATCCATGCCAACGGCCTCTCCGACCACTACTGAACATTTATACACATTCATGCCCAGTGTCATGGACACTACAGGCAAGGTGGGTAAAATGTCTTGCCCAGGGACACAATGGCAGGATGGCTGGGGACAGTGGGATTCGAACCGCCAATCCTCTGGTTATCGGATGACCTGCTCTACCTCCTGAGCCACTGCCGCCCACATTTCCCTCCTCCATTCCATTTTTGCTGAGCACCAAGCTGGATGGCAGGAAGTTCCATTTTTATATGGTCTTTGGTATGACCCAGCCGGGACTTGAACCCCAACCTCCCAGTTGTGGAGCAGATGCTCTACCTCTAGGCCACCACTCCAGTTGTGCTAATCAGTCAAAGCACTTGTAATTACCAGCACTTTATTCTACAGGCTCCAAACACATACGGCCTATTTAGAATCATCAGTTACAAAGAGCAAATCATTGAACTGTGGGGAGAAACCTTTACAGGCACAGGGAGAACATGCAAAATCCACACAGAAACACCACTGCCAACCACAAAATTGAAATTTGTTGAGCCTAGCCAGGCTTTGTATGAACACCAATGATTCCTCTCCGATAAATACCTATATCCAAGACTCTCTTATACTGTATGTGCCTTTTAGCTGCAGCATAGTATCAGCCATATGAAACAACAGATACAGTGGCAAGGAAAAGTACGTGAACCCTTTGGAATGACCTGGTTTTCTGCATTAATTGGTCATAAAATGTGATTTGATCTACATCTACAGTTATGTGAAAAAATTAGGACACCCTATGAAAGCCTGTGGGGGGGGGTTTATTTGGACATATGGATATTTAATATCAAAACAAAACTGAAGAAAAGACTTTTTATCATTTTCTGTAAAATGCAATTCTAAAAACATGTCATTTCTGTTGAGGAATAAATTAACACACCCCCACATTTATTCCCACTTAAAATGGCTAAAATCACACACAGTTGTATCACGTCAGGTGCACATGATTAGAACATCGTTACTCAGCACTTTGAAAGAGGCTTGTCCTATTTAAACCTCAGACATTTAGTTTGGTGTGCTCCTGACTGTTGAAGTGAGAGTGAACACCATGGTGAGATCGAAAGAGCTGTCTGAGGCCTTCAGAAAGAAGATTGTAGCAGCTTATGAGTCTGGTAAGGGATTTAAAAAGATCTCAGAAGAATTTGAAATCAGCCATTCCACGGTCTGGAAAACAGTCTACAAACAGAGGACATTCAAAACAAATGCCAACATGCCCAGGTCTGGCCGTCCAAGCAAGTTCACCCCAAGAGCAGACCGCAAGCTGCTAAAAGAAATCTCCAAAAACCTTAAAATGTCATACAGAACCTACAGCAGGCTCTTGCTACTGTTGATGTAAAAGTGCATACCTCTACAATCAGAAAGAGACTGCACAAGTTTAACTTGCATGGGAGGCATGCAAGGAGAAAACCTTTACTCTTTAAGAGAAACATGAAGGCCAGACTGAAGTTTGCCAGAGGGAATGTAGACAAAGACCAGGACTTCTGGAATAATGTTCTTTGGACAGATGAGTCTAAATTTGAATTATTTGATCACCAGAACAGAGGACGTGTTTGGCATAGACCAAATACAGCATTCCAGGAAAAGAAACTCATACCAACTGTGAAGCATGGAGGTGGAAGTGTCATGGTTTGGGGATGCTTTGCTGCAGCAGGACCTGGCCAGCTCACCATCATAGAACCCTGCATGAATTCTATTGTGTATCAGAGGGTGCTTGAGGACTACGTGAGACATTCTGTAAAAAAATTACGGAACTGGACACTGCAACATGACAATGACCTAAAACATACCTGTAAATCCACCAAGGACTGGCTAAAAACTAAGAAATGGAGAGTCCTGGAATGGCCGAGTAAAAGCCCAAATTTTAATCACATTGAGATGCTGTGGGGTCACTTGAAACAGGCTGTACATGCAAGAAACCCCTCAAACATTTGACAGCTGAAAGAATTCTGCGTTGAGGAGTGGAGCAAACTTTCCTCAGACCAATGTCAGAGACTGGTATATGGTTACAAGAAGTGTCTCACTGAAGTTATTTCAGCTAAAGGGGGTAACACTAGCTAATAGGTTCTAGGGTGTCCTAACTTTTTCCTCAGTTACAATATGCATTTTTGTTTATATCTTTTGTTTAATGAGTAAAACAAGGTTAATTTTTTGTTATTTACCTGCAATTAAATCACCTTGTTTTCCAGAGATAAATAAAAACAAGATTAGACATCAATATGTGAACATTTCTTAATAAAGAACTGAATATTTAATGGAGTGTCCTAATTTTTTCACATGACTGTACGTGGCAAGTATAGACAAACGCAATAGCTTAACCTAATGCCACACAAACATTTATAATATTTCATGTCTTTATTGGACACATCCATTAAACATTCACAGTGCTGGTGGAAAAAGTAAGTGAACCCTTACGCTAATAACTTCAACAAAAGCCAAGAGTGAGCAAACCTAGAGTCCAAGCAATGAAAGAAGATTGGACTGAAGTGTAGAGCTACCTTGACTTATAGCAAAACACTCAAACATTTTGAGTTTTTTATTCACAAGAAGCATCTGCTGATATGAAATCTGCCTAGCAAAAAAGAGTTCTGTGAAGACCTGTGATCAAGAATTGTTGACTTGCATAAAACTGAGTTACAAAGTAATCTCCAAGACTTCAGGTATTCACCAGTCCACAGTTAAACTGTCTACAATGAGATGATTTAGCACTGTGACTACTTTCCCTAGAAGTTGACGCCCAGCAGGGCTGACTTCAAATGCACAAAGCAGAATCTGCAATGAGATTAAAAAAAAAAAAGAACCCTAACAGTTAAAGGCTTGAAGGAATCAGTGGAACTGTAATAACTTGTTTATCAATAGTCCTCAGAGTCCCAGTATATTGGTTCTTGTCAAATATCTGGTCGAGACTGCCCTCAAGTGGCTCCTGTAAAGAGTGGTTGCTTCATAAACCTGACCATTTTTCTCTGGGAAAAATACAGTTTAGACTTCTGTTCTTAAGAGTCTTTATTATTATTATTATCATCATCATCATCATCATCTTCTCTCTTTTGATTTAATTTGATCTCAGGACTTGGCCATTGTACATTAAGTACTGTAAAATACCAATATCACTTCATATAATTTCAGAATTATTGCTGCAATTAAAAAATGTTCAATCATACTTTTTTGTCATTCCTTTGAGTATGATTTTTTTTTTTTTATTAGCATTGGTAAAAGGTGATGATGATCATTATCATTATTATTATAGGGCTGTCTACGCTTACATCATCGACCTCATAAACGTGCAGAAGGATGCGCCAAGGTATCAAAAAATAAAAAAATGACGATTTCAATGCATTTCTATGGGAATGTTAGCTAAATTTAAACATTAAAAAAATGTCAAAATGGTGTGCAACTGGCTCATGTATCCATCACCATCTTATGAAAGATGGTGATAGCAATCAGAATACAAAATTTTTAGATTCATATTGGCCAGCAGAGATTACCAAAGGAGGATTTTGTGGGCTGCCTTTTCATATGAGTTGGCTAAGGGATGATATGTTCCACGTCTCCGTCTGGCCACAGATGGAGATTGCCCCTGCTGCAGGTATGTCTGTTTACCAAACTGTGACTCTTATTGATTATTAAAAGTAACTTGCTTACACTTAGAGTTAATGCAAACATGCGAAAAACACCCGAATTTGAATCAGAGGGAGTTAATAGCTAAAATAGCATTAGCATAGAAACGCGTCAGCTCAGTAGAAATATTAATTCCATTTTGAGCTGTTTATCAGCCTCAGAGTAAACATAGTAACACTGCAATTAAACTCATTTAAAAATAAGACTGACACTCACCTGCTGACAAATGGACCGAAGCTCTGTAGAGCTGAAACGAAGTGTCGGGATTAACAGGGCGAACGAGTGTAAATAAACAGGAGCGTACGGGAGACGGGAGGCTGTTTTTCCTGTGAGCTCCGGTGGATAAATTTTGCAAACCTAAGCATGACGACTTTTTTCTATATCAGGTACAATTTATTTTCTATTATTGGAGTGTTCCGCCAGTGCGCAGCAAAGCTGGTGCATTTATTCGTTGTTACAAATATCAATAAATATTGTTTCTCGACACTCTTGAATCATTCTTCTACATGCTGGCTGGTAGACGGTAGGGACACTTTCTGAGATCACAAATTTAAAGTTTTTGATCATATCTAATCCGATCTTGCAGTGAATGCTCATTGTAATATTGATATGCCATATTGTTTCAATGGTAAACTGACGGTTTTTCTTACCTCCGCGCTTTGCACATTCACATGCAAGTACCCGGATGTGTAGACAGTCCTATAGTCACAGGGCCGAAGAGGTGGTACAGACAGGGCCCTAGACTTGCTAAAGACCTCAGTGAGATCGCAGAACACCACAGGCATGTGGCGGAGGTCAACAATCAGTCAGCAATAGCTGGTTTAAATGTTCAGCCGAGGCATGCCGGGTGCCAGACCTCATTTGTATAAAGTTAAAAAATTAAAACTTTTTGCAAATGTGGGGTACAGGCAACGTGACACACCACAGCCCATTGTGTTTCACATAGACACTGAATAGGAGGCGGAGAAAAACAGATCTAGTGGACACTACTATATTGCGCGTGTCCACTGTCATATAATGTGATATTTATATGTGGTGTGTCTTTAAGACTGTGGTGACGTCACAGGTCAGAGTTGACCTTCACCGAGTGAATATTGTATGAAAATGGCCGCCTGTTAATGTTTCCCGCTCCTAGTTTTTAAAAGAGAACTTTGTTGAAACCACTATTCGTGTGGACCTCAGTTCTTTACATGGTGTCAGAAGTGCTTGACGGACACTCTGCTTCAGTAAGATGGCCAAGTTTAATCCCCCGGAAAGTTTTCCTTTTCATCGTCCAAATGAATGGGCGGGCTGGAAAGAGCACTTTCTGCGTTTCCGGACGGCTACAAAACTGAATAAAGAGGACGGCGAAGTTCAGGTCAGTTCACTGATTTACGCCATGGGCCCCGAAGCTGAAAACATCTTCAAATCATTCTCATTTACTGAGGAAGCGGATCAAAAGAAGTTTGACGTTGTGTTGGGAAAATACGACGAGTACTTCTGTCCTAAACGGAACGTGATCCATGAGCGCGCTTGTTTTCACCAGAGGCGGCAGCGGCCTGGTGAGAAAGTGGAAATGTTTATCAGAGCCCTTCATGAGATGTCAGAACACTGTGACTTTGGTGTAAAGAGAGATGAACATATCCGTGACCGAATTGTTGTGGGCATCCTCGATAAAGAGCTGTCACGTAAACTGCAGATGATGGCTGATCTAACGCTTGCCCAAACTATTCAAACAGTTCGCCAGTCCGAGGAGGTTGTCCTCCAGGTTCACAAGCAGGGGGAGGCACACGCCACGGTGCAGGAGGTCCAGGGAAAAGCAGCAGGCAGAGGAAGATCTCCATTTAAACCAAAGAAGAAAAAAAGTGGAGAGCAAAAAGACTCATGGTGTGGAAGATGTGGAAAATTAAAACACAGAGATCCTGAAAAGTGCCTAGCCATGAAGTCAACATGCAACAAGTGTAAAAAGGTGGGTCACTGGGAAAAGAAATGTCACAGTAAATCAGTCAGAGAAGTCACTGAAGAGACAGTTTCCCAGACACCATTTTTTTTGGGCGCAGTCACAAAAACAAATAGAAATGACGACCCATGGACCATACAGCTTACAATTGGAACAACACCAGTCAATTTTAAAATTGATACGGGTGCAGATGTAAACATTATGGGAGAAAAGACATTTAACAAACTAGTTCCTAAGAAGGAATTAGAGCCATCTAATGTCACACTGTGCAGCCCGGGTGGTCAATTGGACTGTATAGGAAAATTTCAAGCCTTCACAGAATACAAAGAAAAACCATATACTTTTCCTGTGTATGTCATCAGTGGCAATAATGCAAACAATTTGCTGGGCAGAGATACAGCAATGCCGATGGGGCTTGTGAAGCGTGTCGAAGAAGTACACAAAGCATTTGGTGAGCATGGAACACTTAAAACAGAACCAGTTAAAATCCTGTTAAAAGAGAATGCTCAGCCATACACAGTGCACACTGTCCGTTGTGTCCCTTTGCCACTTTTGCAGAAGGTTAAAGAGGAATTGCAGCGTATGGAGGAGAATAATGTGATTGAAGCTGTGATTGATCCTACAGATTGGTGCGCGCAAATGGTACCAGTCCCAAGGAAAAATGGAAAAGTGCGGATCTGTGTCGATTTAAAGAGGTTAAATGAAGCTGTACGAAGACAGAGGTATGTTCTTCCTACTGCAGAGGAAATCACTGCAAAACTTAGTGGAGCAACCACATTCACATCATTGGATGCTGCCTCCGGGTTTTGGCAGATTCCTCTCCATCCAGAAAGCAGTAAATTAACAACCTTTATCACACCCTTTGGGAGATATGCATTCAAACGTCTTCCATTTGGGATCACAAGCACTCCTGAAAATTTTCAGCGCAAAATGACAGAAACCCTCAACGGCCTGGAAGGCGTGGCTATCTACATGGATGACATACTGGTGTACGGCGACACTCCTGAACAGCACGACCAGCGTCTCAGCAAGGTACTGGAAAGGATCGAGTCAGCCAGACTTAAACTGAACAGAGAAAAATGTAAGTTTAGACAAAACAAGCTTCACTTCTTGGGCCAAGAAATCGACAAATCAGGCGTGAGACCCGACCCTGATAAAGTCAAGGCAATCCACGAGCTCCCTCCACCACAGAACGTGCATGACCTCAAGCGTGTCCTGGGCATGTTTAACTACCTAGGGAAATATATCCCAAATCTGTCAACAGTGGGCCAGCCACTATATGAACTGTTGAAATCCAAGTCAGTGTGGATGTGGGACCATTCTCAGCAGGAGGCATTTCAACGCATCAAAGACATTCTGTCTACTTCTCCAGTTCTGAAATTCTATGATGTGAATCGACCTACTGCCGTATCAACCGATGCCAGCAGCTATAGTATAGGTGGAGTACTACTGCAACTGCACGATGGAAACTGGAAACCTGTGGCATACTGCTCACGTCGTCTGTCAGAGGCCGAGACTAGATATGCACAGATAGAGAAGGAGTGTTTGGCGAGTGTCTGGGCATGTGAGAGATTTGAGAAGTACCTCTGTGGTCTGGAAGATTTTAAGTTGGTCACAGATCACAAACCCTTGGTGCCTCTCATGAACAAAAAGGACCTGGACAATGTGCCAATACGGTGCCAAAGGCTACTTATGAGACTTATGAGGTTCAAACCGACAGCCGAATATGCTCCGGGAAAGACCTTGGTAGTAGCTGATACACTCTCAAGAAGTCCACTACAGTGCGTAGAAAACGAGACTGATACTCACTCTGATGTAGCGTGCTACATAGCAGCAGTTATTGATAACTTGCCAGCTACTACACATAAAATAGACACTGTAAAGACCGCTACAGCAGCTGACTGTAACCTACAGTTGGTGTTGCGGTACATCAAGTCAGGATGGCCAGAATACATAGGCAATGTCCCAGCAGCTATCAGAGACTATTTTCCCATTAAAAATGAACTGTCTGAATGCGATGGAATTATCACCAGAGGAAGCCGCATGCTGATTCCGGATGTGCTCAGAGCAGACATCTTGGATCGAATACATGATGGACATCAAGGTCTGACAAAATGCAGAGAGCGGGCCTGCACATCTGTGTGGTGGCCTGGCATCTCATCTGAAATCAAACGCAAAGTCCAGTCCTGTCAGGTGTGTCGTGAGATGAGACCAGCTCAGCGAAAAGAGCCTCTCTTGTCAACCCCTCTACCTGATCGACCCTGGAAGAGACTTGCTGTTGACCTGTGTGAGCATAACAAGCACACTTACCTTGTTGTGTCAGACTATTTCTCTCGGTTCCTCGAGATACCTCATCTGCCAGTAACCACTGCTTCTCAGATGATCTTAAAGCTGAAGGCAGTGTTCGCGAGGTTTGGTTGTCCAGATGTGGTTGTATCTGACAATGGGCCTCAATTCTCATGCCAAGAATTTAAAAAGTTTGCAAGGGAGTTTGACTTTTTGCACATCACCTCAAGTCCACACAACCCCCAAGGAAACGGACATGCAGAGAGAGGAGTTCAAACAGCAAAAAGAATCTTAAAGCAGCAAGATCCTTTGCTCGCCCTCATGTGCTTTCGATCAACGCCCTGCACCACCACAGGCGTGAGTCCTGCAGAGCTACTTATGGGTCGAAAGATCAAAACAACTCTTCCTACACTGGAAGTGAATCTTCAGCCCCGATGGCCTGATCTGGAAGTCGTCAGGAATAAGGATGCAATGGAGAAACAGAAACAAGCATTCTACTTCAATCAGCGCCATGGAGCTAAACCCCTACCTTCGTTGAAGCCAGGAGATTCAGTCCTCACAAAGCTGGACCATCAGAAATCCTGGAAAACACCCGCTGTTGTCACAGGAGAAAGCAGCACACCTCGCTCCTTTTTTACTGAAACACCCCAGGGAGCAACTTTGCGACGCAACCGCCGTCACTTGCAACATGATCCTGAATCAGCCAGAGAGATACCCTCTTCAGCTCCAAATGACCTGCAGCCAGAGATAGTCAGTCAGCAGCCTGAAACTGCAGCTGCTGCTGACACTATTTTACCAGAATCCAGTGTCAAACCGCCAGACCCAAAGCAAGGACTGTTGTTTACCCGGTCTGGTAGAATGATTAAACCTGTGCAAAGACTAGATTTGTAGAGAAAAAAAAAAATGAATGAAAAAAAGAGAGAAATTCACGTGTTCACTGTGATAAGTGTGGTTATATTTGGTTCAATAATTAAGCCATGGGCTGTGGGGAAGGGTGAAATGGAAATGAAAAATGTTTGAACTGAAAATTGTTTTGTTCTGAAAAAAAAAAAAAACTAAAAAAGGGGGAGATGTCATATAATGTGATATTTATATGTGGTGTGTCTTTAAGACTGTGGTGACGTCACAGGTCAGAGTTGACCTTCACCGAGTGAATATTGTATGAAAATGGCCGCCTGTTAATGTTTCCCGCTCCTAGTTTTTAAAAGAGAACTTTGTTGAAACCACTATTCGTGTGGATCTCAGTTCTTTACATCCACTGGTCTGTTTTTTTGTCAGAAGACATCACACTGGGGATGCGTTGCAGTGCAGGGATAGGCATAACCAGGTGGAGTGATAGAAAACAATTGACAGTATGGAAAACCAATAGTCAAAGAGCTCTGCCTCGGGGAAAAGACTCATTCATCCTGCTGCAGAGAACACAAAGGCTGCACCTGACTGGACTACATACATAGAAACTGTCATGATCTGGTGTGCGCACTCTCCCCCTCCCGTCCTGCTCAACTTTCCCCTAATCCACAGGTAATTATCTCACCTGCGTGATGAGACGCATCTGCTACCTCTGACTCGCCAGAGCTTAAATAGATCTTCTCTTCAACACTTCGGCACTGGCTCGTTGGGTATACTACTAGTTTCAGCAAGTAAGTTTTGTTTTTTTCCCTCGTGGAAAAACACTTAAATCCTTTTGTCCACTCCTCCGCAGGTTGCTACCTCCTTCGTGGTGCGTCTCCGGGGTTGTTGTGCGCTCACCTGCCTCATCACCATCACCACGTCGGCAACCGTCTTCACCCAGTCAGACACCTCACCCAGCTCTACTTCTGCCTCCCAGCAATTCCTCCTGGTTCGCCGTAAGTGCTGGCTTCCTCTGCCGGGCTCTCTTTTCCTCCCACGTGAGTGCTGTCCTACTTTTCCCCACTCAGTCTCACTCCTTATCTAACCTGCTCTCGTCTCTCCCTACAGGCTGGATTTTCCTCTGGCAAGTGGCGTTTTTTCCTTTGCGAAGCTTTCCTTTTTTGCATCAATAAAATTCAAGTCAAATTTGCTTCTCTGTGTCATAGTGTGTTTTCTCTGTTGTCACTCCCTGCACGTGAGCTGTCAATTATTACCAATCAGGACAGAGCAAGCCAGCCATAGGGCAAGCTCAGCGGGAGCAGCATCAGCGGAACACTCTGCTTTAGATCGTTTAGATGCCACAGAGAGGCAGGTGGCTGTGCTTACATAGCAGCTGCAAACTATTACGCAGCAGCTGAGCATGGTCGCCAAACATTTGGCCCATTTTTCTCATCCGGGTTCCACCCCTCCACCTGTAGCCCCAATTTCTTCCACCGTGCGCCGAACCACCTCCGTTCGCTCAGCTGCTCTGTACATGGGGGAGGTGGGGAAATGTAAAAGTTTCTTGTGCCATGTTCAGCTGTATTTGGGCCAGGTCGGGGGGTGGGGGGAGTACCCAGACGATACAGCGAAAATTAACTTTATGACCCTCCTACTGTGAGATTGGGCCCAACTGAGGGCCCTATCTACTCTCAACAGCTCGGAGGGCCCCACTTACTCATTTGAGAGATTTGTGGCCGAATTCACTCGTGCTTTTGACCGTTCAGAAAGTGAAGGGAACATCATGAGCCGATTAATGTCACTCCGTCAGGGGAGCTGGTCTGTTGCCGACTACTCTGTGGAGTTCCAGGTCATTGCGGCGGACTCTGGATGGAATGACGTTTCGCTACGCAGCATCTTCCTCCAGAGTTTAAACAAAAACCTCTGTGATGACCTAGCGGTTCATGCCGTTCCCTCCTCCTTGAATGGTCTAATTGATCAGGCTGTCAGTCTACCGATCAGTCAACCGATACCATGAGCGCACGAAGGAGCTCAAGGCCTCCTCCAACCTGCCCAGTGCGCACACACCCTCTTCGGCTTCTGACACAGGTGGAGCCAATTCCTCCTCTGAGCCTATGGAATTCAGCCGAGTCCATCTGACTCTGGAAGAGCGCCAGAGGCGGAGGAGAGTCGGCGCCTGCATGTGTTGTGGCTCCCCAAAGCACACACTGCAGGAGTGCCAGCTGAAGCCAAAAGATGTGGCCCGTCAGTAGCCGTGGGGGGTCTGACGGACAGGAGGATGATCGCCATCCTCGGAACCTTTAGGGCTGCTCACGCACCTGAAGCAGACATGCAGCCCGCACACGGGACTTTGTATGGGTTTCTCAGCCACGGTGCACAATGGGAATTTACCCGATTGCTTTCCCCGATGACTTTAGGGCTGCTTCCGCACCTAAAGCCAAACCGCCAAGTCCCTCACACAGCTTCAGTTTTTTTCACAGCCACTACACATCCTCGGGGAATTTGGCCGTTCGCCTTCCCCACATCCTCGCAGGACTGAGCCGCAAGAGGAGTCAGAGACTTAATTTTTTTCACAGCTGCTGTGGATCACCGCCAGGTTTACCGGGAAAGTCCTTCACCATGGCGGATCCACACACAATTTTTGCATGGCCCAGACACTTTTGACATCCCGGGCTGGCACTCACTTATTCCCATCCACCTCCCTCTCCTCTTCCACATTGTTCTTCCCGCACCTCACTCCCTAAAGCCGGCCGATCGCCGGTTTGTTCCATTACGCACAATGCGCACCGGCCCCGTTCGCCCACGATCCACGGCCGTTCAACGTGCTGGAACTCTGAGCGGCGCACACTGTCTTTTCCACCCTCCCCCCTTACCCCCCACAGACTTACATGCCCTCCGACACTCCTCACAAGCAGACAGTTCGACCGGAGTGGCAACCTCCCGCTGCAGCCTCCTCTGGTGTCGACTTGAGCCCAAACGACAGGGGGGGGTCAGAGCCCTTACCTGGCGTTCCGGGGGGGGGGGGGCTGTGTGGTGACACTAGACACAGTGGGTGGACATTCCTCTCACACCCAGAAGCAGGAAGAGAGGCAGAACAATGGACTGAAGAGGGTAGCCCCCCAAGGAGTAACTAGACAGATAATGAGGGCAGGGGGAGAATGTATGGCCAGGAATGTTGCAAGTGTTATGTTAATGTGTCACACATTCTCTTTGTACACACACAAGCATAATGCACTAGCACAGCTCTTTATGCATACCATTAAAGCTACAGTATATAAGCAGAATGCAGAGAGAGTTGAGAAACTCTCCTACCAGACACTTGGCCTCAGCGGACAACGCTGTGGTCCACCGGCTGTATTTATGTTAGAGGGTCAATAAAGAACCTGTGTCGACCCACGCTCGTGCCTCGCCTCCACATCCTTTCCTTACACCCTCTACAATGTATTTAAAGCTAGGATGGTAAGTGTGAATTGTGAAATATTACACAGAAAGTCATACTTTGCAGAAGGTGGAGTCTAGCACAGGCATATTTAATTAATGGCCCGCAGGCCACATGAAGCCCAGAACCAACCTCCGAGTGGCCCAGGTCCAGGCCACGCCAAGGAAATACAAATTTAAGGAAAAAAACGAAAAAAATGAAGGAATGACAGTCCTCAAGTACGCACACGAATAACGTGCATGACCGTCATCTGCGTAGAGTTCAGAAGCACCTGGCCCACGTGACTGTTCCAGTTGGCAGGCAGAGTGTCTCGCTAGTATCACTGTCTGAGAAAAGCATGAGCTTGTTAAAGTACATTAAAAGTGGAAAAAAAGCAGAAGAGGTATGTAAGCAATGGAGGCATTTATGATGGTTTTAACCCACTGGTAACAGGAACAATAATGAAGAGTCACTTAGCAAACAGGTGTGGTTAGACTTCATATGCAGGGAAAGGCAAGAGTGACTGATGAATCCCTGAGGATTGACTTCACCAGCTACTACAATATTAACTAATAATTTATGTTCATTCTGTACTTGGCAAGTTAAGATGACCGAAATTCATGAAGTCAATGACTTTAATCCGTCAGCAGCCTTCAGACAAAGTAAACATGCCAACATTTGGATTTCAAAATAAGGGAGGTTTTTCCTGCCGTTTGGGTGGTGAGGAGAGTTCTAAAAAACTATAGATATAAAGAAATATTATAACAGAAATAACTGCATCTTTGGTAATTTAAGTTAATTCATTAAATATAATTTTATTAATATTTTTTTTATTTGAAATCAGAGTTAAATTATTGTTCTGTTCTGGCTCTGCAAAATTATGGTCATAAGTGTAAATTGTATAAGGAAAAAAAATCAAAAATTTTACCACAATCTGTTTCAAATTTATAAAAAAAACAAAAACAAATTAAATGTTATTTAAAAAATGGACAAAATTTAGCCATACAATAATCTACAAATTTATAATAAAGTCTCAAATGTACAAGAAAAGTCAATTTTACAAGAGGAAATTACAAATTTGAGGAAAATGGTTTCAAATTTAGATACAGCGGTGTGAAAAGTGTTTGCCCCCTTCCTGATTTCTCATTTTTTTTGTATGTTTGTCACACTTGAATGTTTGAGATCATCAAACAAATTTAAATATTAGACAAAGATAACACAAGTAAACACAAAATGCAGTTTTTCAATGAATGTGGTTATTAAGGGGAAAAAAAATCCAAACCTACATGGCCCTATGTGAAAAAGTGATTGCCCCCTAAACCTAATAACTGGTTGGGCCACCCTTAGCAGCAACAACTGCAATCAAGTGTTTGCGATAACTGGCAATGAGTCTTTTACAGCGCTGGGGAGGAATTTTGGCCAACTCATCTTTGCAGAATTGTTGTAATTCAGCCACATTGGAGGGTTGTCAAGCATGAACTGCCTTTTTAAGGTCATGCCACAGCATCTCAATTGGATTCAGGTCAGGACGTTTACTAGGCCACTCCAAAATCTTCATTTTGTTTTTTTTAAGCCATTCAGAGGTGGACTTGCTGCTGTGTTTTGGATCATTGTCCTGTTGCAGAACCCAAGTGCACTTCAGCTTGAGGTCACGAACAGATGGCCGGATATTCTCCTTCAGGATTTTTTGGTAGACAGCAGAATTCATGGTTCCATTTACCACAGCAAGTCTTCCAGGTCCTGAAGCAGCAAAATAGCCCTAGGCCATCACACTACCACCACCATATTTTACTGTTGGTATGATGTTCCTTTTCTGAAATGCTGTATTACTTTTACATCAGATGTAATGGACACACACCTTCCAGAAGTTCAACTTTTGTCTCATCAGTCCACAGAGTATTTTCCCAAAAGTCTTGAGGATCATCAAGATGCATGCATCCATCCATCTTTTACCGCTTCTCCGGAGGTTCAGTTCGCAGAGGCAGCAGTTCAAGCAGAGAAGTCCAGACTTCCCTCTCCCCAGCCACCTGCTCCAGCACTTCAGAGAGGATACCAAGGTGTTCCCAGACCAGCTGAGAGACATAATCTCTCCAGCAGGTCCTGGGTCTGCCCCGGAGTCTCCTCCCAGTGGGACGTGCCCAAAACACCTCAAGTGGGAGGCGTCCAGGAGGCATCCTGATCAGATGCCCATACCACCTCAACTGGCTCCTTTCAGTGTGGAGGAGCAGTTCTACTCTGAGCCTCTCCCGGATGACTGAGCTCCTCACCCTATCTCTGAGGGTGAGTCCAGCAATCCTACGAAGAAAGCTCATTTCAGCCGCTTGTATCCACGATCTCGTTCTTTCGGTTATTATCCAAAGCTCATGACCATAGGTGAGGGTAGGAACGTAGATTGACAGGTACAGTAAATCGACAGCTTTGCCTTCAAGTTTAGCTCCCTCTTCACCATAACAGACTGACAGACGGATCGGAGCAGCATCTGCAGTGATGCAGATGTTGTACCAATCGCTTGCTCCATTCTCCCCTCACTCGTGAATAAGACCCCGAGATACTTAAACTCCTCCACTTGGGGCAGGAGCCTGTCCAAAACCGGGACAGGACAATCCACCTTTTTCCGGCTGAGGACCATGGACTCGGACTTGGAGGTGCCGATTCTCATCCCAGCCGCTTCACACCCAGCAGCAAACCGTCTCAGTAAGACTTGTACACACGTGGACAAAATTGTTGGTACTCCTCTGTTAATGAAAGAAAAACCCACAATGGTCACAGAAATAACTTGAATCTGACAAAAGTGGTAATAAATAAAAATTCTATGAAAATTAACCAATGAAAATCAGATAATGCTTTTGAATTGTGGCTCAACAGAATTATTTTAAAAAACAAGCTCATGAAACAGGCCTGGACAAAAATGATGGTACCCTTAACTTAATATTTTGTTGCACAACCTTTTGAGGCAATCACTGCAATCAAACAATCTCTGTAACTGTCAATGAAACTTCTGCACCTCTCAGCAGGTATTTTGGCCCACTCCTCATGAGCAAACTGCTCCAGTTGTCTCAGGTTTGAAGGGTGCCTTCTCCAGACGACATGTTTCAGCTCCTTCCACAGATGTTCAATAGGATTTAGATCAGGGTTCATAGAAGGCCACTTTAGAATAGTCCAATGTTTCACTCTTAGCCATTCTTGGGTGTTTTTAGTTCTGTGTTTTGGGTCATTATCCTGTTGCAAGACCCATGACCTGCGACTGAGACCAAGCTGTCTGACGCTGAGCAGCACATTTCTCTCTGGAATACCTTGATAGTCTTGAGATTTCATTGTACCCTGCACAGATTCAAGACACCCTGTGCCAGATGCAGCAAAGCAGCCCCACAACATAACAGAACCTCCTCCATGTTTCACAGTAGGGACAGTGTTCTTTTCTTGGTATGCTTCATTTTTGCGTCATTTTCTTGGTATGCTTCATTTTTGCGAACATAGCGCTGATGTGCCTTGCCAAAAAGTTGCAGTTTTGTCTTGTCTGTCCATAGGACATTCTCCCAGAAGCTTTGTGGCTTTAACACAGCTGGTGCAGAGTCTCTGATTGCGCCCAGATTTCAGCTGCCGGACTTTATTTTGAGAGACGGACACAGCGGTGAAAAGAGAAGCGGCAGGAGGAAGCGTGGAAGACGTGGAGGTGTGAAATTGCGCCTTAGGAGACGTCAGTTTGGTAACATTCCTCTTCCTTCGATCATTTTTGGGAATGCACAGTCTGTGAGAAACAAGGTGGAGGAAATTCAAGGCAACGTACGTTACCAGAAGGATTTTAAGAACTGCTGCGTCATGGCTTTCACTGAATCTTGGCTTACTGCGCATGATCGAGATGCAGACCTGTGGATTGACGGCTTTGGAGCTCCGCTGCGCTCGGATCGGCAGGAAGAGGTAACGGGGAAACGTCAGGGGGGCGGAGTATGTTTATACATTAATAAGCAGTACTGCACATCTGTCACGGTCAGAGAGCGCATCTGTACACCCCATGTGGAGCTGCTGTCTGTGTCGCTTCGCCCCTTTTATTTGCCTCGAGAGTTTCCCCAACTTTTCATCACAGTTGTGTACATTCATCCGAGGGCAGACGCTGACTCCGCCTCCAGCACCATCTCTGATGTGATCCAGCGGCTGCAGTCAATTTCTCCAGAGGCGCCAAACTTCATTCTTGGGGATTTTAACCATGTTTCTTTAAAGAAGACACTTAAAAACTTTCATCAGTATGTCTCCTGCCCAACCAGGCGAAAAAAGACATTGGACCTGTGCTATGGATCCATAGAGAGGGCCTATAAATCACTCCCCCTTCCTCCTTTAGGATCATCAGATCACAACTGTGTTCATTTGCTGCCCACATATAAAACTGCTCTCAGAAGAGGCAAGGTGGAGATGAGAGACATTGATGTGTGGACAGAAGATTCAGAGCACAGCCTCCAGGAATGCTTTGACTGTACAGACTGGAAGATGTTCATAATGGCCTGCGGGGATGATTTGGACTCTCTGGCTGAGCTCACATGCTCATACATGGCTCACTGTCAAAATAAGTTTGTTCCACGTAAACGTGTCAAAATATATCCCAACAACAAACCATGGGTTACTAAATCAGTTAAATCCTGCTTACAGAGGAAAGCACTTGCCTTTAAACAGGGGTCTGTTTCTGCGCTACAGGTTGCCACTAAGGAGCTAAAGGCCGAAATTTTAAGAGCAAAACAGAATTATAAATCAGAATTGGAAAGCAAGATGGCAGCAAATAAACTTGGTTCGGCCTGGGCCAGTATGAAAAAAATTGCAGGCCTTCAGAGCACAGAGCGCAGTAATCGTGTGTTTTTAGATGGTTTTAGTTCAGACACAGAGCTGGCTAATGCTCTTAATTGTTTTTATGGTCGTTTTGACTCCTTTGATTTTAGCACAGAAATCCAAGATTTGAAACAGAAACTCAAAGACAATCAGCACTTTAATATTGAGATGCAGGATGTTGAAAGGGAGTTCCGCGCTGTAAAAGTGAACAAAAGTCAGGGCCCTGATAATATATGTGGACGCCTGGTAAAGTCCTGTGCACATGAACTGAGTCCTATATTTCACTACATTTTCAATAAGTCCTTACAGACACAACATGTGCCTAAGATCTGGAAAGATGCCGTGGTTGTTCCCGTTCCAAAATCCAGCTGTCCTAAAACGGTAAATGACTTTAGACCAGTTGCTTTGACTTCAATTTTAATGAAAATTTTTGAAAAACTGGTCAGATGTGAGGTCCTAAAGCAGACTGAACATGCATTGGATCCTCTGCAGTTTGCCTATAGGCCTCACAGAGGAGTGGAGGATGCCACTGTCACTCTGTTTAACATGCTTTTTAAACATCTGGATTTTAATGGGACACACGCCAGGCTTTTATTTGTGGACTTTTCTTCTGCCTTTAATACAATCCAACCTCATATTTTAGTTGAAAGGCTCCTGCAACAATTTGATTTAAGCAATAATCTGGTGGGTTGGATTCTGGATTTCTTAACCAACAGGACGCAGAGAGTAAGGGTCAATGGTACATTGTCTGACCTAAAGTGCTCTTCTACTGGCTCTCCTCAGGGGTGTGTGTTGTCACCACTACTCTTCATCCTGTACACAAACATGTGTCGGAGCAGACATGACAACAGACACATTATAAAGTATGCTGATGACTCAGTCATTGTCAGTCTCCTCCAGGATGGTGAGAGTGGCCATGGCCCAGTAGTTGATGACTTTGTTCACTGGTGTGAGGATTCCTACCTGCAGCTGAATACAACAAAAACGAAAGATATGATTATTGACTTTAGGAGGAAAACTCCCAGGCACAAAGTCACCATACTAAAAGGCCAGACCACCGAATGTGTACAATCGTACAAATATCTTGGGACGATTATTGATAGTGGATTGAACTTTGAGGTGAACTGTGAAAGGGTGTGCAAAAAGGGTCAGCAAAATTTGCATTGTTTGAGGAAACTTGCACGCTTCCAAATTGACCGAACCATAATGACTATGTTCTATCGGGCTTTTATTGAATCTGTTTTATCCTTTTCTTTAATGTCATGGTTTGGTCAGATAAAACTGAAACAGAGGAAATCCTTGGATCAGGTAGTCAGATGGTCCAGTCGTTTGCTTGGTGAGTCACAGCTGAGCCTGACATCCCTGTACACCAGACAAGTACAGAGGATGGCCGACTCGATTTTAAATGATGACTCCCACCCTTTGCACTGCAACTTTCAGCTTCTTCCCTCCAGACGGAGGTTTGCTGTCCCAAAAAGTAGAACCCAGCGCTACAAAAACAGCTTTGTCCCTGCTGCTGTCAAAGAGTTGAACAAGCTATAAAAATTATATTGTACATATTTTATATTTACCTATTTTGTAAGATGTGTGCCTGTGTTTGTGTCTATGTTGAATGTAATTGTGGCTTGTAAATATGGATGTCACCAACTGCAAAACAAATCTACCTACGGGTACAAATAAAGTAACCTGAACCTGAACCTGAACCTGTCAACATGCAGTTTGGCAAATTCCAGTCTGGCTTTTTTATGATTTGTTTTCAACAGTGGTGTCCTCCTTGGTCGTCTCCCATGAAGTCCACTTTGGCTCAAACAACGACGGCTGGTGCGATCTGACACTGATGTACCTTGACCTTGGAGTTCACCTTGAATGTGTTTAGAGGTTGTTCTGGGCTCTTTTGTTACCATTTGTATTATCCATCTCTTCCATTTTTCATCAAGTTTCCTCCTGTGGCCACGTCCAGGGAGGTTGGCTACAGTCCTGTGGATCTTAAATTTCTGAATAATATGTGCAACTGTAGTCACAGGAACATCAAGCTGCTTGGAGATGGTCTTATAGCCTTTACCTTTAACATGCTTGTCTATAATTTTCTTTCTAATCTCCTGAGACAACTCTCTCCTTTGCTTCCTCTGGTCCATGTTTAGTGTGGTACACACCATGTCACCAAACAGCACAGTGACTACTTGTCACCCTTTAAATAGGCCAACTGACTGATTACAAGTTTGTAGACACCTGTGATGTTAATTGGAGGACACATCTTGGTTGAACATGTCCCTATGGTCACATTATTTTCAATCTTTTCTAGGGGTACCATCATTTTTGTCCAGGCCTGTTTCATGAGTTTGTTTTTAAAATAATTCTGTTGAACCACAATTCAAAAGCATTGTCTGATTTTCATTGGTTAATTTTCATAGAATTTTTATTTATTACCACTTTTGTCAGATTCAAGTTATTTCTGTGACCATTGTGGGTTTTTCTTTCATTAACAGAGGGATACCAACAATTTTGTCCACGGCTGTAGGTCATTGCTGGATAAAGCCAACAGGACAACATCATCTGCAAACAGAGATGAGATCCTGTGGTCACCAAGCATGACACCCTCCATTCCCTGGCTGCACCTAGAAATCCTGTCCATAAAAATTATGAACAGGATCGGTGACAAAGGGCAGCCCTGGCGGAGTCCAACTCTCACTGGGAATGAGTCCGACCGAGTGTTGGCAATACGAACCAAACTCTCACAACGGTCGTATAGAGACTGGATAGCTCGTAATAACAAGCCCTATACTCCATACTCCTGAAGCACCCCCCACAAAAAAACACGAGGGACACAGTCGAATGCCTTCTCCAAGTCCACAAAATGCATGTAAACTGGTTGGGCAAACTCCCACGAACCCTCGAGGATTCTTGAAAGGGCAAAGAGCTGGTCCGATGTACCATGGCTAGGACAAAAACCACATTGCTCCTCCTAAATCCGAGGTTTGACCAACGGCCGGACTCTCCTCTACAGTACCTTGGCATAGACCTTCCCTGGGAAGCTGAGGAGTGTGATCCCTCTAAAGTTGGAGCACACCCTCCAGTCCCCCTTTGTGAAGAGAGGAACCACCACCCCGGTTTGCCATGCCAAAAGGCACTGTCCCCAACCACGCAATGTTGCAGAGGCTTGTCAACCATGACAGCCCAACAACATCCAGGGCCTTGAGGTACTCAGGGCGAATCTCGTCCACCCCCGGGCCCCAGCCACCAAGAGTTTTTTTAACCACCTTAGCAACCTCAGCCCCTGTGATGGACGAGTCATCCCCCTAATCCACAAGCCCTGCTTCCTCTGTGGAAGGCGTGTCAGTGGGATTGAGGAGATCCTTGAAGTATTCCTTCTCCCGGCCAATGATGTCCCCAGTCAAAGTCAGCAACACCCCATCCGCACCATACACAGTGTGGACAGGGAGCTGCTTACCCCTCCTGAGCCACCGGACAGGTTGCCAGAATCTCTTTGAAGCTGACAGAAAGTCTTGTTCCATGGCCTCACCGAACT
This sequence comes from Pholidichthys leucotaenia, assembly GCA_020510985.1. NCBI lineage: Eukaryota > Metazoa > Chordata > Actinopteri > Cichliformes > Pholidichthyidae > Pholidichthys > Pholidichthys leucotaenia. The sequence continues at coordinate 174,489,601 of CM035839.1, read as the reverse complement.
CCTCCCACACCCGAGTTTTTGCTTCAGCAACCACCTAAGCTGCACTTCACTTGGCCTGCCGATACACCTCGGCTGCTTCGGGAGTCCTACAAGCCAACCAAACTTGATAGAACTCCTTCTTCAGCTTAATGGCCCCCCTCACCACTGGTGTCCACCACTTGGTTCGGGGGTTGCCACCACAAGATGCACCAACAACCTTGCAGCTGCAGCTCTGGGCAGCTACTTCAACAATGGAGGTGGAGAACATGGCCCATTCAGACTCCATGTTTCCAGACTCCCTCGGAATGTGGTCAAAGTTCTTCCAGAGGTGGGAGTTGAAGACCTCCCAGACAGGGGCCTCAGCCAGACATTCCCAGCAAACCCTTACTATACATTTGGGTCTACCAGGTCTGAATGGCATCCTCCCCTGCTATCAGCTCCAACTCACCACCAGGTGGTGATCAGTTGACAGCTCTGCACCTCTCTTTACTCGAGTGTCTAAGAAATACGGTCGCAGGTCTGATGACACAATAACAAAATCGATCATCGACCTACAACCTAGGGTGCGTTGGTGTCAGGTGCACATATGGACACCCTTATGCTTGAACATGGTGTTTGTTATGGACAAACTGTAGTTAGCACAGAAGTCCAATAACTGAACACCCCTCGGGTTCAGATTGAGCAGGCCATTCTTCCCAATCACCCACCTCCAGGTTTCACTGTCGTTGCCCACGTGCACATTGAAGTCCCCTAGTAGGACAGTGGAGTCTCCAAGAGGTGCACTCTCCAGCACCCCAGTCAGAGACTCCAAAAAGGGTGGGTACTCTGAAACATCATTTGGTGCATTGGCACAAATGATGGTCAGGACCCGTTTCCCAACCCGAAGGCACAGGGAAACAACCCTTTCATCCACCAGGGAAAACTCCAATATAGAGGCAGCAAGGTGGGGGGATACAAGAATACCCACCCTTGCTCGTCACCTCTCTCCCGGGGCAACTCCAGAGTAGGTCAACCTCCAGCCCCTCTCGAGGAGACTGGTTCCGGAACCAGAGCGGTGTGTTCAGGTGAGGCTGACTATATCTAGCCAGTATCTCTCAACCTCGTGCACCAGCTCAGGCTCCTTCCCTACCAGAGAGGTGACATTCCACAACCCAAAAGCCATTTTGGGGAGCCTGGGATCAGACCGTCAAGGTCTCCGCCTTTGACCACCACCTGATTCATATAGCACCAGACCCCCATGGTCCCTCCTGCAAGTGGTGAGCCCATTGGAGGGCGGTCCCATGTAACTCCTTCGGGCTGAGCCCGGCCGGGTCCCATGGGCAGAAATCTGTCCACCAGGTGCTAGCCATCAAGCCCTTCCCCCAGGCCTGGCTCCAGGGTGGAGACCAGGTAACCCCATACTAGGCGGGGTACACTGAATCCTTGTTCTAACATTCATCATGAGAGTCTGTTGGATCATTCTTAGTCTGGCCTTTCACCCAGGACTGGTTTATCTTGGGTGACCCTACCAGAGGTAAATTGCCTCAGACAACATAGCTCCTGGGATCATTAGGGCACGCAACCCCCCACCAGGATAAGGTAACGATCCATGAGGGATCTATATTTATTTATATTTATTTTATGATATTTTGAGGTCAAGGTAACAGGACACACTGGATTTTGAACTGGGTTGCCAAATCCTCAGAAATAAAGCTTTGTTCAGCCCAAGTCAATCAATGCCACCACCACAAACTCGGTGGACTAAAGCAGCAGACGAACAGGCAACTCAAAATGTGGGTATGTGAGATGGTTACTTTTGCCCGCCAGTCCCCCTACTTTGACTAACAGGTGTAATTGTTTGTTCTCTGGGGACACGAGGCTGCAATGTGGCCAAAATTGGTGCAGTAGAGGCACAGCCCTCCCTCGAGACACCGCAGCCATTCAGCGGGGGCGATCTTAGATTGGTCCACTGCCATTGGCTCAGGCGGCTCAGGAGGAGGAGGTGGGTGGGAGAGCAGGAAACTGTGGAAGTGGAGTTGAGGAGCGGGACGAATTACGGAAGCCAGGCCACCGCCCTGTAGCATGCTAGCGAATCCTATTGTCAAGTTTGACGACAAATGAAACAAACTGGTCGAAAGACTCGGGCTCCTCACTGAGGCGAGTGAGCTCATCGGGAAGGTTAGCGTTTAGGCCGTGTGTGAAGGCCGAGCATAGTGGTTCATCCCCCCAACCTGCCTTAGTCACCAGAACCTGAAATTCGACGGCGTACTCAACTACTGTCCTGGGGCCCTGACGGATGTTCATAAGCTGGGTGAAAGTGCTCCCCTCATGGTCAGAGTGATTGAACACCGGAGTGAACTCCCTGAAAAACCGATCAAAAGTGTACAGATGATAATCCCCCACTTGAATTATGGCCTGGGCCCAGTAGAGAGTGCGTCCATCAAGAAAGCCTGCCATAAAGCTAATTCAGCTTCGGTCTGTGGGAAAATCATCAGGAATGATATCAAACACCAGTTGGCACTGAAGTAAAAACCCAATAGCATCTCTCAATTTACCACTATAACGACAATGTGTTGGAATATGTGGGGGTGAATCAACTGGACCGGAGTGGGGCCAGTTGCTGGTGGAGGTGCAGTGGATGCCACTGCTATGAGGCCCTGCATGGTTTCCTCCATTTTGCTGATTTATTCCGAGAGTTTAGCTAATTCATTTAATATTACTTGAATCTGTTGCCCCGTTTGTTCAGCACGTTGCTCCAGCACACCCAGTCGGGGTACAATTGTTTCCATCCTAGTGTTGCTGGGTCTGCACTGCTGGTCAAATACTGATAAGGTTCAAGACCAACATCCAAACGCAGACACGGATGCAAACAACAGGTGAGTGCAAACAATAATCTTTATTTACAATAATAGTGCAAGTGTGCATGAAGTAGGGATCTGTCAACCCTTTGGGGAAAAGAGCAGAGACAGGGGTGGGCTCACGTAAATGACAGTGAGTAAATTAATATTGATTTTGGGCTTACAGGTTCCTCTTGGTGGAGACGGCAGGAAACAACAGATGATCCTCCAGTGAAGAGGGAACAGGACGCCGTTGAGGTATACTTCAGTGGAGGTTAGTGGATGAGGGGAGTAGGCTGGCCAGGCCTTAATGCTGGGGAGCAGATAATTGTGATGGTGAGGGTAATTTGGGGGTAAGTTGTCTTACCTGGACACAGAAAGGGAGATGTGCACAATCCAGAAGCAAACAATCCAATTACTTAGGCGGTTTCCAGAATCCAGGGCAAACAGAGGCCAAAGCACGGCATGAGACAGAGAGCAGGCAGACAAAATCCAAGACAGAGGCAGGGCAAGACAGAGACAAGACAAAGTCAGACACAGGTCAGAGCTGGGCAAAATAAAGCACAAGGTTAGCAGTCAAAACACCGGACAGGATATTTTAAGGGTCAGACGCAACCAGACAGAGTGTTGGGAGAGCGTCCCATTTATACTGCCCACTAATTGGTAACAGATGGTGCTTGCAGCTGCAGGGAGAGAAGCACAATCAGCAGGGAGGGAGAGAGGTAGGAAGGCAGATCAGACAGGAGTTCTTACACTCGTATGTTTTTGTTTATGAAATAGCAATGGACAAGAGCAGATTGTGATGAAGTTGGAGCAAAATATGAAAAAAAGGAACTTTTAATACAATTGTTGCACAGAGAAAAAGAGAAGTCGGAGAAAATGGTGGGGTTTTGACAAGCCACAAAATGCTCAGTTAGTTAGTTAATCCCTTCACACCATGAAGGCGTATATGGGCGGTGCCTATCTCTGTTTCTCTGACCCTAGGCCACACAGCTACTGTAAGTAGTGGAAGCTACAGTGGGGGGTCAGTCCTCTGGTAGCTCTGTGTGTAACTTTACTTTCCCCATTCCATTATGCGGAGTACCACGCTAGAAGGCAGAAAGCACCATTTTTATGTGGTCTTTGGTATGACCCGGCCGGGATTTGAACCCCTGCCTCCCGGGTGTGGGGCGGATGCTCTACCAACTGAGCCACCACTCCGGTTCTATATGTGCTTGCTTCCTCAATATTCTTTTGCATGTGAACTGCTGTTTAACCGACTCGCTTTGGAAGTTGTGCCACTGTGAACAGCCAGAGTGAAGAAGCGGCGAGAGCCAGGAAATGTGAAGGAGGAGACAAAGCGGACCAATCACAGCTCTTACAGCCTGCGTCGCCTGACGTGCACCTCTCCTTTCCTGGAGAGCTGCACATCAGGCGACACAATAGGGAGACACGTTGACACTGCATCAGTGCCGTCACAGCTGCGTCGGGTTGATACGGGTGCATAACTTGTGCTTAAGGCGCACATACTAAACGCTGAAGGGCTTCATACCTGAACTCCAAGACATACACTACTACTGACCCAAAAGAACAAGAAAAGTCATCTCCAATTTGCTCAAAACTATATAAATAAGCCAAAGAGATTTTGGGATTCTGTTCTGTGGAGCAATGAAACAAAATTGGAATTTTTCAGGCCTATGGATCAGCAGTATATCTGGAGGAGGAAGAATGAAGCATATGCTGAAAAGAATACCTTGCCTACAGTGAAGCATGGCAGTGGATCAGTGATGCTCTGGAGCTGCTTTGCTTCCTCTGGCACTGGAAACCTGCAGTGTGTAGAGGGCAAGATGGATTCAATCAAGTATCAGGAAATCCTGGGAGAAAATATCATGCCATCTGTGAGGAAAATGAAGCTTGGGCATCACTGGACCTTCCAACAGGACAATGATCCCAAGCATACCTCAAAATTCACAAAGGCTTGGATTCAGAAGAAGCCCTGGAAGATACTAGAGTGGCCACCACAGTCACCTGACTTGAACCTCATTGAAAATCTCCAGTGGGTTTTTGAAAAAGGTGGCTGCAGCAAACAAACCCAAGAATATTAGTGAACTGGAGGTCTTTGCCCATGAGAAATGGGCTAAGATTCCTCAGGAATGCTGCCAGATGTTGGCCATGCATCACATTTGCAGCAGGTCATAACAGCAAGAGGGTGCTCTACTAAGTACTAAAGATGCTTGTCATGAAGGGGTTGAATAATTTTGAGACTACAGCAATCATTAAAAGTGGCATTTTGTGTAGAATTTGGAGAAATCACTTGTAATATTAGTTGTGATGAGCTATTTAAAATGTTCTTGTTTGATTTGTTTATTGCAAACAGCTGCTAGTTTGTACATTTTGCCAGTAAATCTAAATTGCAGTGAGGTTTGAATAATTTTTGATTGCAACTGTATTTTCTCAGCTCACTTTTCCAGTCAAGTCCTCATCTTGAGCAATCCTGATCCTTTTCATCAGTAATGTATTCTGTCACGACGTCTCCATTTGCTTTATCTGGTACATTTTCATCACCATTTACTCTGGGATATATTTCTGTATCACCATATTTTATGTACTATAACTCAGATGTTTGGGTTTCCTTCTCTTTTGCCATTGTGGTTATGAATTTCGCTAACCTACACTCGGTAAGCTGGGCTGTTTTTATCATAGCAAACAAAAACCCCTGTTCACATCTACTAGTTTACCTTTCTCTTGCTTGTAAGCAAAACATATTGATCCATATTGACTGACTGGAAGGGTTTCTTTGCTTTTCTGTCTGGTTCCTTGTCTCATCACTCCTGTGCATATAAATCCCCTATATAAACAAATTTGCATGGTCTAAAATAGTATTTTATGCCCTTTTTTCAACAAAACACCTTTCATTGTCTTAAAGTTTAGTGTCAAAATATTTTTCTCCTCCTTCAAATGCCAGGATCTGTGAATAGGTCTACCCACACCCCATAAGGCTAGTGGTGGCTAGAGCTGCATTAAACAGACTAAATCTTGTGTTAAAAAGACTTACTGGTTGAAGGACATGCCAGCTGTATGCACGGTGGTCCAGGATAATGACTGACACTGCATCCGTCCTTAAAAGCAGTTTAATGGTAAAACCCATCTTAATTTGGGTCAAGTTTTCAAAGTAGCTGGTTAAAAATGCTAACTGGTCATGGAGGCTAACTTCAGTCAGGGCAGAGTCCCCTGATGGGCTCAACACAACAGACATGTCTAAACTTGTCTTTTTCCAAGGGGAGGAGCTTAACTGAAATTTAAAAAAAAAAACAACAACAACACAGATATGACAAAATTGAGTGATATTGCTCCTGGTATGTTTTGTAAGTCATAAAAAAAAACATGTTACAGACATGTTGACAAGAAAAAAAAGTGATTTTTGGTAAAATATCACTTTAAACATTTAAATAACCCACCATTCACTTCCTGGAACTATTTGAGAGTTACACGAATCATGTGACACTTGGATCCAATTTGGCATGACACAACTTATAGTATTTCTCAGCTGCTTTATCTTTTCCAGGCCACCAAACTTTGGTTCTGAGATGCTATTTTGTTCCCACTATTCCTAATGTCCCTCATGAGCTAGAGCCAATGCCCCCATATGGAGTGCTTTTAATTCAGTTCAACTGTATTTGTATAGTGCCATTTCACAACAACAACATAGCACTATCAAATTGTAGGGGAAAACCCCAGCAGTCAGGCAATCCCATGTGAGCAGCACTTGGTGATGGTGGAGAGGAAAAACTCCCTTTTAGCAGGATGAAACCTCCAGCAGAACCAGGCTCAGGGAGGGGCAGTCATCTGCTGCGACTGGTTGGGGGGGTGAGGGGATAGAGAAGAAGAACAGACATGTAGAGAGCAAAAAGCATAATGGGGACTCAATCTGTGGGAGAGATTTTAGTAGAGCAGTCCTTGTTCTTTTGAGCACAATGTAGCCTTCTGTAAACAGTTCATTTGCAATGGCTGGATATGATTTGCACCTGTCAAAATGTCCACTTTGGATGGCTTCACGTACAGCTTGCAACTCTGGATCTGTGGATGACGCTCATTCAACCTCTTTAGGCACTTTTCCACAAGTATCACCTCAGCTTTACTTACTTCTACTTTATTCACTTTCTTGCTCTTTCCACAGTACCCTACCCGCTTTAACCGATACGATTTTCATGCCAGTTAAAGGGCAGGGTATAACCGAGCGAAAAGCGAGGTGTGATTTGACGTCAATCGATTGCTAGCCGCTGATTGGTCAGGGCGTAACGTTTCTGTTTTCTGTTGAAGCTACACGACCGCCATTTGTAATTTCAGCGAGTAACCACGGTGAGCGGCTTCACAATTGTGTTAACAATGTCCACGCGCAAGTTTATTCCATGGACAAACGAGGAGGTGCGCACTTTTCTGTCCTTATCCGACGACCACATCCAGAGCGAGTTGGACGGGCAACTCGCAATGAAAAAATATACCAGGAGTTGTCAGACCTGGCAGCCCAAGGGTACATCCGGACTGCCAAACAGTGTCGTGAAAAACTAAAAAAAATGAAGAGCGATTATCGGGCCATAAAGGACCATAAAGGACGCAGTGGTGCGAGTAGATAGGAGTGGAAATGGTACGAGCAGATGAACGCCATATATACGGACATCGGCCTGCTAGCAATGGCAGAGACAATGTGCTCGACACGGCCACGCAATTGGAAAACGTTGACAGTGAGTGTTGTTTTAATATTGTCTGTCTTTTTGCCAATTGGTCCCTTCGGTCAAAAGCTCACTTCTTTTAAGCAATAAAGAAATTTTTTCGATTGTGGGCAATGGTTAGTGATGATGGTTAGCCAGCTAATATCCGGCTACCTCCGCAGCTTGCTGTGAGGTAGCAGCTTCACGCTTTTATTTCAGTATTCACTTAAACCAAACGCTGAAAGAAGCTTATTATTGTATTCTGGTTAAAAAGTTTGGTGTTTTCTGTACATGTTGCACTTTGTTGGTGAGCTTTATTGTGTGCATTTTCCTTCTAGAATCACTCCGGCGTCTGTCTGGGGGCCAGAATCGGTGTCGAGACCATTGTCCGCAATATCGGCCGCTCCATCAGTAACCGTCATGTCCCGGGCAAGTTCTGGTAAGGCACAACTGAAAATGACCACCCGGTTTTTTAATGTGATTATTGTTATTTTCTTTAGACGCATAATAAGGAATTTAAAATGTCTTTGTACGTTTAAAAAAAACTAGATGCAGGGGTGTTTTCATAACAACCTGAGATGCTGGCCCATGATAGGATGCTCGAACAGCATCAACAGCTCCACGAACGGCTCCACGAACAGCGCGAAAGACACCATCAGGAGCTACGAATGCTTGCAGCAAACCTGCAGTCAGCCCAGGAGAAGGAAGAAGCATTCAGAAGGGATGAGCTGACAGAGACGGCTTCTTTCAACAGAGTTTTCCTAAACCATTTTGGCAGTCTGGTTGAAGTACTGAAAAATCCCTGTTTTTAAACATGCTTTGGGAATATTTCTAATGTTAATAAATTGTTACTTTTTTGGATAAAAGTGTGGTTTGTCTGTTATAACTAAATGAGAAAGGCGAATAATTACATACACATTCCATTGCCTCATATTAGCCAAATGCCGCTGTTCATCCATAAAGGTGTCACGATTTTTAAAGGTAATGTAATTGTTATTGTTAAAGTTAATAAAAATTATCACGGCTGTATACATTTCTCTAAATTGTGTACAGTGTTCAAGTTAAATTGTAAGCAGAGGCACAGGTGTACTTTACATTCAGCAGTAGACACTGATGAAGGTAAAAGTCGAAGTAGGTAAAAGGTAAGTACATGTAAATTGAATGTTCTATCGTCATTCCAAATTCAGAGAATTTCAATACATTATAAGGAGTCTATTATAATATAAAGGGAAAATACCCATACATGTAAACCCAAATATAACAGTTTTGTAGTTGTAAACGTTGACATGAATATGATAAACCTATGATTTTCTGATTCAATACATCCAAAGTGTCATAGGTTTGAAAAATAAAATTCTAATTTGGTGTTGGCCAGTCTGACAATGTCACAGTATTTAATAGGAATAACAAAAGTTTCATCAGAAAATTTCGTGGTCCATTGACAATTCCATCAAACCCAAAGTGAGTTGTCTAGCTGCTGTTTTTTTTTTTGCAGTGATTTTCTAAGGTGTTTTAACGTGTAATTACCCATCCCTGAACACATATCCCTTATAAATATCAATAGATTGGAAAATGGTACTCAAATGACACTTGACATAAAAAATGGTGCTACAGTTTGATTGACTTTCTTTAACATTTTTAAATTTATTTTGTAAGACAAAATGGGCTAGGATTAACTGGAAATAATTTTCCACATATAATTCCAAGGTCAATTTGCAATTCCATCAAACCAAAAGTGAGTTGTCTAGCTGCTGCCTTTTTTGTAGTAGTCATTTTTCTAAGGTGTTTTAACGTGTAATTACCCATCCCTGAACACATATCCCTTATAAATATCAATAGATGGGAAAATGATACTCAGATAACACTCAACATGCAAAATGGTGCTACAGTTGGATTGCCTTTCTTTAAAATTTTTAAAATTATTTTGTAAGTAAAAGTGGGCTAGGATTAACTGGAAATATAACAAGTTTCCACATATAATTCCAAGGTCAATTGGCAATTCAATCAAACCAAAAGGGAGTTGTTCAGCTGCTGCATTTTTCTGCAGTCATTTTCTACGGTGTTTTAGCGTGTAATTTCCCATCCCTGAACACATATCCCTTAAAAATAACTATCAATGGGAAAATGATACACAAAAACAAGAATTTTACTACAGTTGAATTGGCTTTTTTTTAAAGTAATTTAAATTATTTTGTAAGTAAAATAGGGCTATGATTAATTGGAAATATAACAAGTATCCACGTATAATTCCAAGGTCAATTACAAGGTTTTAGCATTTAATTAGCTGTCCCTTAACAGTTAACCGTTATGAACAACAGAGGAGACGTAGATGAAAAGTGCAACAAATTTTATTTAAAAAACAAACGTTTGACATATGTATGCACATGATGTGCTGGGTAATTAAGCTCTCTGCTTCATATTCCGCTTCATATTCCGCTGCTTGATATTCCCCAATGGCAACAACGAGTCTCTGGTACTGCTCCAACGTGTGTTCTCTCAATGCACATCGTCTTCTCCTGTAAAACTCTCTTCTCCAGTTAAAAACATTCATTTATTGTGTTCAAAAGCTAGAGAAGAAGCAACGTGGAAATCCTCCGCTCGTAATCCGCCATTTTCTTTGTTGTGAAGAATTTGGTCGCGTGCTTGACGTCAGCAGAGTGTGGTGCCGCCTCAATCCCGCCCACTACCGAGTTACGCGGCTTTACAGGGTTGTAATGGATTAACAACCCAGGGAGAAACAAGTAGTGGAGAATCGAAACAAGTAAAAAAGAACTGTGACTATGGAAAAGAGCCATTTGGTTGTGAACACTCACAGCTATAAACTGAACATACTCTTCTGACTCATGTTTGTGTGTCACTTCTAGTGCATTCTTTCCAAGCAATCTCTTGTCAAACAGTTCCCCACTGTGGAATAGAAGGTGCTCTATACATTTTAAAAAGTAAATGCCACTTTGGCTAATTATCGATGAAGTGGTCAATTTAACAAGGATTTTTACACTAGATGCCCTTCCTGACACAACCCTCCCCATTTATCTGGGCTTGGGACGGGCACAGAGAATACACTGGCTTGTGCTCCTCCTGTGACTGTGTAACCAGCTTTTCCTTCCCCCATTCAATTATCCTGAGCACCAAGCTAGAAGGCAGGCAGTAGCATTTTTATATGGTCTTTGGTATGACCCGGCCAGGACATGAATCCATGACCCCCTGGTTGTGGGGCGGATATGCTACCACTAGGCCAGCAGTCCAGTAGGTGAAAACTGATTTGATCTGTTCTGCATATTTAACTCTTCATAAAATCTTTCTAGACCAACATTGTGCATACTCTTGCCATAGGCCTAAATGAAGATCTTTGTTGGCTTGTGGACGGTAGTGCTAAATTTTGTCTTCTGGAGGGTAAAAATGCTCTGAAATAGTCTCAAACATATTCAAGAGAAGCTTCATCTGTCCGATGGCTGTGATAGTGAGGTATCTAAGTGTTCAGCCATAATTGTGTTCAGCTGCTGCGTGTGGGGGTGGACCAGCACCTGTCATCATGGATCCTGGACTTCCTCACAAACCGACCGCAGTTTGTGAGAACCCAGGTCTGTGTGTCTAACACAATCATCTGCAGTACAGGGACCCCCAGGGAACAGTTCTGGCTCTCTTCCTGTTCACCCTCTACACTGACTTTCCACACAACACATCACACTGCCATCTACAGAAGTTCTCTGACGACTCTGCGATCATCGGCTTCATCTCTGATGGGGATGATGCAGAGTACAGAGGACTTATCCAGGACTTTGTGGACTGGTGCCTACGGAACTGCCTCCAGATCAATGCGAGGAAAACTAAGGAACTGGTGGTGGACTTCCGCAGGCAAGGACAACCCCCCACAGCACCGGTAACCATCTAGGGAACAGACATTGAGATGGTGACATCCTACAAGTACCTGGGTGTTCATCTGAACAATAAACTAGACTGGTCACACAATACCGACACATTCTACAAGAAGGGACAGCGCAGGCTGTTCCTACTGAGGAGGCTCAGGTCTTTTGGTGTACAAGGGGTGCTCCTGAAGACCTTCTACAATTCGTTTTTCTCGCGTTGATCTGGAGGCAGTTCCGATGGCACCAGTCCACGAAGTCCTGGATAAGTCCTCTGTACTCAGCTTCATCTCCTTTGGAGATGAGGCCGACGATCGCAGAGTCATCAGAGAACTTCCGTAGATGGCAGTGTGTTGTGTTGTGTGAGAAGTCCGCAGTATAAAGGGTGAACAGGAAGGGAGCCAAAACCGTTCCCTGGGGGGCCTCCGTGCTGCTGATGATCGTGTCGGACACACAATCCCGGGTTCTCACAAACTGTGGCCAGTTAGTGAGGTAGTCCAGGATCCACGATGACAGGTGTTGGTCCACCCCTGCGCACAGCAGCTTGTCTCTCAGGATCATCGGTTGGATGGTGTTGAAAGCACTGGAGAAGTCAAAGAACATGATCCTCACCGCGTTCCCAAGCTTCTCCAGGTGGAACAGGGAACGATGAAGGAGGAAGATCACTGCATCCTCCACCCCAATGCCATGCTGGTAGGCGAACTGGAGTGGATCCATCGCTGGTCCCACCAGGGGGCGGAGGTGAGCAAGGAGCAGTCTCTCCAGGGTCTTCATCAGGTGAGACATCAGGGCCACTGGTCTGTAGCTGTTCAGGTCTCTGGGGTGGGAAGTCTTTGGTACGGGTACCACACAAGATGTTTTCCACAACTGTGGTACCCTCCCCAGCTTCAGGCTCAGGTTGAAGATGTGCTCCACAATCCCACACAGCTGGTCTGCGCAAGACTTGAGGAGCTTCGCGCTGACGCAGTCCGGACCTGAGGCCTTCCTCGCCCTGATCTTCCTCAGCTCCACCCTCACCTGGGTCTTAGTGAGGGTCAGGTTGGGGGGCTGTGTGTTGGGAGTGGGGTGGTGTTGGTGGAGGGGGGGTAGACAGCAGGTCTCGATGACGGTAGAGGCAGCAGTGGTTGTTGTGCAGGCGGGGGGGGGGCGGGGGGTTGGTCAAACCTATTAAAAAACAGGTTCAGATTGTTCACCCACTCCCTGCCCCCCATGGCCTGGGAAGAGGTATTCTGGAGCTCAGAGATAGTTTTGAGTTTTCTCCAGACCCCATAGGTGATGAGAACAGAGGTGATGAGGAGGTCCTGGGTAGGTATGGTCTTAAGGAGAGAAATGTGGAAGGACAGATGGTTGTGGATTTTGTTAAAAGGATGGAAATGGCTGTGGTGAACACATACTTCAAGAAGAGAGAGGAACATAGGGTGACTTACAAGAGTAGAGGAAGGTGCACACAGGTGGACTACATCTTATGCAGAAGGAGAAATCTGAAAGAGACAAGAGATTGCAAGGTGGTGGCAGAGGAGAATGTAGCTATACAGCATCGGATGGTAGTCTGTACGATGACTTTGGAGAGAAAGAAGAGGAAATCAGTGAAGGCAGAGCCAAAGATTAAGTGGGGGAAGTTACAGAAAGAAGAAGGTCACACAGAATTCAGGAAGGAGTTGATACGGGCTCTGGGTGGTAGGGAAGCATAACCAGATGACTGGGAAAGCACATCAGAAATATTGAGGGAAACAGAAAGGTATGTCATGTCTCCAGTGGACAGAGGAAGGAAGACAATTAGACTTGGTGGTGGAATGAGGAGGTACAAGAAAGTCTCCAAAGGAAGAGGTTAGCAAAGAAAAGTGGGATAGTCAGGGAGGTGAAGAAAGTAGACAGGAGTATTTGGAATCTAGGCGCATGGCAAAGAGAGAGGTGGCAAAGGAAAAGGCATATAGTGAGTTATATGAGAGGCTAAACACTAAGAAAGGAGAAAAGGATCGAGCTGGAAAGGATGTGCAGCAGATTAGGTTGATTAAGGACAGAAATGGTAATGTACTAACAAATGACGAGAATGTGTTGAGAAGGCGGAAGGAGTACTTTGAGGAGCTGATGAATGAAGAAAATGAGAGAGAGAGGGGAGGATGGATGAAGAAAAGATGGCGAACAAAGTGGCCCGAGGATTAGGAAGACAGAAGTGAGGGCAGCTTTGAAGAGGATGTAGAATGAAAAAAGCGGTTGATCCAGATGACATACCTGTGGAGGTATGGAGATGTTTAGGAGAGATGGCAGTGGACTTTTTAACCAGATTGTTTAACGCAATCTTGGAGAGTGAGAGGATGCCTGAGGAGTGGAGAAGAAGCGTTTTGGTACCAATTTTCAAGAACAAAGGTCATGCTCAGAGCTGTAGTAACTACAGAGGAATAAAGTTGATCAGCCACACTATGAAGATATGGGGAAGAGTTGTTGAAGCCAGATCTCTTGACATCTCTGAAAAGATCTGAAAATGGCTGTGCACCGATGTTTCCCATCCAATTTGATGGAACTTGAGAGGTGCTACAAAGAGGAATGGGTGAAACTGCCCAAAGATAGGTGTGCCAAGCTTGTGGCATCATATTCAAAAAGACTTGAGGCTGTAATTGCTGCCAAAGGTGCATCAACAAAGTATTGAGCAAAGGCTGTGAATACTTATGTACATGTGATTTCTTAGTTTTTTTATTTTTTAATAAATTTGCTTGTCTCAAAAAAAAAAAAAAAAACCAAAACTTTTTTCACATTGTCATTATGGGGTATTATGTGTAGAATTTTGAGGAAAAAATGAATTTATTTCATTTTGGAATAAGGCTGTAACATAACAAAATGTGGGAAAAGTGTAGCGCTGTGAATACCTTCCGGAGGCACTGTACTTGTTGCACATGACAAAATGTTTGTTATAAGTCTTATTTGTTAAAATTCAGGATACTCTGAAGTCTGTTTTATGGCAGCAAATGTGCTGCTACAGTTGCACTTTTCATGTTGTTGTCGTTTTTTAACATTAAAAGATGTTGGAAGTAAATTCATGGGCCATTGCAAATGCTTTAAAGATAAGAAGTTACCACACAGTGGAAAGAAGAAAAAATCTTGAATAGAAAAAAAAAAAGCTGCATCGAGAATCGGTAAGAGCCCCCATAATCGTAATCGGCTCAAATTGTTGGATGCCTAAAGATTCCCACCCCTAGTTAAGAGGAGAGGCAACAATCAGTGAGCAGCAGTACGGTTTCATGCCAAGAAAGAGTACTACTGATGCAATGTTTGCTTTAAGAGTGTTAATGGAGAAGTATTGAGAAGGTCAGAAGGAACTGCACTGTGTCTTTGTGGATCTATAGAAAACAGATGATAGGGTGCCAACAGAGGAAGTGTGGTACTGTATGAGAAAGTCAGGAGTGGCAGAGAAGTATGTGAGGGTAGCGCAGAACATGTATACGGACAGCAAGACATGGTGAGGTGCGCTGTAGGAGTGACAGATGGATTCAAGGTGGGGGTGGGATTACATCAGGGATCAGCTCTGAGCCACTTGACAGGAGGTGACACTGGAGGTCACAGAGTTGAAGATGCTAAGATTCTCATTGGGAGTGACTAGGAGGGACAGTATTAGAAATGAGTATATCAGAGGGACAGCTCAGCTCAGGTTGAGCACTTTGGAGACAGTGAGAGAAGCAAGGCTGAGATGGTTTGGACATGTGCAGAGGAGGGATAGTGGATATACTGTATTGGACAAAGAATGTTGAAGATAGAGCTGCTAGGCAGGAGAAGAAGAGGAAGACCACAAAGAAGATTCATGGATGTAGTGAAGGAGGACATGGAGAGGGTTGTTGTTAGACAGGAAGATGCAAGGGATAGGGTGAGATGGAGACAGATGATCTGCTGTGGCAGCCCCTAAAGGGAGCAGCCAAAAGAAGAAGATTTTGCAGATTATCTCTTACCTGAGCTTTCATTCATTCATTGGCAATCTGTCCGAGTGTACCCCACCTCTTGCCCAAAGATGCTGGAATAGGCTCCAGCCCCCCCGTGACCCGTAAAGGGCCATTAAGAAGATGAATCAATGAATAAATGAATTGTAAACTTAAAGACAAGTACACACATTAAGCATTCATTTATTTATCCTCTCCTTAAGTGACCAAAATGTAATTATGATCGTGTCTCCCCACTGCGAGCAGGGCTGTGGACAAGGAAGATAAAAACGTCCTTTTTTAAGCTGCTTGCCCTTAAATGCATTTTCACTTTGTGAATGGCCCCACATTGTCCTCAGTGCAAAACAGATTTGTACTGGCATTTAAATGCTGTCATATTAGTATTATGCTTTGGATCTCGCACCCCTGTTCATTAAAGAGAATGAGAGCGAAGACAGTGATTGGTTTATTTCATGCTGCACCCAAAACACATCTCTGAATATTTAAGAACATTAGGACAGCCTCTTTGCACTTTGTACAACTATAACAGCGAAATGGACTTGGGCAAACCCATAAGACAATAGACTGTTGACTTGACTGCTGAAATATAGTGTCCTATGCTTCTAGAAGGCTTAAGATATTTGTTGGCTTGGTTGCGGGAGTCCTGTCAGCAAGGCAAGGTAAGACAAACCAGTTGTGACCTACTGTGTATATGACAGTTTTAAACTTGTCATAGGGGAGAGCAAATCAGGAACAGGTGGGTAACTGATAGCAGATCGAAAGGAGGGGTCCTCGGCATGCCCCTGGGGTTTGAGCTTATCTTTTGCAATCACTGTTCTATTGTTCATAAGATTTACAGATGATCAAGATACTTTTTTTGACACCAAAAACATTGCCTACCTCAACGTTAGGTAGACAAGGTTCTACATTGAGTTACTTTGCCCAACAAAGAGGAATTGAAGTACAAGTGTGGCAAAAACTGCAACCAGAATTTGACTTTTTAGCACCTTATTGTGTCATGATTTTACAGAATCTTAAAACTCACTTTAATGGTACTGTATGAAACTTATGGGAGGTTGTTTTTTAGTAACTACAGCCCCATTCACTCCATTTTTTGAAAAAGACTGGCAACTAAGAAAGCACAAAAACATCAACATCAGCTGATATTCACCTTGTTAACGGATATTGGCATTTCAGCAAATAAGCTAAAATTAACCAACAGCTGATGTTTATCCAGTGTGTCTCAGTTGTGTGGCAATAACGTGACCCTGAAATGCAAATTTGGAAAAAAATCTGGAACTGAACAGTATTTCAGTTATATTTTATAATGCATACTAAAGATGGGATCAATGAAAACAAAAACAAAAGAAACTGTCAGCTTACAGTAAAGTTATTATTTTAAAGATCGGTATCAGCCCCATACCTGCCAACTTTTCAAACCTGAAAAGCCTAGTAGCTAGCTGGGGTCCAGGGGCTGCAGTGTCAAACAAATATTAGCATTTGACATAGAAGTCACATATTAATTATATTAAAGGTAAAATATCTAAATCAATTGCAATACTACACAGAGCGAAATATTTGCTGAATCAACCCACATTATATACTTTGTATCATTCATTAATACTCCCATACATGACATATTGTACTGAAGTATGGGGAAATACATATAAAACAAACATATATCCAGTCTTTATGCTTCAGAAGAGAGCTATTAGAATAATAAACAAAGCTGCTTACAGGGAACCAACAAATCCACTTTTTCTTAAATTAAAAGCTCTCAAGTTGAAAGATCTGGTTGACTTTAAAACTGCAGTAATAATGTTTAAAGTGAAGAATCTATCACTGCCCGCAAATATCCAAAAGTTGTTCCAAACAAGGGAGAAACAATATCATTTCAGAGGAACATGTATATTTCAAAAACCTTCAGTGAGAACTACCACCAAGCAACACTGTGTTTCAGTGCAAGGAGTCAGATTATGGAATGATTTTAGACCTGAATTAAAATCATGTACAATGCTTGGACAATTTAAACAAAAACTAAAGGAAGAAATACTCCAAACATATATACAAGATGACATGTAAAATCACATAAGGATTGTCATATCCAGTCTGTGTTGTGTTGTTACTTAGGTTTTTTTGTCACGTTTTGTCTTAGCTTTGTTCTGAATTGTAATTGCTCTTGTTTTGTTTTTCTTTTGAATTCTTGGATGGAATATGGGTGGGCAATATAAGCTGCGGCTTCAGCCATCACCCATTTCAGATAACTTATGCTGAACTGTATAATCAGAGGAGTTATTGTTTAATTTGACCTTGTTGGATTTTTTCACCTTTGTTATATTATTCTGTTTCTTTTTAATCTTTACTTTTAATCTATCCAAAATAAAGATTCATTCATTCATTAAATTTGCATTCAAAAGACTATCTTAACACTGCATAGAACTTTGAATAGGCCAGATGTGCTGTATTATGAATACTAGAAAAGCACTCGGAGAGCGCAGACCTCCGCCAAGTGCCACAGTTCCCCCCATACAGTGTTTAACATCATAAATAAAATATTGAAAATGGCCCTATCTCGCAATGTTAAATTAAAAAAAAAAAAGAAGAATCCTTTAAAAAATTCCTGGATCCAGATGGTGATCCGGATCACCACCAAAATATAATCATCTGTAGGATACCCCATTTCTGACAATCTGTGAAAACTTCATGAAAATCCGTCCATAACTTTTTGAGTTATCTTGCTAACAAAGAAACAGACAAACCAACGCTGATGATCACATAACCTCCTTGGAGGAGGTAACTAGAAGACTAGAAATATCAGCAGGGTATACTAGCACTGTATAACACACGTGCGTAAATGACGGCAAAATCGCTCTGATATTTTATGTGTTTACAAGATTCACCAAGCATGACAAGGCTTGCAATCACACAGCACATGTTCTTCAAGTTTGCCGCTAGCGTCACTGGCACTGGCCTTGTGTTTTTTCGTTCTTACGTGGTCTTTCACATCGCTGATTCCGCCATGTCCAATCAAAAAGTCTTGTCTACACAAAGTGCAATTTGGGTAATTTTCACCCCTTCTTGAGCGAATAATAACTCCCGGAAATGCTTTGCTGTATTCCTCAAGAAAAGACTGTAATTTTCGTTAGTGTTTCACGCTCGTTAGTGATTTTTCTCCGGCAGACTCCATGATGAAAACGTATTAATTCTTACCTGATTGCCTCGCGATTGCACTTGGAAAATTGGCTCAGACCTCTTGCACATGCGCAATACACCTACATGAAGCAGAGCCGATTGCCTTTGTTCTAAATTTAGATACGATTCTGAGCGACAGCGTGTTTGGAATTGCTTTCATGTTTTCCGTGTTTTTTTTACGATTTAAAATTTTTTGACTGAATTTTTTAGTGAAAAACCATAATTTTGAATAATAAAACCGGAACCCGGAACGGGGTCTTAAAAACCGGAACCATTACGACAAAACCGGAGTAGTTGGCAGGTATGCAGCCCAAATTTTCACAATTGGTGCATCCTGACTAGATATGAGAATCCAAACAGTCTTCATGAAGTAAATGAGGCTGCAGATCACTTAGCAACCATAAGATGTCACTAAAACCCACATTTCCAAAAGTAGTATGGCGGAGGGGGGGTGGGGGGTTGAAAAGTTCATAGTGGTCAAATTTGACCAAATGTGGTTTATTTTTCAACATAGTCTCCCCTTCGCAACAGAATGTGGGAAGAAATTGGACATTTTTGGAGCTTCCTCCACTCATTAAATTATCTTTTTCATGTGAGGTCTGAATATTTATTATGAAATGTTTTTAAAATATTTCTGTTACACACTGAGGCGGAGACCTTCAAAGCACATCTTTGATTAAATTAGCTGAAATAACCTTGTAGAATCAATCATCCATCAAGAATGTGATGTCCAATATATTACATTATGAACAAAGAGGATAACAGAGCAGCATTTCAGCCATGTTTGGTTTATAGCAATGTTGTCTTTTATTCTAATTTCCAATAAACAGAGAATATATCAGTCCCTTATTTGTACAAAAATACCTGAACAGGATACATTGTAGATCCAGTAGCCGCACAGACAGAATGAAGCAAAGCACAGTGGGGTTATGTCAGGAAAAAAATATCATTCACTCTTCTTTTCCCTCCCTGAAGTGTTCATTATTTTAATTCAACCCAGCAATAAAACAGATTTTCGCCAACACTGATTCACCAAACTAAAAGGAACTGGTGTGTGGTGTGAGTGGACGGATGAAAATTCAAGTCTAGTTAAATTTAAGAAAGAGGCACCTGCTGCAAGAAATTAATAAAAACTGTTATGCACCTTAAAATTGAAGACTACGGACATAATGAGATGCACAGTTCTCTGGAGCTACAGCGTATAATTGCACTACTTGTAATGAGAAGCTGCTAAGAATATCCCCACAAGTGCTAGTGCGAGCGTGTTCTCCATGAAAAAAAAAAATGCCGTGTGTACATGTGTGCAAGATGAATATCCAACCATGTGCTGGAGTGTAAAGTAAATGACACAGAGAGGATATTGGCATCAGAATTTGATGCTGGCGGAGTTGAAGACTGCGGCAGCCTGTCGAGCTTATACATGCACTGATGTTCAGAAATTTGACATGCGCCAAAAATCCA
Source organism: Pholidichthys leucotaenia (assembly GCA_020510985.1). Lineage (NCBI taxonomy): Eukaryota > Metazoa > Chordata > Actinopteri > Cichliformes > Pholidichthyidae > Pholidichthys > Pholidichthys leucotaenia. The sequence goes on along the minus strand of CM035839.1, from coordinate 174,469,697 downwards.
GTTTGATCTCTTAGAAATAAAAAAGGTTTAATTTAATACTGTATATCATGTGGTATATTCTTTTATATATGTATATATATATAAAAGGTAATTTTGTGACAAACCAAAAGAAAATACACAATAACGCAACAATTAAACACAAATAATGAAAAAAGGACAAAATAAATCATCTTTCATTTAAAATGGAGTTATAAGCAATAACACCCCATACATAGTGATCTGTGACCTAAGTACAGTGTTAGATCTACATCCTCTCCACAGCTTCACATACTTAAAAAATAAAACAAAATAAACAAAGGATACTTGATATTGGTATGGTCATGTAATTGGACTTGTGTGAAAGATTGCATTGTAGCACAGTGATTAAAAATGGAGGGAGGACAGTGATCTGTCCCCGCCGACCCACAGCAACATGGCACCGCGTCGCTCTCTGATGAACAGAGAAGACCTCATATACGGAGGACTGGGAATGCTGGGACACCGTCCAGCTGAAATCCTGTCTCCTCTAAATCCACGGCTCACCTCGACTTTACCCGGCCAACAAACAACCTTCCTGTTACCATCTACGAAAAGGCAAAGGATGTCAACTAGCTAGCAGATTTAGCAATCCTGAATAGTGAATATAACAGTCTGGCCACACATTCTCACACACACATACTCACTCATATATAGAGATATACTGTATATTCACCATTATAGCTTACAGGCTGGACACAGGTGCAAGAGGGGGCGGGGGGGTTCAAGCATTATCCAATCCCTGGAACGATAGTCTGACCTAAAAGGCCTGATAGGTGGAGCCCAGAGCTGGTGAGTTGGTTAAACCGTGAGATTAGTTAGCTGGCTGGTGGCAGCAGTGGCTAGTCTATCGTTTCGTTATCCCGGCATGGAGTCAGGTGACCTTGTGGTAACCCGGTGAATCTAGTGCAGGATGGCTAAGGAGGTGTTGTGTCACATGACGCTACAAAGGTGTCTTCTCTGGCATACCGGTCATATTGTCCTAAAGTCGGACGGCGACTCTGGTGTAAACTGGGGTGGTGCTGTGAGCCCTCGCACTCTTTGCGTCTCTGCTGCAGTATCTTTCTTAAGTATCTTTTTTTTTTTGGTAGAAAAACTTGCCTCATTTTCTGCATTACATCCCTGATTTCACACACTTCCAGTTTTACACACAAGATTGCACTCTGGAACCCGCTGTCAAAGGATCACGCTTTCAGGGCCCCAAGACACCGGCGTCATGTAAATGGACGACTGAAATGCAACAGAAGTTTGTCGTTTTATGCAAAAATTGCTGTGGCTTCAAAAGAGAAAAAAATAAAAAATATATATATCAAGTTATCGTCAGTCGGCCTGCAGCCAACTGAGGATTAATTTTTAAGATTTTGGTGGAATGATTTGATCAAACACTTTTAAAGCCAAAGGCATTTCAATTTCCCCTCTGGGGATCACTACCTCATTGTGATGGAGGGGTTTTTGTGCCCTAATGATTCCAGGAGCTATGCTGTCAGGGGCAACTTGCAACTAATTGGGTCTCCCAAGAAAAACTGGTGACAGGTGAAGGGCCAGGCCAAGAGTGGTCCAGTAGATCCCTATGAAAACAGTTATATCAAGGACCCAGCGGACCCAAAGGAGCCACATGGGTCCACCCTCCAGTGGGCTCAACACCTGCAGGAGGGATCATGGGGATCATATTATGTCAACCGAGCAGCAGTCTGGGCTGCTCTGTTTGGACTGCTGCCCCTGTGACCGAGACCTCCAGTTAAGCGATAGAGGATGGATGGATGGATGGCATTTCAATTTTTTTTCTTGATTTGTTGCAACCAACAGTCCAAAACTGAGATATTCCCTGTTTTTTTTTTAATCATCTGTCCAAATGTTTAGATTTGAATCTATCTTCAACACTGGTACTACTGAAAATCTAACACCTCTGTACTGATGTTTTCCTTTGCCTTTGTTAGGATATTTTTTTTTTCCAAGTCATGGCTTATTATGTAGGAGGTTTAACAGAAAAAGCCCTTAATACTCTACTGTGACTGGCAGCACTGATGTTCACCTCTAACAAACCACGCTTTTAATAGAAATATTTGGACCTGATGTTTCTTTTGGGACAAATGTGATGCATCACCAGCATCTGTTTTCTGAATATTCCAGTGGATTTTAACTTTTAGGCGAGTTTAAGAGAGACATTTTGGTACTGTGTGCACGCACACACACACACACACACTCATTTGCTCTCTTACCAAGAATTAGAGCAGTAGATCAATAATTCTTCATACTACCCCACATCACACGTCATAGATTATAGGTCTACTAGTCGTCTATTGTCAGTTAACTGGGTTTCAATCCAGTTAGTTTGTGAATTTTGAAAAAAAAAATCCTGCAACTCTATATTATAAATAAAGCTCGACACCATGGGTATGCTATATATTTTTTCAACTCAAACCATCACAGCTACTGAAGAGAGAGTATGTGTGATTGGACAAGGAAATGTAACATTAGAAAAACCTCACAAATTAAAAAGGGTAGTAATTTTCTTTCAGGATAAAAGTTGTAAATTTGCAAGAAAAAGTCCATCATCTGAAAGAGACAATCTGCATAATTTAAAATGAAGAAAATACAAGCGCTACTAATGCTGACAGGCCAGCTTACAGTTATGACTTTGCCTACGACTGTTCCATTTGCATAACATCACACAGGATGTGGTCACCTTCCTAGCTAATTGAGATTACACAGTCAGTGGAAACTGACATGATTCAGTTCCAATAAATTAATTATTTAAGCCAAAAATCTGAAATACGGTTTAGTAATGTGAATAAAATGGATGGAAACCCAGCTAATGACTCCCAAAGTCCAACACACAGCACACAACCCTGCTTACAGAAGAATGGCATCCATTATCTTAACATGGAAATTCATTTCTCCAAAATCTTTCACAATTTTGCCTCACTCTCATGCAACACTCTTTAAAAATCCACAATGTGTCACTCTCTATGTGCATTTTAATGTAGCTTCAATTCCATATACAAGTCTCACAACTTTCACTTAAGGCGAGTGAAGCTCACTGGGCTGCGTGTTGATGCGCAGCCAGACAAGTTCACGTTTCAAGTCATTTGTTGAACTTTCATATTAAAAAAAGTAATACAATGATTTTTAAAAAAGTTATGAGAGTGATTTTGTTGCTTTGCGTGTAGGGAACAGTGGTCAGAACCCGAACATGACAGCTCCAACCCATCCATATCAAATCAGGACAATTAAAATGTGCAAGCAGGGGGCTGAAATTATTTAGGAAAAGAAAATAACATTCAAAGACAATTTTGACCCCTTTTGATTACAAAAAAAAAAAAAAATGAATGGTAGAAGCTTGGGGGAGGGGGGGACGCACTTTAAGAGTCTATTCAACAGTCTTCCTCCCCGTTCTAAAGGTCTTCAGACCCTACATCATGTTCAAGAGCATCGTGTTTCTGTGTTTTTTTCCTTTTAGGGTGCTGTGGTCTTGTTGATATAAACAAGGAGGTCCACCACGCTCCTAAACTTTGCTGAAAGGCTCTGCATGTTTATCTGTGCTGCTACTACACTGTAATCCAGTCAAAGCTGGTGGGAGTTCACATGCGGGGGGAGGGGGGGGTCACTAAGCTAGAGAGCTGTCATCCGTCCGCCCGGGAGTGCAAAACTAGTTCTGCATTGAATCAACAGTAATAAAAACAGCATTAAAATGACATCAAGTAATCAGCTCTACAAGAGAGGCTCGTTACAGCCTTCCTGATAAACATTCCTCTGTCCTTTTAGCAAACCCTCACCACTGCTCTGCTCCATCTTGCATTACCGACTTCTCTTTTCTGTCCCAGCATTTTTTCCGAGCTTGGGTATAGGGGTTGCACCACGGAATTGTGGGTCAGGACACAGCAGTTGTGCCACATCGTGTCCGCTGAAGTGTTTGGGGAAGGGGGGGGGGGGGCAGGGTGTCAGCTTATCCAGACTGGACTGCACAGGTTGAGAAAACCCCTGGATTGAGTTTGATGTGACCCAGAGAGGTTTTCGTCCATCCCTGATGATCAGTGAGGAAGTCAGAGGGTGGCGCTCCCTTCCCGCCTTGACCAGGCGACGGTTGGGTGAGTGCCACAGCTTATCAGGCCTGGAGGATGGAGGGGGTGGTGGTAGGGCTGAAGGTGAGGGGCACCATCCAAGAGACCCACAGCACTCCTGCTGGAAAGATCAGGCTGCCCAACAGTTTCTCATCCAAACAGCGGTAAGGCGGAGAAAAGCTGGATCCATCAGATCTCATGTGGTGGCTCCTGTTCAGCTGATCCCCAAAACAAGAACTTTTCTCTATCTCCTTTTTTGCTGGGAGGAGAGGGGGTGAATAGGAGGATCTCAGGGTGAGAGTGTGCAAAAAAATGAAAAAGAAAAAAAGGGGGGAGGGGTGGATTGTTGGGAGGGGGGGGAGTGTCACAAGGCCACAGCGGTGCATGGGTGTTTGAGCTTGCAGGGTAGCACTCCTTTGTTGAGCTGGTAAAACTCCACCAGGTGGATCAGATCGGTGAACTTGGTGGCGCCGTCATCGAGGCTAAAGAACACCTGACCATCCTCCTCACACTTCAGAGCCGGTGGGAGGAAAGAGGACAGTTAGCATCAGACCGTCAATCAGTCAGGCAATCAATCAGACTTTATTTATATAGCACTTTTCATACAACCACATGTAGCACATGCACTTTACACAAGACTAGAATGCAACTAAAACGTCTTTACATGTATGCAACTTCTGGAAACTCAAGGGTTACTGACATCTTTGTCCTGCAGCTTCATTCACTCTGTTACTGAGAAGTACAGCAGATCAGATTTCCTGCCAAAGCAACTGTGGTTAGGGGGTGTATGGAACTGGTTAATGGGCTGCAGTTTGCTGCCTGACCAGAAGGTGTCACTAAAATTAGAGTTTCCAAACATCCATACAAGACATGAGAACACAGATGGGCAATGAAAGATATCCTGCTATATATCTAACCCTAATTCTGGTGAAGTTGGGACGTTCTGTAAAACCTAAATAAAAACAAAATACAATCATTTAAAAATCCTTTTCAACCTATATTCATTTGAATACACCACAAAGACAAGATATTTAATGTTCAAACTGATAAACTTTATTGTTTTTGCACATATTCACTTAATCTGAATTGGATGCCTGCAACACGTTCCAAAAAAGTTGGGCCAGGGTCATGTTTACCACTGTGTTACATTGCCTTTCCTTTTAACAACACTCAGTATACGTTTAGGAAATGAGGACACCAATTGTTGAAGCTTTGTAGGTGGGATTCTTTCCCTTTCTTGCTTGATGTACGACTTCAGTTCTTCAACAGCCTGGGGTCTCCGTTGACGTATTTTGTGATTCATAATGCACCGCACATTTTCAATGGGAGACAGGTCTGGACTACAGGCAGGCCAGTCTAGTACCTGCACTCTTTTTACTACGAAGCCATGCTGTTGTAACACGCGCAGAATGTGGCTTGGCATTGTCTTGCTGAAATAAACAGGGACGTCCCTGAAAAAGACGATGCTTGGATGGCAGCTTGTGTTGCTCCAACATTGCTTCAGCATTAATGAACTTGATGCTGGTAACAATCTGGATGGTCCTCTTCCTCCTTAGGACACAATGTCCACGACACTCACCTGTTTCCAATTATCCTGTTTACCTGTGGAATGTTCCAAAAAGGTGTTTTTTTTTCAGCATTCTTCAACTTTCTCAATCTTTTCTTGCCCTGTCCCAGCTTTTTTGGAATGTGTTGCAGGCATTAAATTCAAAATGTGTGAATATTTGCAAAAAAACAATAAAGTTTATCAGTTTGAACATTAAATATCTTGTCTTTGTGGTGTATTCAATTGAATACAGGTTGAAAAGAATTTTTAAATCATTGTATTTTGTTTTTATTTACATTTTACAGAACATCCCAACTTCACCAGAATTGGGGTTGTAGATGCAAGCCACTTCTGCACTGATTTTAATTTTAGATGTGCATCTGCTTTAGTCTGTGATGTTATCCCAGGAGGTAAACTTTACTTAAATAAAAACATCAGACTACAGAATGAAATAGTATTTCAGATGACTTATAAAGGTGCTCAAGCCACAACCATCAATGTGCGCTCAAACAACTACATGTCAGTTAAACCTGAAAATAACATGGCAATCTTTCTTTCAAGGTGTCAGTTTGCGTTCCAAAAAGGTAAAATTAAAAAAAAAAAAAAAAAAGTAAAGATAGAAACAAAACCAAGTTTGCTTTGAAACCTATAATGTTTTGGCAATTTGATGTGAAAATTTTGTGAAGTATCCTCCAATAGTATTCAAGTTATAGCATTACAGTAAACGTAGGTACCCCAACGCATGAAATGCAGGGCTACGGAGAACACAGCAATATCATAACAAGCTTTCAATGTGAACAGCAGTAACAAAAACAACCCTTTAAAGCATCATATTGAGGTTATTCTACAGTTAAACTAGAAAAGCACTCAGAGAGCGCATACCTCCGCCAAGGCTCCTTCCGTCCCTCGTGGATCACCTCTAAAATGTAATGGGTTTGTGTGTAGGCCTAGAGCAACTTCTGGTGAAAATTACATCCAAGTCTGTGCAGTAGTTTTGAAGTATTGCTGCTAACACACTGTGAGAAGATAAGAGCCTTGGCAGAGGTATGCATTCTCGGATCAACACCAAAATGTAATGGGTTCCTCTCTAGCCCAAGGACCACCTCTGGTGAAAATTTCATCCAAATCCATCCAGCAGTTTTTGTGTAATCCTGCTGCATAAATACAAACAAAGCCCTTGGTGGAGGTATGCACTCTCAGATCGTCACCAAAATCTAATCATCTGTTTCCTGTGCCATTTTCCTGAAAAGTCCATCAAAATCTGTTCATAACTTTTTGAGTAATGTTGCAACAGACTGACAGACAAACCAACGCTGGCAAAAGCAACCTCCTTGGCGAAGGTAGCTATAAATTTGGGTAACAGGTGAACAGGTCAATCAAGGTACCTGTGTAATAATCATTATTGCACCAGTTTCTCATAGGGGCTACGGAGTATACATTACAGTTCGGAGGGCTGTGGTTCCTAGTCATAATAATGAATTGTAATATCTCTATTAGTTTGGGTCATGACAGCTGCTACACATAAATCCTATTAATGATATTTAACTTTTAATTGGCTGCTGATTTCTTGGCTATACAATATGTTTGAAAGAACTATTTTGTGTGATTCCACGTGATGATATTTATATCTGCTATGCAATATCACAGCAAGGTATTTATTCATCGCGTAGCCTACTCATACGTGTGAAATTGGATTTACAGATATGATATATCACTATTATGGGTAAATAGAGAGGGAAGGCAATGGAACGGTTAAAAAACAGTGGATCTGCATAACAAGAACAGATCATTTGAAGAAGCCGACTGATTTGTGCAATCTGGTCCTTCTGATGCATCTTCATTTGAAAATATCAAGGTAAAGATGTTAATTCATGAAAATGTCATTTATCAGTTGTGAACATTCATATTTATTCAGTGAATGCATAAACGGTACAGTTACAGTAAAGTGAAACGAAATAACTAACTGTGCTGTATATTTACCTCCCAGTTCCACCATTTGGCCAAAAAAAAAAGACATATTTCATTTTGAAAAATATTTTTTGACTTTTTACATCACCAAAGGCAGAAAATATTTTTTATTGACTAAAATATTCACATAATTCTTCTTGAATGTTTGCATAACATTATAAATAAGTTAATTAACACCTTGAAAGAAAAATTGCCAAATGCATATTTTTCGTGACAAAGTAGCGGCAGTGAAATATCTGATGTGGTGTAACGGCACTGACCGGTAGGATTTGGAAGTGCTTGATCTTCTGGTGGTGGCACAAGGTGAGCACAAATGCCCTGGGATTACTCTGACTGTCCCGCAACAAGAATAACCTGGAATATATGGATATATAAATGTGATTTATTAAAGGTGGATGATAAACTAACTGCTACAGTTAAAGCAAAAGAATGTTAACGTAATCCGGTGAGAACATGGTGAAGAACTTTTGTTAAATAGCAGATGCTGACAGAAAAAATATTCATTTTATCTTTTTTTAACCCCACAGATTACAGCTACATTTAGCATTATCTGTTACAGTTTGATAATGTCACGACAACAGTACTGCTGAAAACACTTTCCGGGTTCGATCCACTCACCCGTCCACTTGGCCTTGCTGCATGATCATTCTGTGGGCTTCGTCTCTCATGATGCGGCCATGAAACCACACCTGTGTCCTGTGGATCACTGGAAAAAACAGACACGTTTGAGACAAAATGTTTGCTCAGGTCTGTATTTATAATCAGGCACGAGCTAGTCCAGTAAAGCCTGTTGATGCTGGATCAGAGTCAGTGCAGTGTTTAGATCAGATTGAAATGAGAGTACCTGTGCTCAGAGAGGATGGGTGCAGGGGACTTGGGCTGCCCAGGACATTCATACGCTGGCTCCTTTTCTGTTGGAAAGATATTTATAATTAGATATCATATGGAATAGGATGCTTCCTATGGAGCTCTTACACAGCGTGGAGTGACGTACCTCCACTTTCCATTCCCCTCGCAGGTCCAGTTCCAGTTCCATTATATTTGCCCTCTTTATAATGCTTTCTGGTCAATAAATCAATTTTATCACTTTCACTTATCATTGTACATATTGGAAATGGCGTATTGACACTTGACAGATTGATTTTTCTTTATAAAGTTTGTGTTTCACATTTTGATCATTTTTGTAACTATACTGCGCAGTTTGTTGACTGTCCCACCAGAGAAAATAAAACACTGGATCTACTGTATGCCAATGTCAGAGATGCATACAGCGCCACAGCTCTGCCACCCCTGGGCAGATCAGATCACAACCTGGTTCTGTTATCACCCAAGTACATTCCTCTTGTGCAAAGGCAGCCTGCTCACACACAGACTGTGAGGAGGTGGACACAGGAGGCTGATGATGCACTATAGGACTGCTTTGTGACAACGGACTGGGATGTACTCTGTAGACCACACAGGAAAGACAGACAACATGACTGACTGCATCACAGAATACATCAGATTCTGTGAAAACACAACCATGCCAGCCCAGACCATGCGCTGTTTCCCCAACAACAATCCATGGATCACCAGTGACCTGAAAGCACTTCTTAACAAGAAGAGGACTTTTAGGTCTAGAGATAGAGAGGAACTGAGGAGAGTGCAGCGTGAACTGAGAGAGATGCTGAGGAGGTGTAAAGACAATTACAGGAGGAAGTTGGAGGATAAACTACAGCAGACGAATATGAGAGAGGGGTGGTCTGGAATGAAAAACATCACTGGGTGTAAGGGGAGGGACAGACAGACAGTGGGGAGCCATGAGAGAGCCAATAAGCTGAATCTCTTTTTTAATAGGTTCAACTCACCGTCTGTCACCCCCACAACACAGCCAGACCCCCCCACACACACACCCCACTCCCCTATGCAACACCTCCCTCTCCCCTCAGCCCCCCTCCTCCCATTGACAACATCAGCACCAACCCCCACATCACTGTGACTACAGGCCAGGTGAGGAAACAGCTGGAGGGACTTCACTAGCGGAAGGCTGCAGGCCCTGATGTGCCTCTCTGGCCTGGATCCTGAGGACCTGTGCCAACCAACTAGCTCCAGTACTGAAACACCTATACAACCTGAGCCTGAGTCTGGAGAGAGTACCGGTGCTGTGGAAGACATCCTGCCTGGTTCCTGTCCCCAAGAAGTTGTCGCCATTGGACCTGAATAACTGTCGACCAGTTGCCCTCACATCACATGTGATGAAGGTCCTGGAGAGACTTGTTTTGGCCTACTTGAGGCCGCAGGTGAAGACGTGGTTAGACCCTCTGCAGTTTGCATTATCAGCCCCATTTAGCAGTTGAAGACGCCGTCATCTACCTGCTGCAACAAGCTCACTTGCACCTGGATAGAGGAGAAGACACTGTGAGAATCACATTCTTTGATTTCTCCAGTGCGTTTAACACCATTCAGCCGCTGCTGCTGGATGAGAAGCTGCAGGTGATGGGGGTTGGCAGCCTTGTGATCTCCTGGATTACCGACTACCTGACAGGTAGGCCACGGTTTGTCCGGCTGGGCAGTGTTTTCTCTGATGTGGTGGTTAGTGATATGGGAGCTCCACAGGGGACTGTGCTCTGTCCTTTTCTCTTCCCCTTATACACCACTGACTTTCAGTACAACACCAAGTCATGCCACCTGCAGAAATTCTCTGACTTGGCTGTTGTCAGGTGTATAAGAGGGGGAGAGGAGGGGGAGTACAGGGCACTGGTAGACAGATTTGTGGACTGGACTGAGCAGAATCACCTTAAAGTGAACATTAGCAAGACCAGAGAGATGGTGATTGAATTCAAGAAGAAAAGGATGCCTTCACAGCTATTGCGGATTAGGGGAGAGTTGTGGGGGTAATGGAGGACTACAAATACCTAGGTATTGCGATCAGCAATGGACTGGACTGGAAATCCAACACCGATGCTGTGTACAAGAAGGGGATGAGCAGACTCTACTTTCTGAGGAAGTTGAGATCCTTCAACGTGTGCAACAGGATGCTGGAGTTTTTCTACCAGGCAGTTATTGCCAGTGCCATCTTCTTTGCTGCTGTCTGTTGGGGAAGCAATATCAGAGCCAGCGACACCAATAGACTTGACAAGATTATCAAGAAGGCTGGCTCTGTGATTGGTCTCAGGCTGGAGACCTTTGAATCTGTGGTGGAGAGGAGGACACTGAACAAACTGCAATACATCATAGACAATCCTGATCACCCCCTCCACCACACACTAGACAGTCAGCGGAGCACTTTCTCTAGCAGACTGCTACAGCTTCGCTGCTTAACGATTAGGTACAGGAAATCTTTTCTGCCACATGGCATTTCACTGTACAATAACTCACTCTGATGTTGAATTTGGTTATCACAATGCTGCCATACTGCACCTTCCAGTATAATTGGTACCTTGTGTTTCACCCTGTGCCTTAAAATCCTTCTCTGTACAGTCAGTACTATCCATTGACTTATAAGGATCATCATCTATTTAACCTAGCAGTAGCCTATGTTGTATATATTTATCTAAACATTTTTACTTTTACTTCCCAGGGTAATTCCTTTTCTATTATACTGTGTGTTTTTTGGTTGGTTGGGTTGTCTGTGTCATGCTGCTGTTACACTGTAATTTTCCAGTTTGGGATCAATAAAGTACATCTATCTATCGAATAGTTCGCCCAGTTAGCTTAGCATAGCGCAGCTGTTGAGTTGTTCGTATCTACATCGTGTTTATGTCTCTCCCATTCTAAATACCACTGCATGGGCTCTAATGGGCATGTGGACATTGCTTTTAGCATTACTGTTACTCGCCAAGTTGGCTTCCAATTGCTGGTGTGATATTTATACTCTTATTAAGTACAGTCAAAGTCTACCATAACAACTATTAGTGACTTTATTCCCCACGTTCATTTGAGTCTATGCAATGTTATTGGAAATGAGTATAAATAATAAACTAGCAACTGGAAGCTAACTAGGCTAATAACTATAACAGTAATCCTAACAGCAATAATTAAGGGATTCTGCGTACACAAAGTAATATTAAAATAAGTAGCAACTGGGAGTCAGAAATATGTTTAATGTTTTGCTTAACTCAGACAAGACGGAGACATTAATTATCGCTCCTGAAAACAGGATCCTGCTTATTAAGCACCACATGGGTATCCTACGCTCCTCTGTCCAGGCGAGTCTTTGGAATCTTGGTGTTAGTTTTGACTCTGCTGTCTCTTGAGCACCACACTAATCAATTAATTAGAAGCTGTTTCTTCCATCTGAAGAATATTTCTAAGTTGAGAACGCTGGTGTTGAAGGCGGCACTTGAGATGATTATTCATGCTTTTATTTCTTCTCGCTTAAGACTGCTGCAATAGTCTTTTTACTTGTCTGAGCCAAAAGCATCTTCAACGCCTCCAGCTTGTCCAAAATCCGGCTGCCAGACTTTTAACTCACACTAAGAAAAGGGCGCACATTACACCTGCTTTAGCAGCACTTCACTGGCTCCCAGTTGGTTTAAGGATTCAGTTTAAAATTTTAGTCCTTGTTTTTACAGCCATTCATGATCAGGCCCCCAAATATATCACTGAGCTGCTTAGAGTGTATAACCCCTCACAGTCTCTGAGGTCCTCGGATCAACATTTACTGGCTGTACCTCAAACCCATTTTAAAACTCGAGGTGATCGAGCCTTTCAGGCAGTGGCACCAAAACTGTGGAATGCTCCACCACTGTCTTTGTGCTCAGTAAACTCTGATGACACTTTTAAAAAGCAGCTGAAGACCCTGCTGTTCAAACAAGCTTTTTAGTTTGGTTATGTTTTTTTTTTTGATTGTCTTATGTTTTTATCGTGTTTGTGAATGGGTTTTATTTTACTGTGAAGCACCTTGTGATTCTTTCTGTGAGAGGTGCTATATAAATAAACTTTACTTATTTACTTAGTAAGTAAGAATAGACCAGGATAGACCAGCATTTTCATGCTGGTCTAGGTCCACCAGCTAAACTAACACCAAACCAGCATAGTATACTGGTATGATCAGCTTCAAAACAACAAATTATGCTGGTGACCAGCATTCTGGTCGGTTTTTCCAGCAGGGCAGGAACTGGACCTTCGGGGGGGGGGGGGGGGGGGGGGCTGGAAAGCAGAAGCATATCACTCTACAATGTGCAAGAGGTCCATTAGATCCACATTAAAAAAATAAATAAATAAAAACAAAACAACAGCTTCTTGGAGAGAAAAAAATTAGATTCACATTTAAACTTCTGATTCCTGTAGACCTTGTGGCAAAATGAAAAATGCTGAAGGATTATTTTCAATCCAAACATGAAGGATTGGATTGTTAGGGCAGCAGTCAAACACTTCACTAGCCACAATGGCAGGTAGGATATTCTGTCTTTCATTTTTAAGAAAAAAGTGGTAAATTTATAATAAAACCACCTATTTATTAGAAAAAAGACACATGTTTACCATAAGCTAGCTGCAAATTAAAGAGGATGAAAAACAAAAATTTAAAAGAATAAATGTATATATTTATTATAGAAAAGGTGCAAATTTGAAATAAAAAAACACAAATTTACTATAAGCATGTTACTAGAAAAATGTAATACTTTATGAAAAGAAGGAAAGCCTTTAAAATTGTAAGAAAACAAGGGAACCAAAAAGAAAAATTTACAAGAGTACAGTCACAAAAGTAAAGTTACATATTCCCAAGTAAAAAGTCGCAAATTTACAGGTAAAAATTCACAAAATTTACACAAAAAAACCAAGCAAATTTAAGAGAAAAAAAATAGCCTCATGTGACAGGCCAGATTTTTGTTAGAAAACAAGAGTGTTTATTGCACTTTCAACAAAATTTAGTACCTGAGCATCTTCGCTTTAAGGCTGAAAATGGCTCTTTACCCAAGAGAGGTTAACGCCCCTTTGTGAAGTGAAATTGCTGAGTAGCTACTTGGGGTGGGGGGAACAATCGATACAGTGTAGCATCTCAATACTTTGCATTATGATATTGTATCAATACAGAAACATCAGTATTGCGATATTTTAACAAAAGTGTTAATAAATATTGCAAATACAAACTCTGCTTTTTGAGTGCCAGAATAATAAAAACCAGTTGACTTTTGAATCCACTAGATGGTGCTAAATGCTCATTGTCTAGTTGGGTCAGCACAGCAAAGCAGTGACTTGTGAGATCTAGCCGAGAGTGGAACAAGACAAAGACCAGGATGGGAAATGACAATATATGATATCCCAATACTGAACGTATTGCAAGATTGTGATACTACTGTATGGTGAATTGAGTATCAGGATAATAACATACTGTGGGACCTCTGATTCCCACCCCTAGTAGTTAATAACTGTGGAAAACTATTAGCCACAGGGGTGGTGAACACAAAAATTAATAAGTAGAACTGCTCAGCATTTTTAAACTGGTTCAAAATGAGAGACTTCTGCTTCTGTATTAAAGTCATTGAGTTTATATTTAGGGCAGTGCGGTGGTGGAATGGTTAGCACTGCGGCAGTGCAGCAACTCACCCTTGGCCGGGGGATCCTGGGTTTGATCCCAGCCCCCAACCAACAGTGATCTGTGTGGAGTTTGCATGTTCTCCCCGTGTCTGCATGGGTTTACTCCGGGATTTCTCCAGTTTCCTCCCACATGCCAAAAACATGCAAGTTAGGTTAATTGGCATCAAACTGGGGATTCTAAATTGTCCTTAGGTGTGAATGTGAGAGTGAATGGTTGTCTGTCTCTCTGTGTTGGCCCTGTGATGGACTGGTGATCTGTCCAGGGTGTACCCTGCCTCTCACCCAAAGATGCTATTGGCTCCAGCCCCCCCGCGACCCGAAAAGGATTAAGCGGAAGAAGATGAATGGATGGAGTTTATATTTACCTCCGCCAAGGAGATTATGTTTTTACCAGGGTTTGTTTGCCTGTTTGTTTGTTTGTCTGTCTGTCTATCGCCAACATAACTCAAAAAGTTATGAACGGATTTTGACGAAATTTTCAGGACAAGTCCGAAATGGGACAAGGAAGAAATGATTAGATTTTGGGAGTGACCCGGATCACCGTCTGGATCCAGGAATTTTTTAAAGGATTCTTTATTATTGCGAGATAGGGCCATTTTTTGCATATGTGTATATAATTCCACAATAAATGGTCAGGACGCTTGCCAAAAAAATACAGGATAAGATCCCAATAGGTTTTACGAAATATCAAAGACTGATCCCGATCCTGCAAAAAATCCAGATACTGTGATCCAGAACAGGAAATAATAGGGGATCTTTGGAATTTTCATCACTGTAAGGTAACAAATTAAGATATAAACATACAACAAACACCAAAATATAGTCAAGACACTGAGGAATCAGTAGTGTGCCAATGGATTTGTTGTATCTTCAAAAGCTATGGAGCTATATCCAGAAGAAAGCCGCCATTACCGAAAAAGTGATTTTTGTCAATAACTACTGAACTAATAAAGATATCAATGTGAATCCAATTGCTAAAGGTATGTTTTGATGGTCAAGGAATCTGAGAATATAGATCAAATAAATGTAGGACTATTATATTTGGGGAAAATCCCAATATTAGGGGGAACTGAGGTACTTGGCGGAGGTCTGCGCTCTCTGAGTGCTTTTCTAGTTATACAAAAGACTGTCAGGAAGATTTCACTTAAAACAGCCAAAACAAGCTAAGTAAAAAGATGAAGTGGCTGAAAGTACTGTGAAACACTACCGCACACATGGTCTTAAGTCATATAAAGTGACTGAAGCAATACTATGACTGTATTCAGATGTCTCTCCTACGAGCTACCTTCCCACTCTCCCCCTTTCTTACCCTCCAGGTCTGTCCCTCCTCCACTGCGGCACTCTGGGCCTCGACAGGGTTGTCGATGACACGGCCGGTCCGTCCAGAGAAGTCCATAGCAACCAGGGAGTTCTCAGATACACTTCTCTGTAAAGGGGGTGGGTGGAGGAGATGGAGCGTGGTGGTGGTGGTGGTAAGAGAGGGACAAGAAATGGGGTGGAGGGGTGGTAGACAAGGGTGGGGGTCAAACAAGCCAGACGCACTCAGTGAAGCATGACAAATCCTGTCTGCACACAGACCCACTTCAGTCAATCCACAAATGGCTCTTTGAGGAGAGCGGCAGTCTCTCCTGGAGATTCTGGCTCTGAACAGTTTCTTATCATCAATTACTCCTAACCACAAAAATACATCCACCAATACATCGGACTTTTTTCTTTTCAACAATCATCACATTCGTTCCTTTACAGCCAGAGGTGGGTAGTAACTATTTACATTTACTCAAGTACTTGTACTCAAGTTAATCTTTCACAAAATTGTACTTTTGTGACCGAGTCGCTTTATTGCACAATATTTTTCATTCTTACTTGAATACATGTTTTTTTTTTTTTTTAAGGAAAACCTGCACTTTTACTCAAGTACATCTGGTGGTATTCTTTGAGTAACTTTGAATTTCACTGATTTGAAAGCTGTTTATTTACAGTCAAATAACCAAAAAAATGACTGCATATTTTTAAACACATGTTAATGAGGTTATAATTGGGTCGGCACGGTGGTGGAGTGGTTAGCACTGCGGCAGCACAGCAACTCACCCTTGGCAGGGGATCCTGGGTTCGATCCCAATCCCCAACCAACAGTGATCTGTGTGGAGTTTGCATGTTCTCCCCGTGTCTGCGTGGGTTTACTCCGGGATTTCTCCGGTTTCCTCCCACATGCCAAAAACATGCAAGTTAGGTTAACTGGCATCAAAACTGGGGATTCTAAATTGTCCTGAGGTATGACTGTGAGAGTGAATGGTTGTCTGTCTCTCTGTGTTGGCCCTGCGATGGACTGGCGATCTGTCCAGGGTGGACCCTGCCTCTCACCCAAAGATGCTGGGATAGGCTCCAGCCCCCCCGGGACCCAAAAAGGATTAAGCGGAAGAAGATGAATGAATGAATGACTGCATATTTTTAAACACACGTTAATGAAGTTATAATTGAATGTATGATTTGGATTATATTTAGGGGTAAATGTGGAAAGTTTTGGGGGGGGGGGGTTTCAGACTAAAAAATACCCAAATTGGTAAAGTCACAGATCTGCAAGAAAAAAAGTTGAAAATTTACTAACAAAACTTGAAAACTTATTTTAAAAAAATGCATTTATAAAAAGTTTATTAAATTTATTCATAAAAATGGCTAATTTAGAAGAAAAACATCAAATTTATTTGTAGAACCACAAAAATTTATGAGAATAAAAAAGTACAAAAAATTTAAATTACAAGAACATGGTAATTGATGAGAAAAAGTTTCAGATTTGTGTGAAAAAGTTAAACATTAAACTTGAAAAATTTCAAATTACAAGGAAATAATAGTATTTTTTTCAAGAAAATTGCCACAAATTTCAGAGAAAAATCTCACAAACTGGAAAGAATGAAGGCATTATTCACTACTCCAGTAACTTTTTTAGTAGATACTTTCTTCTTCTCAAGTATTTTCTTTTGTTGACTGTATTTGTAAATATTGTTATTACTACAATAAATATTATCATAACCAACACCTTTTAGAAGAACTCTTTATTCAAGGTTCCTGCAGGTATCAGCAAATCTGATTTAATACTCTTCTTATTTCACTTTTAAAAAATGATGCCATGTTGGTGACCAAGGACAACATATGTGAGGGGGCTGAAAAGTTCATGAATTTGGTCAACTTTTCAGCCCCCCCCCCACAAAGGGATTAAAAAATTGCCAACTTATCAGAGGCCCCACCCCCTCCCTCTGAGCGCTCATAAGCACAGAACTGAGGACCTTTTTAATTATCACAATAACACACCTGTCCTTGCACTCCGCACTTTCATGTATATTGACCCATCCGTGAAACCACTACTATACCCGTGTATATTTTCCTTTATCCTGGACTATTTTTAATTCAGTCGTGTGTTTAATCGTGTGTTCTGTAACCCTGTTTTATCTAATCCTTCTCTCTTACTTAATTATGCTGTAGCCAGTGGAGCACCCACAATTTCATTGTACTGTACAACTGTAAAATGACAATAAAGCCTATTCTATTCTAATGTGTAAAATGGTGTTCTCTAATTCATTGTTACACAATCAAGTTAATTAACTTAAAAAAGAGCTTTGTTTCAAGTAGTAAGAAACATTCTGAATGTATAGTAAAAGACAAATAGATTTAACTATCAAATCCACATCTCCATGACATGGCTGATATACTGTATACAGATGTGGACAAATTTGTTGGTAACCTTCTATTAAAGAAAGAAAATCCCACAATGGTCACTGAAATAACTTGAAATTGACAAAAGTAATAATAAATCATTTTTAATGAAAATTAACTACTGAAAATCAGATGTTTCTTTTGAATTTTGGTTCAACGGAATCATTAAAAAAAACTAACAAAACTAGCCTGAACAAAATGGATGATACCTTTAACTTAATATTTTGTTGCACAACCTTTTGATACAATCACTGCAATCAAGCGGTTTCTGTAACTCTCAATGAGACTTCTGCACCTGTCCACAGGTATTTTGGCCCACTCTTTCTGAGCAAACTGCTCCAGCCTTCTCAGGTATGAAGGGTGCCTTCTCCAGACTGCATGTTTCAGCTCCTTCCACAAATGTTCAACAGGATTTAGATCAGGACTCACAGAAGGCCGCTTCAGAATAGCCCAATGTTTTGTTCTTAGCAATTCTTGGATGTTTTTTAAGTGCGTATTTTGGATCATTATCCTGCTGGATGACCCATGAGATTTCTGACACTGGGCAGCACATATTGCTCCAGAATATCTTGATAATCTCGATATTTCATTGCACCCTGAACAGATTCAAGACACTTTGTGTCAGAAGCAGCAAAGCAGCCCCAGAACATAACCAATCCTCCTCTGTGTTTGACAGTAGGTACAGTGGTCTTTTCTTAGTATGCTTCATTTTTCCTTCTGTAAACACAGAGCTGATGCAACTGGACCAAAAGCTCCAGTTTTATCTCATTTGCCCAAAAGACAACCTCCCAGAGACTTTGGGGCTTGTCAGCATGCATTTTGGTTGGCTGTTAAATCTTTTTCTGTCAGTAGTGGAGCGCTCCTGGTCTTTTTCCATGGAGTCCATTATTGTTCAAAATGTGACCCATGGTGTGATTAGAAAGTGACATGGAGTTCAGCTTGAATGATTTTAGATGGTTTCCTTAGGTTCTTTTTCTACAATATACACTAGCCTTCTGCTCAACTTGGGGTTGCATTTCCTCTTGCCTCCATGTCCTGGGAGATTGGCTACAGTCCCATGAACCTTTCTAATAATGTTGGCAACTGTGGTCACAGGGACATCAAGTTGCTTGGAGATGGTCTTATAGCCTTTACCTTTTAACATGCTTGTCTATAATTTTTGTTCTTATCTCCTGAGACAGCTCTCTTCTTAGCTTTCCGTGGTCCATGTTCAGTGTGGTACACATCATGATACCAAACAGCACAATGACTACTTTTCACTCTTTAAATAGGTTGAATAGATGATTTAAAGACACTTGTGATCCTAATAACAGGGCGCACCTTACTTTAACATGTCCTTATGGTATAGGGGTATCACCATTTTTGTCAAGGCCAATTTCATTGTTTTTGAAATGATTCTGTAGAACCAAAATCCCAAGGCAACCTCTGATTTTCATTAGTTCATTTTCAGAAAAATTGTATTTATTATTACTTTTGTCACTTTCAAGTTATTTCAGTGACCATTGTGAGATTTTCTTTGTTTAATGGAAGGCTACCAGCAAGTTTGCCCACATCCATTTAAAAATCAATTCAGTGCTTTTAGTGAATCACATTTAACTGTTTTTAATGCATTTTAATACCTTTAATTTGACATAATCGATGATGACTTTAAAAAAATCAGACTGAATAAGCTTTTAGGATGCAAATATCTAAATTCATCATAATATGCTGCATATTTTTCATGTTAACATCCTGATCCTGATCCATGGTCCTACATGGATTATTTATTTCTGTAGTTTAATAACCTTTTTATTTTCCACAATATTTTTTACTGAACCTTTTTTACAAACATAGTTTAATAACCTTTTTAATTAAGCTACACAGCATGGCCATTGTGAAAAGCTGCTGTTTCATTTAGCGTTATATTAGTCTGAGTTAAAATTCTTTCTGGTCAGACACTGCAAGCTGAACTATTTTACTATGACACTGCATTTATTACTTGGATTCTTTAATTTAACTTGTGTCCCAGAGTTAATTAGGTTATATGGCAGGATTTGTGGGTGTATACATTACAGCGAGCTTCACATACGAGCCAATTTATTACAATAGTCTAATCTTCAAACATTCAAGCACTAACCTATATGAGAGGAAGAAATGTGACTTACTTTAATTCACAATCTTTTCAAAGGAGCTTATGACACCTTTTCCAACTCCTCATGGTGTGAGGGGATTAGACTTTATTTAACACAGCATGCTTGTGTGCTGTGTGTATCTACAAATACACAATCTTTTATAAAGTGTACATGTATTGGAGCATTATGTAAATGTTCACTTTTAGAAATAACGCTGATACGTGCTCATAAGCTGCGGTGGTCATTTTAAGAAAAAAATATATTTCAGCATATGATAACTCTTCTTATGATTCCATGTTTGGGTTTTTCCTTTTAAGAAGAATGAGGCAGAAATGTGCCACAAAGTGGACTGGTTTCCAGTTCACCATCAGCTAATTAATGGATCAATCTGGATTGGTTTCGGCTGAGTGAGTCCATTAGAGTGGAGTGGTAATAAGGTGATGTCACAGAGCAGATCCTCACCACGGGTGCAGAGAAGGGGGACAGGGTGGACTTCCTCTGCTGGGGGACATTGTAGTTTTGATAAAGCACCATCCCATACTGTGGGGAGAGGAGATGGAATCAGGTCAAGTGCCACAGCACCAGGAAAAAAAAAAAAAAAAAAGATTAACATTTAACTTTGACACATTAAAGGGTTTACCTTGAACAGTCTGAAGGCGGTCATCCAGCAGGTCCTGCTCTGCTCATCCTCCGCACACAGCATTTTAAGTTCCTTACAGTCACTCCTGGCTTTGTTAGGCTGTCAACCAAAAGACACAGCAGAGCCTCGATCATACCTGCAAACTCTTTTTTTTTCTGAAGTTTCTCCCATATTTGAACACCGTCTCCTGGTGACGTTTCTCTTGGGAAACTCAATACATTAACAGTCGTTTTTATGCCCTTCAAATTTTATTATTGTCTTATGACAAGTTACAGTAAGTTTTCGTTCTCTTTCTGACGTCCAGAGTTTCCAGATCACCTTTCAAATCCAACATACACAAACAATAATTACTCAAATATAAGTAAGAGTAGTCACCCAAGAATTATTGAAAGACCAACAAAGTATCTACTTAAAAACTTACTTAAGTAGTCAGCAATTTAAGAGGTTTTTCTCCTAAATTCATAACCGCTTTTTGAAAAAAATTTTCACTTAAATTTGCTTTTGTATTTTTTCCATCTTGTAAATTAACGGCTTTTTTTGTACATTTGAGGTGTATTTGTGAGGTTTTCGCATAAATTTCAATGTTTCTTGTAACTTTGTTACTTTTTTTCTCATAAATTTGAAGATATTCTTAAATCCTAAATTTATTTCTATTTTATAATGAATTTAGTATTTTTAAATACATTTGAAACAGTTGTGGTAAAATTGTGACTTGAAATTTTTACTTACGAATTTTCAAACTCTAATTTTAAAGAAATGCAATAATTATATTTAAATGAAATATAATTTTTAAACAACTTAAAAATTCACTAAAAGAACCAATGATGCAGTCATATCTGTTATAATATTATAATATATTTCTATATGTTGGCGGGCATGATCCTAATTTAGAAGTTACACATCATCTTAAGACTTTTTGTGGCATAAAGACACATTCAAACTTATTTTACATTGTACATTAAAGATATTTAAAAAAAAAAATCAATACCATGTATTTGTTTGGCACCTCTATACTCAGAGTATTCCACACAGCAGACATGTTGGCAACACCTTCCCTGCAACTCTGTACAGCCACTGTGTTATGGTGAGACTGACGTAAAACAACTGCGGCTGATGGAAAACAACAGAGACTTGAATGGAGATGAACCCAGGGACTCTGATACTGATCAAGTCACAAAAGCCTTGATTGGGCTCCCAATCTGACACTTACGATCAGATCAGGACATCCCTAATTCAAACTAGTGGCACTGCATTTAAATTATGGCATGAAAGATACAGTTTTATGTCATTCAGCG
The DNA here is from genome assembly GCA_020510985.1 of Pholidichthys leucotaenia. Lineage (NCBI taxonomy): Eukaryota > Metazoa > Chordata > Actinopteri > Cichliformes > Pholidichthyidae > Pholidichthys > Pholidichthys leucotaenia. The sequence goes on along the minus strand of CM035839.1, from coordinate 174,447,834 downwards.
GTTTTGATTCACTGTTTCTTAGAATGTAATCTTTATCAGTTGCAAAATGCATAACCCCTTAGCATCCCAGCCAGTTTCCCTAAAAACACCTAAAATAACGTACCCAAAGTAAATCGAAAGCTGTTCTTCAACCCTTTGCAGTAAATTCATGGGGTTGTTCTCAAAAGAAAACACTTAATTTTTTGGCACAACAGTCAGAATCCCGCTAAGTGCTTCTGCCGCTGAATAACAGTGGTGTAAACATACTAAATTTGAAGAAAATAAAGTTTGCCTGTTTTTTTAGATACAGATGCCTGAAAATGACATATAGCTGTCACAAAACACAATAGGAATGTAAAACCAAGTGTTATGAAGTTCAGGTCAAAATTTTGTAACAATAACACAAAAAAATGAATATATTGCAGTTTTTTTCTCAGGTTGCAACTGTGCACACCTGTGCCAAATATCACAGTTTGGCACATACCTTGGAAAAACATTTATAATTTTTCAATGCTTCAACATGGAAGTGTCATCTTGGGCTCTAATGAAAGGTGACACTCGGGGCTATCTTGCCCCGTATCCAGATACACTCTCAGTAGTAATGACACAGAGTAAGTAAAGTATAAACATTATGCACAAGGTTGATAGAAGTGACTCAGCTTTGTGGAAGCAACCAAGCATTACGTGTGGGAGACGCACGGGCTTTATGGGGTGCGTGTGTGACAAACCCAGTCCTATCAGGTATCGTTAAGTTCAGAAACTAATTGACGACATGACACATCCATAATCAGCATATTCAGCTGCAACTGGCTCATTTTGTTCACATGAGCAGTGGGGCTGGTCCTTCATGCTAAGTAGGCACTCATTAAGTACTGAAGGCTGTGAAAACACAAAGGAAGGGCCTACTGGGTCAAATGAGGTGTCAATCAAATCAAGACTGTCACATGAGTCTTTTGGGCTTCCGCTTACATCACTATCGCTATGGGAAATGTAGTTTTTATAGTGTGGAAACAAAAAAAGCAGTTGCCAGCTGGGTTTCAAACAGTGCTGCAGTTTTATGGGCACTGTCCCCTGTAATCACCTAGATGGACAATAAATCTTACTCAGATGGATCTATTGGACCTTTTGCAATAAAACTGGACCATATTTTTTGGACTATAACTTGTTTTTCTCAATAAGAAAAAAAGGACCCCATTGAAAAAGAGATGCTACATCTCAAGGGGCTTATCCTAACAAATAAATTTCAGTAACTATCATTAATTACAGGACTCCAAAATGCTTTGTTGTTATATTGTGCTTTAATTCCAGTGTTATGATTGTATCTCAGATCTGTTTTACTAACCAAATAGATGAAATTCTAACGCATGACTATTCACTCTAAACATGTTTACCACACTTCACTGTGTTGCAGCAGAAATATTCAAATGTCCCATGGGCAGGACACTGGAATTATCAAGCTGCATCAAAGTATGGGTTTAATTATTCTAGAAGGGCCAGAGTTTCAGACAATGTGCCATTACTTTGTAACGTCAAAGGAAAAACTTTTTTTCTTTTCCTTCCACCAGTAACAAGGACGTGACACACGCTGCTCCTCAAATGCAACCCCTACCGATAAATTCATTCACGTCACCATAGCAACAATCCACCACCCCCGACCCTTAGCTGGCAAGTAAAATCCCTTACCCAATCCTGCACAGTCACCCCCACTGACAGCATCTGACACACCAGGGTGTAGCGTGTGTGTGTGTGTGTGTTTGTAAAAGAGGTGAAGAGGTGAGACATTTCTAGATTCCCTGCGCCCTCCCAGCTTATCCCACTGGGCTTATCCCAGATCAGCAGGTGACCCACCACAGAGAACTCCTGGAGTGGGACATAGTGCTGAGTGTGTGTTTGGACCTTGGCTGTGCAGTTTTAAACAACCACAACATACAACATATGGAAAGGGTCACTTTAAGAAAGATCACGTTGAAGACATTTCAGTTAGGATGGCAACATTATACAAAGCGTAACATTTACTGGGATCACTGCACACCAAAATATCTATTTTAACTGCAAAAGGAAAGACCAGCCAAACTCGTGGAATGATTTAATTATCTAAGAATGACTATCCTTAGGTTTGACTGTGAGAGTGAATGATTGTCTGTCTCTCTGTGTTGGCCCTGCGATGGATTGGCAATCTGTCCAGGGTGTACCCCGCCTCTCACCCAAAGATGCTGGGATAGGCTCCAGCCCCCCCCCCCCCCCCGCGACCCGAAACGGATTAAGCGGAAGAAGATGGATGGATGGACGGACTATCTCTAGCACTGGGGTGACATGCTGGATTACTTTTTGCCCCCTGAAGGCTGAAAAATGAAAGCTAACACGAACCTGCCAAAAAATGCAGTTCCGCAGCAGACTGTCTCATGTGGCTGTTCCTCATGAGACGGTCTGCTGCGGAACACTAGTCTACAGCAACTTTTATTATCTGGACTATCTTCACATTTAGACAGGTAATTATAGCTTGCTGTATGATACAGCCTGTATGTGCTCTTGCTAAACACTAAACATGTTTAGTCATAACCTCATATACTGTAGGTGATGGATTTACTTTGCTTACCATGTCTACTAGCTTTGCTAATAAATTTGCAAGACACCACTTCTAACTTAAAACAACTGTCAACAGTCAAACCTGAAGCTTCAAAATATTTGCAATGCAACAAGTGTAATCACAACGGTGATGTACATTTTTGTAAACATTTTCTGCTGCGTCGGTGTGCTACCTTGATGCAGAACTGGTAGTCTGTAGGAGCGTTGTGAAGTTTTCTGCCCGTGATGACTGTGAAGATGTTACTGTCCTCCAGATCTGACAGGAGCTGCAGGTGTCGGGGCTCCTGGAGTAGAAGAGAAGCAAAAACCATTACAGTGCAACAAGAAATACAGAATTCTTCAGAAAACAAGGCTGCAGAGACAAACAATGCAAACTGAATATGTTAGCCGTCAGTCTGTCAGTGTCACAATTAATCACCTTGGACGTTCCTTTAGTGGAGTAATAAAGACCAGAACGCCGCAGGAACATGTAGAGCTTCTTCCAGGACTTGCGTCCAGGCTCCTTCACATACAGATAGCCCTGGATCTCAGGACAGCTGCTTGAATTCAGAAAGTTCTGGAAAAGACAAATGAAACTGTTTACTGAAAAAACAGCTGTGAGGAAATTTATACAGAATAAATATTTTTATGACATGATGGAACCTACAAGTTTACAGTTAGATTTGGAAAGCTTAAAGGGCACATACCGTGTCTTTTCCAGGGATTAATGTGAAATTTTGACTTGCTCAAGGACATATAAAGACCAAAACCATTTTTTTGGTGCAGCACATCATAAAATCTGTTCTGTCTGTAACCGTCAGTTTTCAGCCTTATCATTAATATTAACGTGTGTCTAAATGGGCAAAGCTTTCCTGTATGGGTTCCTGTAACCCAGGAAATACTTTGATATACAGATGTAACCAGTAGGTGATTTATTAATTTTTAACAAGGGGGATGGTGGTGGGGGGTATTCATAAATTTAGCATAAGGTACAGACATAAAAATTAAAATTAATTACAAATTTTCAAAAATAAAAAGCGCAAAAACATGATAAAATATGCTAATTTACCATTTAAAAAGACCCAAATTTACCACAAGCAAGTCCCAAGTTTATGAGAAAAAAGTAAAAAGTCGGTACTTTTTCTTACAAATTTGCCACTTTTCCACAAAAATTTACAGCTACACACATAAATAAAATATTTATATTTGCAACTATACTCTGACTGACATATTCAGATGTACTGTATAAACTATTTAGGCACTCTTTATGGAGATGGCAGCTTAACAAAAGGGATGCTTTTGGGTCATTTTGCTAACAAAGGGGACAGCATCCCCCCTCATCAATAACCTACTGGATATACAGTAAGCTATGGATCCCCCCCCCCCAAAAAAAAGAAGGAAAAAAACAAACAAACAAAACCCACCATTTGCACAATATAATACTCCTTAACGTCTTTAAATTTTGGGGGGTAATCTGAATTCTTAAATTCTACGCAGTATGAAATGTTAACTTTGTTTTCATTATTATATAATCACTCTTAAGTGAAAGTTTTTGCATTTTCTGTACCTTAATAATAATAATAATAATTATAGTAATAATAATAATGCTGCATTGGATGTATATAGCGCTTTTCATGGACACTCAAAGACGCTTTACAATGGTTGCATTATTCATTCACTCCACAGACAGACACTGACAGCAGTAAGCTACCACTGCAGTCACAGCTGTCCTGGGGCAGACTGACGGAAACGTGGCTGCCAATCTGTGCCAGCAGCCTCTTCAACCATCACTGAACATTTATACACATTCATACTCAGTGTCATGGACACTGGAGGCAAGGTGGGTAAAGTGTCTTGCCCAGGGACACAGTGGCAGGATGGCTTGGGAGACCGGGATTCGAATCGACAACCCTCTGGTTATTAGACAATCTGCTCTACCTCCCGAGCTACTGCAGCCCCTTAAAGTGACACTCGACCAAAAATTGAGATTTTTTTCTTGTCAACATGTCTGTAACGTTTATTATGACTTACAAGACATATCAAGAGCTAAATCACTCAAATGTGTCGTGTCTTTGTTTTTTGCTGTGAAATTTCAGTTAAGCTCCTCCCCTTGGAAAAAGGCAAGTTTAGAGAGCGTTTTTGGTGACATCACTATAACAGGTCTGTAGTGTTGAGCCAATAAGGACTCTGACCTGACTTAAGTCATCTTCCAGGGCCAGTTAGCATTTTTAACCAGCTGCTTTGAAAACTTGATCCAAACTAAGATGGGTTTTCCCATTAAATTGCTTTTAAGGACTGATGCAGTTTCAGTCATTATCCTGGGCCACTATGCATACAAGTGGGCATGTCCTTCAACTTTTATTTATTCTGTTTAATGTAGCGCTAGCCACTATTAGCCTTGTGGGAAGTGGGTGGGCCTATTCACAGATCCTGGTGTTTGAAGGAGGAAAAGTGAAACGATTCTGACATGAAACTGTAAGACAGTGCAAGGTTTTTTGTAGAAAAAAGGGCATAAGATATCATTTTAGACCATGTCGATTTGTTTTTATAGGGGATTTATATCAACAAGAGTGCATCTTTAAGATAAGATCTGCAGCACGGTGGTGCAGTGGTTAGCACTGTTGCCTTACAGCTAGAAGGTTCCTGGTTTGAATCCCCAGGTTGGCAGGGGTTGGAACCTTTCTGTGTGGAGTTTGCATGCTCTCCCTGTGCTGCGTGGGTTTACTCCGGGGGCTCCGGTTTCCTCCCACAATCCAAACACATGCATGTTAGGTTAACTGGTTGTTCTAAATTGTCCCTAGATATCTGTTTCCTATAGGCCCTTAGAATAGAGGGTTAGTACTAGTGAAAGCACTTTGAGTGGTCTTTGTGACTAGAAAAGTGCTATATAAGTCCAGGTTAGTTAGTTAGTTCGATATATAGGAAAAGGATCATTCTCCATGTAGGCTGCCATCTTGGACCACTGTAATGCCTTTCCAAGTTTTTTTTTTTTTTTTTTTTTTTTACATTGAACTTTAATTACACAAATAGCTTCTGTTGATTTTTCTGTATGCTTTTGTAAGAGGATGACAACTGATAAAATCTAAATTGATTGCATTTTGAGACCTGACGGCTAGACTGGACTGAATATTACACACCACACCATTAAAATGCGACAGTCTGCAGTTACATGCATGGTCTTCAGCTCTGTCCTGCTTTCACACTACGGAGTGCGGCTAATGCAGATGGTTAAGGTACGAGACAGAATTTAGGCTAAGCTAACTCTCGGGCCTTAATGATGCAAGTCCCGTGTGTCCTTTTGCCGAGTCACTGCCTCACCTGTAAAAGCTGGGACTGAGGGATCGAGCCATCAGACTCCTGACACCACGCCACCATCTGCTCCGGAAAGAAGTTCTGGTTGGAAACACACACACACAAGTCAACAATGAGTGTTACACAAAGGACAAAGAGATGGAGGAGTACCACAAACCACTTGGGTGCAAGCTCAGAGTGGGGCAGTGTTTCTCTATTAAAAATACTTATCTCCTCTGTGTGTGTGTGTGTGTGTGTGCGCGTGCGTGTGAGAGAGAGAAAGAGAGAGAGAGATGAGCACAAGGCCTTGGAGACAAAGTGGTAGAGCGGTAGAGAGAGCGACAGAGACAGAGAGAAAGGGAGAGAGAGCGAGCACTCCAGCCTTGGAGTAGATGCAGTATGATCTCACCCGCTGATGTAATCCCCTTTAGCCAGCAGCGCTACTCTTAGTGTGATTGACAGGCCGCGGCCAGCACTCTGGTGTTTTACTACGCTCATTACCACAGGGCTGAGGTCACCTGCTGGCTCTGACACAGACCTAAATCACCCGCGGCAATAATGTCACCGTACACCCGGCCAGCACGCAGCACCAGACCCCATGCTGGGCCCACCTCACCAAAAAAGATGCTGCACAAGGCAGCCAATGCTGACACGCAGGCTGTCTGAGGAAGGTGTGTGTCCTTAAAATGTCAAACAGCATTGCAGTTTATAGTTCAGTGGAGACTGTTTTCCCAAAACTGCTGTTCAGCTTCTGTGTCACCTAGAGGAGCATAATTATAGACACACTAACTTAAAAAATATCCAAAGGATGGCACGAAGAGAGCATTGCATGTTGTTTTTTATTTAATATAACCTTTATTTAACCAGTAAATGGCCACTGAGTTTAAAATCTATTTCTGCAAGAACATCCTGGCCAAAAGTGGTAGCAGGGTTATTCATTTTCAAACATCCATGCACACAAAAATGGAATAATTTACAATAATTGACACAATTAGCCAGTGTTAAAGAATATAATCATAAAGTTAATCAGAATTGACCAATAAAAGCCACCCACAACAACTATGGACAAATTTTACTGTCAGTGAGTCACTTAACACTTAAATTTGGTCATTTAAAATGTGTCTTGATAACCGTGTCTTTCCAGCCACTTTCCAACTGGCCAAAAAACCTGCATTAACATTTGGCAGCATTGAAAGCATTCTCAGGTCAAATGACTCTGCAGTAATCAGCAATCAGCAGCAATGTGAAGAGCACGCATGTGTGAAGATGCAAATTTATGTGGTGACATAAGCTTACATATAACCATGTCTGAGGATCAAAACAACTGAGCCAGCCACAGAGGAGCAAACATTTTTCATTTATGGGTTCAGCGTACACAGTAAATTGGTGGGTAGGATAATTACAGTACAAGATATGAAAAAAATAACACCAATTACCATTTCTCTGCTTTCAATGCTGCTTTCAGTTGCCTACAACACTATTTATTGGTGCATTCATGATATCATCATCAGTATGTCTGACCTGATGTACTAGAAAAGAAAAAAGAAAACCTTGTCTGCTGGCAATTCGAGAACAGTCAAATTAGTCAGTTTACCCGCATTCAGTTGCCCAAAAGTGTGGTTCCTGGCATACAACACATGTGACAACTCAAATCAAGCCTATAACTCAAATCAATAACTTGCATGCTAATACTGTCATCATGAACATGTTAGCATGCTAAAGTCAGCATTCAGCTTAAAACTAAGCGGTCTTGTTTCATAACAACAACACTGTGTCCAAAATCACTTCCTATATAGTGTGCTCACCATTTCAGTGGATGTCAAACAAATTATAAATCAGTCCTTATATACACTCCCTTCTGAAAGTATTGGGCACAGTGGCACAAGTTTTGTTATTTTAGCTGTTAACCAAAACATATTCAAGATACAGTTATAAAATCAATATGGGCTTAAAGTGCAGACTCTCAGCTTTAATTTGAGGGTATTCACATCCAAATTGGAGTTAAGGTTTAAGAATTGCACCCATTTTTATACAAAATCACCTCATTTCAGGGGCTTAAAAGTAATGGAACAAATTAACATTATCATAAATAAAATGTTCATTTTTAATACTTTGTTGGGAATCCTTTGCAGGTAATGACTGCCTGAAGTCTGGAACCCATGGACATCACCAAACGCTGGGTTTCCTCCTTTGTGATGCTTTGCCAGGCCTTTACTACAGCTGTCTTCAGTTGTTGTTTGTTTGTGCGTCTTTTTGCCTTAAGTTTTGTCTTAAACAAGTCAAATGCATGCTTGATCAGGTTGAGATCTGGTGAATGACTCGGCCATTGCAAAATAGTCCACTTCTTTGCCTTAAAAAAACTCCTGGGTTGCTTTCGTACTGTGAAGCGCCGTCCAATCAATTTTGCTGCATTTGGCTGAATCTGAGTTTAGTATATCCCTATACACCCCAGTGACCCAGTGTCATTGGTAGCCATGCATATCCCTATACACCCTAGTGGCCCAGTGTCATTGGTAGCCATGCATGCCCATGCATTACACTGCCTTCACCATATTTTAAAGATGTTTTGTGCTCTGGATCATGAGCTGTTCCAAGCTTTCTCCGTATTTTCTTCTTCCCACCATTCTGGTACAGGCTGATCTTGGTTTCAACTGCCCAAAGAATGCTGTTCCAGAACTGAGCTGGCTTCTTTAGATGTTTTTTTTGTGTGTGTGTGTGGGGGGGGGGGGGTGGACGTCTAATCTGGCCTTTCTATTTTTGAGGCTGATTAATGGTTTGCACCTTGTGGTGAACCCTCTATATTTGCCCTCATGAGGTCTTCTCTTTATGGTTAACTTAGATACTGATACACCTACATCCTGGAGAGTGTTCTTCACTTGGGTGGATGTTGTAAAGGGGTTTTTCTTCATCATGGAAAGGATGCTGCGATCATCCACCACTCTTTGTCCACTGTTCCATGGACGTCCAGGCCATTTTGAGTTTTCAAGTGCACTCTTTTTTTCTCAGAATGTACCAAACTGTTGATTAGGCCAAGCCTAACATTTCTGCTATTTTTCTGATGGAATTCTTTTTTTTCTGCCTATGGGCAGTCTTTTTCACTTTCACTGAGAGCTCCTTTGATTGCATGCTGTGGGTTCACAGCAACAGCTTCTAAATGCCAATAACACACCTGGAATTAACTTCAAACCTTTTACCTGCTTGAGTGATGATGGATTAATGAGAGAATAGCCAATGCAGCCCATGAAACAGCTTTTGAGTCAATTGTTCCATAATGTTTGAGTCCCTGAAATGAGGAGATTTTGTATAAAAATAGTTGCAATTCCTAAACCGTAACACCAGTTTGGATGTGAATACCCTCAAATTAACGCCAAGAGTCTGCACTTTATTGATTATATAACTGTATTTTAAATCTGTTTTGGGAAACGGCTAAAATAACAAAACTTGTGTAGCTCTTCCAATACTTTTAGAGGGGAGTGTAGCATATAGTATACTCAAACTAGCTTGAAAAAGACTGTCTACCCAGTGGTTACTAGATGACCAATGCATCCCATCATGCAATGCACAACAAAACACTAGTGCCCGAAAGCACAACTTTGCAGTGTTCTACTGACTTTACTAAGACCATACATTTGAACTCACTATATTGTGAGAAGGGAGTAAGGTGAATAACTGCGAACTCAGCTCAACGCTCATTTCTACAAAGAAGTCAGGTCGGAGGCACAAATTAGAATGAAACTACTGTTGTTGTAGATTTGGTGCTACAATAGCTGGCCTAAAAATTTATTTTGTTAATTTTCTGAACAGGTTGAATTTCTAAATAATGCAACTGACAACGAACTAAATGATAAAAGCTTTACACAGATTACATGCTTTTTTTTTTTTTTTTTACTGTTTTGGTGGTAATACCAAATGTTAGCATGTGAAAAAATACATTTTAATAAACATCAAAACTGTATTTTTGCTTAATAACATTCATTAAGGTATTTATAATGTTATTCATGATATGCATACTCTTGTGAATTGACATCAGCTCACTAGACCATAAAGGAAAAAAACCCTCAGTCTTATAAAATTGCTATAATTGGGTATAAATGGGTTGGAGAGTTATGACTTTGTTCACATGGATCGACAAAATAAGGGGGGTGGAGGAGTTGCAATCTGTGTAGAGATAAATCTAAATTTCAGGGTACTGGACAATATTTCATCTGTTGTTAACAATGTGCTTGAATGTATATTAGTGGAAATAGATGATGGAAAAAACAAATCAATAATTATTAGTTGTATATGCAGGACACCAAGTTCTAGCATAGAGCTTTTTATGCACTGGGTGGAGCAAACATTCTCAAAAATATGTTGTAAAACAGTGATCATCTGTGGGGATTTTAACATAGACCTACTTAATCCAAATAAGCATAAAATAACTGATTGTTTTATTAATACAATATACAGTTTAAACTTGTATCCAGAAATCACCAGAACCACCAGAATAAAATCCCATTGTGCCACTCTAATAGACAATATATTCACAAACGACAACATAAACAACACAATAAGTGGATTATTAATCAGTGATATTAGTGACCATTTCCCAGTTTTTCCACTATATGACTATAGCTTTTAACACTAACAAATCAGATATAAAAACAGTATTCAGAAGCGTGAGAACAGAAGATTCAATAAAAGCTTTTAAAAATGATTTAATGATACAAAACTGGTATAATATACTTAATAATTCAAATATTAATAGAGCATATGAAGAATTTTTAAGAATATTTAGAAGTTTATATGACAAAAACTACCCTATAAAGAAGGTTAATAGTAAAGTAAAATATTTAAATCATGCCTGGATTACAAAGGGTTTACATAATGCCTGCAAAAAGAACACACTTTATAATGAATTTATAAGACAGAAGACTAGGGAAGTGGAAAACAAATATAAAAATAATAAATATTACAAGAACTGCTAAAAAAGATTATTATAATACACTATTAGATGATAACAAGAATAATATGAAAGGCACATGGAGTATATTGAATAGTGTAATAAAAAATGGTCTCAGACAAATAAGTTATCCTGAATATTTTATGATTAATAATACAGAAAATTATAATATGACTGAAGTGGTCAATAGTTTTAATGAATTCTTTATAAATGTTGGACTGGGTTTTGCAACACAAATCTCTGTTCCAGAAACAAGTGGAATGCAGAATGCCAATTTAATACAGAAATCAAAATTCAATGTTCTTCACACCAGTGAGTGAAAAAGAAACTAGAAAAGCACTCGGAGAGCACAGACCTCCACCAAGTACCTCAGTTCCCCCTAATATTGTGATTTTCCCTAAATATAATAGTCCCACATTTATTTTATCTGTATTTTTAGATTTGTTGACCATGAAAACATACCATTACCAATTGGATTCACAGTGATATCATTATTAGTTCAGTAGTTATTAACAAAAATCACTTTTTCAGTAATGGCGGTTTTCTTCTGGATCTAGCTCCATAGTTTTTGAAGATACAACAAATCCATTGGCACACTACTGATCCGTCAGTGTCTTGTCTATATTTTGGTGTTTGTTGCATGTTTATATCTTAATTTGTTAACTTTCAGTGATGAAAATTCCAAAGGTCCCCTATTATTTCCTCCTCTGGATCTAGTATCCGGAATCTTGCCAGGATCCAGATCAATCTTTGATATTTTGTAGAACCTATTGGGAACTTATCCTGTATTTTTTGGCATGAGCCCTGACCATTTATTGTGGAGTTACAGTATATACGCATATGCTGAAAATGGCCCTATCTCGCAATGATAAAGAATCCTTCAAAAATTTCCTGGATCCAGATGGTGATCCGGATCACTCCCAAAATCTAATCATTTCTTCCTTGTCCCATTTCGGACTTGTCCTGAAATTTCGTCAAAATCCGTCCATAACTTTTTGAGTTATGTTGGTAACAGACAGACAGACAGACAGACAGACAAACAAACCTCAGTAGAAACATAACCTCCTTGGTGGAGGTAATTATAGATATTGTTAATAAATATCCAAATAAAACATCAACAGATTCTAATGATATTGATATGAATGTTGTAAAGAAATTAAATTAAGTTTAAGTTTAATGTTTATTTGAAAGGGACATTACATATTAAAGAACATTAATACAAATGTAAGTATGCCAGATTTAGCAATACTGCTAATTTGCATCTGTAGTTGAGGGTATTATAAAACCACTAACTCACATCTGCAATTTATCATTTCAAACCGGTACATTTCCAAACCAAATGAAAGTTGCAAAAGTCATTCCTCTGTATAAATCTGGGAGTAAACACCAATTCACAAACTCGTTTCAGTACTACCTCAGTTTTCAAAAATTTTAGAAAAACTATTCAATAAATGAGTGGACAAATTCTTAGACAAACATAAATTACTTTCTGAAAGTCAATATGGATTCAGAAAACAGATCAACATCACTAGCATTAATAGATTAAATAGAAGAATCACTAACTCAATGGACCACAAACATCATATAATTGGAATATTTACTGATCTTAAGAAAACATTTGATACAATAAATCACAAAATATTGTTCAGTAAACTGGAACACTATGACATCAGAGGTACAGCATTATACTGGATTAAGAGTTATTTAAATAGCAGGAAACAGTTTGTGAAGATGGGTGATTATTTGTCATTATGTTTGGATATTACCTGTGGCGTCCCTCAGGAGTTAATGCTGGGGCCTAAATTGTTTATATTGTATATCAATGATTTATGTAAGGTATCTATAAAGTGTTGAAGATGGTATTATTTGCAGATAATATATATTTTTTTTTTTTTTGCACTGGGAGGGATTTGCAAATGCTACAGCAGGAAATAAAGGTTGAGTTGAGTAAATTAAAAATATGGTTTGACAGAAATAAGCTATCAATAAACTTGAACAAAACAAAAATTATGGTTTTTGGAAGTTATACAAATAAGGAACAAATGGGGATCAATTTTGATGGGGTAGATATTGAGAAGGTCAGTGAAATCAAATTTTTTGGGGTAACAATTGATACTCAGATTAAATGGAAATCACATATTGGATACATGCAAACAAACATATCAAAAAGCACTGCAGTTTTAAATAAAGCAAGCAGGTTATGGATCATAAGTCACTCCACATTCTGTACTGTTTGCTGGTTTTCCCATATCTACAATACTGCACAGAGGTTTGGGGCAACAACTATAACATTACAACACATCCATTATTACTTCCGCCAAGGAGGTAATGTTTTTACCGGGGTTTGTCTGTCTGTCTGTCTGTTTGTTACCAACATAACTCAAAAAGTTATGAACGGATTTTGATGATATTTCCAGGAAAGGTGTGTAATGGCACGGGGAACAGATGACTAGATTTTGGTGATGATCTGAGAGTGCATACCTCCACCAATGGCTTTGTTTGTATTTGTGCAGCAGGATTACACAAAAACTACTGGATGGATTTGGATGAAATTTTCACCAGAGGTGGTTCTTGGGCTACAGAGGAACCCATTATATTTTGGTGATGATCTGAGAATGCATACCTCAGCCAAGGCGCTTATCTTCTCACAGCGTGTTAGCAACAATACTCCAAAACTGATGGACAGACTTTGATGCCATTTTCACCACAAGTGGCTGTAGGCCTACACACAAACCCATTACATTTTGGAGGTGATCCATGACAAACGGAAGGAGACTTGGTGGAGCTATGCGCTCTATGAGTGCTTTTCTAGTTCATTATGCAAAAAAGGGCAATAAGGATTATTCATGGGGAAGGATACAGGGATCATACCAACTCATTTTTACAGTCAAAACTCTTAAAGTTTAAAGATCTTGTAGAATTTCAGACAGCACAAATCATGTTTAAAGCAAAAAATGATGCACTACCTGACAATATTCAAAGATTATTTACTGAAAGAGAAGGGACTTATCAATTGAGAAAACAACTTAATTTTAAAACTTTAAAAGTGCGGACAATAAGAAAAGTTTTTGTTTCCGTTTGTGGAGTTAAGCTGTGGAACAGTCTGAATGTGGAACTAAGGGAATGCCCAAACACAATTTGGTTTAAAAAACAATATAAAGAAAAAAAAAATTCAAAGGTGCTTGATTATCACTGGGTGCTTATTTATTGGCTTTGCTGTGTTGAATTTTGTGATACTTTTGCATCTCTGTGTGGCCATGTATATACGTGGGTGTAAATTAAATACTGGCATATAATGGTGGTGATGATGATGATCTTAATAATGAAAATGATACCAATTATTATTGTTGTTTTTGTTGTCATTATTAGCATTGTTGCTGTTGTTGTTATTACCTCCGCCAAGGAGGTAATGTTTTTGCCGGGGTTTGTCTGTTTGTTTGTTTGTCTGTTTGTCTGTCTGTTGGTTAGCAAGATAACTCAAAAAGTTTTGGACGGATTTTGATGAAACTTTCAGGCGATGTTGGAAATGGTACAAGGAAGAACTGATTAAATTTTGGTGGTGATCCGGATCACCGTCCAGAAGAAAACCGCCATTACGGAAAATGACATTTTCGTGAATAACTACTGAACCACTAATACTATCATTGTCAATCCAATTGCTAGTCATATGTTCTCATGGTCAAGGAATCTGAAAACATACACACAAACACTGTATGGGGGAACTGTGGCCGCCATTATGGAAAATGCCATTTTCCTGAATAACTACTGAAACACTAATCCTATCATTGTCAATCCAATTGTTAGACATATGTTTTCGTGGTCAAGGAATCTCAAAACGTACACACAAACACTGTATGGGGGGAACTCTGGCCGCCATTACGGAAAATGCCATTGTCCTGAATAACTACTGAACCACTAATCCTATCATTGTCAATCCAATTGCTAGTCATATGTTTTCGTGGTCAAGGAATCTGAAAACGTACACACAAACACTGTATGGGGGGAACTGTGGCCACCATTACGGAAAATGTCATTTTCGTGAATAACTACTGCACCACTAATCATATCATTGTCAATCAAATTGCTAGTCATATGTTTTCATGGTCAAGGAATCAGAAAACGTACACACAAACACTGTATGGAGGGAACTGTGGCGCTTGGCGGAGGTCTGTGCTCTACGAGTGCTTTTCTAGTTATTACTATTATTGTTGTTATTATTTTAATTGGGTAACTGCACTTTGTAATATGTGTCAGTACGGCATAGCAGTTCTACACAGCCATCATCGAGTCCATCCTCACCACCTCCATAACCGTGTGGTACGCAGGAGCCACTGCCAGGGACAGACTAAGGCTGCAGCGCGTCGTGCGCACTGCTGAGAAGGTGATCGGCTGCAAGCTCCCATATCTCCAGGATCTGTACATCTCCAGGACCCGGAGGCGTGCTGGCCGGATCATAGCCGATCCCTCACACCCTGGTCACGTACTGTTTGCCCCCCTCCCCTCTGGTAGAAGACTTCGGTCCATCCAGACTAAAACCTCCCGTCACATGAACAGCTTCTTCCCCTCTGCCATTAGACTGCTGAACACTAAGTGACTTATTGACTCTCGTGCACCATGTACAGCAGCTCAACCAGACTCATGTCAATCATCACTGTTTTCTTCCTGCATTACCGACTGCACTATATAGTTCTCCACAGTATCTGCTGCTGGCTAATATATATTTTAACTGTTGACCAGTATCACTTAATCTTATCCTACACTTTATTACATGTATAGTTTATTTCTCTTATCTTATCATGTTTAATGTTGCAGCATTGTACTGAGACAAATTCCTAGTTTGTGTACTACATGAACAATGGCAATAAACCTGATTCTGATTCTGATAGTGGGAATCAGGGTTAAAATTGCTTTATACTGGCAAGAAAGATGAAAAAAACTGAAGGCTTACTATTTGGGGAGAAGAGGTGGGATTTAATAAGTTTTTTACTTCTTGCTACTCCTTTTCAGATATTTAGATTTTTTTTTTTTAGATTTAGTATACTTTATTGATCCCCAGAGGGGAAATTGAGGGTCATCCACCACCTGGATGGATGAAGCAGCCACGATACGGCGCTATCCTTAACAATTCACACACACATTCACACCTAGGGCCACTTTAGAGTCTCCAATTAACCTAACCTGCATGTTTTTGGTATGTGGGAGGAAACCGGAGAAATCCCGGGGTAAACCCACGCATACACGGGGAGAACATGCAAACTGAACATAGATCACTGTTGGTCAGGGGCTGGGATCGAACCCACGATCCCCACGATCCCCCGGCCAAGGGTAAACATATAAATTAAGTCAAATTATAATTATTTTGTTCTCAGTTCTCATGGTAGTTTGCAGTCTGTATTCTCTGTATGATTATGTTCTATATTATTAGTAGTATTTTTTTTGCATATTCAAAATAAAAAAATAAAAATATAACTGATTTAGTTTTGACATATTCTGCTTTTCTGTCTATGGCAGGGGATTTTTTTTTTCCATGCACCAGGATTTGACTTTCCACTTTACATTTAAAAAAAACCACACCCAATACAAGACTGTGTAAAGGCACAGTGTGTTATCAAGCCATTTAAACCATCAGCAGCTCAAATCCAAATACATGAAACATAAAAAAAATGAGTGAACCCCAACATGTCTGTGTGTGTGTGTGTGTGCGCGCACGCGCGCGTGCGTGCATGTGTGTGCTAAACCACACAGTCACAGAAAGGTCATTTCAGGGATGCACGAGACTCACCAGGGGGTTCCTGAAGAATTCATATTTGGCGTAGTTCTTCCTGAAGAGGAATTTACTGTCGCTGCTCATGGAGGCCTGGACTTGAACCACCAGCTCATGGTCCTCCAGACATCTCTCTGAATGAGGGCAAAGAGGTGGACGGCATTAGTCACCACAGCTGTGTTTGCTTTGGATTGTTCTCAGGTGATGCAGGAGCCAGTTTTTTGTTTAAATCAGTGTTCTCAGCTTCAGGGCATATTCATATGCTAAAAACTGCAACTGATTTTTTATTTTAATCAGAAAAGCAAGCTGTTCACTGGTCTTTTTCAGGTTAGGGGCAGCTCTTTTGTATGCATTTCCCCACTCTCTCTGTCTCCTTTCTGACAACATATTTGGAAATGTCCTCGTCTCCAAATGACCTAATGTAAGTTGGTCAGATTTGTGTCCACCAGCTGCAGGAACCAAGAACTGATGTTAAGGATGCATGAGACATTAACAACTAATAATAAACTTATTCCACAGCAACTAGGTTGACACAGGATAGTAGGAGAACAGTGCAGTACTACTACTAACGTTAATTAACAAAGGTTCAGTTGCATTTATGGACACATATTAAAGTGATCAGAAACACCTGTGTTTATTTACTAATCCACGTCAAAATGGCCGCTAAGAAATAGACTCAGAGAATAAATCAAAATAATAAGCAGCTTGTTGAAATTCAGACTTTGCCAGAGCACAGCTGACTATTCAGTATTTTTTTTTCTTCTGTTAAAGTTTTCCCAGCTGGGAGCTTAACTTCACAATGATCTATGCATACAATGACACAGCAATAAAAAAAAGTCCTCCTGTTACTAAGAGACGAGCGCGGGACGTTACATGAGGAGGGGCGGTGGAAAAGGAGAAGCTCTGTGAGGCACAGAGGGAGGAGGTGAAGATGGAGAGGAGCTGGAGAAGGGGAAGGAGGAGGATGGTGGTGGTGGTGGTGGTGGTGGTGGTGGTGGTGGGGGGGGGGGGGGGGTTGCAGGAAGATGATGTCATGTATTTAGGCTGATTGCTGAGAGCAGCGAAGCCATAAGCAAAGTACAAGCAACCGACGCACATCCACACATTAAGGGATCGCTCAGGCCTAACCTGCTCACCGTGCACCACAGAGGCCTCGTTTTCCCTATCCGTGTGTGGCTCTTTCTTTAGGGCAGATAAGAAAACTGATAGCGGCAGGATGTTCCTGCTCTGTGTGGACGCACAAGCTAAATGACAGCCACCAGGAATCTCCAATCCAGATCAGCCCTTGCGTTCTAGTAAAGGCAAAAACAAACGCTAGTGCATACATTTTCACAAAAGTATTGCATTAAGAGATGCAGTTTAGGTGTGGAAATGTCTGGGCCCTACTTTGGTGTGTGTGTGTGTCCGGGCGCTGGCTGCAAGCAGGGGAATTTCCTGTGGAGGGATAAGAAAGTACTGATTGGCCAGGGAGGCTAGGGGCTCGTCCAACTGAAGCCGACGATTGGTCTCCGGCGGCGCTGCTGTGACGCCTCAGTCCAGGCCTCTCCACCCGTCCCACCAACCACCTCTTTCTGTCTCTCGTTCTCTCGCTCTGCCTCTCCCTTCATCTCTCTCCTTCTCTTTTTCCCTCCCTCCCGCTCCTCACCTCACATTCCTTCTCTCCAGAGCACTTTTTTTCCAGAAAAGCAGATCAAGCAGGAAAGCACAAAGCAATCCTTTGACTCTAAAAATACGACTCCAGAGTAGGAAAGCCTCACAGAAGACAAAGGCAGAACCAGAGAAGGATGGAAAAAAAAGCTTCAAAGGAAGTCACAGCAAAAGTGAAGAAGCGAAGCACGAGTCTTTTCTTTCTTCTCTCCCGCTCCTTTTCGTTTCCTCCTGAGTGAATTATTTGGGAGGGAAAGAGGCATGTGAGCCAAACACGGAAAAAGGCTTAATCCTACAACTACCGCACCTCCCTCCCGAGTCTGACAGGCGTACAAGCTCGTGTGCCATGCTCAAGTGAACATACACACTGAGGGCACACACAAGGGAGCATCTGCACCCACGCAGGAACACAAAAAAGGACACAGAAACACAAGCTAGACACACACCTGCAGGACAGATATACACTCCTGAAATCCCACCAAGGAGAAACATGCAAGGGCGTACCAGAAGGTAAATCCTCTTTAACCCATTTTAAATTCCTGCTTGCAGAATTTGTTTTATGCACTTCCACGAGCCAAATCGAGCTTTACATAGGAAATGAGTAAAATTATTTGGGCATAAGATATAGAAGGGTGTCAGGAATATGTACAACGCAGATGAGCAAAAGTCCGTCTAATCCACACTCGCATGCAAACACAGCGTACACAACACACATCTCACCCAGGCCGAGGATCGGATGATGCTCCACCAGCGACCAGGCATTGTCGTCCACACAGTGGCTCTTGTAAACGAGCAGCTGACACACATCCCTGGTCGTCATGTCAGCGGGAATCTCCACGACTTTGCCGGCCCCATCCTCGGTCCACACCTTCACTATCTGACAATATAGACACAAGGAAGGGTGATGATTTGAGTATTCACACAATGGTGGTCGAGGTCACAAGCAGGGAATATGTACAAGGCGAGCTGCACCCTCAGGAATGTTAACTTGAAAGGAAAAGTGAAAATGCAACACCTTAGAGGCTTCAGTTACCTCCATAGCCAATCACTTTGTGAAGTCCACCCCTTAAAAATCCCGATCACATTATTATGTCACTTAAAAAAAAGGATATACTATATAAAAAAAGTAGGAGGACATCCAGGAAAAGGCTGGACGTCCAGCCCCTTTTGTCTACAGCTCAACCAAACTTAGTCAAACAAATATCCACGCACCCACAATGAAGCATTATCCCATGAGCACACAAAATCCACAATCAAAAAGCTAAAACAGGGACTATACTGACACTTTGATGGTGAAATACCGCGGTGCATTTATATGTGCTGCGTACTGTAATATCACCGCTGGGCACAGCAAGTGGGCCAAGTTCAAAGCTGAGGTACCTCCCCATTGTTGCGCCATTTTGAACCATTTCAGCCAAGTGCCCAAAGCGACATTTAAGGCGGGTGTAATTTTTGCTGCACAGAAAGCCACAGACCAGCTGCTTCGTGCCACCGTATGAGTCGATTCAAACACAGATACCCCACGGAGACGTCAGTTCACCACCAAAATATCAGCAAACTGCATATATCACATCAGGAACATCTTCCAAATATCATACCGATATTAGGTGTTCATGTGCATGTTCGAGTGCCTTCTCACACATTCCCTCAGAAAAAACACCAGCGAACAACTGTTGAAAATTACATGAAACAAGACACAAAGCTGGTGATGGGCAAAGGGATTAAAGGGGAGGGGGGCTAAGCCTGCTAAACTGGAAATGCACAAAACGCCTAAAAAAGAATGACAGCATCGGTGGCCTGTAAAAGACAAAACATCAGAAGCACCAGCACAACGAGACGAAGACAGACTCCTAATGCATCCAGAAACAACGTCACAGCACCCTAAAGCCCGACGACTGCCTCCTCTCTTCTCAGATACTCCCCCAGGAAAAAGGGAAAAAAAAAATGATGCATGAGTTTTGTCTGAGAAAAGTTTGAGAACCTTTGAGTTGAGCAAGTGGGAGGGAAAAAAAACGCAAAGGTCCTCGTCCATCCAAACTGACATCCACGCACGTACGTACGTGCATACAGACACACGGCTTACGGCGGATATCCAGAAACGAAACATACGTGCGTCTCTTACCTCCACAGCCTGTAAGAGGCAACAGTCTGGAGAGCAGGATGGCATTTTCACACTGAGCCGCTCTCCGGTGACACACAGGGACAGAGCGAGAGAGGGAGAGAGGGAGGAAGAGAGAGAGGGAGCAAGGGACTGGCAAGGAGAATGGAGGAGAGGAGAAGGGGAGGAAGTGACAGAGGTGGGGGGGGGGAGAGAGAGAGAGAGAGAGACTGCCCCCTTCTCCTCTGTGCTGGGCAGCATAAAGACTGAGCAGCGAGGAGTGGTATGAGCAGTAGCTCCTCGCCTCCTTCTCCCCCTCCTCACCCCCACACAGCCTCCCCTCCTCACACAGGATTAACTCAGTGTGGGATTTTTAAAACGGTGAGCTGCTACCTGTCACGTACACTCCGCCGCTGTCTTCAACTTGCTCGTCCACCCCTCCGAATTAAAAAAAAACAAAAAAAGTATACAGATCACTTTCACCTCCTTATGCTGATGGCGCCACACCAAAAGTAACAGACTCTCCTCCTAAAACACACCCACAACTCCTAACACACACATGGATAGCGAGAACAATCTCAGACTACTGAACGCACACATCCCTCAATCTTGCGCATCCCACTGACATTTTCGTTCATCTGCCTAACGGTTTCAATTTCTAACCCCTCCCTCCATCTCATCCTCCTTCTCTCGCTCTTCCTCCTCGTCCTCAGCTGTATGTGAAATACTAAGCAAGAGTGTTAGGACCAGAGCAACATGTGTAATGAGCACCGGCCGATTCAAGGTTTGCAGAGAGGGCATTTGAAAGTCTTCATGAGGAAAAAAAAAAAAAGTAAACAGTGGGGTGATTCAATCCGAGGCTGTATGACTCAAATGGGCAAATGGGCTTCACCAAGGGGGTCAAGGGAGGGCTACGGCGGGAGGGGTGGTTGCTCAGCAAATCTGGCTGGGCTCAGCAGAGGTAGAAGGGGAAGGAGAAGCAGATGAAGGAAAAAAAAAAAAGAGGAAAAAAGAATGGGAGCGATTGAGGAATGTCAATAATGCAATACTGAGTCATAATCAGGCTCAAGTGTAGAAGACAGGCCGGCCCAGCTGGCCCCAACACACCACTCAATACAAATATGAGAAAGCACAAAGGAGGGGGATAAAATGTAAACTATGAGGACCAGATACAGCTCTTTTTGTTGTTACTGCTCCAATTTTCCTACAGCTCCATGCTGCAGAATGCATTTAATGAGCACATGTGGAATAAGAAGCAGGTCAGAAAAATTAGATTTGCATCATTTTGAGCTTACAGGACATCTTTTTTTTTCATAAAAACTAAAGAGATTTTTTTGTTACCAGCAGAACATATCAAACTCAATTTTGACCAGAAATGGTTTACAATGTGTTAAGTTTCTCACAGCGAGAACACTCAGTTTAAAAGTGATATTGTTTTATGTTGCTGCTTGATAATACTTTAGGACAGCGATGTCAACCGGCAGCCATCTGGCCTTCAGAATATTACTGAATTCAGGAATAGTTTTTCACAGGTAGAGTTGGCGGACGTTTGTGGGCCGTATCCCCCCCCAAAAGTTACCGTTACCCCCAAATAATCTACCAAGACTTAACGCTACCAACTCTGACTGTATAACTTAAAGTGACAGTCAAAAATCGAGTTTTTTTTTCTTAACATGTCTGTAACATGTTCATGACTTACAAGACATAAGAAAAGTAAAATCCCCCAAATGTCTCATGTCTCTGGTTTTTTGCTGTAAAGTTTCACTTAAGCCCCGCCCCCTGTGAAAAGGCGAACTGAGACAGAAGGTTATTGGTGGCGTAACTATGCGTGAAGCTGGCACGTGGGCAGTGATGAGCCAATCAGGACTCTCTGGCCTAACTGAAGTTATCCTCTAGGCTAGTTAGCATTTTTTAAACAGACTGCTTTGAAAACTTGATCCCAATTAAGATGGGTTTTACCATTAAACTGCTTTAATGGACCAGTGTAGTTTCAGTCATTATCCTGGGCCACCGTGCATACAACTGGACATGTCCTTCAACTGGTAAGTCTTTCTGTCACAGGATTTATTCTGTTTAATGAAGTGCTAGCTGCCATTAGCCTTGTGGGATGTGTGTGGGCCTATTCACAGATCCTGGCATTTGGGGGGGGGGGACCCTACTTTAGGGTTTTTCCATGTAGTTTTCACTTCATAATTAATTTATACTCACTGCCAGTGAAAATGCAACACAATTTTTTATAAATATGTTTGGGCCCATCCTATCTGAACTTGAGTAATAGTGTTTGTGTGACTCAAAATACATCTAGGACTCATTTTCAGTGGTTGTACTCACGACTCACTGTCTTTGAGCTCTGGCTCTATAGTCTTCTGAGTTCGTTGTTTGTTTTGGGTACTCAAAAATCAAAAAAATGGGTGATTTTTTTTTTAGAACTTATATTTTATTAAAAATTTTTTAACAACAGAGTCATTACAG
The DNA here is from genome assembly GCA_020510985.1 of Pholidichthys leucotaenia. Lineage (NCBI taxonomy): Eukaryota > Metazoa > Chordata > Actinopteri > Cichliformes > Pholidichthyidae > Pholidichthys > Pholidichthys leucotaenia. Next base: position 174,425,076 of record CM035839.1, on the reverse strand, counting down.
ATATAATTACCATATGTAGTCAAGATTATTTAATACACAAATTCCACATCAATATAAGAGAAACAGCATCTGTCAAAAAAAAAATAAAACCAAGCGCTTAATAGCCACCTTGAGCAACTACAATAAAGAGACTTCTACTGGATGCCATCTTGATTTAAAAGTAGGTAATTGGAGTCTCAGTGCGTAAGTAATCTTCTCCATGTGATAAAGTTCTTGTACTTTTTGAAGCCATGCACTGAAGGAGGGTGGGTCTGTTTTCATCCAAGAGGCAGTGACACATTTCAAGGCTGCTACAAAAAGTATGTTTAGGAGGTATGCTGGTGCTCTCCCGTGCACTTCCGGAGGGGTGATGCCAAGAACTGCTACTGCCAAGTCCCTTGGTATTGTAACTTGAAACATATGATTTATTGCCTTGTACACCTCATCCCAAAATGTTTGTATTTTAGGGCACGACCAGAAAATGTGTGTGTGATTAGGCACTTCTGTACCACAATTTCTCCAACACAGGCTTGGAACATTTGGTGTCATCTTGGCCACAATATCTGGTGTTCTGAAATATCTACTAAATATCTTTCATTTAAATTCCCTCCATGTATTTGAATTTGTGGTCTTATGCGCCACTGTACATACCTCTTCCCACATTTGATCAGAGAAAATTTGACCAGCCTCTGCCTCCCATCTTTGTTTTGCCAGAATAGGTTTATTTTGAGCCATTAAACCAAATATTTTGTATAACTTTGAGATCACTTTTTTATCCTCTTTGTGTTTTTGAGTTTGAATTAAAAAATGTTCAATGAGTGATGGGTCTAGCACTTTATCCCACTCTTTATGAGAAACCAAAAAAGATCGTATTTGCAGATATCTGAAAAAATCATTTTTTTGGAGTTGGAAGCGTCTTCTCAAATATTCAAACGATACAAAACCATCCTTATCGATTAACTGATGTATGTAAATAAGCCCATGATCAGCCCACTTGAGAAAGTTCGTATCCAATCTGCTTGGTATAAAGGACTTTAAATGCCCAATACTAGACAAGGCAGATAGACTAGTTGGTAACTTAAAGGCAATTCCAACCCTCTTCCAGATATCAAGTGTGGTTTTAGTCCACCTTGATAAGCCCACTACTGGAATATTAGCAAAAGGCAAAGCTTGTAGTGGTTTGAGGCTCAGGTTTTGTTCAATGTCCACCCATCTCGTATGAATGTCATTCTGCATCCATGAGATCAATGGTTTTAATTGTGAAGCCCAAAAATAATATTTCAAGTTTGGCAGGTTAAGCCCCCCTTCTTCCTTAAGTCTTTGAAGTGTTTTATATTTTATCCGAGGGCGCTTGCCCTGCCATATAAATTTTGAGAATGTTTTGTCCATTTCTTCAAATGTTGACTTAGGTATTAGTATTGGTAACATTTGAAACAGATATAAAAGCCTAGGCAGAACATTCATACGAATGGCTTCTATGCGACCTAGGAGAGACAAAGGCAATGATGACCAACAGTTTAGGTCATTTTTTATAGTACTAATTATCCTACCATAATTTGCATCAAATATCTTGTCTAATGAAAGGGGAACATAGATACCCAAATACTTTATACCTTCTTTAGGCCAACGAAAGCCACTTTGTTGTTTAAACTCTGGTGAAATATTGTCCAAAATGTCCATTGCCTCAGTTTTATCAACATTAATTTTATATCCTGAGAAATATCCATATGTTGATATAATTTTCATTAAACATGGAATTGTACAGGATGGCTCTGTCAGATACAGTAGGACATCATCCGCGTACAGTGATATTTTATGTACTTCTTTGCCAATCAGCACCCCTTTAATATTATTGTCATCTCTAATGAGTTGGGCCATTGGCTCTATACTTAAAGCAAAGAGCAAGGGTGACAGAGGACACCCTTGTCTGCAACCACGCTCCAAGTTAAACCTTGTAGATTGAAACCCATTAACTCTCACAGCTGCTTGAGGTGAAGAGTATATGGTTTCAATCCAGTCGATAAATTTAGGGCCAAAATTAAATCTTTTTAATGTTTGAATAAGATATTTCCATGACACTCTATCAAAAGCCTTTTGGGCATCCAGTGATAATACAACTGTCTTGGTTTTGCTTTGTTTTTGGTATGATAAGATATTAAACAAACGACATAAATTATTTGCATAATGTCTCCCGACAATAAACCCAGTCTGGTCTGGATGAATAATGTTAGTTATTATGTCATTTAGTCGCCGTGCCAATACACCCGTCAAGATACGAACATCTCCATTTAACATAGACAATGGCCTGTAAGAGCTGCGATCAGTGGGATCTTTACCTTCCTTCTGTAATACCACTATAGTAGCTTCTGCCCATGACACAACCATTGTTTTTGTTTCTAATGAATGGTGATAAGCTTTTAAGAGGAGTGGAATAAGTTCTTCATGGAAACATTTATAAAACTCATTGATAAATCCGTCTGGACCAGGACATTTATTATTTTTGAGAGATAAAATACATTGTTTTATTTCCCAATCTTGGATTGGTTCATCCAAATTTACAGCAATTTCGCCAGATAACTGAGGTATATTAATATCCTGTAAGAATTGAGCAATATTGGACTCATCGGGGCATGTATCAGTATCTTGGTAGAGAGATTTATAAAATTCTCCGAATGTTTCAGCTATTTCCTTAGGCTTTACTATATATTTGTGTCCAGATTTTATTTTATGTACAATATTAGAAGATTGTTGTTTACGTAATTTGAAAGCCAGAAGCCTGCTCACTCTATTTCCATGTTCATAATGCTGATGCTTGGCAAAACGTAAAGTTCCCTCGATCTTCTCTGATAGTAGCTCTTGTAGCTCTGGACGGGCTGCTTTGAGTTCAGTTAAGAGATTAGACGCCATCCCTCGTTTATGCTTATGTTCAAGCTCCCTAATTTTATGCTCCAATTCTGTTTGTTTAGCCATTTTTTGCCTCCTTTTTGCAGTAGCATAAGAAATTATACAGCCTCTTAAATAGGCTTTTGCACAGTCCCAAAGTACAAGAGGAGACATGCCAGGTGTATCATTTATATCAAGATAGTTCTTGAGCTCTGTTTTAATGAGAGTAATGAAATCTTTATCATTAAGAAGAGAGGTGTTCAATCTCCATTGTTTATAAGTTGGTGTCAATCCCATGTCCCACTGAAGAACCACTGGGGCATGATCAGAGATTGTAATGGGCATGATGGTTATGTCTTCAACTCTGTGGAGTTCAGCTTTAGAAGTGAAAAAATAATCAATCCTTGAATAGGATGCATGACTGTTAGAGTAAAATGTAAAATTTCTTTCTTTTGGAAATTTTGATCGCCATACATCAACCATTCCTGCTTCAGCAGTCAAATATTTAAGCATCTTGCCCATCTTGGATATGGATGCTTTAGGTGGAGGTTGTCTATCTTGTTGTGACATTACACAATTAAAGTCTCCCCCCATGAATAAAAGACCAACACTATACTCCGTGATTCTGTTAAATAGTAATTTGATGAAGCCTGGTTGGTCCTCATCTGGGGCATACACATTAATTAGGGAGACAGGTATGCCATCAAGCAGCCCATTTACCAGAATAAATCTACCTTCTCCATCTGCATGTACAAATGTATCAACAAAATTAACTTGTCTATGTATTAATATTGCTACCCCTCTTCTTTTACCTGAGCGGTGAGATGAGAAATACACCTTATCTGCCCAGGATTTCTTTAATTTCAGGTGCTCATCATCGGACAAATGGGTTTCTTGTAATAGTGCTGCTTGACACTTCAAACGTTTAAGCTGTAATAATATTTTCTTCTTTTTGATGGGGCTATTTAGACCCTTCACATTATAACTTATAATTGTCAATGGACTCATAACTTAAGTACTGTGGTGCAGATAGTTACAGTATAGGGCATCATAAAAGTTGTTTTGAGGCAGAGGCGGGCCCATGATCGAGAGTACAGCAGAAACAACATAGGGAATATTACTTCACATAGGAATGTTGCATTGAAGTGGAAAGACTTTATGACTGAGAGAATATGGTTCCAGTAAGTAACAAATAGTGACTCTGTTGCTCTTTTAAATAATATGTGATCCCCGGGGAACAAAGGGATCAGAACGCAAGAAACACAAAAACAAAATGTATATCGAACAAGCGAAATACTAAAGGGTGGGATTAAGTCCCTAGCCACTGTATATTAGCAGCTAAATACACAACCTGCTATGGTAGGCTGTGTCCACAGCAAAAAAGAGGAGCAAAAATTAAATCGGCAAAACAAATTTACTAAATGAGCTCAGGCCCCTGCAGACTAAATTACGATAAGGAACAACATTAAATGAAAATTTTCAAAATACTCAACACAATACACTATAACAATACAGGATAGGAAAAAAAAAAAGTATTATTCTCGTCACCATAAAAAAAACAAACATATTTTAACAGATTACGCTCCCACTGCAATCATAACCTGCGGACTCACGCTATATAATCCAAACATGGTACCTCAAGGATCATCAGCTTCAGGCAGGATATTGTTCTTTATGTAGTCCATGGCCTTTGTTGGATCATGAAAGTCCTGACTCTCATTCCCGAAAGTGATCCGGAATCTTGCGGGGTAAAAAAGACCAAAGCGCACATCACGTCGGCCTCGTAGCGCCTTCCGTGCATCTGAAAAGGCAGCCCGGGCTTTAGCAACACCTGCCGTGTAGTCAGGGAAGATGCTGATCCTGTTACCGTTATACATCAAAGGTGCCTTTTCCCTGGCTCTTCTCAAAATATCCGCTGCATCTCCATCATAGTGCATCTTGGCGATTATCACTCGGGGTCTGTCTGCTCCCGCGGTCCGTGGTGCTGGTGTACGATGAGATCGATCAACTTTCACTTCTCGGTCCATGTATAAGGCTTGTTTAATAATTTTAGCCACCTCGTTTGGATTGCAGGGGTTTTGCTCATTGACACCGACAATGCGGATATTTCCACGTCTCATTCTCCCCTCCAGATCCTCACATTTGCTCCGCAGTGACTTCACTTCACTTTGGAGCTCTTTCACCGAGCTCTGAAGCCCAGTTATATCATCTGACCAAGTAGACAAGCCATCTTTCACGTCTTGAATGTTAGCTTCAATTGTGCCAAATCGTGCGCTAACGGAGGTGGCGTTGCTAGCTATTTCCGAACGTACAGCCTGGACTTCGGCTTTGAGAGAGGCAAAATCGTTAGCTAAGGCATTCTTAAATTCTTCCCGTATAATTTGTGTGATGTCTTCTCTTAAGGATGCCAAAATCTGAGTTTTAAAGCCTTCGTCCGTGGTCAACGTTGGCACTGCGCTCTGTGGTTCGTCATTCTTTTCCAGCTCGGCTTGCAGCCTCGTGTTGGGCCTATTGGGTTTGTCGGTAGCGTTGAATTTAAACTTCTGAAGTTTATCCATCATGACGATAAAAGTGGGCAGGAGAGTCCGACAATGATAGGTGACGAGTCTGTATTGAGCTTTACCAAAGAAACTTCGTTTTTAAAAGTAAAATGTCCAAAAGTCTGCGGGAGCACTGAGGGACACGTCTTTACTCCAGCATGGCTCACTAGCGCCCCCTCAAAATGGGTGATTTTAAGGAGTGGGTCATCTTCCCTATATAAAGATGAACAAGAGCACTCTGAGGCGAGTGCAATATTCGCTGCCTCCGTTTTCTTTGAAGATCCCAATACTTATTGACGAAGAGCAGTTTTCAACTTTTCAATACAATTACTGTGGCAGAACCAAATTATGATAAGCTCATCATCCACAAATATACAACAAAGTATACAACCCATAATTGTAGGTCAGGTTCCTAAGGTGAGCCTGTGTAACAAGTATGGTGACGCTAGAGAGCTTTACACATTCTATAGTAAGAGATCATAGGAGTGTCAACCTTGACCTTTTGACCCCAAACCTGTAGTCAGAGGTCAGGATCCCAAGGTGAATCTGTGTAGTAAGTTTATTGACTGCAATGCTACCTTTGAACCTTTGGCCTCTTGACTCCAAACCCATAGTTAGGTGAGGGTGTAAGCTGTCCAAGATGTGTATTAGATACAACTACTGTATCGATTTGAAAAGCCTACATCATTTCTTTCAGTAGTTACTGTGTTTAAAAGATTTAGGGAAAAATCTGACCTGACCTTTGACCTCAAGGCTGTCTTATGAGAGTAAAATTGCAATATGCACATCATCAGAGTATATCAAACCATAGTACCAAGTTTCAAACAATTGGAACAAAACTGTAGGAGGAGTTGATTTCACAAGACTGTTACTATCTATGAAGTGAGGTGAAACAGGAGGTCATAGGTCAGGGGCTACAATTCCCGCAAAAAATATCTGATCAGAACCAAATTGCAATATGCACATCCTCAGTGTATATCAAACTATGGTACCAAGTTTCAAAACAATCGAACCAAAACTGTAGGGGGGGGGGGGGTTGCAGTTTATTAACTACTCACGCTGGGACAACGGACGATCAGGTGGAATTCCCCTGGTGATGTGATCGCTGAGAATGGGGACAGGTGTGTTTCTGCTGGCTGACCTGCTGTCAGTTGTCGCCTATTCTGGGCACAAAATGAACCAACCTGTGGAGCACAGTGTCTGTGGGCAGCGCAGCGGCGGAGTGGTTAGCACTGCGGCAACACAGCAACTCACCCTTGGCCAGGGGATCCTGGGTTCGATCCCAGGCCCCGACCAACAGCGATCTTTGTGGAGTTTGCATGTTCTGCCTGTGCCTGCGTGGGTTTACTCTGGGATTTCTCCGGTTTCCTCCCACATGCCAAAAACATGCAAGTTAGGTTAACTGGCATCAAACTGGGGATTCTAAATTGTTCTTCCAAAAGGGATTAATTCATTTTTTCCCCTCAAAATTCTACACACAATACCCCATAATGACAATGTGAAAAAAAGTTTTTTGAGATTTTCGCAAATGTATTAAAAACTAGAAAAGCACTCGGAGAGCGCAGACCTCCACCAAGCGCCACAGTTCCCCCCATACAGTGTTTGTGTGTACATTTTCAGATTCCTTGACCATGAAAACATATGACTAGCAATTGGATTGACAATGATAGGATTAGTGGTTGAGTAGTTATTCACGAAAATGACATTTTCCGTAATGGCGGCCACAGTTCCGCCCATACAGTGTTTGTGTGTACGTTTTCAGATTCCTTGACCACAAAAACATATGACTAGCAATTGGATTGACAATGATAGGATTAGTGGTTCAGTAGTTATTCACGAAAATGGCATTTTCCGTAATGGCGGGCACAGTTCCCCCCATACAGTGTTTGTGTGTACGTTTTCAGATTCCTTGACCATGAAAACATATGAGTAGCAATTGGATTGACAATGATAGGATTAGTGGTTCAGTGGTTATTCACGAAAATGGCATTTTCCGTAATGGCAGCCACAGTTCCCCCCATACAGTTGTTTGTGTGTACGTTTTCAGATTCCTTGACCATGAAAACATATGACTAGCAATTGGATTGACAATGATAGGATTAGCGGTTCAGTAGTTATTCATGAAAATGGCATTTTCCGTAATGGCGGTTTTCTTCTGGACGGTGATCCGGATCATCCCCAAAATTTAATCAGTTCTTCCTTGTACCATTTCCAACAACGCCTGAAAGTTTCATGGAAATCCATCCAGAAGTTTTTGAGTTATCTTGCTAACCAACAGACAGACAGACAGACAAACCCCGGCAAAAACATTACCTCCTGGCGGAGGTAATAAAAAACTAAGAAATCACATGTACATAAGTATTCACAGCCTTTGCCATGAAGCTCAAAATTGAGCTCAGGTGCATCCTGTTTCCACTGATCATCCTTGAGATGTTTCTACAGATTAACTGGAGTCCACCAGTGGTAAATTCAGTTGATTTGGACATGATTTGGAAAGGCACACACCTGTCTATGTAAGGTCCCACAGTTGACAGTGCATGTCAGAGCACAAACCAAGCATGAAGTTAAAGGAATTGTCTGTAGACCTCCCACACAGGATTATCTCGAGGCACAAATCTAGGAAAGGATACAGAAAAATTTCTGCTGCTTTGAAGGTCCCAATGAGCACAGTGGCCTCCATCATCCGTAAACAGAAGTTCAGAACCACCAGGACTCTTCCTAGAGCTGGCCGGCCGTCTAAACTGAGTGATTGGGGGAGAAGGGCCTTATTCAGGGCGGTGACCAAGAACCCGATGGTCACTCTGTCAGAGCTCCAGCGTTCCTCTGTGAAGAGCGGAGAACTTTCCAGAAGGACAACCATCTCTGCAGCAATCCACCAATCAGGCCTGTATGGTAGAGTGCCCAGATGGAACAATTCTAATCAGTAGAAGTCAGACATTTACTTGAAAGAAAGCTCTAAATTCAGAGAAAAACTTGGACCCCTGGCAGGAGCTCAATTTAGAACTTCATGCCAAAGGTTGTGAATACTTATGTACTGTACATGTGACTTCTTAGTTTTTTATTTTTAATAAATTTGCAAAAATCTCAAAAAAAAACTTTTTTTCTCCACACTGTCATTATGAGGTACTGTGTGTAGAATTTTGAGGAAAAAAATGAATTTAATCCCTTTTGGAATAAGGCTGTAACATAACAAAATGTGGAAAAAGTGAAGTGTTGTGAATACTTTCTGGATGCACTGTATCTGCAGAAAAAGAGGTTAGCCCCCAAGGACATTCATCAGACATGGTTGCTACATTAGGGAATGATGCTCCAGCTTTATCAACTGTGCAAAAGTGGGCAGCTGAATTCAAGAGAGGTAAGGAGAGCCTTGAAGATGACCCAAGGTCTGGTCGTCCTGCCATAGTCACCCCACAAGAAAACACTGACTGTGCTCACCACATGGTGATGGATGACAGACAACTGTGAATCACTCAGCTAATGCTGTAGGCTTCTCAGGTGAATGAGTAGAGAACATTCTGCACAACAAACTTGGCATGTCAAAGGTTTTCACTCAGTGGGTGCCACGGCTTTTGACACATGATTAAAAGCACACCAGGCTGGTCATGTCAAAGGCAAACCTGGCACGTTTTGAACCAGATCATGCTGGTTCCCTTGAATGTTTCCTCACCGAAGATGAGTGTTGGGTCCACCACTTCGAGACAGAGACCAAACAACAGTCTTAGCAGAGGAAACAACCCTGTTCTCCCCCTCCAAAAAAGGCCAAGATGATGTCATCAGCAGGGAAGGTGATGGCCTCCGTCTTCTGGGATGCAAAGGGCATTGTGTTCATTGATTACCTTCAAAAAGGCCAAACTATCAATGGAGAATACTATGCCAATTTGCTGAGGCAGCTGCAGAAAGCAATCAAGTCAAAACGGCCTGGTAAGCTGACGAAAGGGGTGCTGCTTCATCAGGACAATGCTCCTGCACAAGTCTGTAGTTGCAATGGCTGCTGTGCTTGACTGCGGCTTTGTACTGGTTGAACACCCTCCTTATTCTCTTGATTTGGATCCATCTGACTAATTTCTGTTCCGCAACATGAAAAAACACTTGGCTGGGAAGCACTATTGCACTGACAATGAGATCATCTCTGTTGTTGAGGACTTCTTTGAAGATCAAGAAGAGAGCTTCTATACCGCAGGCATCCAAGCGCTGCAACACCAATGGAAGAAGTGTGTGGACCGAAGGGGAGATTATGTTGAAAAATAAACCACACTTGGTTAAATTTGACCACTGCATCTTGGACAGCTTATGAACTTTTCAGCCCCCTCCTCGTACAGCCCGATTCAATCTCAAGTGGGTTGGATTAGTAAAATAATTGTCTGCTACTCTTAATAAAACAGTGTGACCCCCAGTGTACAAATTGGGAATAGCAGTTACTTTATTTAAAAATGGCAGTCTTTTCACACTCTTGACACCTCTGCTGCTTTTACTGCACATTAAGCAGTTATTTTCTTATGTTTTATTCATTTCTTATTCTTTTTCTTATTCATTTCTTATTACCTCTGCCAAGGGAAGACGGAGGTAATGTTAGCAACATAACTCAAAAAGTTATGAATGGATTTTTTGATGAAATTTTCAGGAAAGGTGTGTAATTGCATGGGGAATAGATGATTAGATTTTGGTGGTGATTCGCATCATGATGTGGATGCAGGAATTTTTTAAAATATTATTTTATATATTTATCTTTTGTTCTTATTTAAAGACAAAAATAGAATAGAAAGGAGATGTCTTTACCTTCTTAACATGCTTCGACTGTACACTGCAGCCTTCGTCAGAAGAGTCAGCTGATTGCTGCCAGGTGACATTTATCAGCTGACTTTCATAGGCGGGTCACCTGGCAGCAATCAGCTGACTCTTCTGACGAAGGCTGCAGTGTACAGTCGAAGCATGTTAAGAAGGTAAAGACATCTCCTTTCTATTCTATTTTTGTCTTCAATAAGAACAAAAGATAAATAATTAAAAGACGACAAAATGAACCTACTTGAGCTATTATTTTATATATTTATCTGGCACTTTTCATGTGCTGCCCCTTTAAGACGTGTCCACTCAGTTACATGCGTTGTCACGCCATAGGGCCACACGCCTCAGCAAAACGGAAGCCAAACACTGCAGAAAAAGTATTAGGGGGCATGTCCACCAAACTCGTTTTTCCTGCTGTGGGCGACTATTTTCTATTCATTCTCTACGTAGTCCAGTGTTTACAGCGCTGAGCGCTGAAACGCTTTGAGTGGTGGCCGCTTTTTGTCACGGTGCTCAGGGCTGAAAAAAGTTCAACTTGTCAGACTACTGTACAGCTGCACTCGTCAATGTCAGACCTTTCTAAGCAGCCAATCAGAATTAAGGAAGGATGCCGATTCAGGAAGACGACAACGGGAGGTGACGGTGGAGGAGGTGGAGACTGAACTTTGCTGCATCAAACAACCTGGTACTCTTTGATCTGACACTAAAAGGATATCATGATCAAATTTGAAAGCAAACACTTGGAGGAACATGTCCACATCTGTCGGCATGCTGGGTGAGCGCTTGTGCCTTTGTCATGGTCATATTTCTTACAAGTTTGTTGCGATAGACAATATGGATACTATGTGAAATTGCAGTTGATAACTGCAAAAAAATGGTATGATACCGCACTGTTGTGCAATATTGCTTAATAATTATGAACCTTGTCAGTAAACTGTAATGGGGAAGAGAGGAGGAAAAAAAACGAAAACCGACCTGAAAGATTCAATAAACCATGACGCTGATTTAAGGTGGAATTGCCCAACCCCAATGTATGGTCAATACAATTATGACAGTCTTGTTATTGTTATTATTATTATTATTATTATGTAGTCATATAATGTAGTCATATTGTTTTTGCTGTCGTTTCTCTGTCTGTTAATAATAATAATAATGATAATAATAGATTGCATTTATATAGCACCTTTCATTCAAATTTTCAGGAGATGTGTGTAATGGCACACTGAACATATGATTAGATTTTGGTGATGATCTCATAATGCATACCTCCACCAAGGCTCTTATCTTCTCACAGAGTGTTAGCAACAATACTCCAAAACTACTGGATGGATTTGGATGAAATTTTCACCAGAGGTGGCCCTTGGCCCAAAGATGAACTCATTAAATGTTGGAGGTGACCCATGAGTGCATACCTCCGCCAAGGCCCTATCTCGCAATGTACAGATGGATGGCAATATGGATGACAGAGGGGAAAACAAAGAGGAGGGATGGAGCCTTGGCGGAGGTATGGCCTCTCCGAGTGCCCTGTAGTTTCATATAATAGTAGAGTCATTTTTGGGGGTTTCGTGACCAACCTCCCAGGACCTTTTTTTCTCACTGGATTTAGCATTCTAGACCCATTTTAATGAAAATAAGCTCCCATGTACCTCCCAAAAATTACGGGAAACCTTTTTTTTGCCCAAAATTCAAAATGGCCACCAAAATGCATACCACCACCTATATCTCAGTAACTAATTCAGCTAGGAGGTTGATTTTGGTGTCTAGACATAGGTTTTTGGGGTCAAGCATTCCATTAATGCTATTAGTTTACTTGTGAAACAAACCCATCACGATGAAATCCAATATGGCCGCCAATATGGCCACCGATTAACATTTTTTTTGTTTCTTGACTACTAAGGCACCTAGAAAGCTGATGTTGGTGTCAAAACAGAGGTTTAAGGGGTCATACTATCTGTTTATTCCAATAAAAGTGTGTTTAAATGATTACATAATCGAGAAATCCAAGATGGCGGCCGGCTGTCATTTTCACATGCAATGGACTTTTTCATATCCGTCACCAAATGAGCTAAAAATGTCAAATGAGGTATCCTTACATTCATTTTTAATAATTATTAGAAAGCTCCTGCATTGATTCAGTGATTTCACTGAGGAACACTTGGGTAATCCCCTTAGGATTCCCGGAATCCTATGCTTGATTCATTGATTCCTTTTTGCATAGCAAGAGAGAGGATGCAGTGATTTTGTAACGTCTGTGCTGCCACAATATGTAGTCCTAATCTTTCCAATTTAACCAAGGTTACCAGGTATGTATAAATTTAGCTTTAAACTTATCTGGAGAAGTTAGAATTCTGAATCTTGTTCCATACTGTATAGTCAGGTAATGCTAGCATATTGACCATGCTGCTTGCTTAATGCTACCGTAATGACAGTAGACAGTACAAGGGCCTTTGACTCTAGGTCTTGTCATCCCTCCTTTTTCTCTCCTCTGTTCTGATAATGACAAATTTGTTTTTGTTTTCAGACACTTATTCATATAAAGTGAGGGATAAAATGGATACTGCAAGTGACAACGATGAATTACCATCAACGTCTTCCGGTGAATACGAATGCATTCTACGTTGTGGTCAACCATGTACCAAAAGTGACTCTTTGGATAATACCAAGGACCAAAAATGGAATTCAATTCGTGAAAAAACTCTACGATGGAAAGGACCTGATCGGTTTCAATGTGGGAATATTGATTGGGCCAAAGGGCCAAAAGGGCATTATATGCACCAGACATGTTACACCACGTTATCTAACAAGCGTTGTCTATCTCAAGCCGAGAAATGTAAGCATAAATTAGAGGTAGATCTTGAAAGAGACAATCAATCAGTTCAGGGGGATCCATCTCCATCTGCTTCTCTCTTTTCACCGAAGAGGCTCCGGTCCAGCATTGGTATTGTGCATGACAAGAACCTATGCGTGTGGTGCAATAAGGGACCACAGAAAAGCAGTCACCGGGACTGGAAACAATTGCTCCTAATATCAACAAAGGACGCCTGGAGAAAATTCAAGTTACACACTGTACACCTGAATGATCCGGTCCTGAGGTCGAGGCTCAACACGCTGATTGCATCCATTCCAGACTGTGAAACAGCTTTTGGGTGGGAAATCCGTTACCATCGCGGCTGCTGGAAACACTACATTCCCGATTCCCAGCCTCTTACAGAAGAAGTCACTCAACACCTGCAGGATGTAAATCTGCGAGAAGCACAAGCCATCTTCTTCAGTCATGTTCGTAAGGTGATCTTTGATGAACATGAATTTCGGACATTGCAGAGTCTACTGGAGGACTATCAACGAATTATCTTAAATCATGGACATGACGCAAAAGTAAAGTCGAATTATGTGAAGGGAATTCTTATAAAGGAATTTGAGGAGGACATTGGCTTCCATAGACGTAGTCGGTTAAATGAGAGTGAACTGGTATATGACAAGAAAGCTGCAGCTACCTATGTAGAAGCAGCACTATCTTCCTTAGGCATAAGCGAGGATCAGTTGGTGAAGAACGTGGCAGTACGACTCAAAGAGCAAGTTGAAGCGACTGATACTGTTCCCTGGCCTCCATATGTATTAGAGTTGGAGAAAAAGGAGGACCTAAATGGGCTACTCCTAAAGCTAATAACATGGCTAAAACACCCAAGTAAATCAGAAGTTGATGACAACCCATCTGTCCGGACCATTGGGTCAATCCTCACGAGCTACATCACAGGAAGGCGCACTTCCTTTGAGGTGAATCTCTCTGTCTTGCTACATGGAATGACCAAAAGTAGAGAGATCGTAGACCTGCTGCACAAAGATGGCCTAGGCATCAGCTACAATGACGTCCTCATGTTGCGAGACTTCTGGGTGTTCAGTGATCTCAAGTCCTCCCCGAATTGTCCCTCCGAACTTGCCTTTGGGAAGCCTGCAATCGCTGTAGTTGACAATGATGACTTTAAGAGTGATACATTGACTGGTGCTGGCCAGGCGCATCGCACTAATGTCATGTTTGTTCAGCCAGAGACATTTGATGAACCATCGGAGAATCAGGAGGATCGGTGTGTAATTGGACACATGTGTAGTTGGACATCTTAGTATGATGTGATGTGGTGATTGATAGTGGACTACATGTAATTGAGTTGGACGTTTGCGTGGCATTAACATAAGGTCTAGAGAAAATGTGCCTGCGTAAAGTGTATTCCAAGATGGCGGCTGAGGGCCATTTTGAGCTTGATAGACAATGAGGGCACTAATGAACACAATGGATGGTTCACAGGAGCCTCACTTGACTTTTTTTTAGCTCATTTGGTGACGGATATGAAAAAGTCCATTGCATGTGAAAATGACAGCCGGCCGCCATCTTGGATTTCTCGATTATGTAATCATTTAAACACACTTTTATTGGAATAAACAGATAGTATGACCCCTTAAACCTCTGTTTTGACACCAACATCAGCTTTCTAGGTGCCTTAGTAGTCAAGAAACAAAAAAAATGTTAATCGGTGGCCATATTGGCGGCCATATTGGATTTCATCGTGATGGGTTTGTTTCACAAGTAAACTAATAGCATTAATGGAATGCTTGACCCCAAAAACCTATGTCTAGACACCAAAATCAACCTCCTAGCTGAATTAGTTACTGAGATATAGGGTGGTGGTATGCATTTTGGCGGCCATTTTGAATTTTGGGCAAAAAAAAGGTTTCCCGTAATTTTTGGGAGGTACATGGGAGCTTATTTTCATTAAAATGGGTCTAGAATGCTAAATCCAGTGAGAAAAAAAGGTCCTGGGAGGTTGGTCACGAAACCCCCAAAAATGACTCTACTATAAATTCATTCATACCACACTCAACTCACCAATGGCCAGATAAAGTCTGTGGTAAACTGGATCTGTCCACTTATTCTTATGTATTACTCTAGACCTGTGTATAGTGACAAAACACGCTCACCGCTAAGAACATTTTTTGCTCTGAGAGGATTATATGCTGGGCTGCACATAAAATGAACAGAAAATAGATGCTCAGAGCAGGAAAAAGAAATGCACTCTATGTACACACAGTTTATGCAGCTCTGCAGCTACTATATATTCCCCAGTCTGGTCTTGGGGAAAATTGCTGATCTGGTGACTGGAGGCTTTCTTGGGCCAGATGCCCTCTGAGATGGTGCCCCAATCCTGGCCTACTCCATCCGGAAGCCAGCATGGAATAGCTCTAGGGTTTATTTGGGTCTACTCGCGGATTTATTTTGTTGATTTTTTTTAACTTGTTACCGATCGATGAAGCAAAAAAAAAAAAAAAAAAAAAGGGGGAGGTTGTGGACCATTCCTCTGAGTAAATTTTTTTGGTAGCCATCCTATATACAAGGGTTGAAGGACAACCGGTGAGGGAAGCGTTGTTATGCGTTTGGAGTGGTTTGGAGCTGAAGTTGTGGGACAGATGGAAAAGAGAAAGCAGATGGAGTATCTATACAAACAACACTGGGTCATCCTGTGTCACGGGTGAAAATATATCTATACATTTTTAAGTATCAAGATACCGCCTAGCCCTAGGCTGTGTGAGTTTTCTTAGTGCTGGTTTTGATATTTTTTTTCGATAATCACGTGACCAACAGACACTTTTCAGAAGGTAAAAACCTACAAAAGCACAATTTTTTGATCAGTGACGCCTTTAAATAAATATGAAAACAATATAATATTGTCAGTAATATAATTATTGCAGAAATTTATAGAAATATACCCCTGGTACACACACGTTCACAAGTGGAGGTCTGTGCTACCGAGCCTCAAGACTGCTGCCCCTGTGACCTGGACTCATAGACAAACAGTATAAAAACAAATGGATACTAGATGGATGATGGATGAAAGGATTAACGTCAACTCACCTAGTGGGCTCCTACCCCCTCTGTTGCCACCCCTCCCCCTTCCTTTTCTTTAGTCTTGTGGAGGGTGCGAGTCAGAAATGTACAAGGTTATATGCTTCCTATGCTGCACAAACACACACACACACATATGAATATAAAAGCATGTAAAGAGGACTTGAAGTCGTAACATATTGGACTGAAAGGCCACAGACAACCACCTTCGCACACAGACAAACACATTAAGTACAGGGTCAGAGGTGAACCACAATAATCTGCACCAGGGTCAAGCCCATTTGACCTTATGGGATCTTAAACCTATATACAAACACCAATACATACACAAGGCAACAGAGGCACACCCTGACACAAACACAAACAAGTGACCTGACTGTTTAAAGCCACAGCCAATCTCTGCCAAAGTAATATGACCTACTAGCTGTGATCTTGACTCATTCAGAGTGGATGAGACTGCACAGCATGTTAAAATAGATATGTCAAAAACTGATGAGCTGGTTTATTATTTCTTGGTCACTTTGACACACTGAAATGAAATATACAGTGGATATAAAAAATCTACACACCCCTGTTCAAATGCCAAGTTTTTGTGATGTAAAAAAATGAAACTCAGATAAATCATTTCAAAACTTTTTCCTTCATTAATGTGACCTAGAACCTGTACAACCAGATTGAAAAACAAACTGAAATCTTTTAAGGGGACAAATAAAAAAACTTACAATAACCTGGTTGCATAAATATGCACACCCTTAAACCAATACTTTGTTGCAGCACCTTTTGTCGTGTATCAGGCAGGCATGGAAGAGTTAGACTCAAATGCAGGCTTTTTCAGTTCACAAGGGTTTATTAAACAATGGAACAATGGGACACACAGAAGAAAATCATCAGAGTAATGAGGTTGCATAACAAAGCATAAATTGTGAATTATAACTACAAACCGGAAAGGAACATCACAAAAATAAAACTAAACAAGGACAAGACAGGAAGTACTTTAAAATAAGACCCAAGGTCAAAAATAAAACAAGATAACAAAACAGACAAGGTAGACAATACATGAGGGATATAAGAACTAAGAAGCTAGACCACACTAAAATATACAGTAATGCTTAAACAGAATAGTATAACCCACAACAATAAACAGACAATCTCAAAGGGTGGCGCATGATCCAAAGTCATGCTCCCCTGACACCTTTGGCTTTTATTACAACACTCAGTCTTTTTGGGTAGGAGTCCATCAGTGTGGCACATATTGATGTGGTAACATTTGCCCACTCTTCTTGCAAAAACTCTCCAAATCTGTCAGATTGCGAGGGCATCTCCTGTGCACAGCCCTCTTCAGATCACTCCACAGATGTTTGATCGTATTCAGGTCTGGACTCCGGTTGAGCCATTCCAAAACCTTAATCTTCTTCTGCTGAAGTCATTCTTTTGATTTGGATGTGTGCCTTGGGTCATTGTCATGCTGAAAGATGAAGTTCCTCTTCATCTTTCAGCTTTCTAGCAGAAGCCTGAAGGTTTTGTGCCAACACCAACTGGTATTTGGAACTGTTCACAACTCCCTCCACCTTGACTAAGGCCCCAGTTCCAGCTCAAGAAAAACAGCCCCAAAGCATGATGCTGCCATCACCATGCTTCACTGTAGGTATGGTGTTCTTTTGGTGATGTGCAGTGTTGTGTTTTTGCCAAATATACCTTTTGGAATTATGGCCAAAAAGTTCAACCTTGGTTTCATCGGACCATAACACATTTTCCCACATGCATTTGGGAGATTTCAAATGGCTTGGATGTTTTTCTTCGTAAGATAAGGCTTCCGTCTTGCCACCCTACCCCACAGCCCTGACATATGAAGAAAACGGGAGATTGTTGTCACATGTACTAAACAGCCAGTACTTCCCAGAAATTCCTGCAGCTCCTTCAATGTTGCTGTCGGCCCCTTGGCAGCTTCCCTGACCAGTTTTCTTCTCGTCTTTTCATCAATTTTGGAGGGACGTCCAGTTCTTGGTAATGTCACTGTTGTGCCATATTTTCTCCACTTGACGATGACTGTCTTCACTGTGTTTCATGGTTTATTTAATGCCTTGGAAATTCTTTTGTACCCTTCTCCTGACTGATACCTTTGAACAATGAGATCCCTCTGATGTTTTGGAAGCTCTTTGCGGACCATGGCTTGTGCTGTAAGATGTGACTACAAAAATGTCAGGAAAAGCCTACTAGAACAGCTGAACTTTATTTGGGGTTAATCAGAGGCACTTTAAATGGTGGCAGGTGTGTGCTGACTCCATTTCACATGAGTTTTGAGTGTGATTGGTTAATTCCGAACTAGGGATGCAAGTTATCGATTAATTTATTAATTGTTAATTGATTCACCTTATCGATTCACCTTATCAATCAATTAACAATTAAATGATAAGCAACAATTTTCCTGAGAATCTGAATTTCCCTTGGTACAATATGGCCTATTTTTAACATATAAACAGTTAATTACTGTTTTTTATTTACTGAATAAAACATGAACATCATATTCCTCAATAATTTTTACTACTGACAATAGCATTTTTTTGTAGTTTAAAAAATTTTGTACTGTATAGTGTGTGCTGTGCTGGTACAGCTCAGTAAATTACAATTTCAAATGTCATGATTTTTATATATATTTTAAAAACTATTACCAATATCATAAATTTATCTTTTTTTAGTTATATTACAAAAAACTTTCACATTCTAATTAAATGAGATGCACTAGTAGACTGTTTTAACAGGAACATTGAATTGAACTGTGAGCTGCTTCACGTTAAAGATTATCACAGTACCCCGGCAATCCAAGCAAACCCAGAACAATCGGTGGTAACTTGAGTCTGGTCTGCATTCCCGTCTTGTGGCAAGGGGATAGGTTTTTGTGCTCATGTAATCTTTATATTTGCTCTGGTCAGTTTCTTCACTATGTTAATTTGAAGCAGGTGTACCTTCAAACTCACGTGCTATTAGAACTTGTTGTGGCACTCTGACATAACCCGGAAGGGTGAGTTTTTCAGCGCATACGCTCTGGGGGCTTGGCATCTTCTTCTGCTTTTTCAATTGAAATACAGCAGTGGGTGACCGTGTGCGCCCCCGCCTCAATGGCAACGCCACCACATTTCATAGAATAAGCTCCCATTGAAAAGACTGCTGAGTTATCAATTAATTGACAACTAATTTAATTTAATCGACTAAATTCTTATCGACAATTAATTGAAAGTCAATTAATCATTAACGTCCCTATTCTGAACACAGTCCTATCCCCAGTTATAACAGGGTGTGCATATTTATGCAACCAGGTTATTGTAAGTTTTTTATTTTTTATTTTTCCCCTTAAAAGTTTTCAGTTTGTTTTGCACTTGGGTTGTACAGGTTATAGGCCACATTAATGGTAGAAAAAGTTTTGAAATGATTTATCTTGGTCTCATTTTTTTACATCACAAAAACCTGGCATTTGAACAGGTGTGTACACTTTATCTCCACTGTATACACAACGTTTGTTAAAGTGGCAATACAGTGGGAACTGTATGGTTTCCATAGTTTAATATAATTAATGAACATGTTACAACTTTTCAAATATACAAAAGATACTTAGAAATGTGTTCTATAAGACTATTTATTAAAAAAAAAACCCAGACTGTACTTTTTTCATTGTAATGCAATTCAAAGCAAATTCCCAAAACATAGGGATACTGCGTGACAAACAAAATGCAACAATTCATAATCAGTTCAAATGCAATATTAAGGGGAAAATGGCACAGGGAAACATCTAACAGTATTTTTTTTTTTTCAAATTTCTACAAGCACTTGGAAACTGAGGAGATGCTCAAATTTCTTATATTCCTGTTACAGAAATGATTTCATTTGCTCATTTGTTGCAACATGTGACAAATGTGGTTTGTCTTTGTCTTTCATAAACAAAGCACAAGGAACAAGATCACCTGGATGGCTATGGTATATATTGTATGCTGCTTCAAGCAGTTATCCATACTTTGTGTACTAAAGCTCCCTGATACATCACAAGTGCCATCATTTAAATGATTTTTTAATGATAAGTAAGCCTACTGATAACTGTCTATGTTAACCCTTGTGTGTTTAATGTAAGAACCACACTGTTTAAACAAATGAAGCACACTCCTTAATCATTGTATTTTCCTAAAAAATAACCTCACTTCCATAAAGGTTTGGGTGCTGTATAAAATCTAAACAAGAGCACTCTGAGGTGAGTGCAATATCCACCGCCTCCGTTTTCTTTAAAGATCCCAATACTTACTGACGGAGAGCAGTTTTCAACTTTTCAATATAACGACTGTGGCAGAACCAAATTATGATAAACCCATCATCCACAAATATACAACAAAGTATACAACCCATAGTTGACCCCAAACCCATAGTCAGAGGTCAAGATCCCAAGGTGAACCTGTGTACCAAGTTTGGTGAACCTAACTTTACTTGTTGTACAGTAATAAGGCATAAGGAATGTTAACCTTGACCTTTGGCCTTTTGACCCCAAACCCATAGTGAGAGGTCAGGATCCCAAGGTGAACCTGTATAGCAAGTTTGGTGACCCTAGCTTTCTTTGTTGTTGAGATATACACTACCGTTCAAAAGTTTGGGGTCACCCAGATAATTTTGTGTTTTCCATGAAAAGTCACACTTTTATTTACCACCATGAGTTGTAAAATGAATAGAAAATATAGTCAAGACATTGACAAGGTTAGAAATAATGATTTGTATTTGAAATAATAATTTTTTCCTTCAAACTTTGCTTTCGTCAAAGAATCCTCCATTTGCAGCAATTACAGCATTGCAGACCTTTGGCATTCTAGCTGTTAATTTGTTGAGGTAATCTGGAGAAATTTCACCCCATGCTTCTAGAAGCCCCTCCCACAAGTTGGATTGGCTGGATGGGCACTTCTTGCGTACCATACGGTCAAGCTGCTCCCACAACAGCTCAATGGGGTTTAGATCTGGTGACTGCGCTGGCCACTCCATTACAGATAGAATACCAGCTGCCTGCTTCTTCTCTAAATAGTTCTTGCACAATTTGGAGGTGTGCTTTGGGTCATTGTCCTGTTGTAGGATGAAATTGGCTCCAATCAAGCACTGTCCACAGGGTATGGCATGGCGTTGCAAAATGGAGTGATGGCCTTCCTTATTCAAAATCCCTTTTACCCTGAACAAATCTCCCACCTTACCAGCACCAAAGCAACCCCAGACCATCATGTTACCCCCCCCCCCCCGCTTGACAGATGGCGTCAGGCACTCTTCCAGCATTTTTTCAGTTGTTCTGCATCTCACAAATGTTCTTCTGTGTGATCCAAACACCTCAAACTTTGATTCGTCCGTCCATAACACTTTTTTCCAATCTTCCTCTGTCCAATGTCTGTGTTCTTTTGCCCATATTAATCTTTTTCTTTTATTGGCCAGTCTCAGATATGGCTTTTTCTTTGCCACTCTGCCCTGAAGGCCAGCATCCCGGAGTCGCCTCTTCACTGTAGATGTTGACACTGGCGTTTTGCGGGTACTATTTAATGAAGCTGCCAGTTGAGGACCTGTGAAGCATCTATTTCTCAAACTAGAGACTCTAATGTACTTATCTTCTTGCTCAGTTGTGCAGCGGGGCCTCCAACTTCTCTTTCTACTCTGGTTAGAGACGGTTAGTGCTGTTCTCTGAAGGGAGTAGTACACACCGTTGTAGGAAATCTTCAGTTTCTTGGCAATTTCTCGCATGGAATAGCCTTCATTTCTAAGAACAAGAATAGACTGTCGAGTTTCACATGAAAGTTCTCTTTTTCTGGCCATTTTGAGCGTTTAATCGACCCCACAAATGTGATGCTCCAGATACTCAACCTGCTCAAAGGAAGGTCAGTTTTATAGCTTCTCTAACCAGCTAAACTGTTTTCAGCTGTGCTAACATGATTGCACAAGGGTTTTCTAATCATCCATTAGCCTTCTGACGCAATGAGCAAACACATTGTACCATTAGAACACTGGAGTGATAGTTGCTGGAAATGGGCCTCTATACACCTATGTAGATATTGCACCAAAAACCAGACATTTGCAGCTAGAATAGTCATTTACCACATTAGCAATGTATAGAGTGTATTTCTGATTAGTTTAAAGTTATCTTCATTGAAAAAAACAGTGCTTTTCTTTCAAAAATAAGGAAATTTCTAAGTGACCCCAAACTTTTGAACGGTAGTGTAGTTTATAAGCCATTTTGATGTTGACCTTTGACCTTGCAATCCCAAAACCCTAGTCACATTTCAGAATCCTAAGGTGAACCTGTGTACCAAGTTTGGTGACCCTGACTTTACTCGTTTTATAGTCATAGTGCAAATGGAATGCCAACCTTGACCTTTTGACCCCCAAACCCATAGTCTGAGGTCAGGATCCCAAGGTGAACCTGTATACCAGGCTTGGTGGCCCTAGCTTTACTCGTTTTTTTAGTAATAGTAAATGTAGCATTTACCATTGTGCAACAGCAATGTTAACTTTAAACTTTGACCTTTGACCCCTTGACTCCAAACCCATAGTTAGGTGAGGGTGTAAGTCGTCCAAGATGTGCATTAGATACAACTACTGTATCAATTTGAAAAGCCTACATCATTTCTTTCAGTAGTTATTGTGTTTAGAAGATTTAATGAAAAATCTGACCTCTGTCCTTTGACCTCAAGGTCATCCAATGAGAGTGAAATTGCAATATGTGCATCATCAGAGTATATCAAACCATAGTACCAAGTTTCGGTGAAATAAACATCAAAGATGCTTTGCTACAAGCAGAAACTGCAGAAGCAAATTAGATGAAACATCAGTTTCTCCTCTTAATAGTCCTGGTGGCCGGGTGGTCAGAGCTTCGTTAGAGGATCCCTCCTGCATCATCAGCAGGTGTCTCAGGGTCATAGGTGTTTTGCCCCTGAACCTGTACGCTTCGCCTGAGTGGAGCAGCAAAGATTAACCTTCACTTGCAGAAGGGTTCCAACCACAGTCTCTTGTGAGCCACAACCACCTTGAACTAGCCTCGGCCACTGAGGCTATGTCCTCAATGGCTTTCCATAGACGTTTAGGTTCCAGACCTATCTTGTGTAAAAAACGGTACAAAGACACGGCTGGAAACCCACAACAACCAACCTCGACGGGGAAAAAAGTAGTGTGCCACCCTTTAATACAAGCCTCATCAACTAGGTCTTTGTATTTTTCTTTCTTGAGCTCGTGAGATATGGCCAGCCTCTCCTCCCAAGGCACTGTAAGCTCAACTACTACAATGGATTTTGCACTCCAAGAGCAAAGAATCATGTCCGGGCGGAGCGTGGTTGTTGCTACTTCTTCTGGGAAGACAAGCTTCTTTTTTAGGTCAACATGCATCTCCCAGTCTGATGCTTTATGCAAAACAGAGAAGCATGTTCTGGCAGTTGTTTTTGCCTTTGGAGACTTATTTGCTGGCTTTTGAAAGCTGATGACCCGAAATGGTGTTGCCTGATGGTGATTGGCTCTAATCCTCTGGAATTCAACCCACTTTGCCATTTCTATAAGGACTTTATCGTGTCTCCACCGGTAATGCCCTTCTCCAAGTGCTCTACAGCACCCAGTCAAAATGTGATTCAAAGTGCTAGGGGTCATACCGCACAGCTTACAAGATGAATCCTCATCTTTGTACCAAAGTTTTAAATTGCTTGGTATTGGTAAAAGATCAGTCACAGCACAGAAAACAAAAGCCAACTTGCCCTGGTCCGTGCCTCAGATATCATTCCAGGACAGTGATCGTTCGAGTGCGTGGTTCTACTGCATCCACTGTCCTTGAGAGGCGAGCCCTGCCCTTCCACTGCCTCTCTGACCCTCTGTATTATGAGTCTTCTCCTGCTTTTGGTGTCAGCTTTGCTCCATCTTTTGCCGTTGTAATTTCCTAGCCCAAGTCATCCCTAACAAACTACGTCGACGATTTCATCATGTCTCCAGTATGCTTCAGCTTCCCTGACAGCTTCCTGGGGTCTCCATTTCCTACCGCATTTAATGGCTGTGCTGGAATGCCTGACTTTCTTATTGTCAGAATAGAGCAAAGAACAGACAGATCCTGCCTTAGTGGCCTTGAACTCCTCCACCACCAATGAGATTGGTAGGCGAAGCTTGGAAGTCTTACTGTAGAGACTGACTGAACTGAAGGATGGGGGAACTCCTAGCCATCTACGAATAAATTTGCTACAGAGTCTCTCCATTGCTTCTACTCTGGTGACAGCAAAACCATATAGCAGGAATGACCACTGCAGCCTGGGTATGATGCCATACTGAAAGCACCATACCTTAAACCTCCCAAGCAAGTGGCTTCTGTCAATTGTCTTAAGCCAGCTACATAAACTAGCCATGGTCTGCTTTAAATTCAAGGCATAATCGTAGTACTTTCCCAGGCATCGTACTCCCTGTTCTTGAATTGATGGGATTACAGATCCTTTGATGCTGAAGATGCTTTCCATCAGCTTTCCTTTCATAATGCTCAGACTCCTAGACCTTCCTGGAATAAACTGCATTCGTGACCAAGCTGCCATTTTCTCCAATGAGCTTAGGATCCAACACATTCCTTGCACTGATGGAGTCATTATGGTTATATCATCCATAAAGGCTCTACAAGCTGGATGCCTAGTGCCATCATCTGCTTTTGGGCCTCTGCAATGCATTCCTCCTACCTTCAATAACAAATTCATAGCAGCCACAAACAAAGCTAAAGATATTGTGCACCCTGCCATGATGCCTTTTTCGAGTCTCTGCCATTCGGTGGCGAAATCTCCAACAGTAAACCTCATCTTCAGGAAATTCATATGCGACATCACAAGCTTAATCACCTCTGATGGTACTTGGTAGTAGTCCAGTGCTCTACGGATCAGTTGGTGAGGTACACTTGGATAAGCTTTGGCAAGGTCTAGCCAGACAACAGAGAGGGTGGTGTTATTCTTTTTTTCACTCTAATGACTTGGCTAATCACTGACGTATGCTCCAAGCAACCAGAGTATCCCGCGATGCCTCCTTTTTGGACACTTGTGTCAACAAACTTGTTGGTAAGTAAATATGCGCATCATCAGAGTATATCAAAGCATAGTACCAAGTTTCAAAACAATCGGATCAAAACTGTAGGAGGAGTTCATTTCACAAAAGTGGGACAGACGGACGGACAGAATCAGAATCAGAATCAGAATCAGGTTTATTGCCATTGTTCATGTAGTACACAAACTAGGAATTTGTCTCGGTGCAATGCTGCAACATTAAACATGATAAGATAAAAGAAATAAACTATACATGCAATAAAGTGTAGAATAAGAGTAAGTGATACTGGTCAGCAGTTAAAATATATTAGGGAGCAGCAGATACTGTGGAGAACTATATAGTGCAGTCGGTAATGCAGGAAGAAAACAGTGATGATTGACATGAGTCTGGTTGAGCTGCTGTACATAGTGCACGAGAGTCAATAAGTCACTTAGTGTTCAGCAGTCTGATGGCAGAGGGGAAGAAGCTGTTCATGTGACGGGAGGTTTTAGTCTGGATGGACCGAAGTCTTCTACCAGAGGGGAGGGGGGCAAACAGTACGTGACCAGGGTGTGAGGGATCGGCTATGATCCGGCCAGCACGCCTCCGGGTCCTGGAGATGTACAGATCTTGGAGAGATGGGAGCTTGCAGCCGATCACCTTCTCAGCAGTGCGCACGACGCGCCGCAGCCTTAGTCTGTCCCTGGCAGTGGCTCCTGCGTACCACACGGTTATGGAGGTGGTGAGGATGGACTCGATGATGGCTGTGTAGAACTGCACTAACATCTTGGTGGGTAGCTTGAGCTTCCTCAGCTGCCGCAGGAAGAACATCCTCTGCTGGGCTTTTTTGATGAGTGAGCTGATGGTCGGCTCCCATTTGAGGTCCCTGGTGATGGTAGTGCCTAGGAAGCGGAAGGAATCTGCAGTGGTGATGGGAGAGCCTGAGAGGGTGAGGGGGGGCAGAGGGGTAGTGACTTTCCTGAAGTCTACAATCATCTCCACTGTCTTCAGAGCGTTCAGCTGCAGGTTGTTATTGTTGCACCAGGACGCCAGCTGGGCCACCTCTCTCCTGTAGGCGGACTCGTCGCCGTTGGAGATGAGCCCGATGAGGGTGGTGTCGTCCGCAAACTTGATCAACTTGACAGACTGGTGGCTGGAGGTGCAGGAGTTGGTGTAAAGGGAGAAGAGTAGGGGGGAAAGTACACAGCCCTGGGGTGATCCGGTGCTGATGCTAGTAGAGTCTGAGACAGTCTTTCCCATACTGGACAGACTGACCCATAAAATAATCCCCCTTCAGTCTTCGCCCAAAGGGCTCTTTGACCCCTTTGGGCTTCGACCAGCAGGGATAATAAAAACAGAATGCCATATGTCATAGATCAGTATTTTATTCACAATAAAACACAGACAGTATATCAAATATTTGACAGAGATGTTTTCCTATTCCATGACATTTATTTGTTCATTTTGAATACATTGCAAAAGAGTTGGGGCAGGTGTGGCAAAAGAGTTGGGGCAGGTGTGACAAAAGCCTTGAAAAGTAAGTGGTACTAAAAACATCCGGAGGAAAATTTCAGCTAATTAAGCTAATAAACAAAAAGCCATAACATGACTGGGCTTAAAAAAAATAGCACCTTAGAGAGGCAGAGTCTGTCAAAAGTAAACACTGACAGAGGTTCAGAAATCTGAAAAAAAAAAAAAATCCATCTACAAATCAGAATAATGCACCTTAATCTAAAATTTCACTTTGAATATTCAATCATTTGCAGTGTTTTTCAACCAGGGTTCCCTGGAGCATTCAGGTTTTTGTGGGAAATATTCTAATGAAAATAATTTGCCGTTGTTGTGCATGGGTGCCTACACAACCCATACAAGGATCAATACTAGGGTCACTTTTATTCCATTTGTATATCAATGATCTTCCACCAGAGTGTGATGATGCAGAAATTCTAATGTACACAGATGATACCGTTATTTTCTTACATGGACAGTAAGCTGAACAAGTGGCTCCCAAGTTGTCCCTTGTAATGGACAAAGTTTTGGACTGGCTTAAATCTTCCCGTTATAGATTGAACATTGGGAAGACTATATTTTACCAGGAAATGTAACCAAAGCACTTTCCCAAATATTTAGGGCTATGTAGAATCCCTAAACGAAGCTCTGCTTTTGGTTAGACTGCTTTCTTATTTAGGGCAATTACGGAATGGAATAATCTCCCTGATGGTTTAAAAAAAACTTTCTCATGAGACCACAAAATTGATTTTAATGAACCAGTTTTGTGAACATTAAGAAATGAACATTGGCTCATGATGGCTGGATTTTATGGTAATGGAATTAATTATGTGCATGTACTGAGCTTATATGTAGGAAATAGTAATATGTGTATATTTAGTGTTGTGATTATTGTACCCAGTACAAGAAGGCGCAAACTCGCCTCTATTTCCTCTACAAACTAAGGACAGCATGAGTCCCACCCCCATCATGTGCTCTTTCTACTGGGGCACCACTGAGAGCATCCTCACCAGCTGCATCACAGTGGTACGAAAGCTGCACCACCTCCTGCCGGAAGACACTACAATGCACAGTGAAAGCAGCCAGCAAGATCACTGGTGCCCCTCTGTCCCCCCCCCCCCCCCCCCGGACATCTATCACACCCGCCTCACCCGCAGAACCATCAACATTGCAGGCGACACTTCCCACCCATCACACTCCCTCTTCAGCCCTCTGCCCTTAGGGAAAAGGTACCAGAGCCTCCGGGTGTGCTCCACAAGACTGCTAAACAGCTTTGTTCACCAAGCCATCAGGACAACTGAACTCTGCCTACCCCTACCCCCCCGGACCGTAACACACTCACCCACACAATAACTACCTCAGCTGTTTGCACAGAAAGACTGGCACACCAACAGTAATACATCTGCTGCTGTATGCCTCTGTACCTTACTGCAAACATTTGCACAAATGTCATACCTGCTGCTGTCTGTCTGTTATTGAAATACCGATCATGTGCAGTCCAATCTGTCACTGTCTGCACCTACACTACCGCATTAACCTTGCAGTTACGGGTATTACGGCTCCACTTTTTCTGTATATAGGATTGCTGGGTTTTATCTTTTATTTTCATTGGCACTACAGGTAGCATTGCTGTACATAGACTACTGTTGTTTTTTTTTTTCATCCTTACTCCTTCTTTTCTTATATACACTGCACACACCACAGAGAGAGAAGCGGCATTTCAATTCTCCTTTATGTCCTGTACGTACAGAAGAATTGACAAATAAAAATATTTGAATCTTTGAAATCAATTATTGGATATGTACTGTATTTATATTTTATGTGGTATTGTGTGTACCTGCCCTGGGACTGCAGATGGAAATTAGCCAGTGGCTAAATCTAGTACAAAGCATCCCTTCTCCTATGAGATGAATGATTTGTACATGACAAATAAATAAAAATCAAATCTAAATCAAAATAATGGCAAACTATTTGCAATCTTTTGGACCAATTAAGAAGTGAAATTAGAAAATTTCACAGAGAAACCTGAATGTTCCGGGGAACACTGGTTGAAAAACACTGATCTACAGTACATAAAAGCATCAAAAGATTAAGACAATGCTAAATATAGCCCAGTACAAACTCTTCTGAGATGTATTGCAGCCATAAAATTCAAGATGAGCCAATATTTTTCATGAAATAGTAAAATGTCTCACTTTCAACGTTAAATATATTTTCTATGTTGTTTTGTAAATAAAATAGGGGTTGAATTCAGTTTTTCTTTAGATTTTACACAACGTCCCAAACTTTTTGGAAAAGGAGTTGTAGTTTCCTCAATTAAAATAAATGCATTAAATTTAACTCCAATAAAGACAAGGTTCATAATGACAGCTGGCTGCCGTAGCAACACACCCAATACTAATGTCACTGTTTGAATGCTGGTTAGTTGTGACTTCCACCCGGGTCTATTACAGAATCATCAGTCTTTCGTGTCTGCGAGTGGTCAGGTTTCAGGCCAGGCTGAGCTGATTAGCTCTGCAGACAGGCCAAACTCAATTTCACTTCAGTGGAACGCCATCACAAAACCTCACTGAGTTGCTGGTCACCCCAATACGCAAAACAGACGTGGCTTAACACCATCACTGAGTAATCGACGTGTATCCTTCAGCTGCTTTCATGTCTAGAGATAGTCATAGTCATGAGTTTGACCAGACAATAAAAGAAGTAAATTAAGTGAATTTGATACAGTAATACTTTTTTCCATAAAAAAAAGATCACATTTACCAATCACCATGTAATTTCCCTGAAGAGCACACTATCCCCAATTGTACAGCAAAATTAAGGCTG
The DNA here is from genome assembly GCA_020510985.1 of Pholidichthys leucotaenia. Taxonomy (NCBI): domain Eukaryota; kingdom Metazoa; phylum Chordata; class Actinopteri; order Cichliformes; family Pholidichthyidae; genus Pholidichthys; species Pholidichthys leucotaenia. The sequence goes on along the minus strand of CM035839.1, from coordinate 174,395,634 downwards.
GCTGCATGTTGTGCAGTAAAACTCCAAAACTGATATTACTTGATAAAAATCCCAAGAATGCCTGTAAACTCCCTCATTCAAAACTGTCAAAGTAATATTATGATCAGGGGCTGTTAGTCAGATGTTATGGGTTAAACAACAGCAAGAAAAATGAACACAAGCACACATTTATCTGTTGATATCCCCAAAGGGATATAAGGTTAGTCAAACTATGGCATCATCTGTGGTTAAATCATAGCATAAGAAATGAAAAGGTTAATGTGAATCATTACCTCAATACCATCACTAGTATTAGAGGGCCCCTTAAACTTCATCACTTCAAATTATGGAGCTGCGCTACTGTGTTTCAACTGGAAAAATTAATCTACAGTCTAGTTTGACCAGAATAAAAATCTTCACAACATACCCCCTACTGAGCTAAATCCTACCCAGGTAAATGATTAAAATCCAGTTCATTGTAAAACATGATAATATGAAAAAAAAATCACAATGACTTAATATCTATATAACGGGGGGAGGGGGGTGCATCCCACCCTTATCAGCTGTCTGGGTTGAGCAGCCATTAACTTCGCACACACGCACGCGCGCGCGTGCACACACACACACACACACACACCTTTTCTCACTGCTGCAGGTCAGCAGACCATTGCATTGTGTACCGGAGAACATCAGCTGACCTCAGACCAAGGAGGAGGTTTGAGTCCTAAATGGAGTGTGTGTGACTAAGAGCTTTAGTCTTACTAGATCAGTGTTTTTCAACCTTTTTGGAGCCACAGCCCCCTTGTTACATTGAGAAAAATCACGTGGCTTTAAGCAGGCATTGCCGACACATCAGCCCACATGACTTCCAGTGCTACAACTTGCTTGACTCACAATTGAAGACAGCAGTGAAGTATGTTTTTTTTTTTCAATTATTTTTAATCTGTTTTAACTTTAGAAAACATTTTACAAGTACTGCATATTGTAATAATCAGCTCACCCAGTGAATCCCAAACTATGATAAACTGGAGCCATTTTTCATTATAAACCTTTTTTGTCTCCTCTTGCAACCTTCCACCGACATCAGAGATCATGATCTGCTCAAGAGCTACAAACCCAGAGCTGATAGGAGCTCAGAGCTACAGTGGATACAAAAAGTCTACACACCCCTGTTCATATGCCAGGTTTTTGTGATGTAAAAAAATGAGACCAAGATAAATCATTTCAAAACTTTTTCAACTTTTTCAACTCTTTGGAAAAATGCTCCAAACCTGACAGATTGTGAGGCCATCTTCTATGCACAGCCCTCTTTAGATCACTCCACAGATGTTTGATTGGATTCAGGTCTGGACTCTGGCTGGGCCATTCCAAAACCTTAATCTTCTTTTGCTGAAGTCATTCTTTTGTTGATTTAGATGTGTGCTTTGGGTCAATGTTGTGCTGAAAGATGAAGTTCCTCTTCATCTTCAGTTTTCAAGCAGAAGCCTGAAGGTTTTGTGCCAACACTGACTGGTATTTGGAACTGTTCACTATTCCCTCCACCTTGACTAAGGCCCCAGTTCCAGATGAAGAAAAACAGCCCCAAAGCATGATGCTGCCACCACCATGCTTCACTGTAGGTATGGTGTTCTTTTGGTGATGATCAGTGTTGTGTTTGTGCCAAATACACCTTTTGGAATTATGGCCAAAAAGTTCAACCTTGGTTTCATCGGACCATAACACATTTTCCCACATGCATTTGGGAGATTTCAAATGTGTTTTTGCAAAATGTAGCTGGCTCGGATGTTTTTCTTCATAAGATAACACTTCTGTCTTTCCACCCTACCCCATAGCCCTGACATATGAAGAAGACGGGAGACTGTTGTCACATGTACTAAACAGCCAGTACTTCCCAGAAATTCCTGCAGCTCCTTCAGTGCTGCTGTCAGCCTCTTGGTAGCTTCCCTGACCAGTTTTCTTCTCGTCTTTTCATCAATTTTGGAGGGATGTCCAGTTCTTGGTAATGTCACTGTTGTGCCATATTTTCTCCACTTGATGATGACTGTCTTCACTGTGTTACATGATTTATTTAATGCCTTGGAAATTCTTTTGTACCCTTCTCCTGACTGATAACCTTTGAACAATGAGATCCCTCTGATGCTTTGGAAGCTCTCTGCGGACCATGGCTTGTGCTGTAAGATGTGACTACAAAAATGCCAGGAAAAACCTACTAGAACAGCTGAACTTTATTTGGGGTTAATCAGAGGCACTTTAAATGGTGGCAGGTGTGTGCTGACTCCATTTAACATGAGTTTGAATGTGATTGGTTAATTCTGAACACAGCCACATCCCTAGTTATAACAGGGTGTGCATATTTATGCAACCAGATTACTGTAAGTTTATTTTTCCCCTCAAAAGATTTCAGTTTGTTTTTCAATTGGGTTGAACAGATTATAGGTCACATTAATGGTGGAAACGTTTTGAAATGATTTATCTTGGTCTCATTTTTTTACATCACAAAAACCTGGCACTTGAACAGGGGTGTGTAGACTTTTTATATCCACCGTACTTCAACAAAGTGGAAGCTTGCAAACAAGTGGTGTTTAAACCACAAAGACTGCAAGATGATTGAAATATGGTCTTTATGATCATCATGGCTCACTGATGTCCCTGATGTCCCCAGTACCATCTCTGTCCACAAATGAAATCACAAGTTGCGTTACAGCCACAGTCATGGTGCCAAAGCAAACACATTTGCTCAGCAGTGACAGACAGAACATGACTTAACTGTATGGTGTAAGACTGTAACAACTTGCGTGGGAAATCGACACAGAACAGAGTTTTAACCTTAGCAGCTACATGCAGTTCATGTAAAGAGTAAAATAAGATACCTAAAGGTTATTTTCCCAAAACTTTGAGTGTTTAAAATTTAGTGGTGACAGACCATTATGTTATCTGATCATGGTAACATGTTCCTAATACAAAAGACTCATAATATAGGCAGTGAATCACTGAGAAAGACTGAAGCTTAGTGAAGAATGCTCAGATTCCATCTCTGCAGCTGGAAGGAAAGAAATCTGATGATAAACTCATGCCAATGCAAATACAATGCAACTTTGTCTCCAGACCAACGCACGGCACATCCGACAGCCCCGTCTGCATTGTTGTGTAAGCCGCTCTCAGTACTCCTCAGACTGCATAATTAAACTGACCTGCACATATCTGAACATGCTTGTACTGCCAACACCTACACAACCTCAGCTTGCCTTTTTGGTAGCTTGCACATGATATTACATAACATAATGTGGTGGGGGTGAAAAACTCTCATGCTGTAGACAGTCTGCCGCTCCCTTTTATGAACTGAAGGGATTTGATCAGTAAGTTTTATTGAATCAGCTTAAGGAGGGACATGACTCATTTTAAGCACTAGAATGTGTGAAGTTTCAAGAGGCAGTCCAGCTAGACACTGCTTGTTTTGTGAGATTTTACAAAGTTGAAGCATAATTCAAAGTCACCAGTCATGCCTTAGACTCTATGTGACTGAGCCCATGGAGTTAAAAGCTAAAATCTGCTCTCATGCCAACATAAAGATGTTCAGAAAATTATACTGACAATCTCCACTAATAATATGTTAGTTTAAGGCTGCGTGTCCACTGAGCATGTAAAAATGCTCTCAAGTTGTTGTTCTGGGTGCGTCACACAGGCGGTCTTAAAAAAGGCTTTTGAACTATATCCTAGTAACCGCTTGACCTGTCACTCAAACCTTGCCATCGGGGTTTCACACATTTTGTACTGAAGCTTTCTACTAACTGCATTAAACCACATCAAAAAGGCAAGAAACCATACAGCCGTCCAAGCTTTTGCTATTAAATACTGAATAATGTCCTTTTATTCTAATTATGATTGGCTGGTTAGAGAGGTGTGTGGCTGATCAGCAATATGGCATCCAAAAGTGGAACTTTTTTCAGCTTTCAACACAGCATAGCGGCAAAAAAAACACTCACCACTGACAGCGTTGTTGTGCCAAGGGCATTGAGCGCAGTAAATGCTGGACTAGATAGAAAATGAACAGAAAATAGATGCTCAGAGCAGAAAAAAAAAACCAAACTCAGTGGACATGCAGCCTAATAAATGACAATCTCCAGAAATACAAAAAAAGACAAAAAAAATTCAATTAACATTCCAGGAGTTGTAAAAGTTTGGATTTTCCCAGTCACTTTCCAAATGGCATGCCCCCAGAGTTGGATTTTGGACGATACTGAATTATGTCTGGCAGCCAGCCCCATACCCAAGTTAGGAGTTAGAGTGTCCGTGGCATGCCCTTTTTCCACATGGTGACACCGTGACATTCAATTAAATTCAATTCAACTTTATTTATACAGCGCCTAGTCACAACAAAAGTCATCTCAAGGTGCTAGATACATAAGCACAAATCATAAATAATTCAGAGAAAAGCCCGACGATCAAATGATCCCCTATGAGCAAGCACTAGACGACAGTGGGAAGGAAAAACTCCCTTATAGGAAGAAACCTCTGGCAGAACCAGGCTCAGGGAGGGGCAGTCTTCTGCCACGGTTGGGGGGGGGGGGGGGGTGCGGAGAGAAAGGAAGAAAAGGAAGAAAGATGAGGCATTACTATTCATAACATAACAACAACATGCAGGTAGACAGATATGCCATGAAAATTCTATCGACGCTAATTTGACCAACGATTACTGTCACGAGGCTGAGCGCGGTGCGTCACTGGGCTCAGACTCTTAATTTATATCTAAGTATTTTCTGTATTTTTCCAGTGTTGTATTATTTTCCTGTGTGTTGATTTTAGATGTGTTTCTTGCTGTCAGTTGTTTTATTATGTTTTCATGTCCTTATTACTATGATAATGATTCTGTCAGTATTTTTAGATTTCTGTTTTATTTTGCTGTTTATATTTTGTTTCCTTGTGTCATGAGCTCCGCACCTGATCTAGGCAATCCCACCTTGTCATTATCTCGTCTGTGTGCTCTGTGTCTAGTAATTAGGTCACCTGCCCACTCATGTGAAACTGCACCTGCCATCAATTATGTTTTCAGCTATTTAAAGACTGTTGTTTTGCCTTCTCACCGCAGCAGTCTTAATGATACTTCCTCCTCGTCACCAGAACCCCTTCCCCGTTCTGGTGAGTTCATTCTGATACTCCATTTGTAAGTTTATCTTGTTATCCGTTTGGATTTTCGCATTGATGCACTTTGGAACTTTGTGTTTTTTTAGTAAATGCCACAAACTGCGGTCCAGCGTCTGGGTCTCTCGCTCTGCCCCGAGGGGCAAATCATGACAATTACAGCATTTTTATGAGCTTTTTCAGGCTTATTAAGCTGACTAAAGAATCTCATAGGAAACACTGCAAGCAGACACATCCATAGCTGGACCTGGTGGTGTAATGTCCAAACACTATGCACAGTGAACACAAATAGCAGGGTTTTTTAATATAAGTGGACATAGTAGATAATAATAGTAAAATTCAAAACTATGACATGCAAAATCCAATCTACACTTGTGAATGATGGCCAGTTAAAACGTGATATCACATCTAGCTAGCCAGCCATTACATGTAGCTCACCCACACAATCAAAGACAATCAAACGCATACGCAGCGGGCCTCACTAATGCAGACTACAACTCTACGCACACGTCTAGCAGTGGAACAATATGCATAGTACCATTACCCTACGAGTTACAAACATATAACAAGTGAGAAATCTGTTCAAAAGCTTTGTCTTAAAGGCAGAGAGGGTGTCAGCCTCACGGACACAAGCTGGTAATTGGTTCTAGAGAAGAGGGGCCTGATAACTGAAAGCCCTACCCCCCATGGTCCTTTTAGAGACCTTAGGAATTACTAGGAGTCCCGCATTCTGAGAGCATAATAATCTGTTAATAATAGGGTACGATCAATTCTTTAAAATAACTGGGGGATAGATTATGTATGGTTTTATATGTCACGAGAAGAACTTTAAATTTGATTCTGGAATCAACAGGGAGCCAGTGAAGGGAGGTTAATATGGGAGAAATATGATGATGTCTTTTTAGCGCCCGTTAATACCCTAGCTGCAGCATTTTAAATTAATTGGAGAATTGTTAGAGTTTTTAGAACAACCTGACAATAGTGAATTACAATAATCTAATCTAGAAGTGACAAAGGCATGGACTAGTTTCTCTGCATCAGTTTGGGAGAGGATGTTCCTGATTTTAGCAATATTCTGTAAGTGGAAGTAAGCAATTTTAGAGATTTGTTTAATGTGTGAATTAAAGGACAAATCCTGATCAAAAATAACTCCAAGATTCCTGACAGTGGTGCTAGGGGCTAGGATAAAACCATCTAAGCTGCATATCTGATCAGAGACAGAGTCTCAGGTGTTTTTTGGGACAATTACAATAACTTCAGTTTTGTCTGAGTTAAGTAGTTAAAAGTTCTGGTTCATCCAGGTTCTAATGTCTTTAAAACACACAGGCAACCTTGTCAATTGGTTTCTGTCTTCTGGTTTAACTAACAGGTAAAACTGTATCATCCGCATAACAATGGTAATTTATGGCATGTTTTCTTATAATATCACCTAAGGGGAGCGCATATATATATATATATATATATATACTGTATATATATATATACATACACAGTATATATATATATATATATTGTGGAGATGTGAAAATGACGAGGCAGAGTTCATCTCTTGAGTCAGTTTTATTCACATCTTCCAACATCACGAAGCAGAATAAAAAGAGAACGACAAAGGGAACTCTCGTCCTTAAATACCAGGACTCTTACAGTTAACAGGTCACATGTCTCACAAAACCATTACATTATAAAGACAGCAACAATGCATCTTCTCTGCATGATATCACACCACTATCTACAATGCATCCCCTCATTAATTCTGTCTCACAAAACCATTGCATTATAAAGACAGCAACAATACATCCTCTCTGCATGATATCACACCACTATCTACAATGCATCCCCTCATTATATCCCACAGTCTCAAGCTTTGCATACCAAAGCTACTTCTCCTGCAGCTTCCTGTAATAACCACAGAAACTCTGCCCTTGCTCTGGTCTAAAATGTGAGTCCAAAAGCAGGTCACGAATGTGTGTCCCCACACAAAGCCCCCCCAGCATTTTAGAACAAACAAGGGAAAAACAACATGCATGCCGTGATAGTATCAATACACATTAGTCCACCAGCTGTCTGGGCTTCCGTCTCCTGCCGTATCTGCTGTAGCTGGAGTTGGACGTCTCTGCGGCGCAGTCACGCTGGGGGTTTGCCGTCTGGGGGTGGAAACCTTTTGTCAGCACCTGTGGGGGTTCTGGGGAAACATTACTCTGTGAAGCCCTCCGCGGGGGTCTGCCTCACCGCGGGGCCCTCGCCAACAGCACTTGCTCATCTGCCACCACAAAAGCGGGTTTGAGTCTGTTTATGCCAACTTTCTCTTCCCTACCCCCCAAATCTAGCAAAAACTGCTTGTCCCCTGTTTCCAGCACTCTGAATGGTCTGTCATAAGGCGGTCGAAGTTTTAGGCACAAAAACGCTCGGAAAACTGTGGTGCGCGGGGCCCGACAGCGTGCTTGATTCTATGTCACTCCGCAACAGCTGAGACGGGGAGGTGTCTGGTGCAGGGTTATCTGGGAGAAACTCCCCAGGGAGCCGGAGTGGCTGCGCAAACACGAACTCTGCTGGGGAGGCTTCTAAGTCCTCTTTAGGCGCGGAACGCAACCCCAACAACACCCATGGTAACTTGTCTACCCAATTTGCACCCGTCAGTGATGCCCTGAGAGCTGCTTTCAATGACCTATGAAAACGTTCGCATAACCCGTTAGCCTGCGGATTGTACGCGGTTGTGCGGTGAATTGTGACACCCAGGCTGCGGGCCATTGTCGACCAAAGCTCGGAAACAAATTGAGGGCCTCTGTCGGACGTACCATCCGATGGAACGCCGAAGCGCACCACCCAAGCTGTTAAAAACGCGCGTGCAACCTCCTCGGCCGTGGTTGATGCCAGCGGGACCACTTCAGGCCAGCGCGTGGTGCGGTCTACCATTGTGAGAAGGTGTGTGCACCCTTGTGACAGCGGGAGGGGGCCCACGAGGTCCACATGAACGTGGTCGAACCTCTTGGCCGGAATGTGAAACACGCCGTGCAGGCTGCTGCCCACTCTTTAACTTGTTTGCGGAGGCTCGGCCACACAAATTTTTCTCCTACCATTTTGACTGACGCGCGCACTCCCTGGTGCGCCAAAGAATGAATCGAGTCAAAAACGCGGCGGCGCCATGCAGCTAGTACTACTGGTCGCAGCCGACCCGTGGAGACATCGCAGATTAGGGGGGGGGCATACCATCTTACAGCACCCTGTTCTCCAGCCTTAACCCTGTTGGTCCAGACTGGAGCGCGCACACGTCCGCGTCACTACCCTGCTCCGCGGCCATGGCCGCGTAATCTATTCCCACGCTGACTGGGGCCGCTACGACGCGCGAGAGGCAGTCTGCAACTACATTGAGTTTGCCCGCCACATGCTGGATATCAGTGGTAAACTCTGATATTGCGGCCAGCTGTCTCTGCTGCCGGCCTGACCACGGTTCGGAAACCTTGGCCATCGCAAACGTGAGCGGTTTGTGGTCAACGAACGTAGTGAAAGAGCGTCCCTCCAGCCAGAACTGAAAGTGGCGAATGGCCAAATGGAGAGCGAGCAGCTCCCTGTCGAACGCGCTGTATTTACGTTCGCTATCGCGCAAGGTCCTGCTGAAAAAAGCGAGAGGCTGCCAAACCCCGGCTACATGTTACTCCACGACCGCCCCTATGGCCACCTCTGAAGCGTCAGTGGTGAGCGCTATGGGGGCAGTTGGGTCTGGGTGTGCCAACAACGCAGCCCTTGCCAAAGCTGCTTTCATCTCCGAGAACGCTTGGTCCCGCTCCGGGGACCACTCGACCTTATCCGCGGGTTTCTTTTTTTTTTTGAGCGCGGCATACAGCGGCTGCATGAGTTGCGCCGCGCGGGGGAGAAAACGGTTATAAAAACTCACCATTCCCAAAAACTCCTGCAACGCCCTGACCGTCTGTGGCAGGGGAAAATCTGCCACCGCGCACACTTTATCAGGAAGTGGAACTGCTCCTTCGGGGGAGACGCGGTGTCCTAAAAAATCGATCTGCGCCACCCCGAACTGACACTTCGCTGGGTTGATTATTAACCCGTGATCTCCCAACCTTCGGAAAACTGTTGCCAGGTGTTTTTCGTGTTCGTCTTCGGACGCGGTGGCCAAGTAGACGAACACGAAAGGGAGATCGCGAAGCACCGCGTCCATCATGCGTTGGAACGTCTGAGCCGCCCCTTTAAGTCCGAATGGAATGCGTAAAAACTCGAAGAGGCCAAACGGAGTTATTACCACTGTTTTGGGTATGTCCTCAGCGCGCACTGGGACTTGGTGGTAACCGCAGACCAAGTCTATTTTAGAAAAAACACGCGCCCCTGCCAAATGAACGGAAAAATCTTGGATATGCGGGATTGGGTAGCGGTCATGAGCTGTAGCGTTGTTTAACCTGTGGAAATCCCCGCAAGGTCACCATGATCCGTCGGCTTTCGGGACCATGTGCAGCGGGGAAGCCCACGGACTGTTTGAACGTCTGATAATGCCCAACCTCTCTAGGTTGGCGAATTCCTCGTGCGCTATGGCTAGTTTAGCTGCGTCCAAGCGCCGAGCTTTTGCAAAAACGGGCGGTCCGGTAGTGGTAATAAAATGCTCCACCCCGTGCTTAGCGACTGTTGCCGAAAAAGTGGGGACCGTGAGAGCTGGGAACTGAATGAGCAGTGTGTGGAACTTACCGCTTGCAGCTGTGACGTTGGCTTGTGCTGTAGGCGGGGCCACTCGCGCTGTGCAGGGGATAGAATCAAAAGAAAGTGCATTAACCAAGCGCCTGTTAGCGAGATCAACCAACAAACCATGTGAGCACAGAAAATCAGCCCCCAACATATTGAAATTTACTGCTGCTACAACAAAAGTCCACTCAAATGTACGGCCGTGTAGAGACAGAAGCAGAGTCTTCTCACCGAAGGTCTTAATCTCCAAGCCGTTCGCTGCTGACACCCGGGGACCTCCGGAACCACCTAGTCTGTCCGCGTAGGAAGGCGTGATGAAACTCAACTGGGAGCCTGTGTCGACGAGGAACTGCTTCCCTGAGCGTGCGTCTGACAAGTATAGCAGCTTGTTCTCCTCCCCGAGGGCCGCGGCTGCTACCGACCCCCGGTCTTGGCGTTTTCCTGAACGCCCGAACTGGCACGGAGGTACACATTTGCGTGCCCTCTCTGCGAAGCGGCGATGGTAGAAACAGAGGACGTCCGATCCGCGTTCCCTGGCCCCTGCCGCCGCCGTCGATGAGTCTGGTACCGCTGCCTCTGGCCTCCTGTCGTCTCCGGTCACCGTGCTGAGTTCTGCTGCAGCGGCCGTGGCTGCGCGCCGCTTGATGGCGTTGACAATCCGCTGCGCTTCTCGGCCCAGCGCGCGGTAGTCCCATTGGGCCAACAGTGGCGAACAGGCGAGGGTTGCTCTCGCTGCTGACGGTATAGTCCTGAGGAAGAGGTGGGTGAAAATGAAGTGATCGTCGTCAGAGTCTTTCAACCTCAACAACTTCTCCATCAGGTTCGCGGGCATGTCATTTTCTAACTCCGTCAGCCCCAGGAGCCTCTCTGCTCGCTCCACCGCCGAGGGGGTGAATTGCTGGATGAGTGCAGCCTTCAGCGTGCCGTATTTGTCGTTGTCCGGCGGCTGGTCGATCAGGCTCTCCACATGCTGGACCGTGTTGTTGTCCAGCTTTGTGACTACATGGTAGAATCTTGTGGCATCTACCGATATCCCCCGGAGGTTGAACTGCGCCTCAACCGCGTTGAACCAGGAGCGCGGATTGTTCTGCCAGAAGTCCGGTAGCTGGACTGTAGCGGCATTCTCTTGGCTGGGGGCTCCTGACGAGGCTGGCCCGGGGGAATTCTCCTCTTTCATGATACGTCTTAGGGTCACCAGTGTGGAGATGTGAAAATGACGAGGCAGAGTTCATCTCTTGAGTCAGTTTTATTCACATCTTCCAACATCACGAAGCAGAATAAAAAGAGAACGACAACGGGAACTCTCGTCCTTAAATACCAGGACTCTTACAGTTAACAGGTCACATGTCTCACAAAACCATTGCATTATAAAGACAGCAACAATGCATCTTCTCTGCATGATATCACACCACTATCTACAATGCATCCCCTCATTAATCCTGTCTCACAAAACCATTGCATTATAAAGACAGCAACAATGCATCCTCTCTGCATGATATCACACCACTATCTACAATGCATCCCCTCATTATATCTCACAGTCTCAAGCTTTGCATACCAAAGCTACTTCTCCTGCAGCTTCCTGTAATAACCACAGAAGCTCTGCCCTTGCTCTGGTCTAAAATGTGAGTCCAAAAGCAGGTCACGAATGTGTGTTCCCACAATATATATATATATATACTATATATATATATATACTGTATATATAATGAGGAGTATTGGTCCTAAGACAGAGCCCTGAGGGACTCCTTGACTGAGTTCTGTGAGTAGAGATAGCTCATCATGAACACACTGGCATCTATCTGACAAACATGATTTAAACCACTGCAAAGGTGATCCTTTAAGTCCTACACAATGCTCCAGTCTATGAAATAGAATGCTATGGTCAACAGTGTCAAAAGCTGCACTGACATCCAAGAGCACAAGTATGGAAACAAGTCCATTATCAGACGCTATCAGCAAATCATTACTGACTTTCACTAGAGCAGTTTCAGTACTATGATGAGCTCTAAAACCGGATTGGAACTCTTCAAATAAATTATTACTTTTTAAAAATATCACACCGCTAATTAGCAACAACTCTTTCTAGGATTTTTGAGAAAAAAGGGAGATTAGAGATTGGCCTATACAGTGGGGCAAAAAAGTATTTAGTCAGCCACCAATTGTACAAGTTCTCCCACTTAAAAGATGAGAGAGGTCTCCAATTTTCATCATAGGTATACCTCAACTATGAGAGACAAAATGAGAAAAAAAATCTAGAAAATCACATTGAAGGATTTTTAAAGAATTTATTTGCAAATTATGGTGGAAAATAAGTATTTGGTCACCTACAAACAAGCAAGATTTCTGGCTCTCACAGACCTGTAACTTCTTCTTTAAGAGGCTCCTCTGTCCTCCACTAGTTACCTGTATTAATGGCACCTGTTTGAACTCGTTATCAGTATAAAAGACACCTGTCCACAACCTCAAACAGTCAGACTCCAAACTCCACTATGGCCAAGACCTGTCAAAGGACACCAGAAACAAAATTGTAGACCTGCACCAGGCTGGGAAGACTGAATCTGCAATAAGTAAGCAGCTTGGTGTGAAGAAATAACTGTGGGAGCATTTATTAGAAAATGGAAGACATACAAGACCACTGATAATCTCCCTTGATCTGGGGCTCCACGCAAGATCTCACCCCGTGGGGTCAGAATGACCACGAGAACGGTGAGCAAAAATCCCAGAACCACACGGGGGGACCTAGTGAATGACCTGCTGAGAGCTGGGACCAAAGTAACAAAGGCTACCATCAGTAACACACTACGCCGCCAGGGACTCAAATCCTGCAGTGCCAGACGTGTCCCCCTGCTTAAGCCAGTACATGTCCAGGCCCATCTGAAGTTTGCTAGAGAGCATTTGGATGATCCAGAAGAGGATTGGGAGAATGTCATATGGTCAGATGAAACCAAAATAGAACTTTTTGGTAAAAACTCAACTTGTCGTGTTTGGAGGAGAAAGAACACCATATCTACTGTGAAGCATGGGGGTGGAAACATCATGCTTTGGGGCTGTTTTTCTGCAAAGGGACCAGGACGACTGATCCGTGTAAAGGAAAGAATGAATGGGGCCATGTATCGTGAGATTTTGAGTGAAAACCTCCTTCCATCAGCAAGGGCATTGAAGATGAAACGTGGCTGGGTCTTTCAGCATGACAATGATTCCAAACAAACCGTCCGGGCAACGAAGGAGTGGCTTCGTAAGAAGCATTTCAAGGTCCTGGAGCGGCCTAGCCAGTCTCCAGATCTCAACCCCATAGAAAATCTTTGGAGGGAGTTGAAAGTCCGTGTTGCCCAGCGACAGCCCCAAAACATCACTGCTCTAGAGGAGATCTGCATGGAGGAATGGGCCAAAATACCAGCAACAGTGTGTGAAAACCTTGTGAAGACTTACAGAAAATGTCTGACCTCTGTCATTGCCAACAAAGGGTATATAACAAAGTACTGAGATGAACTTTTGTTATTGACCAAATACTTTTAACAAATTTTGTTATTGACCAAATACTTATTTTCCACCAATACTTATTTTCCAAGGTTGTCATAGCCAGGAGCGGCACTGGGGTTAAGCTCCCAGTGCTCATAAAATGCTCCTTATGGCGTGCGTCTCGAAAAGCCTTTGACAACTAAGTCCAACTCCTAGCCTGCCCGTGTGGTTTAGTCTCTAAGCCCGGCGGAACTGCTTTTACTAATAGGAGAAGGGGCGAGGGCGGATCTCTGGTGCCTTAAAACCAGATGCTTCGGGTAGATGGTGGCTCGTCAACCTGGGAAGGTAGTCCATCTAGGGGAAGGTAAACCCTGATTTCAAACCTCCGCTGCCTTGCGGCACACCCGGTCACGGGAAAGGCTTCGGGAGTCAACCCTGAGGAAAAATCTGGAGTCGGAGCCCCTAAGGCAGTTCTCTGTTGTGCTCAACATCGTTCTGGCAGCTCCTGCGACGGCGCTGGTGCCAAACTGTAGCAGCCCTGCTGTTCCTTTGGATTCATCAGTGACGTGGAGAGGGGGGACATGCTGCATGGGCAACATCTTGTCCTCCATATCTTCCTGCCCAGGCTTGAATCCTACCAACGCCCAACGCTGGAAGGTAGAACAACCGCCACAGACCCAGCAGCACGGAGACCACCCACAAATGCGACCTGTGTGACAGGGACTGCCATTCGCGCATCGGCCTGTTCAGCCACAGGCAGTGCTGTTCCAGCAGAGTAGACGTTTAGGATTCTCTTCCATGGTCATCATAGACCGACGGAGGCCGACGACGACTTATTTTCCACCATAATTTGCAAATAAATTCTTTAAAAATCAGACAATGTGATTTTCTGGATTTTTTTTCTCTCATCTTGTCTCTCATAGTTGAGGTATACCTATGATGAAAATTGGAGACCTCTCTCATCTTTTAAGTGGGAGAACTTACACAATTGGTGGCTGACTAAATACTTTTTTTACCCCACTGTAGTTAGCTAAAACAAGAGGATCCGCTGTTGTTGTTTTTTAAGTGTAAACTTAATTAAAGTGATCTTGAAGGCTTGGGGCACCTAGCTTGTGGTTAGAAATAAGTTAATAATCTGAAGAAGTGGATCACTAATGAATGTTAAGATTTGTTTGAGCAGTTTAGTGGGAATAGGATCTAATAAACACGTTGATGGTTTGGACGAGGAGATTAACCCCTTGCACTCTGGGCACATTATTTTTTGGCGTTTTTACGAAAATTGCCCGAAGTAAATCGAAAGCTGTTATTCAACCCTTTGCAGCATCTTCATGGGGTTGGTCTCATTTAAAAGAAAACACTTTGAATTTTTTGGCAAAAAAAACATGATCTCTCTAAGTGCTCCGGCCACTGAGTTACAGTCATCTAAACATAGTGAACTTGAAGAAAATAAATTTGGCCTGGGTGTTTTTTTGGATACAAATGCTTGCAAATAACACACAGCTTCAGATCCGGGCTGGAAAATGCAACAGAAATGTAGAACCAAGTGTTATCCAGCTGAGGTCCAAATTTTGTAACAATACCACATAAAAATGAATATTTTACACAGCTTTGTTTTCAGGCTGTTCCCAGGCGTTTTGGAACTGTGCCAAATGGCACAGTTTGGAAAAACGTCTGTAACTTTTGAATGATTCAATATAGAAGCTTCATCTTGGGCTGAAATGAAAGGTTACATTCAGGGCTGTGTCTGTGTGTGTGTGTTCCCCCCCCCCCCCCCCCGCCGGCTACAGAGGACAGAGATCCACCCTCGCTACATAACGGATTACACTCGGATGTAGTGATGTTTCCACAGCACCGCTGTCACCGCGGCCCCCCCCCCTCCGCGACAGAATCGTAGCGGCGGGGGGGGGGGGGGCGGTCACGGTCCGGAGGCAATGAACGAACCGTGTAATGCGGCGCACGCACTTCGGACATCATGCGCCGCACAGTTGTAATTTACCGATCGGTCAAAAGTCATTTTTGACTACAATTTTCAGGGACAGAAAATAATTTGGCTTATACTGTAACACCTTACCTCTTCACAGCCACATTGTCCTGGCCAACTTCTCTTTCTCATTGTCAGACGAACCGACGCTGGTCCGCTCTGGTTCTGGTCTCGCGACCCGGTCAAAACATAATTCCATGATTGCGGTTTTGGCGAATGATTTACGACCTTCGTCGTCGGCCTCCGTCGGTCTATGATGACCATATAAGAGAATCCTAAACACTCTGCTGGAATAAAAAAAAAAAAATAAAGCACTGCCTGTGGCTGCTGAAGCAGTCTTTCTTCACCCAGCTTTAGACAACAGCTCAGCGAACTTCTGTGCTTCAATTGGCTCGCAGCCGTTGGGAGGCGGGTCCTTCTGGCTAGGTTTTCATTCATTGGCTCTTCATGGTTTCAGAAACCCAATTCAAGGCTCTTATTAGTCAAATGACAGGTCAATCAGATGAACTAATCTGTTCGCGGCTGTGTCTGCAGCTTTTATTTTCAGTGCGCGCTTGGACGCCATCACCATCTCCATCTCTACCATCAGGTTCATGCGTCGAGAGTGCACGAGGGCGCACAAGAGCACCCTCGCGCGCACTAGGACGCAGAGACTTGCCTGTCCGCGGTACAACGGAGCGCAAGAGGTTAATTTTATCTGAGTTGAGAGATTGATTGGTGTAAAATTGTCTAAACTAAAGTCATTTAAAGTAGGTGTATTGGGTTTGTACTACGCAATGTCTGTAGGAAGATTACTAAGAATTTGGTCTCTAATAGCTGAAATTTTATTGGTAAAGAAGTCCATAAAGTCATCACTATTAAGCTGAGGGATAACCCCCACAACAGACTGGGACAATCAGAGCGCGCATCTGGAGCGATTAAGTAGTTGTGTATAAAAGCTGCATTGCTCTGTAACTCACTATCTCACTCTTACCACTGCTTCTGACTACTGCTGCTGAGAGCCTGAGGACCCGCTCCAGCCTGCCTGCACAAGGGCTGGAGCGAGTTCCTATGATGGCGGTATGATTTGATAAACCTACTTAAAACCCTCAGTTCGCTGCTTATAATTCTTTACCGCCACATTGGTGACCCCGAGAATGCACACGCTTTGTGCAACGCAACCTTCTGGTCTGGACAGCCACGCTGGTGACACCGAAGAAAGCACACGCTTTGTGCAACGCAACCTTCTGGTCTGGACAGCCACTCTGGTGACCCGACGACAACGAACGCAGCACCCGGCGGTGATTCTCCGACGACAAGCGAACGCAGCAGCCTGGCACAAATGATCTGCTCTCCCTTCTGCTACAGGGAGACCTCGACACAGAGCCACCACCAGGCGAAACTCTCCGGAGATCACCCACGACTGGGAAAGCTGCAGAAAGCTTCATGGTGAGATCTGCATGCCTGAGATCTGCACATCCACGCTGGGACCGGCTGCTCTCACAGCTCCTCCACACGAGAGCGCACACACCTCGTCCTCTCTCCACGACGGCGACCTCCAGGGCCGACGGAGAACGCAGCGCGTGGACCTGAACGCATCATGACCAATCTACAGCAACACACTGAACAGGGATGATTATCGGCGCCGACTACGCTGATCTCCAGCAAGCTCCCTGACCCTGACTCGCCTCTCCAGCGGGCCCACCCACGCACGGAACCCCTGCACACGCACCGGGGGGTTACGAGGACGGCGCACCACGCACGGGACAATAACGGCTCCACAGACCGCCATCGTCCTTCGCCGCTGCACACAGAACCTCCAGGGCTGCTCGTACACCTGAGGCACGCACGCAGCTCGCTCACAGGATTTTCTAATGGTCTTAGCCACGGCGCACAAAGGGAATTCAGCAGTCTGCGGTCCCCGAGGGCTTTAGGGTTGCGCCCGCACCTAAAGTCAACACGCCAAGTCCCTCTGCTTTTGCTTTTTTCTTACAGCCGCTACGCAGCCTCACCGCTCCTGTTTTTCTTCATGGCCGCTGTTAATCCTCGCAGGACTTAACTGCGAGAGGAGTCAGTGATGAATTTTTCTTCGTACAGCTGCTGTGGACCTCCGCACGTTCAACGGGACAGCCCCTCAACATCGCAGATCCACAGGCAATTTTTGCGTGGCCCAGACATTTCTCTGTCCCGGGCCGGCACTTGCTACCCCCACCCCCCCTCCACCTCCGTCTGCACAGAGCTTTCCCTGCTCGCTGCCAAAGCCGGACTATCGAGGCCTCAGCCGCCTGCTGAGCCCTCTGGGGGGGAGTAGTGTGGATAACCCCCACAACAGACTGGGACAATCAGAGCGCGCATCTGGAGCGATTAACATTACAGTGACATGTGTGTATTAATGTCAACAGGCAGCCTCGCTTCATCTAGCTTTTTCCTGCTCAGTACTGTGATGTTAATGTGCCATTCATGCATTGTGTTCATGCTTCCTGCTCTTACTGTGATGTAAATGTCCCATGCCTTTCATGTATTGTCTGTAGTTGGGTATAAAAGCTGCATTGCTCTGTAACTCACTCTCTCACTCTTACCACTGCTTCTGACTACTGCTGCTGAGAGCCTGAGGACCCGCTCCAGCCTGCCTGCACAAGGGCTGGAGCGAGTTCCTATGATGGCGGTATGATTTAATAAACCTACTTAAAACCCTCGGTTCGCTGCTTATAATTCTTTACCGCCACAGGTTTGAATGAATCTTGACTCCTAGTCAGTCTGGCCACTGTATTAAAAAGAAATTTGGGATTATTTATGCCATCTTTAATTAATGATGAATAATAAGATGTTCAAGTATTCTTTAAAGTTTTTTGTAGATTAATAATTTATTTTTCCATGTTAAGGTAAAATTCATCTGATTTGGAGGAGCGCCATTTTCTTTCTAATTTCTGAGTTTCCTGTTTTAAACTGCGCGTTGTTGTATTGTACCACAGGGTTAATGATCCATGATTACATTTTTTTCTTTTTAGAGGGGCAGCTGAGTCTAATGCTGACTGTAGTGCATCTGTGACACAATCAAGGGTATGATCTAATATAGGCAAATTAAAGTATTGATCAGACTGTGTTTTGGTATCACAAGACGTAAGTGAGTGTGAGGAAATTATTTCTTTAAATTTAGCTACAGCACCATCAAAGAGACACCTACTATAATAGTATTTGTCTTTGGGCATTGAATAATCAACAATGGTGAATTCAAATAATAGTAGAAAGTGATCTGACAGAACAGGGTTATGAGCTAATACAGTTAAATTGTCAATGTTTATGCCATATGATAGCACAAGGTCGAGGGAGTGGCCTAGCTAATGGGTGGAGTTTTGGACATGTTGTCAAATACCGAATGACTGTAGAATCAAATTAAATTATTTATTAAGACTACTGTCTTCCACATTGATGTGAATATTGAAATTATTTGTCTGAGATTTGAAGAAGGTCAGATAAAAATTGTGAGAATTCAATAAGGAATTCAGAGTATGGGGATGGCTGGGGATACACTATAGCTAACAGGATTGGCTTTGGCATTGGTTTCAGTTTACTATGTTGCGTGATTTGTAATACTAAGGTTTCAAATGACTTATAGGATAAATTACTTTTAATATTAGTAAGTATTTTAGAGTGGGCAATTGTTGCGGTTCCACCTCCTCGTCCTGTTGTTCTATTTTTTTGAAAGTTAGAGTATACAGGGGTATACTCATTCAGCGGCAAAGAGTCCTCCTCATGCAACCATGTTTCAGTAAGTGCAAATAAATCAGTTTGGTTGTCTATTATTAAGTCATGTACTAGTAAAGATTTAGAGCAGGGGTGTCCAATCGTGTACCATGGAGGGCCAAGACCCTGCAGGTTTTGTCTTCTGCCCAGTCTCTTCAGCAGGTGTTCTCACTTATCAGCAATCAGTAGGAAAAAATTCAGTGGAATCTGCTGTTGAAGACACTGGCTGGAGGTAAAGCCTGCAGGGTCTTGGCCCTCCATGGCACATGATTGGACACCCCTGATTTAGAGGCAATGGATCTAATGTTTAATAAACAACACTTGATTGTTAAATTCTGAGAAGTGATTGTGGCATTTTTTTTTAAGTTCAAGTTATTTTGCTTCAGTCTTTTGGTGACGTGAATTTTATTTTTTGCAGTGTATTTAAATTATTTAAACTAATGGGCCGTGAGACAGACACTTTGGTTACAGGACTGGTTGGTGGCAGTCAGCATGAATGATAATTGGTACAGGACTGTAATGTTAGATTAATATTGGTAGACAGAATAAATGAACAATTGTGATTGGGGTGTAAACGATCTGGTTTAAAAAGGTAAAGACGGTTATGAAAAGATGAGAAATTATTTACATAGGGAACTGGTCCGGCCCAACACTAACCCATCAGCCAGGTGTGCAGCCGGCACAGTCGGCTGAACTTAACATCTCTGAAACGGGGTGATGGCAGAGGACTGGAGATAATTAGTCTTTTACTGATATCTATAAGTGAGTCAGTGAGTGTGGTGAAGTCCTGTTTTAACAGTTCAAATTGTCTTTTGTGGATATCATTGATGCCACAGTGGATAACAACGTTCTAAATGTGAGTGTGTTGTGTGAGGAGATACGGAATTTGTTGTAGCACATCAGTGACTTTAGCACCAGGAAGACGGTGAGTCACAGATGATTTTGTTTTAACATGTCGGACAATTGAGTTGACAACAATCAAGGGGAAGAAGACATTATCAGTCCCAGTTTCGGCAGGGGAGTGGCATGGTGGAGCAAGGACAGCCGCCGTGTCAGCAGCCCCAACCGACTCCTGGGGTGGAGGCTACACAGGAGCACCAATGGACGGCCTCCCTTAGGAATTTACGCCTTGTAGATGAAGTCATGGACCTGGGAGGATGATGCCGAGGCTCAGATGTGGGATGGTCACTTACCTTGTGGCCACCCACCGAGGCCACAGCTGTCAGCGGGGAAATAATTACGAGGGCATAATCTGTCAGGAGTACTGGGTTTTCTGTATCCAGCGGAGAGAAGTGGTTAGAGAGAGTCAGGTCGGCAGCGCAGGGAGGCTCAGCACTCCCTGGCACTCAGCACTCAGCAGGGAGGCTCAGCACTCTCTGGCCATGGACCACCACCTGGGCCCACGCTGACTCATGGTTCGATGTGAAGCAGGAGGGGTGCCGGGGACAAGTGGCAGGGTCTCAGAGAACGATGTCAGTGTTGTCTGAGACAGGTTTCTTTGCTTGTTGTGCCGCTAAGGTGCTCATCAGGAGGGGAAGGCATGTGGCAAAGCTGGAGAGGAGTGCATTTTTATCCTCAAGTTCACAGTGGAGAAGAAGGATACAGTGGTGTGAAAAAGTGTTTGCCCCCTTCCTGATTTCTCATTTTTTTGTATGTTTGTCACACTTAAATGTTTCAGATCATCAAACAAATTTAAATATTAGACAAAGAGAACACATGCAAACACAAAATGCAGTTTTTAAATGAAGGTGTTTAAAGGTGGATTGTCCTCTCCGGGTTGGGGACAGGCTCCTGCCCCAAGTGGAGGAGTTTAAGTATCTTGGGGTCTTATTCACGAGTGAGGGGAGAATGGAGCGAGAGATTGACAGACAGATTGGAGCAGCATCTGCAGTGATGCGGACGTTGTATTGGTCTGTTGTGGTGAAGAGGAAGCTTAGTTCTAAGGCAAAGCAGTCGATTTACCAGTCAATCTACGTTCCTACTCTCACCTATGGTCACGAGCTTTGGGTAATGACCGAAAGAACGAGATCACGGATACAAGTGGCTGAAATGAGCTTTCTCTGTAGGATTGCTGGACTCACCCTCAGAGATAGGGTGAAGAGCTCAGTCATCTGGGAGAGGCTCAGAGTAGAACCACTACTCCTCCACATTGAAAGGAGTCAGTTGAGGTGGTATGGGCATCTGATTAGGATGCTCCTGGATGCCTCCCTCTTGAGGTGTTTCGGGCACGTCCCACTGGAAGGAGACCCCGGGGCAGACCCAGGACTCGGTGGAGAGACTATGTCTCCCAGCTGGTCTGGGAACACCTTGGTATCCTCTCTGAAGAGCTGGAGCAGGTGGCTGGGGAGAGGGAAGTCTGGGCTTCTCTGCTTGAACTACTGCCTCTGCGACCTGGACCTCTGGAAAAGCGGTAGAAGATGGAGATGGAGATGGTGTTTATTACTAAGGGGAAAAAAATCCAAACCTACATGGCCCTGTGTGAAAAAGGGATTGCCCCCCAAACCTAATAACTGGTTGGGCCACCCTTAGCAGCAACAACTGCAATCAAGTGTTTGCGATAACTGGCAATGAGTCTTTTACAGCGCTGTGGAGGAATTTTGGCCCTCTCATCTTTGCAGAATTGTTGTAATTCAGAAAAATTGGAGGGATTTTGAGCATGAACCGCCTTTTTAAAGTCATGCCACAGCATCTCAATTGGATTCAGGTCTGGACTTTGACTAGGCCACTCCAAAGTCTTCATTTTGATTTTCTTAATCCATTCACAGGTGGACTTGCTGGTGTGTTTTGGATCATTGTCCTG
The DNA here is from genome assembly GCA_020510985.1 of Pholidichthys leucotaenia. NCBI lineage: Eukaryota > Metazoa > Chordata > Actinopteri > Cichliformes > Pholidichthyidae > Pholidichthys > Pholidichthys leucotaenia. Next base: position 174,373,867 of record CM035839.1, on the reverse strand, counting down.
CTGCAGAACCCAAATGCACTTCAGCTTGAGGTCACGAACAGATGGCCGGACATTCTCCTTCAGGATTTTTTGGTAGACAGCAGAATTCATGGTTCCATTTACCACAGCAAATCCTCCAGGTCCGGAAGCAGCAAAATAGCCCAAGACCATCACACTACCACCACCATATTTTACTGTTGGCATGATGTTCCTTTTCTGAAATGCTGTGTTACTTTCAAGCCAGATGTAATGGGACACACACCTTCCAAAAAGTTCAACTTTTGTCTCGTCAGTCCACAGAATATTTCCCCAAAAGTCTTGGGGATCATCAAGATGTTTTCTGGTAAAACTGAGATGAGCCTTTATGTTCTTTTTGTTCAGCAGTGGTTTTTGTCTTGGAACTCTGCCATGTAGGCCATTTTTACCCAGTTTCTTTCTTATGGTGGCGTCATGAACACTGACCTTAACTGAGAAAGTGAGGCCTGCAGTTTGTTGGATGTTATTGTGGGGTCTTTTGTGACCTCTTGGTTGAGTCGTCGCTGCACTCTTGGTGTAATTTTTGTCGGCCGGCCACTCCTGGGAAGGTTCACCACTGTTCCATGTTTTTGCCATTTGTGGATAATGGCTCTCACTGTGGTTCGCTGGAGTCCCAAAGCTTTAGAAATGGCTTTATAACCTTTTCCAGACTGATAGATCTCAATTACTTTGTTTCACATTTGTTCCTAAATTTCTTTGGATTCCAACATGATGTCTAGCTTATGTGGATCTTTAAGTCTACTTCACTTCTTCTTTTAGATTTGATTGGCAGTTGGCAACCAGCTTACAGGTGCATTACCGCCACGTACTTCACTCTGTATCATCACTGTATATCTTTTTATCAGGAGTTCTTATAAGGAGTTCTGAACAACTCCCTATGTGTGAAAAAATTATCCGTCCTTGAATGAATGAATGAATGAATGAATGGACTGTGTCCTCGGCAGCGTCAATAGCTGTGCCAGCCAGCCGCTGGCCGGCCTTGTCAGGCAAGTCCTATTTAAATGATTTCTTGATTGAGAACAGGTGTGGCAGTGATCAGGCCTGGGTGTGGCTAGAGAAAATGAACTCAGCTTTCCTAAGATGTATATTTTAACGGGGGGGGGGGGATCACTTTTTCACGCAGGGCCATGTAGGTTTGGATTTTTTTTTACCCTTAATAATAAACACCTTCATTTAAAAACTGCATTTTGTGTTTACTTGTGTTTGCTTTGTCTAATCTTTAAATTTGTTTGATGAAACATTTAAGTGTGACAAACACAAAAAAATGAGAAATCAGGAAGGGGACAAACACTTTTTCACACCACTGTATCTTCCTTAAGGTCAGCAATTACTTTATATGCTTCCTGTAGTTCCTGTAGTTTGTTGTCAAAGTTGCTGGGGTCATCCTGAAGTTAACATATTCCATATGTCGACGGTTGTAAATTAGACTATAAAGTAGGTCTACTGTACTATATTACACTACACAGAATCTGTTGAAAAATCAACCAAAAATAGCTAAGAGTGCAAAGTATCAAAACAGTGTCTCAAAGCACCACAACAAGTCAAACAGATGCCAACGCATGCACAAAAAAAGCCAGTGCACATGCTTTGGTCAAAACACTGCAGGGTTAAAAATACTGCAGAACCATTTTAAACCTGTCTGAAGGAGTCTTCCTTACAATGAGCTGTTAAGTTTTATAAATTTAGTTTTAAATGCTAATGTCTGTGCCATCTCATGCACACTCTAACCCTTCCTTCCCTATTTTGTCAATGTTATTATGTGGTTAATGTTAGCTGGTTAGATCATAGAATAGAATAGAATAGAATAGAATAGAATAGAATAGGCTCTATTGTCATTGTACAGTTGTACAGCACAATGAAATTGTGGGTGCTCCACCAGGCTACTGCACAGTAAATTAACAGAGAAGGATTAGATAAAACAGTTACAGAACACATGATTATACACATGACCGAAATAAAAATGGACCAGGATTATGGGAATATATACACAGTATGGTAGTGGCTTTACGGATGAAACAATGTACATAAAAGTGCGGAGTGCCGAACACACAATTAAACACACGACTGAATAAAATGGCCCAAGGATTTGGGCGGTGTTGATGACCCTCTGCACAGGGTTCTGTAGCAAGCCCAGCCCGAGATAACTAATGCAAAACTGCTTGAATGCGAGAATGTAAAAAGCCCAAATAAAGCAATATCTGGGACAAGGGTGTGTGGTTTGAGAGGTCAATGGGCTATGACCAGTCCCTGAGGTGTAAAAAGCACAGAAACAACAGTGAATGCGTAACTCTGCTAACTGCAACTAATAACCGTTGGTGACAACCAGAGTATGATACAGTAAAACTAGAGGGCACTCAGAGAGTGCATACCTCTGCCAAGGCTCCGTCCCTCCCTTCCTCCTTTTGTCCTCCCCTCCTTTCCTTTGTCCGTCCATATCGGCATCCATCTGTACATTGCGAGATAGGGCCTTGGCGGAGGTATGCACTCACGGATCACCTCCAACATCAAATGAGTTCATTTTTGGGCCAAGAGCCACCTCTGGTGAAAATGTCATCCAAATCCATCTAGGAGTTTTTGCATGATCCTGCTAACAGACAGAGAAATGGTAGCAAAAACAGTAAGACTACATTATATGACTACATTAGGGCTGCAACTAATGATTATTTTGGTAGTCGACTAATCTAACAACTGTTTTTTTGATTAGTCGACTAATCGTGATTATTTCTGTCATGTCTGCCACCTCTGCTTCCTGTTGGCATGGCTCCTATTCAGGGCTCCAGGTCATATTTTACCTTACATGTTTAAGTCTGCACACCTGAGAATATCACCTTGTTTTCAGTCTCAGCCTTTAATATACAAACTGTGTTATGCTGGGAGAATGTAATTTCATTTTTTTATGTGCAAGCGTGCATATTAAATGACAAAGAAATCTTTAATCTTAAATCTTGAATATAATGTTTTATAAAAGGTCCCCATAGCTAAATAAAAAATAATGACCTATCAAACATGAGTTTGAGATTTGAACTTGGCAACTAATCAAGAATGCTTGTAATCACACAATTGTCAGACATCACAAAACCGGAATTTATTTAACTCATAATGCACAAGCAAGAAAAGTGTCAGTTTTTAATGTTTTAGAGCCTGAAACATCCATATTTTTTAGAATTTTTTCCTGGAAAAGGGTACACAGGCGATTAGTCGACTATCAAATTAGTTGTCAATTAATTTTCTGACGACTGACTAGTTGATTAGTCAACTAATCATTGCAGCACTAAACTGCACTATAATAATAATAATAATAATAATAACAAGACTGTCATAATTGCCATGGGGTGTCTGGGGAGGGATAGTACGTCTGTGGGGGGGGGGGGTTGCCATTGTGGTCTATATTAATCATATATTCCATAACCAACATATGTTTAAGCATGTGAGAATGTTTGGTGATTACATATGTAAGGCGACTTCACACCTCAGAACAGGACAAAGAGTCTCAACCGCCAGTGAAGATCAAAGAGCATCCAAGGCACTGCGGTGGAGACCGGATGGGTTGCCCTGACCCCCCAGGGCCAGGCGGAGGAGTACGAAGACAATGGGGGGATTAAGATAATGAGGGATGTCAGCTTTTGATATGCATGTCTTTTGTTATGTGCGAGTATAAGTTCGTAGAGCCGAAGGTGTTCGCTCTTTTTCCTTCTTCTGCTGCTGCACCTAGATGAGACTTGTTAGAGGAGCTGATAATAAACTTTGGTTTATATATCACATCGCCTCGTTCTTTCAAGCTCTTCTACAGCCATGTCCTTTTAAGGATAGCTCATTCTACATTGGTTCCCACCTGGCACCCAACTCTCATCTGTGGCTCCTCGAAGCTGTAGCATGCACAGCAGCCACACCCCGGTAAACCGCTTTGGCAGGCGGGCTGAACCAGGTGAGGGTAGCCGGTCAGGCCTCAAACCCTCCAGTGAGTTAAACAGGGTATGCCTACCCAAGTATGTGAAGACTGTAGTTGGCAGATTGAGTGGATGAGGTCATCTTTTGTCCCAACGGTCATGAAGGCGGCGACAGCAGGCGTTGTGGAATGCAAGGCACTATAGACATCGTGGTCGTCCGCTGCAGCCGAGGAAGTCCCTGGTTGTGACGGCTCTTTTTGAACCACCAGATCCTGGCTTTTGAGGCTGAGAGAGTGGGATTGCACCTGTGCCTCGACTTTCCCACTTTTAAAAAAACTTTCCCGCACAGGTTTTCCTCGTGTGTGTTAGTCCTCACAACGCTACAACAGTCCTGCGGCGATGGGGAACGAGTGAAGCAACAGGTGGAGGTGACCACTGGCAGTTGTAGCTTGAACCCTGCACACAGGCGGCTTGGCAGCAATAGTCACTCTCCTTCTGACCCCGGGACAACAGTGGAGTTTGGCGTTCCCCCAGGCGACTGAGCAGCCTCTTTAGGACAGCACTGCTCACCCTCACGTGAGGGAGGGGACTAGAAAATGTGTCCCAAACAAATGCTTGACCCTTCCAACTGGCCAGCATACCAGGGCTGGCAGTTCTACCCCCCAAGCAGTCAAAACCAAAGAAGAAAGAAATTAATTCTTGGTGCATGGAATGTATGCATGCTTATGGACAGAGAGGCCTCCTCGAGGCCTGAGAGAAGAACAGCCCTCATTGCAAGGGAACTGGCCCACTACCACATTGACATCGTGGCCCTCAGTGAGACCAGACTAGCTGAAGAAGTGTCTGTGGCCGAAACAAAAGGCGGCTACACCTTCTTCTGGAAAGGCAAGGCCAAAAATGAAGAGAGGATCCATGGAGTAGGACTGGCCATCAAGACAGCAGTTCTCAAGCAACTTCCTGACCTACCAACGTCAGTTAATGAACGGCTGATGAAACTCCCATTTCCCCCTCAACCGTAACTGGCACGTTACTCTCATCAGCACGTATGCCCCAACTCTCACCAGCAGTGATGAAGTGAAGGAAGCCTTTTATGAGTTGCTCAGTACCCTCGTGAAGGACACTCCTCCCAATGACAAACTCATTCTGCTGGGCGATTTCAACACCAGAGTCGGAACGGACTGTTGTAACTCGAAAGGCATGTTGGGGCCACACGGCACTGGAAAATTGAACTCCAACGGCTTGATGCTCTAGCCTTTGTGCTGAAAACCACCTCGCTATCACAAACACAGTGTTCCGGCAAGCAGACAAATATGACAATATGGATGCACCCAAGATCCAAGCAGAGGCATTTGATAGACTTTGCCATTTGCCATCAGAGAGACATCCGTGACGTCAGGATCACCAGGGCCATGCGCGGAGCAGAGTGTTTGGACGGACCACCGTCTAGTCAGATCCATCCTATCCCTGCATATTGCCCCAACACACCGCAAGACACCGAAAGTCATCAGGCCAGCATTCAATGTCGCCAAACTTGGAACAACCTCAGCGACGCAGTGAATTTGCAGAAGACCTGGATGGCTGACTAATTGCCCATGGACCCCTGACTGGCTGCCCAACACAAAGGTGGGAACAGTTTAAAGCACTGGTGACGGAGTCAGCAAAAACCACCATGGGCCCCAGGAAAGGAGTGCACCAGGACTGGTTTGACGAGAACGAGAACATCAAGACACTCCTGGGTGACAAGCAGAAGGCCTTTGTTGAGTGGCAGAATGACCCCACTTCCATTTCCAAGCGTGATCGCTTCAAGCACCTCCAGAGACAGGAACAAGCAGCGCTGCAAAAGATGCAGAATGAATGGTGGGAGAAGGCAGATGAGGTGCAGAGATACGCCGACACGCAGAATTCCAAGATGTTCTTCAGTGTCATCAAGGAAGTATATAGACCTGCCAAGCCATGTACTACCCCACTCCTGTCGGCAGACGGTTCAACTCTGCTGAAGGAGAAGAGCAGCATCAATGCGCGATGGAGAGAGCACTTCAGCTACCTGCTCAACAGGCCCTGCACTGTAGACCCCACGCCCTCGATCTGATCCCACAAAAAACCACCGTCCACTGCCTCAACCTCTCCCTACAGTGGACCAAGTCTTGAAGGCGATTAGGCAGACAAATTCAGGCAAAGCACCTGGGATGGATGGAATCCCGGTAGAAATATTCAAATCAGCCAGTCTTGTGGCCCTTGAAATCTTCCATTCCCTCCTCACCAGCATCTGGGATGAAGAACAACTGCCAAAAGACTTCAGGGACGCCACTGTTGTCTCCCTGTTCAAGAATAAGGGTAGCAAGTTGGACTGTGGCAATTACCGAGGTATCTCCCTTCTATCTATTGCCGGAAAAATACTGGCCCGGGTCCTCCTCAACCGACTGATTAACAACATCTCTGAAGGGAATCTGCCAGAATCACAGTGTGGATTCCACCCAAACTGCAGCACCGTGGACATGATCTTCTCCGTCCGCCAAGTGCAGGGGAAATGTCTAGAACAAAACATTGACTTGCACACATGGACAAAATTGTTGGTACCCCTCTGTCAATGAAAGAAAAACCCACAATGATCACAGAAATAACTTGAATCTGACAAAAGTGGTAAGAAATAAAAATTCTATGAAAATTAACCAATGAAAATCAGACAATGCTTTTGAATTGTGGTTCAACAGAATTACTTTAAACAACAAACTCATGAAACAGGCCTGGACAAAAATGATGGTACCCCTAGAAAAGATTGAAAATAATGTGACCATAGGGACATGTTCAACCAAGATGTGTCCTCTAATTAACATCACAGGTGTCTACAAACTTGTAATCAGTCAGTCGACCTATTTAAAGGGTGACAAGTAGTCACTGTGCTGTTTGGTGACATGGTGTGTACCACACTAAACATGGACCAGAGGAAGCAAAGGAGAGAGTTTTCTCAGGAAATTAGAGTTGGGAAATTAGTTGCAGAAAGACCCCAGCAACTGTTGGGGTCTAATTCAATCTAATTGAATTAGATTTTCAAAGCTCAACAGGTTATATTTGGACAGGATTGGGCAGTGATGGAACATTCGTCTTTTCTTGTCATGAATCTTGATAGAATACTTGTATAATGATTCCAGAGGCCTCAGGGCAGATTTACATGCCTGTGACCAACTTGTCATACAGTAAAGAAAATGTGGAATTATCATAGCATTTAGATACATACTTGATGCTTCAGTAGACAGTGAATTTCTGATATGTTTGAAATTAGCACAATTAAATTTGACCGTGTTTGTCATCTTTTTAATGTGTTTTTTAAAGCTTAAATTTGAGTCAAGTGTAACACCTAAATATTTAAATTCAGTCACATTCTTAATTTTTTTGACCTTCTATCAAGATATGACAAAAATTCTTGGATTTGTAGCGATTTGTAAAAATCGCTACAAATCCAAGTAAACTTTTACAAATTTTTACAAATCTGTAAATTTGTAAAAATTTCTGTGACCATTGTGGGTTTTTCTTTCATTAACAGAGGGTACCAACAATTTTGTCCACAGCTGTATGCGGTCTTTATCGACCTGACTAAGGCCTTCGACATGGTGAACAGTGAGGCCCTCTGGATCATCCCATCCAAGCTTGGGTGCCCAGACAAGTTTGTAAACCTCATACGCCAGTTTGACGACAACATGACTGGGCAGGTTCTCTCAGGTGGAGAGGTATCGGAGCCATTCAATATCAGCAATGGTGTCAAGCAGGGGTGCGTTCTGGCCTTGGTCCTCTTCAACCATGGGCTGCACGGTGGCGCAGTGGTTTAGCACTGTGGCAGCACAGTTTTACCCTCGGCCGGGGGATTGCGGGGATCATGAGATCATGGGTTCGATCCCAGCCCCCGACCAACAGTGAGCTGTGTGGAGTTTGCATGTTCTCCCCATGTTGCGTGGGTTTACTCCGGGATTTCTCCGGTTTCCTCCCGCATACCAAAAACATGTAGGTTTAGGGCGCTCGCGCACGCAGCGACCAGCAGCCGGTGGCTTGTCACCAGACTGCAAACCAAGTCTACCTACGGGTACAAATAAGTAACAAAAAAAACCAAACAAAAAAAACCCTCTTTTTCTCTTGCGTCCTCAACCATGCCTTCAGGGACTTGGACCTTGGGGTATACCTGCGATACAGACTTGATGGCTCACTGATTGACCTCAACCGACTGAGACCAAGGTCGCAGAAAAGATCGTCCTGGAAGCGCTTTTTGCTGACGACTGTGCCCTCATGGCCAACACAGAGTTTGATCTCCAGATCATCGTGAATAACTTTGCAGAAGCCTCCCACCTTTTTGGTCTTACCATCAGCCTCAGCAAGACAGAGGTACTATTCCAACCAGCACCCACCTCCACTGTCCTTCCCCCCTCTATCTCCATTGAGGGAACTCAACTGAAGACGGTAAACGACTTTAAGTACCTCGGCAGCACCATCAGCAACGATGGCAGCCTGGATAAGGAGATCAACACCAGAATCTGCAAGGCCAGTCAAGCTCTCGGTCGTCTCCAAGCTCGCGTCCTGAACCAGCACAACATCCAGCTGTCCACGAAGCTCAAAGTGTACAGGGCCATTGTCCTCACCAGCCTTCTCTACGGATGTGAGACGTGGACCGTGTACAAAAAAACACCTGAAGCAGATGGAGAAGTTCCACATGAAAAGCCTACGGATGATCATGAACATTCACTGGCAAAACCGGGTCACAAACCTTGAGGTCCTGGACAGAGCTGAGATGACCAGCATCAAGGCCATGATTCTGAAAGCCCAGCTCCAGTGGGTTGGTCATGTGATCCGGATGGATGGCCACAGGCTGCCCAAACAGCTCATGTACTGCAAACTCTGCTCTGGGAAGTGGAACCAAGGCAGACCACGCAAAAGATTCAAAGACTGTGTGAAGCTCAACATCAGACACACTGGCATCCTTCCCAAACAATTAAGAATTGTGGGCTATGGACAGGCCAGGCTGGCGCGCCCTCACTACCCAGGAGCAAGACTACTTTGAAGAGAAGAGACGAGCTGATGTAGTTGAAGCACGGGCACGAAGAAAGGCGTTATTACCTGGGCAGTTTCCTTGCCCCTACTGCAGCTGTGTCTGCCGATTGAGGGTCGGCCTAAACAGCCATCTCCGTGCTCACGCAAGAAGAGGACTTAACACATGAGGGACGGTCATCATCGGATCGATGGACAACCAAGAAGGACACTGGGCTGGGCAATTTCACCTTAAATCAACATCATGGTTTATTGAATCTTTCAGGCTGGTTTTTGTTGTTTTTTTTTTCTTCTCTCTTCTCCCTTACAGTTTACTGACAAGGTTCAGAATTATTAAGGAATATTACACAACAGCGCGGTATCATATCACTGTGGTGCGGAGTAAATGAGCATAATAGAACAGGCCTAGTGTGATTTCACAAACAAAAAAATTAAACATTGTCCAGTGCTAAAGTTTACTGTATTTACATACCTTGTCAGTCATGGGGCTGCAACGACATCCTTGTCTGCCGTCCGAAGTTACATCCGTCTTAAACTGCACACTTTGCTTTTTCTTGACGTCTTCAGATGAAATAATGTCAATCATCACATACTATGTGGATGAAGACCACATTCGTTTTCATTCCAAGCCATTTTATACTTTTTCAGCAGTGTTTGGCTTCCGTGTTGTGGAGGTGCGTGGCCCTATGGCGTGGCCATGCATACACCTCAGTGGACACGTCTTAAAGGGGCAGGACATGAAAAGCGCTATATTAATATATAAAATAATATTTTAAAAATTCCTGGATCCAGGTCGTGATCTGGATCACCACCAAAATCTAATCATCTGTTCCCCATGCCATTACACACCTTTCCTGAAAATTTCATCAAAATTAATTCATAACTTTTAGAGTAATGTTACTAACAGACAGACAAACCAACCAACCAACCAACCAACCAACTCCAGCAAAAACATTATCTCCTCCCTTGGCAAAGGTAATAAGCTAAAATAACCTCTAGGAATAGGAAACTTCATATGGGCAGGTGTTGGTAGATGATCCGGCTGGGTTCACAGATGTCTAGTGACTATATTAGACAGCCATTTTCAAAAAGATCAACCACCACTGGTGAGGTAAGCTAATGCCAGGTGGCCTCATTTGCTGGGCCTTGTCCACCACTGGGATGCTTAGAAAATGTCCACAGTCCCGGAAACCTGTGCCACTACAGAACAATTTTCTTAGGCCATCCTTGGAGAGGGGGATGGGGGGGGGCAAATAAATGATCAATTATGATTTAATGAATAAGTGGGGAACACAGATTTCCAGTAAGGTGACTAGATTTTGCAGAAAATAGCCATAATAACTCCAGCCAGGCAGCTAGGCTAACTCCAAAGTTATGTCATTGATAGGCAGGTTTACACGCTCCCAGAGGAATACTCCCACCGTGTCTTGGACACATGCTTCCTTGAAATTATGACCAACCAATAAATTAGCCACTAGGATGTCATAGTTGTAAATGTCATAAGAAACGTCTCTCACACAAGAGTACACAAGGCTGGGACAAAATGAATTTTCAAAATAATTACAACAGAATATGTATACTTCAATTTTTAAGCTTTAGGGAACTTTTATGATGATAATTCATCATTGTGACATTGTACATAAGTCAGAAAAAATAAAAACGCACGCCATGAGCTCTTAAAGAAGTCAAAATTACTCCAGTTATCATCAATAGTAAGTAGAAGCATTCATCTTATTTTTCTAACTTTGTGAAAATGACTTCAGAGGGTGTGCCATTTAACAATGGGAAAATATGACCAAGGACAACTCCTAGAACATGATATAAAGTTTAATGATTATCGCTATCTTATTTTTTTCTAGCCTGCAGTGACATGAAGAGTGTGCCAAGTTATCAGGGAGTTGTATTACAAGCATGGAGTACATTTGACCACTGCATTGGCAATATTTGCTCATTATCATACAGCAAGAAGTCAAGTGATTTATCAGATAACTGGATTAAAATGATTTTAAAAGCCTCCAACGCCATCAGCACATGTGCTAGGTCTAGTTCAGTGACTCAGATTACCAAAGAGAAGCCTAGCAGACAGCTACCAGCAGCAGCTGTCTGTGCTGGTTAAAGCAGCCATAGTTCATTTGTTGCATACATTTAAGATTCAAGATAATTTAAACAGATGAGTTAAAAAAATTTTTTAAAGGATCAAATTAGCTGAAGAGGCTAGAGATACTATATTCAGGTTCTGCAGTTGTTGTCACCGTATACATCATGGGGGTGTGGCTTCACTGGAGTGAAAGTGGGAGGAAGACACTTAGAGCTATGCTGTAGAAAATGTATATTTCACTAAAGTTTCTGGGAGAATAGGGCTTAATTGGAAGCGAGCACTGGATTATTTATGACTACAGACCTCAACTGTGCAGCTGTAGGCTGTCAAAATTTCAAGATAAACAATGAAAGCCATTGTTTACAGGGTTCCTGCTGCTCAGCAAAAGCTCTGTCATCTCTCAGTAACGCGTAGAAATACACAGGGCAAAATAAAATAATTTCCCCACATCTTCTCTGCTATTCCAAATTTCTCTTGCTAATGCGGAGCAGTTTTTTTTTTAAATCCGGTGAGGCGGATCACCTCCACCAGGTACTCCTGTGCATAAAGCTGTGTTGTGGTTACCGGATAATTTGTCAATTAGAGCGTACATGGATGATATGACCATCATCACAGCAACAAAACCATGCACTAGACGCTTGCTGCAGAAACTCCAGGACAACATCCAGTGGGCAAGAAAGGAATTTAAGCCAAGCAAATCTCGCAGCATCTCCACTGTTTAAGGCCAACTAACGGGAGTGCGGTTTCACATCAGCAATGAACCAATCCCCACAGTCTTAGAGAAGCCCATCAAGAGCCTTGGACGATGGCATAACACAGACCTCAGAGACACCCAACAACTTGAACAACTCCGGCAGGACACGGCTAACGGCCTCAGGCAGATTAACAACACCGCACTTCCAGAGAAACTGAAGCTCTGGTGTCTCCAGTTTGGGCTGCTGCCCAGACTCCCGTGGCCATGTATGAAGTCTCCCTAACCCATGCTCAGTGTCTGGAAAGGCTAGTGAGCTCTTATGTGAGGAAGTGGCTTGGCCTCCCAAAATGTCTCAGCAGCATTGGACTCTACAGCGATGGAGCCCTGTTGCTGCCATTGTCTAGCCTGGTTGAGGAATTCAAATGTGCCAAGGTGAGGCTGAACATGTCGCTCGCAAACTCCCAGGACCCTGTAGTAGGAGGTGCTGCTCCTACCCTGGCAACAGGGAAGAAGTGGACCCCAAACATGGCTGTACTACAGGCCAAATCTGCGCACCTCCATCGTGACGTGGTGGGCCACGTGCAACAAGGTAGAGGAGGCCTTGGCTTTGGAACAGTGACACCACTCTGGCAAAAGGCATCTCCAGCTGAACACCGAACTATGATGGTAGAGGAGGTGCGTCAACAGGAGGAAGCAGCCAGAAGGGCCAGAGCTGTAGCACAAGCCAAACAGGGTCGATGGATGAGGTGGGAGGGTGTTGAAAAGAGGAAAATCACATGGAGAGAACTCTGGGACATGGAATCCAACGGGCTGAGCTTTATCATCCGAGATACATATGATGTGCTGCCCTCTCCCACAAATCTGCAGCCGTGGCTTGGAAAGGATCCATCTTGCCCTCTGTGTCTTTTTAGTGTATATACAGACGTGGACAAAATTGTTGGTACCCCTCTGTTAATGAAAGAAAAACCCACAATGGTCACAGAAATAACTTGAATCTGACAAAAGTGGTAAGAAATAAAAATTCTATGAAAATTAACCAATGAAAATCAGACAATGCTTTTGAATTGCGGTTCAACAGAATTATTTTAAAAAACAAACTCATGAAACAGGCCTGGACAAAAATGATGGTACCCCTAGAAAAGACTGAAAATAATGTGACCATAGGGACATGTTCAACCAAGATGTGTCCTCTAATTAACATCACAGGTGTCTACAAACTTGTAATCAGTCAGTCGACCTATTTAAAGGGTGACAAGTAGTCACTGTGCTGTTTGGTGTCATGGTGTGTACCACACTAAACATGGACCAGAGGAAGCAAAGGAGAGAGTTGTCTCAGGAGATTAGAAAGAAAATTAGAGACAAGCATGTTAAAGGTAAAGGCTATGAGACCATCTCCAAGCAGCTTTGATGTTCCTGTGACTACAGTTGCACATATTATTCAGAAATTTAAGATCCACGGGACTGTAGCCAAACTCCCTGGATGTGGCCGCAGGAGGAGACGGATAATACGAATGGTAACAAAAGAGCCCAGAACAACTTCTAAACACATTCATGGTAAACTCCAAGGTCAAGGTACATCAGTGTCAGATCGCACCATCTGTCGTTGTTTGAGCCAAAGTGGACTTCATGGGAGATGACCAAGGAAGACACCACTGTTGAAAACAAATTATAAAAAAGCCAGACTGGAATTTGCCAAACTGTGTGTTGACAAGCCACAAAGCTTCTGGGAGAATGTCCTATGGGCAGACGAGACAAAACTACAACTTTTTGGCAAGGCACATCAGCGCTATGTTCACAGACGCAAAAATGAAGCATACCAAGAAAAGAACACTGTCCCTACTGTGAAACATGGAGGAAGTTCTGTTATGTTCTGGGGCTGCTTTGCTGCATCTGGCACAGGGTGTCTTGAATCTGTGCAGGGTACAATGAAATCTCAAGACTATCAAGGTATTCTAGAGAGAAATGTGCTGGCCAGTGTCAGACAGCTTGGTCTCAGTTGCAGGTCATAGGTCTTGCAACAGGATAATGACCCAAAACACACAGCTAAAAACACCCAAGAATGGCTAAGAGCCAAACATTGGACTATTGTAAAGCGGCCTTCTATGAGCCCTGATCTAAATCCTATTGAAGATCTATGGAAGGAGCTGAAACATGCTGTCTGGAGAAGGCACCCTTCAAACCTGAGACAACTGGAGCAGTTTGCTCATGAGGAGTGGGCCAAAATACCTGCTGAGAGGTGCAGAAGTCTCATTGACAGTTACAGAAATCGTTTGATTGCAGTGATTGCCTCAAAAGGTTGTGCAACAAAATATTAAGTTAAAGGTACCATCATTTTTGTCCAGGCCTGTTTCATGAGTTTGTTTTTTAAAATAATTCTGTTGAACCACAATTCAAAAGCATTGTCTGATTTTTATTGGTTAATTTTCATAGAATTTTTATTTATTACCACTTTGTCAGACTCAAGTTATTTCTGTGACCATTGTGGGTTTTTCTTTCATTAACAGAGGGGTACCAACAATTTTGTCCACGTCTGTATGCTCTCGTTAGGCAATATCATCAGAAAGCACTGTATACATTTTCACCGTTACGCAGACGACACACAACTATACCTGTCAATGAAGCCCGATGATTGTAATCAATTAGCCAAGTTAGATGCCTGTCTTAAGGACATCAAAGCTTGGATGACTTGTAATTTTCTACTATTAAACTCTGATAAGACTGAAGTCATTCTTGTTGGCCCAAAACATCTTAGAAATTCCTTCTCAAATTATGCCTTTAATTTAGATGTCGCCACTCTCACTTTGAATAGTTCTGTGAGGAACCTTGGAGTTATTTTTGATCAAGATTTGTCCTTTAATTCACATATTAAAATTGTTTCTAAGACTGCCTTCTATCATCTGCGCAATATTGCCAAGATCAGGCGCATCTTGTCTCTAAATGATGCTGAGAAACTGACTCACACCTTAGTCAGCTCTCGATTAGACTACTGTAATTTGTTATTATCTGGTTGTCCTAAAGTATCCTTAAAAAATCTTCAGTTGATTCAAAATGTTGCTGCTAGAGTTTTAACTGGTTCTAGAAAAAGAGATCATATCTCTCCGGTTCTGTCCTCCCTTCATTGGCTTCCCATAGAATTTAGAATCAAGTTTAAAATCCTTCTTCTTACTTTCAAAGCTCTTAATAATCAGGCCCCCCAATATATAAGAGATCTCATATTACCTTACCATCCTAATAGAGCATTACGCTCCCAAAATGCTGGCTTACTTGTGGTGCCCAGAATCTCCAAAAGTACAGTGGGAGGCAGAGCCTTCTGCTACCAAGCTCCTTCTCTCTGGAACCAGTTACCACTCTGGGTCTGGGAGTCAGACTTGGTCTCTGTTTTTAAGAACAGGGTAAAATCCTTCTTTTTTAACATAGCTTACGTTTAAGGAGGGATTTTGTGTCTTTTATCCCCACTTTTGTTCTGTTGTTATTTGATCCATACTGCTGGTTGACCTCCAATAATGTACTTGGCACCTTAGTGCTAGGTTTTTATGTCTGCCCTCTCCATCCTCCCTATCCCCTCACCCCCAGCCAGCAGCAGATGACTGCCCCTCCTTGAGCCTGGTTCTGCTAGAGGTTTCTTCCTGCCAAATGGGAGTTTTTCCTCTCCACTGGTGCTTAGTGCTTGCTCATAGGGGATCGTCTGATTGCTGGGTTTTTCTGAGACTGTGGGGTTTTTCTCTGCACTCTGGCGCCATGAGACAGCCTCTGTTGTGATGTGGCGCAGTATAAATAAAACTGAATTGAATTGAATTGTGTACAGGACCAGCAACACTCAAGCACATCTTGGTTGGTTGCAGGACTAGCCTCACTCAAGGTAGATACACGTGGAGACACAACCAGGTCCTCAGGTGTCTAGACGATACACTTGAGTGCAAGAGAGTATCCATCAACTCCCAACCCTTCAACAACCAGGATGTGCGTCGACACCTACCATCATTTGTTCAAGCAGGGGCCAAGCTGAGAACTGGTCCCTTACTTCCTAATCTGGGTCCACTGAACGCAGCCAGGGACTGGCAGATGCAAGCTGACTTGGATCAAAGGCTCATTTTCCCTCCGGATATTGCAACGACCACCCTGCGACCAGATCTCGTCCTCTGGTCTAATTCATCAAAGCTCACCTATATTATTGACTTGACAGTACCCTGGGAGGACGCTATCGAGGAAGCTTATGAGCATAAGAAGCTGCAGTATTCCAACTTAGCAACTGAGGCAGATGACAGAGGCTGGAAGATAAAGGTGCGCCCGGTGGCGGTGGGATGCAGGGGCTTCGTAGCCACAACAACTGTAAAGCTGCTCAGGGAGATTGGGATCAGGGGACAGGATTACAGACAGGCAATTAAAGAGTTGGCCGACACTGCCGAGAGGACCAGTCACTGGCTGTGGATGAAAAGAAGTGACATCATTTGGACTTCTAGGGCAAAAAGCTAAACCATGGGACACACATCCAGGTTTGATCAACCTGTGGTGGGTCTGCCTCAGCGGAGGGTGTCACATCAAAGGATTCCAGCAGCAAAACAACTCATGGAATCGTCAACATCAAAGGATTCCAGCATCAGAGCTACAATTTTTAATCGTCAGCATCAAAGGATCCCGGCATTAACTTCTTCTTCTTTTAGATTTGACTGGTGGTTCGCAACCAGCTTACAGGTGTATTACCACCGCATACTTCACTTTATACCATTATCACTCTATCTGGTCAGGACCTGTAGTCCTTCTATCATCATTGCTGTGCCCAATCGAACCTCAACTCCATCTTCAGACATCACTCTTCTTCGTCTCCTCGTACTTCACTCTATATCATCACTTCACTTTATAT
Source organism: Pholidichthys leucotaenia (assembly GCA_020510985.1). Lineage (NCBI taxonomy): Eukaryota > Metazoa > Chordata > Actinopteri > Cichliformes > Pholidichthyidae > Pholidichthys > Pholidichthys leucotaenia. Next base: position 174,357,281 of record CM035839.1, on the reverse strand, counting down.
CATCACTCTACACATCTTGGCCAAGATGTCTCCCGGCATTTAATTCTTCTTTTAGATTTGATTGGTGGTTGGCAACCAGCTTACAGGTGTATTACCACCACTGACTTGATTATCATCACTCTATATCTTTGTATAAGGACTTCCTATAAGGAGTTCCGAACAACTCCTCGTGTGTGAAAAAATTATCCGTCCTTGGACTGTGTCCTCGGCGGCATCAATAGCTGTGCCAGCCAGCCAGCCAACCGCTAGGTACTTAATCCCCCGGCATTTAATAGTCTATGACATTATATGGGATGTCTATGACATCATATAGGATCATGTGGGTCTGTGATGTCTATGACATCATAGAGGATGTCTAGGACATCATATAGCCTATGGGTCATTTCCTATGATCTATGGGCTATCAAAAGGACATTATAGGACATAGAGTGTATTACCTGCACCTTGGACACAGTCCAAGGACGGATCATTTTTTCCACACATAAGTTGTTCAGAACTCCTTATACAAAGATATAGAGTGATGATAATCAAGTCAGTGGCAGTAATGCACCTGTAAGCTGGTTGCCAACCGCCAATCAAATCTAAAAGAAGAAGAATCATATAGCCTATGGATCATTTCCTATGATCTATGGGCTATCAAAAGCTGGTCGCCGCCGCCGAGTAAGCAGTTTTCTCTGAGGGATGGATGTTTTTGTTTTTTGTTTTTTTCACACATGGGGAGTTGTTCGGAGCTCCTTGTGCAGGGATGTGGAGTGGTGGTTGTCGGGTTGGTGGTGGTGGTGCACCTGTAGGCTGGTTGCCGGCCACCGATCGGGTCTGGAGGGGGAAGAGGAAGAAGATGAATCTCAATGGGGTGAAACAACAGTAATGACGCCATGGCAGTGATACAACATCATCCGATGGGTGGCGGTGGTGCGCCTGTGGGCTGGTTGCCGGCCACCGGTCGGGTCTAGGGGAAGAAGAAGAAGAATCTAAGTGGGACTTTTATCTATTAAGGTGAACATGATCATAGAGTGATGATATAGAGTGAAGTACGTGTTGGTAATGCACCTGTAAGCTGGTTGCCAACTACCTATCAAATCTAAAAGAAGAAGAAGAAGAGTGGACCAGTTGCTGGCTGGAAATGAAAAGGAGTGATACCATCTGGGCTTCTAAGGCAAACAGCTAAACCGTAGGACACATACCCAGGCTTGCTCAACCTGTGGTGGGCCTGCCTCAGTGGAGGTATCTTGTGATAAATGGCTGAAACATCCTGTCATGCTGAGGTACACAACTGACAATGTGTCCTGGCGGTGAAGCCTTATAGTAGCCATCTCTCAAGAACTCCCCACGGACTCAGAAGTGGTGCAAACATCAGGGATTGTAACAGCTAGTCCCTTCATTTAACCGTAAGGAATAAATACTGTATTATGAGACATTGTACTCCATAACAGAAAATATAGTCAAAAGAAATACTTTTTAGAATATTTTAATAGAGTTCTCACACAGGAGACTCCTTACAGTACAGCTATAAATACAATAATTGAAAATTGAAAAACTAAATTCAGTTTTATACAATCCATCAAAAACCACTTTTTAAAAAAAAACCTGCTTAAATCTGTTTTAATATTGGCTGCAGTGACATAATAAAACTTTTATAATTACTAACAGCAAACTCTTTAGTCTTTGAAGTAAATCATCAAATTTCTTGTCTAAATATAAACATAAATCAAAGATATCTCCTGAAAGGTTGCACTGCTTATTATACAGCCGGGAAAATATTGAACATGTCAGCATTTTTCTCATTAAACATATTTCTGATGGAGCCATTGACCTGAGATTTTCACCAGATATCAGTAACAACCCAAGTAATCCATACATACAAAGAAATCAAGGCAACTTTGCTCAAAAAACAAGTTATATTTAATAAACTTGAATGACACAGGGAATAAGTATTAAACGCACTTGGTGAAAAACTAGTACATACCCGTGCATACCTGTCCATGCCCGTAGAAACCAAGTATAAGCAAGTATTTCTGCATGTCCGTTGCTGAAGGGTCTCCTCCTGTCTCAGACGGCTGTGTTGTTCACAGTCATGCCTACGGCGTACTGGTGGAACCTGAGGTATTTCATGTTCACGGCATCCTTTCTGACGTGCAGCATTTCTCCTCATTCTATTGCTCTCCATCTGGTGGGTCTTCTTCTTCTTCTTCCTTCAGACCATTGGTTGAGGGATAGGTGTGTCGTAATTCCAGTTCATGGGCACGATCCTGAAAAAGTGGCTTTCGATCCTGTTCAGGAAGGCCCGTGCATGCCCGTAGAAACCAAGAAACCGGAGCACCTGGAGAAAAATCAGCGCTTTGCTTAGCATTTTACACATTTGTAGTGTAGACTGGAATTTGTCAAGGTTACACATTTGCCATCATGTAAGCATGGCGAGTTGTCCTATGATGCCTGAGTTCATAGGACGTGCTATGATGTCCTAGAAACGTGCTTTAAAGTCTGTCGTACCCTATGCTGGGTGAAGGGTGTCCTGTCTCAGACGGGTGCAATGTACTGCTGGAACTGGCATCTTTTCTGACATGCAGTTGTCATTCTATTGCTCTCCATCTGGTGGGTCTTCTTCTTCTTCGTTGAGACCACTGGTTGAGGGATAGGTGCATCATAATTTCAGTTCATGGACAGGATCATGAAAATAGATCTGCGCAAAAAGAGGCTTTCCAGCATGGACTCACTGTATATGACATCATAAAGACATGAAGGCAGCCTTGATGTATATGACATCATAAAGACATGTTGCCCGATGTCACTGTATATGACATCATAGGACGTACTATGATGATCAGGCGGAGATCATAGGCCGTCCTATGATGTCCTATAAACTTGCTTTAAAGACATGAAGGCAGCCTTGATGTATATGACATCATGTTGCCTGATGTCACTGTATATGACATCATAAAGACATGAAGGCAGGCTTGATGTATATGACATCATAAATACACATTTGTCTATGTGCTGTGGGCTTGATGTATATGACCAAGACACATTTGTCTATGTGCCGTCATATAGGCATTGTGAGTCGTCCTATGATGTTCAGGCAGAGATCATAGGCCGTCCTATGATGTCCTATGAATGTGACAGACACACAGACACAGAGATTTCTTGCTTTTATAGAGTGATAGAAAAGCCTTTGTTGGTAATAACAGCTTGCAGATGCCTCCAGTATGGAGAGACAAGGTGCAGGCATTGCTCAGGAGTGATTTTTAGCCCATTCTTCCACACAAACTGTCTTCAGATCTTAAAGGTTCTGAGTGTCTTCTATGAACTCTGATCCTCAGTTGTTTCATAGATTTTCAATTGGATTCAGGTCAGGTAACTGACTGGGCCATTCTAGCAGCTTTATTTTCCTTCTCTGGAGCTAGTTGAGAGTTTCCTTGGCTGTGTGTTTGGGATCATTGTCTTGCTGAAATATCCACCCTTGTTTCATCTTCAGCATCTTGGCAGATGGCAACAGGTTCTTATCAAGGATGTCTGCCCATTTGTCCATTCATCTTTCCTTCAATTATATGAAGTTTGCCTGTACCATGTGCTTAAAAACACCCCCACACCATGATGGGATGTGCAGTGCCATTTCTCCTCCAAACATGCTGTGTGTTGTGGCATCCAAAAAGTTCAATTTTGGTCTCATCTGACCAGACTATATTCTGCCAGTATTTTACTGGCTTGTCCAAATAGTGTGCAGCAAACCTTAAATGAGCTTCAACATGCTTTTTCTTCAGCAATGGAGTCTTGAGAGGTAAGCGGGCACAGAGCCAATGTCGGCTGAGGGCATTATTTACAGTTTTGTTCGAAACAGCAGTACCTACTAACTCCAGAAAGAGATCTCCACGAGGGGTCTGTGGTTCTTGGATAACTCTTCTGATAATTCTTTTGATTCCTCTGTCAGAAATCTTGCGATAAGCTCCTGGTCATGGCCGGTTTATGGTAAAATGATGTTCTTTCCATTTCCGAATGATGGCTCCAACAGTGCTCACTGGAACAGTCAGCGGTTTAGAAATGTGCCTGTAACCAATGCCATCATTATGTTTTGCAACAATAAGGTTACGGAGGTCTAAAGAGAGCTCTTTGCTTCTTCCCATCATGAGTTCTTTGTCGTGTGACAATCTCATATTCACAGATCTTTTTAAGGCTATCAATCAGGACTCAACCAGCTGAAATTAATTTGCACTGAACGGGGATGGGATGACTCCCTAAATTCTGATGGATTTCAGCTGGTTTCTTGGCTTTCTATGCCTTTTTGCACCCCTTTTTGCCCCGGACGGCAGTGGCTCAGGAGGTAGAGCAGGTCGTCCATTAACCACATGGTCGGCAGTTCGAATCCCGCTCTACCCAGATATCCTGCCGTTGTGTCCCTGGGCAAGACAACTTCACCCCAATTGTCCCTGGTGGGTTTGGAAGCGCCATGTTAGGCAGCATGCCACCATCAGTGTGTGAATGTGTGTGTTAATGGGTGGATAGCAGGATCTTTAAAGCGCTATGGTCATCAAGAGATGAAAAAAAGTGCTATATAAGTGAGTACCATTTACCATTTTTTCTTTGTGTGTTCAATACTTATTCCTTGTGTCATTCCACTTTATTAAATATAACTTGTTTTGTCAACACAGTTGCCTTGATTTCTTTGTATGTATGGATTACTTGGGTTGTTACTGATATCTGGTGAAAATCTCAGGTCAGTGGCTCCATCAGAAATATGTTTAATGAGAAAAATGTTGACGTGTTCAATACTTATTTTCCCCGCTGTAATTTGATATGATGAAATTATTCTCGCACACAGCAGGTTTTTCTGCTGTACGGGAGTCTACAAAGACTTGAAAATTTGTGTACCCCAACTCAGAACTGATGTGAGATTTGAGCGCACCATACGATAATGTTCAGACTGACATATATCGATCTGAGCATTAAAATGATCATATGACCACTTTTCTGTCTTACACACATTTGATAAATGAGGGCCACTGAACATTTTGTGGCAGGTAAGGATGTTTTTATTATATAATATGTCCTAGTATTCAAGTCCTAGCTTGATATTAAACATGTACGTGGGTGTTTACCAGTGACGGACCGTGTATTTTATAACTAGGCCTTCAGTGGTGATCTACCCGATTTAAGTGTCATTCATACCAAACACCATAAAAATAGCCTATAGGGCTGTCCACACAAAGCATATTAAAGATAACTTTAACTATAAAATTATAGTTTTAAAAACCTTTACCTTTTCATTGTAGAGCTCTGTTTCTCTGCGCACTCATTCGTTGAGCTTCAGATCCACTCTTGTTTCCCCAAAGATTTGAAAGCTGCTTATCCAGCTGGTAGCTATGCTTTGGTGCCTCGCTGTTGCCTTGGTTAAGGCCCTGTCACACCTGAACGATTTAGGCAGTGTTTGCAAAACGTATGAAAAATTTGGAGAATATGCTGGGATATCAGTTATGGCTCGGTTTTGTCTAAGTTAAGAGCATGCTGAAGCACGCTGGTATATGGCACAGTTCGCCGAGATCCTCTGAAAATTAAATTTCATCATGCTGAAAATTTTCCGACATATCCAGCGTATGATTGACAATGTCCCGCTTTCATGGAGCAAATGGCACATTTGCAGCATTGGTTCACAGGAAAAACCCGTACAAGCTCTCTGTATGCAGCGCATACGCACACACACACAGTTAAACACACAGGACCTGTCGGGGTTTTGTACATTTAACTAAAGTCTTTACGATCATCTGTCCTGTGTTTTTCTGATAGATATGCCAAAATGTCAGAACACCGGAGAAGGAGGATTCAATCACCTGATCGCCTGAAGCACAGAGCCAGTTGTTTGCTGTTGGCTGCATCTCCCAACAAAAGCACACTTAGGTATTACTGTATCTTGTTTTTGTTTTTTTTTCACTTTATTGAAAATAAACGTTTTTATCGCCATCAGTTTGCGTGCCTTTGAGGCAGGTTGTGACAACTGTTATCTGATGTTTCTGATGTTTCACATCAGCTGTTTTAGGCACGACTGACCTGGCAGATGTGACAGCTCTGCCAGGTAGGTCAAGCCCCCCACTGTGGTGTTTGGGGGGAAGAATCATCTTGGTTGAACAGAGATCATCTCTCGCACATCTAGGATTCATGGATCGGCAACGGCAGTTTGCCATGACTGCGCCATGCAGAAGTTATACTGTTGTTGTGCATAAGTTGTGAATATCAGCGACACGCTAAGCATTAGTTGGTTTAAGTTACTATTACTTAATTATACGTCCAAGTCGTTATGGATACGTGATGTATATGGCCAAAAGTGAAAATTTCAGCGTATCCCAGTGTTCTAGACCGATTTTTATACATTAGGCGAACGCTGCCTAAATCGTCATGGTGTGACAGTAGACAGCTCAAGTTTACAAACCCTGTTTGGCTCAAAGTATTTACTCCATCAGCTGCAAACAACAGGCATTTCCAGCAAGATAATTTGCAGCACTCTTCAGTGGCTGTAATCCAAGGATACCACTCGTTGCTAATATGGAAGTGACCTGCCTTTCCCTGGCTGAGAAAGGCCTGCTAGCTTCAGGGTTGACCGACCTCTCTTCACAATGACCAGCTTTTCTTGAAAAGTTCATCTGTAAAATTGATATTTTTTTTTTTAAATATCAGCGACCAAATCATTTTCCTCTCCCTGTCAGCCATTGTGGGTGGAAAAACAGCTATTACATTTAAACAGATACAGTATATTGTAGCTGCTTAAGCGAGTCCTAACACTGGCGTTTTGCTAGCTAGGATCCTCTGCAGCGTGGGTGGAAGAGTCTAACCATCCAGTCAAAAGACGTGAAAATGCCGACGTTCTGGGATGCCTTCTATGCGTAATCCTGGACGTACAGAAGACATCTGATTGGTTAAAGCAACAGGATAAGTTTAACAGTTAATTTAACCTACAGAGCCACACTGTTAATTCCCGGAGGCTCAAGGCAGATTTGCTTGACCCTGGCAACACAGATGGCTGAAATATGATTGGACAAAAAACTCTAACGTGCATTACACTACTGGAAGGAGTGCAACCAAGGGAAAAGCTACAAAATGAAGAGAATAGACTACTGGGAATAATTTAATGCAGCCTCATGGAACAAATATGTTGTAAAGGTTGTAAATGTAACTCTGATAGTGTTTAGGCCAGCAGAGAAGGTTTTGCTGGCCCTGAGGGTCCACCTATGGTGTTTACTACCCACTTCTGCAGACATCACTAAGATTTTTAATAAAAGTTAACATATTTCTGCTATACTGATTTTTTTTTTTTTTACAATGTTATATTACTGTATAAAATATTTGGATATGTAGACAGAGCTTACCTTGGCTGTAATGAACACCAGAGACTTGTCACAATGTTGCCTTAAATCTACAACAAAGCCAGCAAAGTACTGGTATCCATTTACACTTTTACATACTTCCAGTGTTTCTGCTGTATGAAGTGATTTTGAGTTAATTAGGTAGTGTTCAGTATCACGATAGAGCAGTTCCGAGATGCCGCTAGCATGTTGACACGATGTAAACAAACAATCAACCACGACATAAGAACAATGTTTCAGACCGTTCATAGATACAAGTCACACAACCCAAGTTTAAGAAGTTCTGCTGACTGGATTGTGCTAAAATCTCGTTTTAGTAATGCATTGGTGTGTATGGGGTAGCCATAGCAACATGAAACTTTTCACTCCTGAGGCCCCGGATCACTGCCGGAGGTCACGTGACTGCAAAACCTGAATTGAACCTTTGAAAACTTTAAATTTACAGACACCGTGTGGTTATCAAGTGAACTACAGCCTTTCTCAGAAATGACTGGCACAGAAGTGGCTGTAGTTCACTTAACAGCCACAAGCTCTAAGCCCAAAGTTTCCAAAAGGTCAATACACTATATTTCAAGATTTATTAACAAGACTTTTAAAGATCCCATTCACTGCACCTTTCCCACATTTTGACAGCTCCTGCAGGCCTTAAAGGCCTTAATGAAACATTTATGACATACTTTGATCAAATTGTCTTTAAATATTTAGTTATTGCAGCATTATAGTGAATCATCTTTTGCAGCCTTACAGCCTTACTCAGAACAGCTAGTTTCAGTACATGTCTCTTTAAATTCCCAGGCTAGAGGCTCCCATTCCCAGTCTTGGTCTTGGGATACTCTGCTCTCTGTCTGGTCTTGACTACAATACTACAAAATCTAAAGAAAATAATATAAACTGTGCTTGGTAAGCCAACTTCCTTGTAGCAATGTTAGCTCCGAAGCTAATGCCTTGGCTGGCCTCTGGTGTCTGGCTTGCAGACAAACAGCTAGGCTGGCCAATAATGGAGCAGCAGCACATTCCAAGACTGGGCTGACCTTTTCTTGACATAGAGGAAAAAAACCCCCAGAAGAGTTAAAACAACAAAACGGCTGTGTGTGGGGTTTTTTAAGAGAAGTGAGGGTTTTGATATTTTTTCAATAATCATGTAACCAATAAGCACATGTCAAATGTTTGAAACCTACAAAAACACAATTTTTCAGTGAATGGGAACTGTAAAACATGTTTTTCATTTACCCGGACGCCTCCCACATGAGGTGCTTCAGGCATGTCCCAGTGGGAGGAGACCCTGGGGCAGACCCAGGACAATGTTTCCCAGCTGGCCTGGGCACGCCTTGGTATCCTCCATGAAAAGCTGGAGATGGTGGCTGGGGAGAGGGAAGTCTGGTCTTCTTTGCTTAGACTACTGCCTCTGCAACCTGGACCCCAGAAAAGTGGTAGAAAATGGAAGGATGAATTTTAGATGAACAGGGGAATCAATGGCGACTGGGACCAAACTCAAGCAGCCACTTGAGAAAGTAGTTCATTTTCTTCCCAGTAACTTCAAGCTACCAGACCAGCTGAGGGACTGCAAACTGCAAATGCAAACCTCATGATGACACTTGGAAAATTGGAAAATATCAGTTGCCATTTGGTAACCATGGAAACCTAACTGACAGTGCCCTCCTTTATTCAGTAATTGTTGTTCACTGATTTTGATGCTGATGTTTCTTTATATGGGTGAAATTTAGTTCCCATGATCCCCGTCACCTCCATTAAGACATTTATCAGACTCAACACCACCTCCTCTCCCAAACCGTTTTTTAATCTTTCCTTGACAATGATAAATATGCTGAAATGTTAGAGGTGATTCCCCCCCCCCCCCCCCTCAAGCTTTTTACTCCTTCCAGCACAAGCTTTATCGGCCTGGAAAAATACTACCGCCTTCCTGTTTTTGTGCCATTAAGCAACCTTGAAGAATGTCCTGCCTGCTCTAACCTGGTTACACGCCATGAAAAATGAAGAAGAAACCAAGCACAATGCTGCCAGACCTCTTAGTCATTATAAGCCTTTTTAAAAGGCTACACACAAAACGGCAAACTGCTGTCAAACTAGTCTGCAACAACAGCCACATATAACAACCACTGACTAATTATTTGAATCTTAAGATGCAAGAGGCAACAATCCAATGAATAAAACCGTGGACAGAATAAATATTGTCTGGGAAAGAGACATGAGGGATAAGGACCTGTACTTATATAGCGCTTTTCTAGTCTCAAAGACCACTCAAAGCGCTTCACTAGTACTAACCCTCTATTCCAAGGGCCTATAGGAGACACTGTAGATATCTAGGGACAATTTAGAACAACCAGTTAACCTAACATGCATGTCTTTGGATTGTGGGAGGAAACTGGAGCCCCCGGAGTAAACCCACACAGCACAGGGAGAACATGCAAACTCCACACAGAAAGGTTCCTACATGAGGTAATATTAAGTCAGCTCTCAGTCACACACAAGAGATCCTTTGTGCAAAATGCTAACTTCTCTTTGCCTCGAGACCTTGTGAGATGATGTCAACAAAAGGCAAAAAATAATGCTTTGCCTTAACACGTGTGTGCGTAAAGTGAATAGTGCCACCTATCTGTTTGTGTGCAAATGTAGACAGGGCGAATGAGCGAGTAAGCATCTAAAATAATTTTTATTGCTCAAGACTGGCATCACAAAAACATCTTTCAGAATGGTGATGGAACATTCCTGGGACAGGAGGCTCAATGGGGGAAGGAAGGGCACATACACACAGAGTGACGCAAAGAGTCAGGGTTGTAGCGTGTGAACCGGAAATGGGCTCCTGTCTTGCCGGAGCCTGCAGACAAATTCAGGAGGCTCAGAGAGATCCGACCTGCAGATGTTCCCAGCCGTATTCCCAGCTCTGCCACGGAAATCTGCTCTCCGTCTGCGGCATCCTGGAGACGTTGCTCACCTCTTTTGACAGCAAAACACATCTGTGACACGACTGCATGTGTGCGTGTTATTGTGATTGATGACGATTCCACAATAGCACATGGACACACATGCACACGTACTCGCTAGATAACCCAGACTGAGTTGTTGTGTAATGGAAGGAAAGGCTTTGCGCAGCCAAAGTCAACACATGTTGTTCTGACCTGAACATAACAGGCCAGTCAGCTGGCTTTCAAACACACACACACACACACACACACACACCTCTTATTGCGTGTAATGAGTCCAAAACCCATCTCAACCAAAGTGCTTCAACTTTTTTTAAGTCTTCTTTTTAATCTTTGTAAATTAACTAAAAGAATGATCCACAAATTCTCGATTTCACCGTTAGCAGTCCCTGTTTGTGCAGGTGTACTTACATGGTTGTCGGAGGTCTGTATGGGGCTGAGGATAGGAGATCCTGTTGGGCTACAGAGCTCAGGGAAAGGGTTGGGTATCGCTGGCAGGGAGGCAGGACGCAGCTGATGCTCTGCCTGCAGGCACCTGCAGAGGGAGACACAGATTCATATCACGGCCTCAGCTGACCAGTGGGAGACTAAAAACACTGCACACATCTGATCAGTTTGTTTAAAAAGCAGCCAATGTATTTTTTGACCATAATGTGTCTAACCACACATCAGTGTGTGAATGTGTGTGTGAATGGGTGGATAGCAGGATCTGTAAAGCGCTTTGGTCATCAAGAGATGAGAATAAAAGCGCTATATAAGTGAATGCCATTTACCATTTACCCACTTGATAAAGAAAACAAAGCAAGAATGCTATGTTGTGATTTTGGTAAGATTAGGAGAAGCTTCTAAAACTGGTGCTGGCAAAACATTGATAAACTCAGAGCTGCTGAACCGAGGCATTGGACATTAAAGAGCCCCAATTGTGCACTTTTTCGACACATTGAAACAGCTCCCAAATTTGTTTGTTTACCTGCAACACGCTTTGGTCAAAACAACAATTAACAGTTTAATTATTGCAGTGTGATTTTACAGGTTTGGAAGGAGCTCTCCTCAAGCTGAGCTATTCTGTAGTGCACTGCTGTAATTGCTAATGAGCCCCATCTCACCACAACCTTGTTCTTTTGTAATTTCTCTGAGATTTTTGTTTTGACGGCGATGCTATGTTTGAGGATAATGTCAGCTTTGAGCTTTGGCTGTTAGACTGAGTAACATGCTAACAAACATTGGTTGATTATCAGAGCAGTCCCTCCAGGATTTTGCAGGATTTTTTTTTTCTATTGTTGCAGTAAGTTGCGAGGCTCTCTTTGGGAATTGCCTGAATCGCATATTGGCTCATGTCCAGCCTGGAGAGTCCCAACTTTAAAACTCACTGACAAGATGTAGTAGTGACTTTTACCTCTAAAGACATGCAAACTGTTACAACACTTGCTGTAATATTAGAATCACTTGCTTTTTGTGTGGTTTTACGGCGTTTCTGGGCGCACGCGCTCCCGAGACGGAGGTGCTTTCAGGCAGGCGGACGTTTTTCAACACAAACCCGGCACTTCATACACGCGGTCATTACGGAAACTCGAGAAGACGTTCACTGGTGGGCCGGGGGAGACGGATGAAGGAACAATGTGGGAAAACTCGCAGGTGAGTGTGTTTTTTTTAAATCCCACACTGTTCTTTGCTGATGTGTTTGGTATATTCTCACTGTAAACACAGAAGTGAGTGCGGTACAGCGCCGCATTTGATTGGTCAGACTGATGACATACACAACTGCGCACTACTGAGAGACAAATTTGATTGGCGAAACTGGCACAAGTTGACAACAATTGGCCAAAACTGCGGTAAAGTTGCGGTGATTGGACAAAATTCAAATTATGTCGGACCTACTGAAGTCGCGGGAATTGGTAGAATCACAACTTCACAAAATCCCGGAGGGTCTATCAGAGACACAGGAGCATGATTTGAGTGTTCAATAGCACATGACTGACTCCTGGGGTGTAAAAAGCACAGAAAAGACCCTGAATGAGTGAATGGTTTCCTCTGCAAATGGCAGCTACCCACTGCTAATTAAGGTGTCCAGTCCAGAGTACAGTAAACTATAACAAAATCTTTCTTCTCCTTCTTTCGGCTGCTCCCTTTAGGGGTTGCCACAACAGATCATTTGCCTCCATCTCACCCTATCCCTTGCATCTTCCTCTGTAACACCAACCCTCTCCATGTCCTCCTTCACTACATCCATGACTCTTCTCTGTAGTCTTCCTCTTTTCCTCCTGCCTGGCAGCTCCATCTTCAACATCCTTTGTCTAACATATCCACTATCCCTCCTCTGCACATGTCATCTCAGCCTTGCCTCTCTTATTTTGTCTCCAAACTGCTCAATTTGAGCTGTCCCTCTGATATACTCATTTCTAATCTTGTTCCTTCTAGTCACTCCCAAAGAAAATCTTAGCATCTTCAACTCTGCCACCTCCAGCTCTATTTCCTTTTTTGTCAGCGCCACGGTCTCCAAACCATACATTATCACAAGTCTCACTACCATCTTGTAAATCTTCCCTTTCACTCTTGCTGCTATGCTTCTGTCACAAATCTGTTACATTTGCCTCCTGAGCCTCCTTAGCTCGCTGCTTCTGGGCACAGAGTTATGTAGGCAATTCCTTGCAGGGCGGGTCCGAAACTGCTTCCCTGGGGCAGTATACCCGGGAGGCGGTAACTGTGATGAACAGGCCTCCTGTCGGTCACAGGCTAAGTTCCTGCAAGGGCCCGAGTTTCCAGCGGTATATCTGGTAGGGGAGGAGCTGGAGCCCCTTGGAGGTGCGCTGTGCTGGGCCCACCAGCGCGTGGACAAGTCCCGACAGCCACCAACTCCGCCCCACTGCCTTGTGGGTAAGCCTCTTTAGGCAAGGCTAAGGTAGTAAACCCTGTCAGAAAATCATGCTTCGGGAAGGACAGTCTCGGGAGCCTTGGACGGCATCTGCCCTAGGACCTTGGCCTATAACCAGGAACGTGACACGCCACCACGCTGAGCCAGTCCCCACCCAATGACGGGGGTCTGGCATGGCATTGTCGGCATTGTCAGTGTTGCCAGTCGTCGGTGTTGCCAATCGTCTTGGATTTCTCCTTGCCACTGGGCTTCAGCGCCGGTGGGTCAAGATGGTGGTGTTGGTGGATTGCGCAGCCCCCTCGTCACCTTAATCCCTTCACCGCGCAGGATCCCTCTTCCATTCATAGTTTTTATCTTTACCCTAGGAGAGATGGATGTCATCATCGACCCTGATGGACTTCCAAAGAGACAGAAAAGAGAAGAGAAGTCACAAATCACCCCTGACACTTGTCTCCACCACTCCACCCTGCCTGCACTCTCTTCTTCACCTCTCTTGTCCATTTTCCATTGCTTTGGATGGTTGACCCCAGGTATTTAAACTCATCTACTTTCACCATCTCTACTCCTTCCATCTTCACTGTTGCACCTGCCTTCATCTCATTCACTCTCATGTATTATGTCTTGCTTCTACTGACCTGCCACTCCTGACTTTCTCACACAGTAACAAACTTCTTCTCTTTTGGCACCCTATCATATGCTTTCTCTAGATCCACAAAGATACAGTGCAGCTCCTTCTGACCTTCTCTATATTTCTCCATCAGCACTCTTAGAGCAAACATTACATCTATAGCACTCTTTCTTGGCATGAAACCGTACTGCTGCTCACTGACTGTCACCTCTCCTCTTAACCTGGCTTCAACAACTCTTTCCCATATCTTCATAGTGTGACTGATCAACTTTATGCCTCTGTACTACAGCGCTGAGCATCATTCTTGTTCTTGAAAATTAGTATCAAAACACTTCTTCTCCATTCCTCAGGCATCCTCTCACTCTCCAAGACTGTGTTAAACAATCTGGTTAAAAAGTCCACTGCCATCTCTCCTAAACATCTCCATACCTCCATAGAGGTATGGAGATCATCTGGACCAACCGCCTTTCCATTCTTCATCCACTTCAAAGCTGCCCTCACTTCTGCCTTGCTAATCATCGGGATGTCCTTGTTCACCAGCTTTCCTTCTTCCGTCCTCCTCTCTCTTTTATTTTCTTTATTCATCAGCACTTCAAAGTACTCCTTCCACCTTCTCAACACATTCTCATCATTTGTTAGTACATTGCCATCTCTGTCCTTAATCAGCCTGCCCTGCTGTACATCTTTTCCAACTTGATCTCTCTGTCTATCCAATCGATACAACTCATTTTCTCCTTCCTTAGCGTTTAGCCTCTCATATAACTCACTACACGCCTTTTCCTTTGCCACCTTCTCTTTGCCATGTACCTAGATCCCAAATACTTCTGTCTACTTTCCTCATCTCCCTGACTATCCCAGCTTTTCTTTGCTAACCTCTTCCTTTGGATACTTTCCTGTACCTCCTCATTCCACCACCAAGTCTCCTTGTCTTCCTTCCTCTGTCCACTGGACATATCACATACCTTTCTACCCATTTCCCGTAGTAAACTATAACAAAATATGCTAAAATAATGCCAATATGCAAATATATAGAAAACAGATATAAATAGATGTCAAGCAGCTAGGCTAGCCTCTTTCAGTTTGTATGCAGCAGGTGGACCTTGAATTCGGCGAGAAAAGCAGGCCATGGTCGCTTAAACTAGCTTATGTTAACACAGTCAAAATGTAACAAAATGCCAGAATGGCACGAGATATATAAAATATAATCGACTATATATTATTGAATGAGCTGGTCCATGATGGTGACCACAATTTATAAAAAAGAACCATAAAATCCCCGGCTGCACTGATTCATGTCACTAACTAGCCATGCTAACAGTTCCGGTACCCGTCTCACAGAGATCTAAACTGACTAGAGTGCTCATCATTAGCCATCAGGCTAGTTTTAAGTGGCCAAGCGTGGACGCTGATGCTGATAAGAAACACAAACAAGCCATACAGCCACATAGGCATTAGGCATGTACTGCATTTTCATCATTTTGGCTAAAGAAGTTGAGTTTTATAAGAAATAAACAGCAACTGTCAGGTACAATTCCCATTTATGGTAGAAAATTAAGGAAAATAAAAAAAATATTCGGGTTTAACAATGTTATTAATTGATTTAAACACTTATGTGACTGTTTTGAGCACCCAAATATTGATATTTCAAGATTGTCTCCTGTGTATACAAGTGATTTTTAAAATGTTTTTCCTTTCTTCTTATATTCATATGCTTTTTATAGTAATGCTCATTCCCAGAACTGTAATTCTGAAGATGCCAAGTCCAAACACGAAGGGTAGGTACAATGGATATAAAAAGTCTACACACCCCTGTTCAAATGCCAGATTTTTGTCCATCCATCCATCCATCCATCCATCCATCCATCCATCCATCCATCCATCTTCTCTGGAGGTCTGGGTCATGGAGGAAGCAGCACAAGCAGAGAAACCCAGACTTCCCTCTCCCTGGCCACCTGTTCCAGCACTTCAGAGAGGACACATAGAAATTCCCAGGCAAGCTGGGAGACGTAGTCTCTCCAGAGTATCCTGGGTCTGCCCAAGGGTCTCCTCCCAGTGGGACGTGCCCAAACCACCTCAACTGGCTCCTTTTGATATGGAGGAGCAGCGGTTCTACTCTGAGCCTCTCTCGGATGACTGAGCTCCTCACCTTATCTCTAAAGCTGTGTTCACACCAAATGCAAACGGGCGGCGCAAATCCATAGAAAATCAATGGGAATACGTGAGTACGTGCAAATTTTCGTCAATGCGCGTTCGCGTCCGCTAGCTAGCTATGCGGACGTAGTAAAATTATCACCGTTGCAGAGTAAACTAGTTAGAAAATGAAACTCACTCACCGGGAGACAGGAGGATCTGGAACTCTTCAGCTGAATCGGGTTTTTGGAGTTATTTACCCACAGTTTCTGGCCACGGACGTCCTAGCAAGCTAGCTAGCAATGTAAACACGGGATCATCTGTGAAGCGTTGGAGGCTTGAGACATCATTTTCAGGTGAGCCCCCAGTCGGATAATGTAAACATAAGCATGACGTTATTTTGGGAATTTCCAGCAGCTTGAACACAGCTGCAGAAGTTTTAAATGGTAAATGGCATTCACTTACACTCACCGGCCACTTTATTAGGTACACCATGCTAGTAACGGGTTGGACCCCCTTTTGCCTTCAGAACTGCCTCAATTCTTCGTGGCATAGATTCAACAAGGTGCTGGAAGCATTCCTCAGAGAGTTTGGTCCATATTGACATGATGGCATCACACAGTTGGCGCAGATTTGTCGGCTGCACATCCATGATGCGAATCTCCCGTTCCACCACATCCCAAAGATGCTCTATTGGATTGAGATCTGGTGACTGTGGAGGCCATTTGAGTACAGTGAACTCATTGTCATGTTCAAGAAACCAGTCCGAGATGATTCCAGCTTTATGACATGGCGCATTATCCTGCTGAAAGTAGCCATCAGAAGTTGGGTACATTGTGGTCATAAAGGGATGGACATGGTCAGCAACAATACTCAGGTAGGCTGTAGCGTTGCAACGATGCTCAGTTGGTACCAAGGGGCCCAAAGAGTGCCAAGAAAATATTCCCCACACCATTACACCACCACCACCAGCCTGAACCATTGATACAAGGCAGGATGGATCCATGCTTTCATGTTGTTGACGCCAAATTCTGACCCTACCATCCGAATGTCACAGCAGAAATCGAGACTCATCAGACCAGGCAACGTTTTTCCAATATTCTATTGTCCAATTTCGATGAGCTTGTGCAAATTGTAGCCTCAGTTTCCTGTTCTTAGCTGAAAGGAGTGGCACCCGGCGTGGTCTTCTGCTGCTGTAGCCCATCTGCCTCAAAGTTCGACGTACTGTGCGTTCAGAGATGCTCTTCTGCCTACCTTGGTTGTAACGGGTGGTTATTTGAGTCACTGTTGCCTTTCTATCAGCTCGAACCAGTCTGGCCATTCTCCTCTGACCTCTGGCATCAACAAGGCATTTCCGCCCACAGAACTGCCGCTCACTGGATATTTTTTCTTTTTCGGACCATTCTCTGTAAACCCTAGAGATGGTTGTGCGTGAAAATCCCAGTAGATCAGCAGTTTCTGAAATACTCAGACCAGCCCTTCTGGCACCAACAACCATGCCACGTTCAAAGTCACTCAAATCACCTTTCTTCCCCATACTGATGCTCGGTTTGAACTGCAGGAGATTGTCTTGACCATGTCTACATGCCTAAATGCACTGAGTTGCCGCCATGTGATTGGCTGATTAGAAATTAAGTGTTAACGAGCAGTTGGACAGGTGTACCTAATAAAGTGGCCGGTGAGTGCTTATATAGCGCTTTTATTCTCATCTCTTGATGACCAAAACGCTTTACAGATCCTGCTATGCACCCATTCACACACACACATTCACACACTGATGGTGGCATGCTGCCTAACATGGCACTTCCACACCCACCAGGAGCAACTGGGGGTGAAGTGTCTTGCCCAGGGACACAACGGCAGGATATCTGGGGAGAGCGGGATTCGAACCGCCAACCATGTGGTTATTGGACGACCTGCTCTACCTCCTGTGCCACTGCCGTCCCGACAACTAAAGACAACTTAAAGTTGCTTTAAGTTGTTAAAGACAACTGCGCCTAGTCTTCAGCTCACTATTCATGTCTGTTGCCGTGTTTACATTGAGTTATAATGTATTCTTGCCGCACGAAAAATTTGCCTGTTCGCATTTGGTGTGAATGCACCTCAAGGGTGAGTCCAGCAATCCTACGGAGAAAGCTCATTTCAGCCGCTTGTATCTGTGATCTCATCGAGAGGTGATGTCCTCTCGGCGCCACACCAGTAGGCTGCCTTTTGCAACAGCGGCTCGATTCCGAGTTTTTTTTCCCTTCCTCTCTCTTTTGATCACTTTTTTTTTTCACCCCACTTATATCACGGACACACAGATCGTCCCAAATGTCTCCTGAGCCGGTGGACGGAGCCACTGTTTATAGCAGGATACGATACAACAGGGAAGAGCTGCTAGCATTTAACCGCCACCCGGTCCCACTGGAAAAACTCGACATACCGAGAGAATTGAGGCGAAAGCGTCGCGGCTGCCGGGCTGGAGTAAGGCGGAGGACAAAAAATATAAGGTACAGACCCTCCCTTCCATCTGTTGTCATGGGAAATGTACGGTCGATACTGGGAAAGTTAGATGAGCTAGCGGCTATCTCCCGTTATGATAGCACTTACCGGGAGTGCTCTCTCCTTTTGTTTACTGAGACGTGGCTAACTGAACTAGCAGCAGATGCTAACATTGAGCTGGAGGGTTTTCACATGATACGAGCTGACCGAACACCAGAGAGTGGCAAAGCTAGGGGCGGTGGAGTGATAATGTATGTTAACAACAACTGGTGCAGACCGGGACATATCACTGTTAAACAACGACACTGCAGCAAAGACATTGAGTTGCTAGCTGTTAGCATGAGGCCTACATATCTCCCGAGAGAACACTCACACGTGATCTGCATTGTTGTTTATGCAAATCCGGCGGCGAACGCTGGGACAGCGCGTGACGTCATCCATTCAGTAACCAGCAGGCTGCAGACAGAACACCCAGATGCTCTTCTCCTCATCTCAGGCGATTTCAACCACGTTTCACTGTCTCCCATTCTGCCCACTTTCACCCAGTATGTCACATGCCACACTAGAGACAATAAAACACTGGATTTGTTCTACGCAAACACTAAGGAGGCGTACACCTCATCACAACTCCCCCCACTTGGGAGATCGGATCACAACTTGGTTCATCTCCGACCGGTGTACAAACCCCTAGTGCACAGACAACCTCTGGCCATGCACACTGTGGAGTTATGGTCTGAGGAGACAATGGACACTCTAAAGGACTGTTTTGAAGCCACTGCCTGGAAGCAGCTCTGCGATCCACATGGTGAGGACATCGATGGCCTCATTCACACCTTCACGGGCTACCTCAGCTTCTGTGTGGACAAATCCGTTCCCACCAAGACCATACGGCGTCACTCAAACAACAAACCCTGGATCAACCCTGAGATAAAAACACTTCTGAGAGAGAAGAAGAGGATCTTCAGGTCGGGGAACAGGGAGATGCTGAAGTCCGTACAGAGGGAGCTGAGGAGAAAGATCAGAGAAGGCAAGGACAGCTTCAGGAAGAAGATGGAGGACAAGCTGCAACAGAGCAACATCAGCGGGGTCTGGAGAAACCTCAAAACCATCTCGGGGCTCCAGAATACCTCCCCCCAGGCCATGGGGGGCAGGGAGTGGGCGAACAACCTGAATCTGTTTTTCAATAGATTTGACCAACCGCCCTCCCCCCTGTCTGCACAACAACCACTGCTGCCTCTAAGATATCAAGTCCTGCTGCCCACTCCCCACTCCACCGACACCCCCCCCACTCCCAACACACAGCCCCCCATCCTGACCCTGACCAAGACCCAGGTGAGGACGGAGCTGAGGAAGATCAAGGCGAGGAAGGCGTCGGGACCGGACGGCATCAGCGCAAAGCTCCTCAAGTCCTGTGCAGACCAGCTGTGTGGGATTGTGACGTATATCTTCAACATGAGCCTGAAACTGGGGAGGGTACCACAGCTGTGGAAAACATCTTGTGTGGTACCTGTACCAAAAACTTCCCACCCCAAAGACCTGAACAGCTACAGACCGGTGGCCTTGACGTCCCACTTGATGAAGACCCTGGAGAGACTGCTCCTTGCTCATCTCCGCCCCCTGGTGGAACCAGCGATGGATCCACTCCAGTTCGCCTACCAGCATGGCATTGGGGTGGAGGATGCGGTGATCTTCCTCCTTCACCGTTCTCTGTCCCACCTGGAGAAGCCCGGGAATATGGTGAGGATCATGTTCTTTGACTTCTCCAGTGCTTTCAACACCATCCAACCGATGATCCTGAAGGACAAGCTGCTGCGCGCAGGGGTGGACCAGCACCTGTCATCATGGATCCTGGACTACCTCACGAACCGGCCTCAGTTTGTGAGAACCCGGGACTGTGTTTCCGACACGATCATCAGTAGCACGGGGGCCCCCCAGGGAACGGTGCTGGCTCCCTTCCTGTTCACTCTTTATACTGCGGACTTCTCACACAACACAACACATTGCCATCTACAGAAGTTCTCTGATGACTCTGCGATCGTTGGTCTCATCTCCAACGGAGATGAAGCTGAGTACAGAGGGCTTATCCAGGACTTTGTGGACTGGTGCCATCGGAACTGCCTCCAGATCAACGCGAGGAAAACTAAGGAGCTGGTGGTGAACTGCCGCAGGCATGGGCAGCCCCTCACAGCACCAGTAAATATACAGGGAACAGACATCGAGATGGTGACATCCTATAAGTACCTGGGTATTCATCTGAACAATAAACTAGACTGGTCACACAATACTGACGCACTCTACAAGAAGGGACAGCGCAGGCTGTTCCTGCTGAGGAGACTCAGGTCTTTTGGTGTACAAGGGGCGCTGCTGAAGTCATTCTATGACACGGTGGTGGCATCAGCCATCACTTTTGGAGTGGTCTGCTGGGGCAGTGGCATTACTGCAGCCGATAGGAAGAGACTGAACAAACTGATTAAGAAAGCTAGCTCTGTCCTGGGGCAGCGCCTTGATCCGATGGAGGAGATAGGAGAGAGAAGGACGGTGGCTAAACTGTCATCTCTGCTGGAGTCCGAGTTCCACCCTATGCAGGACATACTGGATGCACTGAGGAGCTCATTTAGCAGCAGACTACATCATCCCAGGTGCACAACCGAGAGGTTTCGTAGGTCC
Organism: Pholidichthys leucotaenia; assembly: GCA_020510985.1. NCBI lineage: Eukaryota > Metazoa > Chordata > Actinopteri > Cichliformes > Pholidichthyidae > Pholidichthys > Pholidichthys leucotaenia. Next base: position 174,336,212 of record CM035839.1, on the reverse strand, counting down.
TTCCTACCAACGGCTGTCAGACTGTACAACCTAAGCAGGGCTGCTCGCAGAGATAGCAAAAAGACGTAACAAACTAATAGTTTTTTTGAATGCAAAAGATGCAATAGACTTACACAATGGTCCTCTCCGGCATACAACTAGGCACATACCGGTCGCTATGGAGGGTGAGAATATGTATGGGCACATAATCATACCATGTAGGATAACTAAATAGACGGTTATGCTGTTTCATCCCACCTAGCAACAATGCTCTGCACTGTGTGTGTTTATATATTTACATATTTATTCCATCTAGCTACAATGCTCAGCACTGGGTGTGTTTATATTTATATATCTATATATTTATTCCATCTAGCTACAATGCTCCGCACTGTGTTTTTATATATCTACATATTATTCCATCTAGCTACATTGCTCCGCACTGTGTGTGTTTATATACTTGCATATTTATTCCACCTAGCTGCAATGCTCCGTACTGTGGGTGTTTATATATTTACATATTTAGTCCATCTAGCTACAATGCTCTGCACTGTGTGTTCATATATTCATATATTTATTCCATCCAGCTACAATGCTCTGCACTGTGTGTCTGTGTGTGTGTGTATATATATATTTTATAGTAATATGTACATATGTACAGTATATTAGCTGCTCTTGCTTGCTTGTTTTTTTTTCTTGCCTTCTGATTGTTGCTCTGAGTGTTGCTATCCCTGTGCTGTTGCAATCCTGGAATTTCCCCGTTGTGGGACTAATAAAGGCTTATCTTATCTTATCTTATTCTTTTGGTCATTACCCAAAGCTCATGACCATAGGTGAGGGTAGGAATGTAGATTGACCAGTAAATTGACAACTTTGCTTTAGAGCTCAGCTCCCTCTTCACTACAAAAGACCAGTACAACGTCTGCATCACTGCAGAGGCTGCTCCGATCCATATGTCAATCTCCCACTCCATTCTCCCCTCACTCGTGAATGAGACCCCGAGATATTTAAACTCCTCCACTTGGAGTAGGAGCTTGTCCCCAACCCAAAGAGGACAATCCACCTTTTTCCGGCTGAGGACCATGGACTCGGACTTGAAGGTACCGATTCTCATCCCAGCCGCTTCACACTCAGTAGCAAACCGTCCCAGCAAGACCTGTAGGTCATTGCTGGATGAAGCCAACAGGACAACATCATAAGCAAATAGCAGAAATGAGATCCTATGGTCACCAAGGATGACACCCTCCAATCCTTGGCTGTGCCTAGATATCCTGTCCATAAAAATTATGAACAGGATCGGCGACAAAGGGCAGCCCTGGCGGAGTCCAACTCTCACTGGCAAGGAGTTTGACTGGGTGTTGGCAATACGAACCAAACTCTCGCAACGGTCATATAGGGACCGGAAAGCTCGTAATAACAAGCCCGATACCCCATACTCCCACAGCACCCCCCACAAAAGACCACGAGGAACGCGATTGAATGCTTTCTCCAAGTCCACAAAACACATGTGGGCTGGTTGGGCAAACTCCCATGAACCCTCGAGGATTCTCGAGAGGGTAAAGAGCTGGTCTGTTGTGACACGGCCAGGACGAAAACCACATTGCTCCTCCTGAATCCAAGGTTCGACCAGAAGTTGAACTGTCCTCTCCAGTACCCTGGCGTAGACCTTCCCAGGGAGGCTGAGAAGTGTGATCCCCTAAAGTTGAAGCAAACCCTCTGGTCCCCCTTTATAAAAAGAGGAACCACCACCTGTGTTTGCCATGCCAAAGGCACTGTCCCCGACCTCCACGCAACATTGCAGAAGCGTGTCAACCATGACAACCCTACAACATCCAGGGCTTTGAGGTACCCGGGGCAAAACTTGTCCATACCCGGGACCCGGCCACCAAAGAGTTTTTTTAACCACTTCAGCGACTTCAATCCCTGTGATGAGTGAGTTGTTCCCCTCGTCCTCAAGCCCTGCTTCCTCTGTGGAAGGTGCATCAGTGGGATTGAGTAGATCCTTGAAGTATTCCTTCCACCGCTTGACGATATCCCCAGTCGAAGTCAGCAGCACCCTATCCGCACCATACACAGTGTGGACAGGGAGCTGCTCCTCCCTCCTGAGTCATCAGACAGTTTGCCTGAATCTCTTCAAGGTTGACCAAAAGTCTTGTTCCATGGCCTCACCATACTCCTAACACACCCGAGTTTTTGTGTCAGCAACCACCCGAGCTGCACTCCGCTTGGCCTGCAGGTACATCTCAGCTGCTTCAGGAGTCCCACAAGCCAACCAAGCTCGATAGGACTCCTTCTTCAGCTTGATGGCTCCTCTCACCACTGGTGTCCACCACTTGGTTCGGGGGTTGCCACCACAAGATGCACCAACAACCTCGCGGCCATAGCTCTGGGCAGCTGCTTCAACAATGGGGGTGGAGAACATAGCCCATTCAGACTCCACGTCTCCAGACTCCCTCGGAATGTGGTTGAAGTTCTTTCTGGAGATGGGAGTTGAAGACCTCCCAGACAGGGGCCTCAACCAGACGTTCCCAGCACACCCTCACTATACGTTTAGGTCTACCAGGTCTGAGTGGTGTCTGCCCCTGCCATCGGATCCAACTCACCACCAGGTGGTGTTGACAACTCTGCACCTCTCTTTACCCGAGTGTCCAAGACATGTGGTCGCAGGCCTGATGACATGATAACAAAATCGATCATCAACCTGCGACCTAGGGGGTCCTGGTGCCAGGTGCACATATGGACACCCTTATGCTTGAACATGGTGTTCATTATGGACAAACTGTGGTTAGCACAGAAGTCCAATAACTGAACAAGATACATAGATGCATACTTTATTTCGAACAAAAAAGTAAAAAAAAACCAAAACAAATGACAAGTGCAAAAAAAGTGACAGTATACAGTGCTCGAAAGGGAGAAGGAAGAAGTGAACACTTATTTACTCCAACTCCTCTTTTCCCTAAATACAACCCATGTGAAATATATACACATTACCTCATTTAAGACCACAAGTAGACAATTAACTATATTATGTATATTTTGTACATATCAACATTGATACCCATCCATCCCAACATACATACAGTCCTTACATCAAAACCCAGCCACCATTCCAGTGTCCCAGAGTGAGCATAGTGAATCGTACATATAAATACTACCCCTCTAGCATATATTCTTTCAGCAAATAATGTTTATACCTCTTTTTGAATTGATTTCTGTTTGTACATAGTTTCAGTTCCAGCTCCAGACTGTTCCACAAATCCACCCCACAGACAAATATGCACATACTTTCTTAGTTGTTCGTACTTTAGCTTTTGTAAAGTTTAAGTCTCCTCTCAAATTATAATCATTGTCTCTTTTTATGAATATTTTTTGTATATTAGTTGGGAGTTGATTATTAATGGCCCTGCACATTACTTGTGCTGTCTTAAATTTAACTAAATCCATTAACTTTATGACATGTGATTTTAAAAACAACGAGTTGGTATGGTCTCTATATCCAACATTATTTATTATCCTTATAGCTTTTTTTTTTTTGTAATGTGCATATTGGCTGTAGGTTGGTCCTGTAGGTGTTTCCCCAGACCTCTACACAGTAGTTAAGATATGGTAGAAACAGTGAATTGTACAGTAAGAACAATGATTTATAGTCCAAGATGTGTCTTGTTTTCCCCAGTATCACTATAGATTTTGCCAACTTGGCCTGGATGTGACTGATGTGAGGTTTCCAGCAGATTTTATTGTCTAACATCACCCCCAGAAACTTATTTTCCTGTACCGTTTCTATTCTGGTATCATCTATCGTTACCATTATTTCATGATTTATTTTATAATTTCCAAGCAACATAATCTTTGTTTTTTTCAGATTTAAAGAGAATTTATTTTTGTTGAACCACTGTGTTAACTTTTTCATTTCAGCTGTGACCACCTCTAAAACCTGCTGCAAATTCTCACCAGTGCAAAGGATATTTGTGTCATCCGAAAACAAAATAAATTTCAGAATTTTTGATACTTGACATACAGTATGTCATTTATATATAAGATAAAGAATTTGGGGCCCAAAACTGACCCCTGGGGCACACCACAAGAGATGTTCATGAAGGGTGATTTGTGCTCACCAATTTGTACAAATTGTTGTCTGTTACTTAAATAACTTTCCACCCAACTCAGTCCGACCCCTCTTATCCCATACCTTTCCAATTTCCTCAGTAAAATTCTGTGGTCGATGGTGTCAAAAGCTTTCTTTAAATCTATAAATACTCCTACAGCAAACTTTTTTTTATCTATACAACTAGTAATTTCTTCTATAAGTTCGATCAGTGCCAAAGATGTAGATTTATCTGCTCTAAAACCATACTGGCTGTCTGTAAGGAGGTTGTGTTTTTCAATGAAATCATCCAGTCTCTTAGTGAAGATTTTTTCAAGTATTTTGGAGAATTGTGACAGTAAAGAGACCGGCCTGTAATTTGTGAAATAATGACTGTCTCCTGTTTTGTATAGAGATATTACTTTTGCTATTTTCATTTTGTTTGGAAACTTACCAGTTTGAAATGACAGGTTACAGATGTGGGTGAGTGGTTTAACAATTCCTTCAATTACTTTTTTAACTATTGTCATGTCAATGTCATTCCAGTCAGTTGTTTTTTTGTTCTTAAATTTACTCTCAGTCTCAATAATTTCCTTTTCAGTTACTGCACCCAAAAAGATTGTGTTTGGATTTCTATCTTCTATTTCATTTACAGAACCACTGTTGTTTGTTTCTGTTGTCACTATTGATTTTGCTAATTCAGGACCAATGTTTACAAAAAATTTACTGAAACCTCGAACCACATCCTCCATATTATTTATCAAATTGTCATTTTCAATAAAATATTCTGGATAATTAGCATTCTTTGATCGGTTACAAATAATCCCATTGAGCACTTGCCATAGTCCTCTTAAGTTATTTTTATTATCCTCTAATATTCTGTTGTAGTATTCTTTCATACAAGTCCTCATTATATTAGTTAGCTTGTTTTTATATCTTTTATATTTGATCTCAGCCTGTACTGTTCTGCACTTAATGAATTGTTTATATAATGTATTCTTCTTTTTACATGCATTTAGTAACCCCTTGGTGACCCATGGAATATTTTTGTTTTGTTGTCTGTCACTGTATTGTTTTATAGGACAGTTTTTATTGTACAATGATTGAAATATTTGTAAAAATTTGTCATATGCTTTATTTATATCATTTTCGTCACAAACCATCTTCCAGTCTTGCATTAATAATTCCAACAACACTCGGGTTCAGATTGGGCAGGCCGTTCCTCCCAATCACGCCCCTCCAGGTTTCACTGTCACTGCCCACGTGTGCATTTAAGTGCCCCAGTAGGACAATGGAGTCTCCAAGAGAAGCACTCTCCAGCACCCCAGTCACAGACTCCAAAAAGGGTGGGTACTCTGAACCATCATTTGGTGCATAGGCACAAATGATGGTCAGGACCCGTTCCCAACCCGAAAACGCAGGGAAACTACCCTTTTGTACACCGGGAAGAACTCCAATGTCGAGGTAGCAAGGTGGGGAGATATAAGAATACCCACCCCTGCCCATCACCTCTCACCCAGGCCAACTCCAGAATAGGCCAAGCTCCAGCCCCTTTTCAGGAAACTGGTTCCAGAACCGGAGCTGTGCGTTGAGGTGAGCCCACCTATATCTAGCCAGTACCTCTCAACCTCATGCACCAGCTTCAACTACTTCCCCACCAGAGGTGACATTCCACATCCCAAAAGACAGTTTGGAAAGCCGGGGATTAGACCGCAAAAGTTTCTGCCTTCGCCTGCCACCTGATCCGCATTGGTTTCCAGGTTTATGTGATGTAAAAAAATAAGACCAAGATAAATCATTTCAAAACTTTTTCCACCATTCATGTGACCTATAACCTGTACAACCCAACTGAAAAACAAACCAAAATCAATTAAGGGGGAAAATTAAAAAATTACAATAACCTGGTTGCATAAATATGCACACCCTTAAACTAATACTTTGTTGTAGCACCTTTTATTACAGCACTCAGTCTTTTTGGGTAGGAGTCAATCAGCGTGGCGCATCTTGATGCGGAAATATTCACCCACTCTTTTTTGCAAGAACACTCCAAATCTGTCAGATTGCAAGGGCATCTCCTGTGCACAGCCCTCTTCAGATCACTCCACAGATGTTCGATCGGATTCAGGCCTGGACTCTGGCTGGGCCATTCCAAAACCTTAATCTTCTTCTGGTGAAGCCATTCTTTTGTTGATTTAGATATGTGCTTTGGGTCATTGTTGTGCTGAAAGATGAAGTTCCTCTTCATCTTCCACTTTTTAGCAGAAGCCTGAAGGTTTTGTGCCAACACTGATTGGTATTTGGAACGGTTCATAATTCCTGCCAACTTGACTAAGGCCCCAGTTCCAGATGAAGAAAAACAGGCCCAAAACATGATGCTGCCACCACTATGCTTCACTGTAGGTATGGTGTCCTTTTGGTGATGAGCTTTGTTATGTTTGCACCAAAGATACCTTTTGGAATTATGACCAAAAAGTTCAACCTTGTTTTCATCGGATCATAACACATTTTCCCACATGTGTTTGGGAGATTTCAAATGTGTTTTTGCAAAATGTGGCTGGGCTTGGATGTTTTTCTTCGTAAGATAAGGCTTCCATCTTGCCACCCTACCCCACAGCGCAGACATACAGTATGAAGAAGACGGGAGATTGTTGTCACATGTACTAAATAGCCAGTACTTGCCAAAAATTCCTGCAGCTCCTTCAATGTTGCCGTTGGCCTCTTGGCAGCCTCCCTGACCAGTTTAATTCTCGTCTTTTCATCAATTTTGAAGGGATGTCCAATTCTTGGTAATGTCTCTTCTTCTTCTTCTTCTTCTCCTTCTTCTAACACCAAACCTCTCCATGTCCTCTTTCACTACATCCCTGAATCTTCTCTGTGGTCTTCCTCTTTTCCTCCTGCCTGGCAGCTCCATCTTCAACATCCTTTGTCCAATATATCCACTGCCCCTCCTCTGCACATGCCCAAACCATCTCAACCTTGCCTCTCTTAGTTTGTTTCCAAACCGCTCAACCTGAGCTGTCCCTCTGATATACTCATTTCTAATCCTTTCTCTCCTAGTCACTCCTAAAGAAAATCTTAGCATCTTCAGCTCTGCCACCTCCAACTCTACCTCCTGTCTTTTTGTCAGTGCCACCATCTCCAAACCATACATCACAGCAGTCATCACTACCGTCTTGTAAATCTTCCCTTTCACTCTTGCTGCTATCCTTCTGTCACAAATCACCCCAACAATCATCTCTACCCACTCCACCCTCCCTGCACTCTCTTCTTCACTTTCTCTTGTGCATTTTCCTTTACTTTGGATGGGTGACCCCAGGTATTTAAACTCATCTACTTTCACTACCTCTACTCCTTCCATCTTCACCGTTTCACCTGCCTCCTTCTCATTCACACTCATGTATTTTGTCTTTCTTCTACTGACCTACCACTCCTGACTTTCTCATACAGTACCACTGTGGAGAAAGGAGGCAGACGAGGCAATGAGCTGGACGACAGAGAAACTTTATTCTTTCTCCAACATGAAGTACAGCAACCAGCGATACCGGGTCTTTGTGCATTCCACTTTTATCTTTTTATTTCCATGCATCGAGACCGGAACTTCTGACCATAAAACATTGTTGTTTGAACAAAGGAAAGTGTGGCACATTAACATGACATTACACCGGGGCCGCTCTTACACCCTTCTACCCTCAGCGGCTCCGGTAGCTCTCACTCTCCCCGGGGGGTGCACAGACCCAACAGTCCCATCTGATACCCCCGGTGACACCTCTTCCTTCGGTCTATTGTTCCCCCTTCCCCCACCCTCTCTGGGTGGAGAAACCCCCACCGTGCCCCCACACCACACTGCCTCTCTTGGCACCTTAGCATATGCTTTCTTTAGATCCATAAAGGCACAGTGCAACTCCTTCTGACCTTCTCTATACTTCTCTATCAACACTCTTAAAGCAAACATTGCATCTGCAGTACTCTTTCTTGGCATGAAACCATACTGCTGCTCAATGATTGTCACCTCTCCTCTTAACCTGGCTTCAACAACTCTTTCCTATATCTTCATAGTGTGGCTGATCAACTTGATGCCTCTGTAGTTACTCCTAAACATCTCCATACCTTCACAGGTATGTCATCTGGACCAACCGCCTTTCCATTCTTCATTCTCTTCAAAGCTGTTCTCCCTTCTGCCTTACTAATCCTCAGGACTTCCTTGTTCCCTATCTTTCCTTCATCCATCCTCCTCTCTCTCATTTTCTTACTTTCTGTGGCTGTGCCGCAGGTGTAGTGTAGCCGACTACTCATCGGAGGATCAGGGGTTAGATTCCTGCTCTGTCTGTAGTCTGCATGTCAAAGTGTCCTTGAGCAAAACACTGAACGCCCAGTTGCTCCTGTTGGGTCAGGCCAGCATCTGTGCATGGCAGCTCCACCGCCATCAGTGTGTGAATGTGTGTGTGAATGGGTGAATAGCAGGATCTGTAAAGTGCTTTAGTCATCCAGAGATGAGAAAAAGAGCTATATAAGTGCACGCCATTTACCATTTCTTTATTCATCAGCTCGTCAAAGTACTCCTTCCACCTTCTCAACACACTCTCGTAATTTGTTAGTACATTACCATTTCTGTTCTTACCATTTCTGTTCTTGCTTTAAAACTCAGTTTAGAGCTGGCGTTTTGAGCTGTTGCTTTGTCACTACCGCTGGAGAGTGAACCTGCTCGTGTGAAAAAAGGGAGAAATTGCCAGTCTCATAATTTAATATTGTAGTGGCTGGTGAAGAATTTCATCAGTCCCCTCACACTCTGGGAGAACAAAGGGATTTCTCCCACGTGTTTTTTTTTTTTTCCCCCCTACGATCACAATCAACGTACATCAGCCGGGATCATGGGTCCCAAGAAAGCTCAGCAGACTGAGGAGGTGGACGATATTAAAAGATCGCGGGACTTCTTGGCTGAAGAGATTTCTGCTGTTAAGCTGCAGCAAAAAAACATTCTGGACCTGGTCGAGGAGGTGAAAGCGCTGCGGATCCAGAACGCCGAGAAGGACAAGAGGCTGGCATATCTGGAGAGCAGAGTGTCGGAATTGGAGCATAACACCCGGGTGAACGACGTGATCATCACGAGGCTCCACATTAAACCCCGATCGTACGCACGAGCGGTGGCCGCGGACAGCGGAGGGAGGCTCGATGCGCTGGAAGACGAATCGGCGGAGCAACAAGTGGCGGCCTTCATGCAGTCCAAAGGAATCCAGCTGGACTGTAACACCATCGAGGCCTGCCACCCTCTGCCCAGGAAAAACGGCAACAAACCGACTGTCATCATGAGGTTTGTCAACAGAAAACACAAGACTGCGCTACTAAAACAAGGTAGGAAACTGAAAGGAACAAACATTTACATAAACGAGCACCTCACAAAAGAAAATGCAGAAATAGCCAGAAAAGCAAGATACCTGAGAAAGCAAAAAAAGATTCAAAACACCTGGACATCAAACTGTAAAATATACATCAAATTAAACGGATCACCTGAAGAAGCCAAGGTCATTAACATCCGTAATATTATGGAACTGGACAAATATCAATGAATGTTATGAACTGGAGTCACAGCAACAAGAGACAATTGTAGGACACTGAAGGGATATACTCATCTGCTACAAGACATTTAATAACATGAAACAAAAGATCAACAAACAGGAACAACAGGAACTGAAAGTTTTTGAATATACAGATCACAACCCACAGGATGTAGAATATAACATAGACCCTGATAATTTATTTAGCTCCATCAATAATAACCGTAGTTACTACACGGATGAACAGTTTAACACAATGATCACATCTGATTTCAATATTTCTATGATCCACTTCAACAGCAGAAGTCTCTATGCCAACTTTAATAACATTAAAGATTATTTACATCAGTTTAAAGAGCCATTCAATATTGTGGCAATATCAGAGACGTGGCTCAGTGAAGAGAAAGGAGTGGATTTTACCATGGATGGCTATGAATTAAATTATATAAATAGAAAAGTGAAAAAAGGAGGAGGAGGAGTTGCAATTTATGTTGACAAGAGCTTGAAATACAAGGTTGTTGAAAATCTGTCAGTAACTGTGGATGATTTATTTGAATTTATTACAATAGAAATCTGTCTGGACAATGTGAAGAATATAGTAGTGAGCTGTGTATATAGAACACCTGGATCAAACATTGACTTATTTAAGGACTGGATGGAAAAAATGTATGCAAAACTAACTCAAAGTTATGTTCATCTGTGGGGATTTCAATATAGATCTGATGAATTCAAAACAACATAGTTTGACAAAACAATTTATCAACACAATGTACAGTATGGGCTTACATCCAACAATTACCGGACCTAGCAGAATCATGTCAAACAGTGCCACACTAATAGATAACATATTTACAAACATTATGGAAAATAATATCAGGAGTGGGCTTTTATTGAATGATATCAGTGACCACCTGCCGATTTTTGTTGTCTATCAATGTGATTATAGGAAGAAAAAGTATACCAAAAATATTAACTATAAAAGAATAAGAACAGAAGAATCAATGTATTTACTGACAAAGGAATTATTAATACAAGATTGGAAGATAGTTTATGATGAAAATGATATAAATAAAGCATATGATAAATTTTTACAAATATTTCAATCGTACAATAAAAACTGTCCTATAAAACAATACAGTGACAGACAACAAAAGAAAAATATTCCTTGTGTCACCAAGGGGTTAATAAATGCATGTAAAAAGAAGAATACATTATATAAACAATTCATTAAGTGCAGAATGGTACCGGCTGAGATCAAATATAAAAGATAAAAAAATAAGCTTACTAATATAATGAGGACCTGTAAGAAAGAATATTACAACAGAATATTAGAGGATAATAAAAATAACTTAAGAGGAATATGGCAAGTACTCAATGGGATTATTAGTAATCGACCTAAGAATGCTAATTATCCAGAATATTTTATTGAAAATGGCAATTTGATAAATAATATGGAGAATGTGGTCAGTGGTTTCAATAATTTTTTTGTAAACATTGGTCCTGAATTAGCAAAATCAATAGTGACAACAGAAACAAACAACAGTGGTTCTGTAAATGAAATAGAAGATAGAAATCCAAACACAATCTTTTTGGGAGCAGTTACTGAAAAGGAAATTATTGAGACTGTGAGTAAATTTATGAACAAAAAATCAACGGACTGGAATGAAATTGACAATAGTAAAAAAAGTAATTGAAGGAATTGTTAAGCCACTCACCCACATCTGTAACCTGTCATTTCAAACTGGTAAAATTTCCAAACAAAATGAAAATAGCAAAAGTAATACCACTATACAAAACAGGAGACAGTCATTGTTTCACAATTTACAGGCCGGTCTCTTTACTCTCACAATTCTCCAAAATACTTGAAAAAAATCTTCACTAAGAGACTGGATGATTTCATTGAAAAACACAACCTCCTTACAGCCAGTATGGTTTTAGAGCAGATAAATCTACATCTTTAGCACTGATCGAACTTATAGAAGAAATTACTAGTTGTATAGATAAAAAAAAAAAGTTTGCTGTAGGAGTATTTATAGATTTAAAGAAAGCTTTTGACACCATTGACCACAGAATACTACTAAGGAAACTGGAAAGGTATGGGATAAGAGGGGTCGGACTGAGTTGGGTGGAAAGTTATTTAAGTAACAGACAACAATTTGTACAAATTGGTGAGCACAAATCACCCTTCATGGACATCACTTGTGGTGTTCCCCAGGGGTCAGTTTTGGGACCCAAACTCTTTATTTTGTATATAAATGACATATGCCAAGTATCAAAAATTCTGAAATTTATTTTGTTTGCGGATGACACAAATATCCTTTGCACTGGTGAGAATTTGCAGCAGGTTTTAGAGGTGGTCACAACTGAAATGAAAAAGTTAACGCAGTGGTTCAACAAAAATAAATTATCTCTAAATCTAAAAAAAACAAAGACTATGTTGTTTGGAAATTATAAAATAAATCATGAAATAATGGTAACGATAGATGATGGAAACAGTACGGGAAAATAAGTTTCTGGGGGTGACGCTAGACAATAAAATCTGCTGGAAACTTCACATCAATCACATCCGGGCCAAGCTGGCAAAATGTATAGGCATACTGGGGAAGACAAGACACATTTTGGACTATAAATCATTGGTCTTACTGTACAATTCACTGTTTCTACCTTATCTTAACTACTGTGCAGAAGTCTGGGGAAACACCTACAAGACCAACCTACAGCCAATATGCACATTACAAAAAAGAGCTATAAGGATAATAAATAATGTAGGATATAGAGACCATACCAATTCGTTGTTTTTAAAGTCACATGTCATAAAGTACATCGATTTAGTTAAATTTAAGACAGCACAAGTCATGTACAGGGCAATTATTAATCAACTCCCAACTAATATACAAAAAATATTGAAAAAAAGAGACAATGATGATAATTTGAGAGGAGACTTAAACTTTACAAAACCCAAGATACGAACAACCAAGAAAAGTATGTGCATATCTGTCTGTGGGGTGGATTTGTGGAACAGTCTGGAGCCGGAACTGAAACTATGTACAAACAGAAATCAATTCAAAAAGAGGTATAAACATTATTTGCTGAAAGGATATATGTTAGAAGGGTAGTATTTATATGTACGATTCACTATGCTCACTCTGGGACACTATGGAATGGTGGGTGGGACGGCACTGTGTATATCTGTGTTGTTTGAGGCTGGTTTTGATGTATGGACATCAATGTATGTTAGGATGGATGGGTGTTAATGTTGATATGTACAAAATACAGTTAATTGTTTACTTAGGGTCTTAAATGTGGTAATTTGTATATAATTCACATGGGTGTATTTATGGAAAAGAGGAGATGGAATTAAGTGTTCACTTCTTCCTTCTCCCTTTCGAACACTGTATACTGCTACTTTATTGCATTTGTCATTTGTTTTGACTTTGTTACACTTTTTTGTTCGAAATAAAGTATCTATCTATCTATCTATCTATCTAATCAGCCTAACCTGCTGTACATCCTTTCCAGCTCGATTTCTCTGTCTAACCAATCAATACAAGTCCTTTCCTCCTTTCTTAATGTCCAGCCTCTCACACAACACACTATATGCCCTTTCCTTTGCCACTTCTCTCTTTCCCATGTGCCTAGACTCCAAATACTCCCGTCTACTTTCTTCATCTCCCTGACTATTCACTTTTTCTTTGCTAGCCTCTTCCTTTGAATACTTTCTTGTACCTCCTCATTCCACCACCAAGTCTCATTGTCTTCCTTCCTCTGTCCACTGGATACACCATATATGTTTATACCCATTTCCCTCAATATTTTTGCTGTACTTTCCTAGTCATCTGGTAATTCTTCCCTATCACCTAGAGCCTGTATCAACTCCTTCCTGAACTCTGTGCGACCTTCTTCCTTCTGTAACTCCCCCCACTTAATCTTTGGCTCTGCCTTCACAGTTTTCCTCTTCTTGCTTTGCAAAGTCATCCTACAGACTACCATCCGATGCTGTCTCGCTACATTCTCCCTTGCCACCACCTTGCAGTCTCCTATCTCTTTCAGATTTCTCCTTCTGCATAAGATGTAGTTCACCTGTGTACACCTTCATCCACTTTTGTAAGTCACCCTATGTTCCTCTTTTCTTGAAGTATGTTATGTGTTCGATCCGATGCTGTCTCGCTACATTCTCCCTTGCCACCACCTTGCAGTCTCCTATCTCTTTCAGATTTCTCCTTCTGCATAAGATGTAGTTCACCTGTGTACACCTTCATCCACTTTTGTAAGTCACCCTATGTTCCTCTCTTCTTGAAGTATGTTATGTGTTCGCCACAGCCATTTCCATCCCTTTAGCAAAATCCACAACCATCTGTCCTTCCACATTTCTCTCCTTAAGACCATACCTACCCAGAACCTCCTCATCGCCTCTGTTCCCGTCACCTACATGTCCATTAAAGTTCACTCCAATCACCACTGTCTCCCCCCGGGGACACTTTCTACCACTTCATCCAACTTACTCTAGAATTCCTCTTTCTCTTCTACCTGACATCCAACTTGTGGGGCATACGCACTGACAACATTCAACATCACACCTTTGACTTCTAGCTTCAAACTCATGATTCTGTCTGACTCCAGCTTTACCCCCTGAACACTCTTCACATACTCTTCCTTCAAGATTACTCCTACTCCATTTCCTTTCCCATCTACACCATGGAAGAACAGTTTAAATCCACCTCCATTGCTCCTAGCCTTGCTTCCCCTCCATCTGGTTTCTTGAACACACAGTATATCTACCTTTCTTCTCTCCATCATATTAGCCAACTCTCTGCCTTTACCAGTCATAGTCCCTACATTTAACGTCCCTACTCTCACCTCCACACTTCTACCTTTCCTTTTCTCTCTCTCCCTCCTAACACGCCTTCCCCCTCTCCTCCTCCTTGATCTTCAACCAACAGTTGCCCCATTTCCACCAGCACCCTGTCGGTTAACAGCACCAGTGGTGGTCATTGCTAACCCAGGCCTCGACCAATCCAGTATGAAAGTCTCATTCGTCATGATCCGCATGTTTGATTTGGCCAAGGTTTTATGTCGGATGCCCTTCCTGACACAACCCTCCCCATTTACCCGGGCTTGGGACCGGCACTGGGAGTACACTAGGCTTGTGCACCCCTTGTGGCTGGGATAGTTCTTGGTAATGTCACTGTTGTGCCATATTTTTTCCACTTGATGATGTCTTCAGTGTGTTCCATGGTATATTTAATGCCTTGGAAATTCTTTTGTACCCTTCTCCTGACTGATACCTTTGAACAATGAGATCCCTCTGATACTTTGGAAGCACTCTGCAGACTATGGCTTGTGCTGTAAGATGTGACTACAAAAATGTCAGGAAAAGCCTACCTATGCACATTCCTCTTCAGATCACCCCACAGATGTTCGATTGGATTCAGGTCTGGACTCTGGCTGGGCCATTTCAAAACCTTAATTTTCTTCTGATGAAACCATTCTTTTGTTGATTTGGATGTGTGCTTTGGGTCACTGTCATGCTGAAAGATTAAGTTCCTCTTCATCTTCAGCTTTCTAGCAGAAGCCTGAAGGTTTTGTGCCAACACTGACTGGTATTTGGAACTGTTCATAATTCCCTCCACCTTGATTAAGACTCAGCATCAACTGAAGAAAAACAGCCCCAAAGCATGATGCTTCCACCACCATGCTTCATTGTAGGTATGGTGTCCTTTTGGTGATGATCAGTGTTGTGTTTGCACCAAATACAGTGGGGCAAAAAAGTATTTAGTCAGCCACCAATTGTGCAAGTTCTCCCACTGAAAAGATGAGAGAGGTCTCCAATTTTCATCATAGGTATACCTCAACTATGAGAGACAAAATGAGAAAAAAAAATCCAGAAAATCACATTGAAGGATTTTTAATGAATTAATTGGTAAATTCCTCAGTAAAATAAGTATTTGGTCACCTACAAACAAGCAAGATTTCTGGCTCTCACGGACCTGTAACTTCTTCTTTAAGAGGCTCCTCTGTCCTCCACTCGTTACCTGTATTAATGGCACCTGTTTGAACTTGTTATCAGTATAAAAGACACCTGTCTACAACCTCAAACAGTCAGACTCCAAACTCCACTATGGCCAAGACCAAAGAGCTGTCAAAGGACACCAGAAACAAAATTGTAGGCCTGCACCAGGCTGGGAAGACTGAATCTGCAATAGGTAAGCAGCTTGGTGTGAAGAAATCAGCTGTGGGAGCAATTATTAGAAGATGGAAGACATACAAGACCACTGATAATCTCCCTCGATCTGGGGCTCCACGCAAGATCTCACCCCCTAGGGTCAAAATGATCACGAGAACGGTGAGCAAAAATCCCAGAACCACATGGGGGGACCTAGTGAATGACCTGCAGAGAGCTGGGACCAAAGTAACAAAGGCTACATCAGAAACACACTACGCCGCCAGGGACTCAAATCCTGCAGTGCCAGACGTGTCCCCCTGCTTAAGCCAGTACATGTCCAGGCCCGTCTGAAGTTCGCTAGAGAGCATTTGGATGATCCAGAAGAGGATTGGGAGAATGTCATATGGTCAGATGAAAACAAAATACAACTTTTTGGTAAAAACTCAACTTGTCGTGTTTGGAGGAGAAAGAACACCATACCTACTGTGAAGTATGGGGGTGGAAACATCATACTTTGGGGCTGTTTTTCTGCAAAGGGACCAGGACGACTGATCCGTGTAAAGGAAAGAATGAATGGGGCCATGTACCGTGAGATTTTGAGTGAAAACCTCCTTCCACCAGCAAGGGCATTGAAGATGAAACGTGGCTGGGTCTTTCAGCATGACAATGATCCCAAACACATTGCCCGGGCAACGAAGGAGTGGCTTCGTAAGAAGTATTTCAAGGTCCTGGAGTGGCCTAGCCAGTCTCCAGATCTCAACCCCATAGAAAAACTTTGGAGGGAGTATCCAACTTGGAGGGAGTATCCAACTCCGTATCCAACTTACGGAGCGGAACTTTCCAGACTCCCTGGTTATTGTGTTGGGCGATTTTAACCAGAGCAATCTGAGTCACGAGCTCCCCCGCTACAAACAGTTTATTAAATGTCCAACCAGAGGAAATAACACGCTGGATCACTGTTACACTACAGTGAAAGACGCATATCGCGCTGTTCCCCGCGCTGCGCTGGGTCTATCTGATCACGTGATGGTCCACCTCATCCCCACATACAGACAAAGACTGAAACTCACTAAACCTGTTGTGACCACTACAAAGAAATTGACCAGTGAAGCTGGAGAGAAACTGAACACATGCATGGAAATAACTGACTGGGGCATGTTTAAAAGAGCCACACATGATCTTAATGAGTACACAGACACTGTGAACTCATATATCAACTTCTGTGAGGAGGACATTCTCCCATCGCGCACCAGGGTGAGATATTCTAATGACAAGCCCTGGTTCACAGCTAAGCTCAGACGGATCAGGAAAGAGAAGGAAGCAGCGTTGAAAAGTGGAGACAGGGACTGCTACAGAGAGGTCAAATATCGGTTTAACAGAGAGCTGAGGAGAGCTAAATCTGTGTATTCTGAGAGACTCCAGCAGCAGTTCACTGCTAATGACTCGGCTTCTGTGTGGAGAGGACTGAGGCAAATCACCAACTATCGGCCTCAGGCTTCTAAAGGTCAGGATGACAAAGCCCTTTGTCAAAAACTGTCCCAACATTACGCCCGTTTTGACACCTCGTCAGCTGTGTCCAACTCACCCACTCCACCCAGCTCCACTGCCTCCTCAGCCCCTAATTCATCAAAAGCGGTCCCCCCCCCCTCCTCCTCCTCCTCCCCCCCTCCCCTTGTCATCAGTGAGCAGGACGTGCATAGACAGTTCTCCAGACTGAACCCGCGCAAGGCCCCCGGGCCGGACGGTGTGTCTCCCTCCACCCTGAGACACTGTGCGAAAGAGCTGGCTCCTGTCTTCACAGACATTTTTAACACCTCCCTTAAGCAATGTCACGTGCCGACCTGCCTCAAATCCTCCACCATCATCCCTGTCCCCAAGAAGCCACGGATTACTGGACTTAACGACTACAGACCTGTAGCGCTCACCTCTGTAGTCATGAAGTCCTTTGAGCGCCTGGTCCTGTCTCACCTCAAGTCCATCACCACACCCCTCCTAGACCTGCTGCAGTTTGCCTACCGTGCTAACAGGTCTGTGGACGACGCAGTCAACCTGGCCCTCCACTCCATCCTGCAGCACCTGGACTCCCCGGGAACCTACGCCAGGATTCTGTTTGTGGACTTCAGCTCCGCATTCAACACCATCCGCCCCGATCTGCTCCAGGACAAGCTGTCCCTGCTCAACGTGCCTGACTCCCTCTGCAGGTGGATCACCGACTTCCTGACGGACCAGAGACAGCATGTGCGGCTGGGGAAGTCTGTCTCAGACTCTGTTAGCATCAGCATTGGATCACCCCAGGGCTGTGTACTTTCCCCCCTACTCTTCTCCCTTTATACCAACTCCTGCACCTCCTCCCACCAGTCTGTTAAGCTGATTAAGTTTGCGGACGACACCACCCTCATCGGGCTCATCTCCAACGGCGACGAGTCCGCCTACAGGGAAGAGGTGGCCCAGCTGGTGCCCTGGTGCAGCCACAACAACCTGCAGCTGAATGCTCTGAAGACAGCGGAGATGACTGTGGACTTCAGGAAAGTCACAACCCCCCTGCCCCCCCTCACCATCACAGGCTCTCCCATCACCATTGCAGATTCCTTCCGCTTCTTGGGCACCACCATCACCCGTGACCTCAAATGGGAGCCAACCATCAGCTCCCTCATCAAAAAGGCCCAGCAGAGGATGTTCTTTCTGCGGCAGCTGAGGAAGCTCAAGCTACCCACCAAGATGTTAGTGCAGTTCTACACGGCCATCATCGAGTCCATCCTCACCTCCTCCATAACTGTGTGGTATGCAGGAGCCACTGCCAGGGACAGACTAAGGCTGCAGCGCGTCGTGCGCACTGCTGAGAAGGTGATAGGCTGCGAGCTCCCATCTCTCCAGGACCTGTACATCTCCAGGACCCGGAGGCGTGCTGGCCGGATCATAGCCGATCCTTCACATCCTGGTCACGTACTGTTTGCTCCCCTCCCCTCAGGTAGAAGACTTCGGTCCATTCGGACTAAAACCTCCCGGCACATGAACAGCTTTTTCCCCTCTGCCATCAGACTGCTGAACATTAAGTGACTTTTTGACTCTCGTGCACTATATACAGCAGCTCAACCAGACTCACGTCATTCATCACTGTTTTCTGTTGCATTATCAACTGCACTATGTGGTACTTCACATTATCTGCTACTTGCTAATTTTTTAAAACTGCCTTGACTAGTACTACTCATTATTACTAGTATTGTTATTATTATTATTATCATTATTACTTATTATTACTTATTTTTCTACACTTATTGCACGTTTTCAGTCCTTTAGTTTTTTAGTTTATCTCTTTTTCTCATCATGTTTTTAATGTTGCAGCATGGCATCGAGACAAATTCCTAGTTTGTGTACTACATGAACAATGGCAATAAATCTGATTCTGATTCTGATTCTGATTCTGAGGGAATTGAAAGTCTGTGCTGCCCACCGACAGCCCCAAAACATCACTGCTCTAGAGGAGATCTGCATGGAGGAATGGGCAAAAATACCAGCAACAGTGTGTGAAAACCTTGTGAAAACTTACAGAAAAAGTTTGACCTCGGTCATTGTCAACAAAGGGTATATAACAAAGTATTGAGATGAACTTTTGTTATTGACCAAATACTTATTTTACCGAAGAATTTACCAATTAATTCATTATAAATCCTTCAATGTGATTTTCTGGATTTATTTTTTTTTCTTATTTTGTCTCTCATAGTTGAGGTATACCTATGATGAAAATTGGAGACCTCTCTCATCTTTAAGTGGGAGAACTTGCACAATTGGTGGCTGACTAAATACTTTTTTACCCCACTGTATATCTTTTGGAATTATGGCCAAAAAGTTCAACCTTGGTTTCATTGGATCATAACACATTTTCCCACATGCATTTGGGAGATTTCAAATGTGTTTTTGCAAACTGTAGCCGGGCTTGGATGTTTTTCTTCATAAGATAAAGCTTCCGTCTTCCACCCTAGACAGGAGATTGTTGTCACATGTACTAAACAGCCAGTACTTCCCAGAAATTCCTGCAGCTCCTTCAGTGTTGCTGTCGGCCTCTTGGCAGCCTCCCTGACCAGTTTTCTTCTCATCTTTTCAGTTTTGGAGGGATGCCCAGTTCTTGGTAATGTCACTGTTGTGCCATATTTTCTCCACTTGATGATGACTGTCTTCACTGTGTTCCATGATAATTCTTTTGTACCCTTCTACTGACTGATACATTTGAACAATTAGATCCCTCTGATGCTTTGGAAGCTCTCTGCAGACCATGGCTTGTGCTGTAAGATGTGACTACAAAAATGTCGGGAAAAGCCTACTAGAACAGCTGAACTTTATTTGGGGTTAATCAGAGGCACTTTAAATAGTGGCAGGTGTGTGCTGACTCCCATTTAACGTAAGTTTGAATGTGATTGGTTAATTCTGAACACAGCCACATCCCCAGTTATAACAGGGTGTGCATATTTATGCAACCAGGTTAGTGTGTTTTATTTTTTATTTTTCCCCTTAAAAGATTTCAGTTTGTTTTTCAATTTGGTTGTACAGGTTATAGGTCACATTAATGGTGGGAAAAGTTTTGAAATGATTTATCTTGGTCTCATTTTTTACATCACAAAAACCTGGCATTTGAACAGGGGTGTGCAGACTTTTTATATCCACTGTATGTCAGACTTGTGGTCAAGTCACACATCTGAATCATATATGAGCCTCATTGCCCATTTCATTGATCAAGATTGGAATTTGAAAAGCAAATGTCTTCAAACTTTCCTGAAGACCATAAAGGTGAAGTCACTGCTTTAGGACTGACCGAAGCACTTGCATCCTGGAGACTGAGTGAAGACAAACAGGTCTGCAATACGACAGACAGTGGGACAAAATAGTGAAGGCCACATCACTAAACAAGTGGACACAGCTGCAGTGCTTTGGGGATGTATGTCATTCAGCTATGAGTAAGTTGCTGAGCAGAATATTATAAAATATTTATATCTTATGTTTTAAAATTATTTGAAATACAGTTGTATAATGTCCGACACTACATTTGTCAAGGTCAACTTCTGACAGAAAATAAATATTTAAAAGTAAAATTAAGTAATTTATTAACCCCTTGCACTTCGGTCAATTTCCCTAAAAACGCCAAAAAATAACATACCCAAAGTAAATCGAAAGCTGTTCTTCAACCCTTTGCAGCATCTTTATGGGGTTGGTCTCATTTAAAAGAAAACACTTTGAATTTTTTGGCAAAACAGTCATAATCTCTCTAAGTGCTCCTGCCACTGAGTTACAGTCATCTAAACATACTGAACTTGAAGAAAATAAATTTGGCCTGGGTGTTTTTTTTGGATACAAATGCTTGCAAATAACACACAGCTTCAGATCCGGGCTGGAAAATGCAACAGAAATGTAGAACCAAGTGTTATCCAGCTGAGGTCAAAATTTTGTAACAATACAGCAAAAAATGAATATATTACACAGCTTTTTCCTCAGGTAGTTCCCAGGCGTTTTTGAACTGTGCCAAATTGTGCCAAATGGCACAGTTTGGAAAAACGTCTAACTTTTGAATGATTCAATATAGAAGCTTCATCTTGGGCTCTAATGAAAGGTGACACTCAGGGCTGTGTGTGTGTGTGTGTGGGGGGGGGGGGGGGTTGTCCCGGGGGGTTGATGGACATCGGCCATCGTTACATGACGGAATAGACTCATGTGGCGATGTGGCGACCGCGGCGCAGTCACCGCGGCTTCCCCCACCTCGCTACAGAAGAGTAGCGGGGGGGGGGGGGCCTTCACGGTCCGGACGCGGCGCACGGACTTCGGACTTCGTGCGTCGCACAGTTGTAATTTACCGATCGGTCAAAAGTCATTTTTGATTACAATTTTCAGGGATAAAGAATAATTTAGCTTATAACACTCACCTCTTCACAGCAGCAGTGTCCTGGCAAACTTCTCTTCCTCATTGTCAGACGAACGCGACGCTGGTCCCTTGTTACGGACTCGTGGTTCTGGTCTCGTGACCCGGTCAAAACATAATTCCATTATTGCGGTTTTGCGCTTCCATGATTGCGGTTTTGGCGAATGATTTACGACCTTTGTCGTCGGCCTCCGTCGGTCTATGATGACCATGGAAGAGAATCCTAAACGTCTATTCTGCTGGAATAAAAAAAAAAAAAAAAAAGCACCACCTGTGGCTGAACAGGCCGATGCGCGAATGGCAGTCCCTGTCACACAGGTCGCACTTGTGGGTGGTCTCCGTGCTGCTGGGTCTGTGACGGTTCTTCCTGTGGGTCCTTTTTTCATCTGCAGCAGTCAGTCTGTCTTCACCCAGCCTTACACAAAACAGCTTTCGAACTTCTGTGCTTCAATTGGCTCGCTGCATTTGCAGTGTTGGTAGGCGGGTCCTTCTTGCTAGGTTTTCAGTCATTGGTTCTTCAAGGTTTCAGAAACCCAATTCAAGGCTCTTATTAGTCGAATGAGAGGTCAATCACATCTGATCTGTTCGCGGCTGTGTCTGTAGTGGAAGAATGGAAATGCAGCTTTTTTTTTCAGTGCGCTCTTGGCGCAGCACCCTCGTGCGTCCTAGAGCGCACGAGAACGCCCTCGTGCGCTCTAGGACGCAGAGACGTGCCCGTCCGCGGTACACAGGAGTGCAACAGGTTAAATTTACAATTAATCTTGTTATAGCCTATCTCAGGAGTAAAAAGGAACCTTTAAGCTCGACAGAAATAGTGATTTGATTCATATCACAATATATATCGATATTGATCAATATGAAAAAAAAAATTACCGTGACTGGAATTTTTTTGTATCACCCAGCCCCATCTTCCACACATACTGTCCGAAGCAGCAAAGCAGCCCCAGACCATCACACTACCATCACCATGTTTGACTGTTGGTATGATGTTCTTTATATGAAACGCTGCGTTAGTTTTACACCAGATAAAATGTAATGCACGCCTTTCAAAAAGTTCAAATTTTGTCTCGTCACTCCACAGAATATTTTCCCCAAAAGTCTTTGGGATCATCAAGATCATCAAGATGTTTTTTTGGCAAATGTGAGACTAGACTTTGTGTTCTTTTTGGGCAGCAGTGAATTTCACCTTGGAACTGGCTCCCCATTCAACAGCGCATCAACTTCAAGATCCTCCTCATCACCTATAAAGGTCTTCATAACCTCGCCCCCTCATACCTAACTGACCTTCTGTCTCGTCATTCCCCCACTCGTCTCCTCCGCTCTGCTGACACTCACCTTCTTACCCCCATCACCAAGACAAAATTCCCCACCCTGGGTGATAGATCATTCGCCATCGCCGCACCAACCCTCTGGAATTCCTTGCCCCTTCACATCCGGTCTGCCAACACACTTGCTTATTTCAAAAGTCAACTCAAAACGCATCTTTTCAAATCTACCTATGAAAACTGACTGCCTCTTCTACCTATATGTACCTACCTTGTTTGTTTACCCGTTCTCTGTATGTTTGTCCCTATGCTGCTTTGTAAAGCGTCTTGTAAAGCGTCTCTGTAAAGCGTCTCTGTAAAGCGTCTCTGTAAAGCGTCTCTGTAAAGCGACTGATGTATTATTATCATTATTATTATTATTATTATTATTATTATAACTCTCCCATGGATGGAAATTACTTTTTCACATAGGGTCAGGTAGGTTTGGATAGGTTTCCCCTTAATAAATAAAATCATCATTTAAAAACTGCATTTTGTATTTACTTGGGCTATCTTTGTCTAATATTAAAATTTGTTTGATGATCTGAAACATTTAAGTGTGACAAATATGCAAAAATAGAACAAATCAGGAAGAAGGCATATACTTTTTCACGGCACTGTATATTATAGTTTGTGAGACAGGGACAAAGTGTACAGAAAATGCTGAAAGGTCAAACAGAAGACATGCATCAAAACACAGATGTGACAGCAGCAGCAGAGAATAGCACGCAAGCTTGGTGTCATGAGTGACAAAGAGTAGAGGATCTTCACCAAAATAGCAGAAGGCAAGTGGTAAGAAGGCAAAGTCAAGTAACTCCCTCTGGCTCCACGCCACAGCTGATATTACTCACAGTAGCTGTCACATGCTAAGCAAAATCTAAAACTGCTCCATAATGATTTACAGACATGGACCAAAACAAAAAATAACAAAAAAAAAAAAAAACAGACCTATCTGTGAAATAACTTGAAACTGACAAAAGTTTAATGGCATCCCTTATTGTTTACATCATATTTAACACAAATCAGAATTTGCTTTTGATTATTGATTCAGCTGAATATTTTATATAATTTAAAAAATTAAAATGACATGGACAAAAATGATGGTGCCCAAGCGATCTCAGTACTTCACAATGAGACATCTGTCTTTGCCAACAGGTATTTTGGCCCCCTCTTCATGTGCAAACTGCTCAAGTTGCCTCAGATTTGAAGGGTGGTGTCTCCACATTGCAATTTTCAGATCTTTCCATAGATGTTCAATCAGATTAAGATCTGGGCTCTTGGAGGCTCATGTAAGGATAGTCCAATGTATTTTTCAGCCATTCTTGAGTGCCTTTAGCTGTATATTTTGGGTCATTTATCCCGTTGGAGAACCCATGACCTGTGACTAAGGCTGAGCTTTCACTGGGCAGTATGTTTTGCTCGAGTATGCCTTAATAGTCTTGAGACTTCATTGTGCCCTACACAGATTCAAGGTTCCCTGTGCCAGATGCAGCAAGTTTCTGGGAGGTTGCCCTTTGAACTGATGAGACAAAACTGATCCCCTCCATGTTTCACAGTAGGTATGGTGTTCTCAACATTTAAAGCTTCTTTTTCCTTTCTGTAAAAATAGAGCTGATGTGACTGGC
This sequence comes from Pholidichthys leucotaenia, assembly GCA_020510985.1. NCBI lineage: Eukaryota > Metazoa > Chordata > Actinopteri > Cichliformes > Pholidichthyidae > Pholidichthys > Pholidichthys leucotaenia. Next base: position 174,311,600 of record CM035839.1, on the reverse strand, counting down.
CCAAAAGCTGCAGTTCTGTCTCATCAGTCCAAAGGACAACCTCCCAGAAGCTTTGGGGCTTGTCAGCTTCCATTTTGGCTGGCTTTTTATGTTTTTCTGTCAATAATGGAGCCCTCCTGGTCTTCTCCATGAGGCCGTTATTGTTCAAAAAGCCACTCGTGGTGCAATCAAAAAGCAACATACCTTTTTGGAGTTCAGCTTGAACGATTTTGGATGGTTCCTAGGCTCTTTGTCTACAATAAGCACCATCCTTCTGATCAACCTGGGGTTGCAGTTCCTCTTGTATCCACATCATAGGAGGCTACAGTCCCATAAACCTTTTATTTTTTAATAATATTGGCAACTGTGTTCAGAGGAACATGAAGCTACTTGGAGATGGTCTTATAGCTTTTACCTTTAACATGGTTATCTATAATCTTCTTTCTGAGCTCCTCAGACAGCTCTCTCCTTTACTTGCGCTAGTCCATGTTCAGTCTGGTGCACACAATGATACCAAACTGCACAGTAGCATGTTTTTTTCCCCCTTTAAAGAGGCTGAATGTTTAGATAGATAGATAGATAGATAGATAGATGTACTTTATTGATCCCAAACTGGGAAATTACAGTGTAAAAGCAGCATGACAGTAGATGACCAAAATGACAGAAATACACCCTGCATAATACACAAAGGGATTACCCATGGAAAGTAAAACTACCTAAATAATACATCGTAGATGAATAGATGATGACCCATGACCCATAGACACATGAATCATACCTGCATCGTACAATGCAGGACCATCAGATGCAGGGTGAAACGTGAGGTACTAATTAGACTGTAAGGTGCAGTATGGCAGCATTGTTATGACCAGAAATCAACATCAGAGTGAGTTGTACAGTGAAATGGCATGTGGCAGGAAAGATTTCCTGTACCTAACCGTTTGGCAGCGAAGCTGTAGCAGTCTGCTCGAGAAAGTGCTCCGCTGTCTGTTCAGTGTGTGGTGGAGGGGGTGATCCGGATTGCCCATGATGGATCACAGTTTGTTTAGTGTCCCCCTCTCCACCACAGTTTCAAAGGTCTCCAGCCTGAGACCAATCAGAGAGCCAGCCGTCTTGATAATCTTGTTAAGTTTGTTGGTGTCACTGGCTCTGGTACTGCTATCCTAACAGCAGCAAAGAAGATGGTGCTGGCAACAACTGCCTGGTAGAAAAGTTCCAGCATCCTGTTGCACACGTTGAAGGATCTCAGCTTCCTCAGAAAGTAGAGTCTGCTCATCCCCTTCTTGTACACAGCATTGGTGTTAGCTTTCCAGTCCAGTCCATTGCTGATCATGACACCAAGGTGCTATGTCGGTAATAGGAGCCAAGGACGAGACCGAGTGTTGAACTGGACACAGCTTTATTTGTGATTCACTCTCATAGTACATTCGCATCCGTCAGGCTGAGAGGAGGCCAAGAGACCATCCCTGTCCCTCACAGCCCTTTTGTACCCCTGGTGGCGGCGGAACCGGAAAGGTGAAGCCATCACCTGTGTCACACAATAATATGTCCCCCTAACAACACAACCCCCCCCCTTCAAAAAAATGGTCCAAAACACATGCACACAATTGAGACCCTCCCCAATTTGGAACCCAAATCATTCACTAAAACTAAACAGAAATACAGTGGGGAAAAAAAGTATTTAGTCAGCCACCAATTGTGCAAGTTCTCCCACTTAAAAGATGAGAGAGGTTTCCAATTTTCATCATAGGTATACCACAACTATGAGAGACAAAATGAGAAAAAAAAATCCAGAATATCACGTTGAAGGATTTTTAATGAATTAATTAGTAAATTCCTCGGTAAAATAAGTATTTGGTCAATAACAAAAGTTCATCTCAATACTTTGTTATATACCCTTTGTTGGCAATGACAGAGGTCAACCGTTTTCTGTAAGTCTTCACAAGGTTTTCACACACTGTTGCTGGTATTTTGGCCCATTCCTCCATGCAGATCTCCTCTAGAGCAATGATGTTTTGGGGCTGTCGCTGGGCAACACGGACTTTCAACTCCCTCCAAAGATTTTTTATGGGGTTGAGATCTGGAGACTGGTTAGGCCACTCCAGGACCTTGAAATACTTCTTACGAAGCCACTCCTTCATTGCCCGGGCAGTGTGTTTGGGATCATTGTCATGCTGAAAGACCCAGTCACATTTCATCTTCAATGCCCTTGCTGATGGAAGGAGGTTTTCACTCAAAATCTCACAATACATGGCCCCATTGATTCTTTCCTTTACATGGATCAGTCGTCCTGGTCCCTTTGCAGAAAAACAGCCCCGAAGTGTGATGTTTTCACCCCCATGTTTCACAGTAGGTATGGTGTTCTTTCTCCTCCAAACATGACAAGTTGAGTTTTTACCAAAAAGTTCTATTTTGTTTTCATCTGACCATATGACATTCTCCCAATCCTCTTCTGGATCATCCAAATGCTCTCTAGCGAACTTCAGATGGGCCTGGACATGTACTGGCTTAAGCAGGGGGACACGTCTGGCACTGCAGGATTTGAGTCCCTGGCGGCGTAGTGTGTTTCTGATGTAGCCTTTGTTACTCTGGTCCCAGCTCTCTGCAGGTCATTCACTAGGTCCCCCCGTGTGATTCTGGGATTTTTGCTCACCGTTCTTGTGATCATTTTGACCTCACGGGGTGAGATCTTGCGTGGAGCCCCAGATCGAGGGAGATTATCAGTGGTCTTGTATGTCTTCCATTTTCTAATAATTGCTCCCACAGTTGATTTCTTCACACCAAGCTGCTTACCTATTGCAGATTCAGTCTTCCCAGCCTGGTGCAGGCCTACAATTTTGTTTCTGGTGTCCTTTGACAGCTCTTTGGTCTTGGCCATAGTGGAGTTTGGAGTCTGACTGTTTGAGGTTGTGGACAGGGGTCTTTTATACTGATAATGAGTTCAAACAGGTGCTATTAATACAGGTAATGAGTGGAGGACAAAGGAGCCTCTCAAAGAAGAAGTTACAGGTCTGTGAGAGCCAGAAATCTTGCTTGTTTGTAGGTGACCAAATACTTATTTTACCAAGGAATTTACCAATTAATTCATTAAAAATCCTTCAATGTGATTTTCTGGATTTTTTTTTCTCATTTTGTCTCTCATAGTTGAGGTATACCTATGATGAAAATTGGAGACCTCTCTCATCTTTTAAGTGGGAGAACTTGCACAATTGGTGGCTGACTAAATACTTTTTTGCCCCACTGTACCTAAACAATCTATCACATTCACTCAAAACAACTAAACCTAGGGGGAACAGGTGGACTACTGTACCACCCCCACACAACAAGACGGATTATTCTGCCGTCTATACTAAAAGAACAGTCCACTAAACAGAAAACTGCCATGTTCCTAAAATAAATGATATGAAACACAAAACAATCCCATTAACAGAACTAATTCACAACTCAGTTATCCCCCCATTTCCATCACCATGCATCATGTACACTGCCCAACCATCAGGTCTGCCCCAGTAGAGGAACCACCCCCCGGAAAACCGTCAGACAGCTACCCTCCGGTGCACCTTCTTTTCTGCGTTCCCGGGGATGACCCACGTCACGGTCCAAACACATCCATCTTCTCTTGGGCGCACCACAGCTCACGGGGATGCCTCCACGAGCCATCAGATAGCTGGAGGTAGGCATCCTCCCCAACATTCACCACCTGCAGCCGCCCTTGGTCATCTTCTCGTTGGCGTTTGCCCCAAACACCTCTTGATCGGGCCACCTCTCTAGGTCGGACCACATCCACGACCCCCAGAGGGGCCCTACTCGGCTTCCAGTGGCTCTGTTTGGCATGTCGTTTTACCGTGCCAGCCGGTCCTGCCCCGCTCTCTTTCATTTTCGCTGCTGGCGTCGCCGTTGTGACCCCCTGCTCTCCGGTTCCTTCCAGCCGAATTCCGGGAGTAGAATGGGCCATCCACTCGGCACCACCCGCCGTCATGGGCATCCCACCGTGCCACCCGGTTCCCTCAACTAGGGTCACTTGTGCGCTGGCACCGGGACCCTCCTGCGATGGCCCTGGGTGGAACTGGTCCTGCTCATTGTCCAGATTACTAGGCAAAGGTCTGTCCCACACAACTCCGTCCATCATTCACGGAACCAGCAGGTCCCACCAACCATTATTATTATGTTTCATATTGTTATTCCTGTCATGGTCTGGGTTTGGGCTTTTATTTTGACAGTGTCTTTTGTTTATTTCCGGTTTGCATAGCGAGTTCGTGCTTTGTTGTTAATTATTCACAGCTGTTTTTGATTTCCTGATTATTGATTGTTCACGGGTGTTCTTGATTTTTGTTGTCTTATTTATAGAGGTCGCGCGCTGCCTTTGGCACAGCAATCTTCACACTATCACATTCACACTCATGTTCATGATCTCATATCCTGCTTTTGTTTCTAGTTCACGTTTGGAAATTAGTTTTATTTGTCAATAAACCATGCCTAAAAGAAAGTCTGTGCATGGGTCCAGTCCTTTGCCCCGGAAGGGCCATCATGACAACCAGGGGTTCCGTGAAAGAATGTTCAGGGTTCTGCAGGAAATTGTCTAATTTCACTTCTTCATTGGGCCCAAAAAAATTACCAACAACTTGCCCTGTTGTGCATTGCCACCTGGTGTGGCTCTTCCATGTCAGCAGGTGACAGCATGAACACAATCTCTTCTTCCTCTTCTTCCTTCTCTCAATGGAAACCTGGTCTTGTGGACAGGCCGGGTCACCTTCAAAACCCCTGCAGCTTCTCTACATCTGCTATGCAAATTAAAAAAAAAAAAAAGCGGCTTCCCATCTCCCCCAGAAACTGTATTCTGATGTTGGCCATCCCCAGCACCAAACAAGTGGTGGATACTACCATCACGGAGGTCCACCAGTGTTGTGCTGAGAAAAACATGTCTGCCATGAAAAGAATCCCCTTCACAGGAGCGCACGTCTGACAAGAGACATCACTGGTAAGTGGCCTCAATGGCATTTTCAAACAAATTCACTTTTCCAGCAATGGCAAACAACAACACCGAATGGCCACCATGGCCAAGCATCAAGCAAACTCCTAGCCTAAGCTGAATGAAATCCAACTCGCCTGGACATGAACTTGCATGCACTCGTGTCACCCGGTGCAAATGCACATGTGTTCACATCTTTTTATTAACTTATGTAATCGCACTGCATTTCACACCAAGTATAATCAAATCACCAGACTAAATTGTCATTAGATATGTTGTAATAGGCTACAATGTGTCATTTTTCTAATATTTCAGATTGGTGGGGTTCAGTGGGATATTCACAATATAAGACAGGTTCTCCGCCACAAAATAGGTTGAAAGAACACTGATATAAACAGTAAAGAAAGCAATTAAACTTTTGTTAGTTTCAGGTTTTCTCAGATATAGCTGTGCTTTTTTGGCTTTTGTGGAAGTGTACCAACATTTTTTTTTTTTATGTCTGGAAAAAATAAATAACATAAAAAATACATTTAAGGTAGAAATAATTTCTTTTCTATCAGACAGTGAATAACGTTGCTTTTACCTTAACATGTTTTGGCCCCTTCTTGCAGCCTTCCTCAGAAGGGTCACATGATGTTGTTGGTCATCATGCTGTGCATCATGCTGTGCTGTGCTGCCGCAGTGCTAACCACTGCGCCACATGGTGGCGCAGTGGTTAGCACTGTGGCAGCACAGTTTACCCTTGGGCCGGGGGATTGTGGGGATCGTGGGATCGGGGGTTCGATCCCAGCCCCCGACCAACAGTGATCTGTGTGGAGTTTGCATGTTCTCCCCGTGTTGCGTGGGTTTACTCCGGGATTTCTCCGGTTTCCTCCCACATGCCAAAAAAACATGCATGTTAGGTTAATTGGCTGTTCTAAATTGTCCCTAGATATCTGTTTCCTATAGGCCCTTAGAATAGAGGGTTAGTATTAATGAAAGTGCTTTGAGTGGTCTTTGTGACTAGAAAAGCGCTATATAAGTGCAGGTTAGTTAGTTAGTTAGTTAGTAGTATGCATGTTCTCCCCATGTCTGCATGGGTTTATCCTGGGTACCCAGGTTTCCTCCCACAGGCCAAAACCATGCAAGTTAGGTTAATTGGAGACTCTAAAGTGGCCCTAGGTGTGAATGTGTGTGTGAGAATGGTGAAGGGATTGGTGCCACACCGCGGCTGCCTCATCCATCCACATGGATGCCCTGAATTTCCCTCTGGGATTAATAAAGTATACTAAATAAAATAAATAATTCACATAGATGGCAATGTCCACACTACAGCAGTGTGGACATTGCCATCTACTTGAGTTAGAACGATTTTTAAAACTATAATTTTATAGTTCTAGTTACCTTTATAGTGCTTGATGTGAAGGGCCCATGAGGGTCTTTATTTTTTCCAACTAGATAAGGAAATCAGATTTAGTTCAAATTATTAGTGTGGTTACGTGCAGTCATGCAGTAATGTGTTCATCTTCACAACTGTTTATTCTATAAATGGTAAATTTTGTCATAGATTGTTATAGACTGCATGATCTTGTGTTGTTAACAATAAATGTGACCTTTGGGCTCAACATAAAAAAAAAAAAAAATCCCCCAAGACACTTCTTCCAGCAATATCCTTGTATGAATGGAATGGACATAAAGACAGGCATAAACACAGTTTTTTCCTTGATCAATAAAGCCTTACCTTTAACACACATTTACATTTCAGTTAAGTGCTATCAGTGCTTAAATCCTGAATATAAACCAATGGGATCACTGTGTGCCTTTACCTGACAGCCTGGATGTGCATGGGCTGAGAGTGCCTCGGCCTTTCTCCGCTGGGGGGGGAAGGATGCAGGGGTGGAGTGTGACGACGGTAAGTCTGGCTATGTCCATGGTAGGCACCATGTGCATGATGTTGGTGGTGATGATGAGGAGGAGTGTGGCCATTGTTGAGGAGAAGTGCTGTATCCGCTTGTGTAGAGTACACACTCTCCATAGAAGAGTTCATGTCATTGACCAGCTGCTCCAGGTCCACGTCATCATCTGTGGAGATAGGTAGATGGTGGGATGGACAAATGCAACAAAGACAAAAGAGGGAAGACAGTGGCCATGATAAGATGCATCAGCAACCACCTGGCAACCATTAAAAATCATACTCTGTAGAATTTCATATACAGTGGGGCAAAAAAGTATTTAGTCAGCCACCAATTGTGCAAGTTTCCCACTTAAAAGATGAGAGAGGTCTCAAAGTGACAATGAAAAAGTTTGACCTCTGTCATTGCCAACAAAGGGTATATGACAAAGTATTGAGATGAACTTTTGTTATTGACCAAATACTTATTTTCCACCGTAATTTGCAAATAAATTCTTTAAAAATCAGACAATGTGATTTTCTGGATTTTTTTTTCTCATTTTGTCTCTCATAGTTGAGGTATACCTATGGTGAAAATTGGAGGCCTCTCTCATCTTTTAAGTGGGAGAACTTGCACAATTGGTGGCTGACTAAATACTTTTTTACCCCACTGTACCAGGAAATGAGATTAAACCTTAGTGAATAAGTCTAGCAGCAAAGGTTTTAGATAAACAAAACAAGGTTATATAATTAGAAATGTTTTCAATATAGTTAAGAGATTTTGAATGGGATATATTTTTTCTTGAGCCCATAGATTAACAAAAGATGAACCCAGCTAGCAGTTTGGGTGGTCAGTAAGTCTTTAAAAGTATACACTAGCACGAAAAAGTTTGGAAACACCTTTTAACTTCTTGGTTCTTTCTCATGGAAAATATCCTTCTTGTCTTAGTACAATTATACTGTAGATTGATGAGTTTATATTGAAAGCTATTTATGATTGGCGATTTCCAATTAAATTTAAGACTGGAAACTTCAAATGACTACACTTGAAAGCAAAGGACCAGACAATTCAAAACCTAAGCTTTAGAAGCTGAATTAGCTCTGGGAGTTATTAGTGGGTTAAACACCACCTGTGACAAACATGACCACTTCACAGTTAACCAACTTGAATACTCATACAACTAAACGGATGAAAGAACCTTAGTGAGCAAGCTCACATACCCCATGCATTCCCATATCAGCGTTATCACTGAACAATGTAATGCATGCCCTCATATGATGAAAATACCAGGTCATTCCAGAATTGGAATGACCTCCAATTCTGGAATGACCATGCCAGGTTTATACCTGGCATGTAGCCAAAGGAATTAGTATCTTTTTCACTGGAAAAAGTTAAGATTCAAGTCCTTTTAGTTATCTTGCAGGTTAACCCCTGATTAGATGTATGTCAAAATTGAACACGTCCGATGTATTGATGAGTTAAAAGCTTCTGCATAAATTTGAAGTCAAGTCAATCAGAAATGTAGAAGCTATAAATGGCTTCTACACTCAATCACAAAAACGTAGGACTACAACGCTGCATAAAAGGCTAACATAAAATGTCAACTAGACAGACAGATTTGTCAAAAACATACTTTCATTGCCGGGGGGAGGGGAGGTTACAATAAGTATCCCCAATAAGTTAATTAATTAAAAATCTGCATATGAAACATGGATGAAAGGGCGCGGGGTATTTACTGAGAAGCAGTTTACAGTTGAAACTTTGCTATAGATCAATTGGTAAACATATTTTTTGAGTTCTGGTATTCATTGTGTTACTTTTGAGCACATATATTTATTCTGCTTCACCAAAATACAAAAATGTGTTTATGTGTTTTATTCATTTTCTTTGTAATACAACAACTCAATACTTATCCTCTAACATGTCATTCAAATGGCTTTAACAAGTGACAGTTACTGGATCCAGCCGTCATCTACAGACCAAGCATCTCAACCAAAGCAGTGTGAAAGGACCTCAAGAGTGAGCTGGGGGTGCTTATATTTTCACTTGAACTACTATTAATTAACTGAAGTTAGTCTAGGATTTAAAAGGCTTAGCTACCACAAGTCCTTTGAACCATGAATTTTCTCCTCTTTGATCTTAATCTGAACTTATTTCAGCACCCCAGTTTGCAAAAATCTATTGCCCTCCAGAGACAGTTGGAGATGAACTTGCAGACAGCACACTTGCAGCAAAATATATTCTCTGAACTTCTGCCAAGCCAATATGCACCGTCAGCTTGTGGGAAAAAGTGTACCAGTGGAACAGACATATTCGCTGAAGCCAATAAAACACTAAGGGTAAAATAAGCATTGTTAAATGTCCTCACAAGTGTGGTCTTAACGTGTTTTTGCATGAGAGTGTGTATGTGTGTCTGAGGGCCTTTAGTCCTCTCCAAGTCCCACCCCAACACCACACTGAGAATTCCTGACATTCCTCTAGGAAGAAATTACAGCACTCTGGGAACGTTAACCAGCCTGTTCGTGGCACATGGTGGCCAAATGATTGGGACAAAGTAGAGCACAAAAATACACACCCACACACAGGCATGCTCAAAGACAAGGATGGGACACTGTGTGCGCTCTGAAGTCCCGATGAGCACGTGTCTGCAATTACACAGACAAATTAAAAGGGAAAAAAAAGACACCCCAATCATCAGGTTCGTGTGTGAACAACAGCAGTGGCTCATCTCACAAAGACGTGGGTATGACACTAATGTACAGACACATCAAGTACAGTCTGGGACAGAGGGTCATGTGATACAAGGGTTCATGAGTGGGACATGAGTTGGACGTGTAGGGGGGCACAAGAGGGGTTCTCGGAAAAGTACAAGAGAGCACATACGAACATGCCATTATATAAACTACACTCACTGCACTGTGAGCCCACATATTTACAGACCAGATATTTAATGTTCAAACTGATCAACTTTACATGTTTTTTTGGTGGTGGTGGGGGGTTTGCAAATATTCACTCATTTTGAATTTTATGCCTGAAACACGTTCCAAAAAAGCTGGGTCAGGGGCACGTTTACCACTGTGTTACATCACCGTTCCTTTCAACAACACTCGATAAGTGTTTAGGAACTGACAACACTAATTGCTGAAGCTTTTGTAGGTGGAATTCCTTTTCATTCTTGCTTGATGTATGACTTCAGTTGCTCAACAGTCCAGGGTCTCCGTTGTATTTTGTGCTTCATAATGCGCCACACATTTTCAATGGGAGACAGGTCTGGACTGGAGGCAGGCCGGTCTAGTACCCGTACTCTTTTACTACAAAGCCACACTGTTGTAACACGTGCAGAATGTGGCTTGGCATTGTCTTGCCGCATTAAGCAGGGACATCCCTGAAAAAGACGTTGCTTAGATGGCAGCATATGATGCTCCAAAACCTGTATGTACCACTCAGCATTAATGGTGCTGTTACAGCCCATGGCCTTTTTGTCTCTTTATTTTAACAATGTTGCTCATCTTTGTCTGTTTTCCTCCCTCATGTCATCTAGTTATGCAGCTCTTCCTGGTTTGGTGTGGGTCTCTGTTTCTCAGTGGTTTGGCTGTCTGCTGCCTTATCCAGCCCTTGACCAAACCCTTTGTGACTGGACTGATACTCCAACACTCCACCAATCAAGCCTTGCCTCCAATCAGCCACCTGTTATAAATTCCAGCCAAACAATGAGTCAGGACGGCTGTGATTTCATGTGAGCAGTCTGCCACCTCTGTTCCTATTGCCAGTGAGCATTTTGCAAATGCTCACTTTGGTTGAGTGTCTTTGTTCACCTGGATCAGATATTTTGTTTTAAACTTGTATCTTTGCGTGGATCAGGTTACACTTGTGTGCCTTTAGCTGTCTTTTTTTTGTGTATGAGTGTCTCGGCTTACTTGGTCTAGATAATTGATTTTTAACCAGTTATCACTGTGTTTTTATCTTTTTTTTTCAACTTTACAAAGGACACTCGGGCAATTGGGAACTTGTCGTATTTTTTATCCATTATCCTGCGTTTATCTCATCACCCATACAGTCTTTCTTTCAGGTTGAGAGACTGGGCCAAGGTTTTAGTTTTCAATTCCATACACATCACTCAGGTAACTTGGTTGTTAGTCACATTTAGGTTTAGAGGTACTACTCCCTCTTGTATTTTCAGTTTGAGTAGTGAGAGTAGGCAAGTTAGTTTCTTTTGGCTTCTTTATTTTACTCTCACTTGTGTAGACAGGAAGCTGTCATCGTCCAACCTGGAATTCTTTTGGTTATATTTCTTTCTTTAGTGTGAGTAATACCTTTTGGGGTCTTTGTTCTCCAACCATTTTATGTATTTATCATTTTGACAACTACCCTCATTAACTCTTTTTATGTCTTCATTTTATGGACATAGACACCCCTCACTGTCTATGTCGCAGCTCTGCACCTGTCATGTGGTGTGTCATGTGATGTAATAAAAATCCCCAGTTGTACTAAGTATTCCACCTCACGAGGTGGCAGACATGTATAACTTACTGCTCTTGCTTTGGAGGACTCATGTCGCCCAAATAACCACCCAAACTTCACTTATTGGACACCACAGAAGAAGAGTTTATAAACGAATGTTGATGTTTGCCATCGCAATACGGAGGAGGCATTTGTTCCCAAATTTGCCAACTATGATTCCAAAAAGAGATTATTTAGCTTATAAAGGTAAATATCTACATGTTGTTATAACAGAGGGTGGCTGAAGCTGGTTAATTTTACCCTGCCCTCGACCCCAGCGCCATGTGACTGGACAGAACAATCGTGCTGGTTCCGTGTTGTCATATACAATAAATTGTGATGGAATAAAAGCAAAATTGAGGTGGGATAATCATAAGAGTTTCTGGATGTAGGAGAGAAAGCGAAAATGACCGAGAGAAGACAAAATAATGACCAGGATGGATGAAAATGGATGAAGCAAGCCGCCTGGCCAGCGGTAAGGTAAGTGACGAATTTCTTTGTTTATGTTGTACTGATTTTTTTTTTCCCCGCTGTCCTGCCAGGCAGCTAAGCAAGCAGAACAGGGATCTGTCACCCTTACTGTGCCAAAACAGATTTACTTTGCCAAGAGGAGCTTATACAGTACCTAACTATGTATTGCATACTGTTGTAAACTCCTCCTGTAATAACTTTTAATACTTTATTTTAATTATTTTACCCATGGAAGACCTGACAGGATGGGGAAGAGGGAAAGGAAGTGTGTGGAGGGGGAAAGAAAAGGGAGGGGAACAGACAAAAAACCCCCCAAACAAACCAACAACTAAAACAAACAAAAGACAAACTGCTTCTTCCACCGAAAATGTCTCGAGTCTGGTTTCCGCACCTGTTAAAGGAGAGACACCTGTGTGTGTACATCTGCGTGCATATATATGAGAGCGCCCACAAAATAAGTGTGTGCATGTGAGTGGTTCGTCAGGAAACATACGAAGCGGGGGGCCGGTCGCAGCAGCTCTCCTCACGGGAACCCCAAGCAGACAAGGCAGCGCCACCAACCCCCACAGGGCACAAATGTCCTAGGTCAGCAAGCCCCAGGAAAGCCAGGCATCCGCCCCTGGTGGGACGATCGAGGGAGGCCAGGTCGCTCGGCGGCCGACGCAGCAAACCCACCCCCCCAGCAGGCCAACGCCCACCCCCAGGCCCCAGGCACCAGGAGGCTAGTGACTCCACCCCCTCGGGCCGGAGACCAGCCCGCGCCCCCTGGCGCGAGCCCCCCCAGGCACCCCACTTTTTAACCAGTTATCACTATGTTTTTATCTTTTTTTTTTTCCTCAACTTTACAAAGCACACTTGGGCAATTGGGAACTTGTCGTATTTTTATCCATTATCCTGCATTTATCTCATCACCCATACGGTCTTTCTTTCAGGTTGAGAGACTGGGCCAAGGTTTTAGTTTTCAATTCCATACACATCACTCAGGTAACTTGGTTGTTAGTTACATTTAGGTTTAGAGGTACTACTCCCTCTTGTATTTTCAGTTTGAGTAGTGAGAGTAGGCAAGTTAGTTTCTTTTGGCTTCTTTATTTTACTCTCACTTGTGTAGACAGGAAGCTGTCATCGCCCAACCTGGAATTCTTTTGGTTATATTTCCTTCTTTAGTGTGAGTAATACCTTTTGGGGTCTTTGTTCTCCAACCATTTTATGTATTTATCATTTTGACAACTACCCTCATTAACTCTTTTTATGTCTTCATTTTATGGACATAGACACCCCTCACTGTCTATGTCGCAGCTCTGCGCCTGTCATGTGGTGTGTCATGTGATGTAATAAAAATCTCCAGTTGTACTAAGTATTCCACCTCACGAGGTGGCAGACATGTATAACTTACTGCTCTTGCTTTGGAGGACTCATGTCGCCCAAATAGCCACCCAAACTTCACTTATTGGACACCACAGAAGAAGAGTTTATAAACGAATGTTGATGTTCGCCATCGCAATACGGAGGAGGCATTTGTTCCCAAATTTGCCAACTATGATTCCAAAAAGAGATTATTTAGCTTATGAAGGTAAATATCTACATTTTGTTATAACAGAGGGTGGCTGAAGCTGGTTAATTTTCACCTCCCCTCGACCCCAGCGCCATGTGACTGGACAGAACAATCGTGCTGGTTCCGTGTTGTCATATACAATAAATTGTGATGGAATAAAAGCAAAATTGAGGTGGGATAATCATAAGAGTTTCTGGATGTGGGAGAGGAAGTGAAAATGACTGAGAGAAGACAAAATAATGACAAGGATGGATGAAAATGGACGAAGCGAGCCACCTGGCCAGTGGGAAGGTAAGTGACGAATTTCTTTGTTTACGTTGTACTGATTTTCTGGTTCATACACTTTAAAGATAAAAAAAACCAAAACAAAAAACGGTGATGAAAAACAAAACCACCCTTTGTGTAAATATGTCCAAAGTCCACTTTTGACTGAAAGTTATGTAATTCGATATGGCTGCCATGGCATTATGCAAATTAGATGTGTAAATTTACTCCTATCTCAAACTTTGGATCGTATTCTACATCTTTCTAATTGACAGTAAGCCATTATCTCTTACCACTTTCAAGTTATAGCCTTGGAAATCTCTGTTGAAAAAAATCTTGACCACCAGAGAGAGTGGAGAAAACGGCGCAACGGAGCACCACAGACAGTCATTGGGCTAACTCATTAAAATATAATTTTGCTTTAACAACCAATCCCATCTGGTTATTTGTTGAGAGGTCATAACAGGTACCTTCACAGATGTGCAAACTACCCATGCCATGGGCACTAACAGACCCCCATACCATAACAAACACTGGCTTTTGAGCTTAACTCTGATAACAATCTGGATGGTCCTTTTCCTCTTTAGCTTGGAGGACACGATGTCCATTATTTCCAAAAACAATCTGAAATGTGGACTCATGAGACCACAGCACACTTCTCCACTTTGCGTCAGTCCATCTCAGATGAGTTCAGGTCCACAACATCTAGCAGCATATCTGGGTGTTGTTAATATGCATGACTCACAAAAAGTTAGGGATATTCGGCTTTCGGGTGAAATTTCAGGATGCACCTAAAATGCACTATAACCCTTACAGGTGAACTTAATTTGACCTTTTCTAACCTTTTGAATGCACATTTCCAACTGTTCAATGTTTCAATACTTTTTGTGTAACTTGCTGTTCTCTAACAAGGTGCTTAACAGCAAAATTCACAACAGGTGTTTGATCCATGAACTGACCAATAAATTTTCTGGTTGAATTAGAACTGGTATGTAAACAGTCCTCTTCATCATGCTGTTCACATTTTGACATCATGAGACCAAGACGATACCTAGCAACCAATCAACAGTACCTCGCCATTACGAGGCTTCAAACAGGATGTTCTTAGAGGGAAGTGGCCACTGAGCTTAGAGTGTCACAGAGTGTCATCAGCAGGTTGCAACAGACATACAGAGAGACTGGAAGAGTCATAGAAAGGCACAGAAGTGGATGTCCTTTGGCCACATCCAACGCTGATGACCGCTTCATTGTGAACAGTCCCCTGCAGAATCGGATGATGAATGCCACTCAACTCCAGGCACATTTAAGGGAGGTGAGAGACACCCAAGTGTCACGTCAGTCCATGCAAAACCATTTACATCAGCGTAGTCTGCGTACTAGATAACCTACAAGGGTACCTGACCACACCATCAGGCACAGGCGTCATCATCTTGCATGGGCGAGGGAGCATTTATGCTGGACAAGGGACCAGTGGGCCCTAGTGCTGTTCTCTGATGAAAGTTGATTCACACTGAGTAGAAATGATGACTGCCAACGATGTTGGAGACGTTAAGGGGAGTGCTATGCATCAGGCACTGTTGCTACCAGACAAGCCTTTAGTGGTGGTGGTGTTACAGTCTGGGCAGGTGTGTCTAGTCAATGCAGAACTACCCTACACCTTGTGAATCAGTGATAAGCCAATACTACCTGAATAACATCATTAATCCAGTCATTGTGTCCCTGCATAAACAACACAGGCCTAATTTTATCTTCATAGACAACCATGCTCCAGCTCATCAAGGTCGCATCATTAGGGAACGACTGCTGGAGGCTGGGGTACCTCAAATGGAGTGGCCTGCACTTTCTCCAGACCTGAATCCCATAGAAAACCTACGGGATCAGCTGAGTCGCCGTGTAGAGGCTCTTAACCATGCACCCCACAACCTCAATGACCTGAGGGCCACCCTTCAAGAAGAGTAAAATGCCATGCCTCAGCAGACAATAAGTTGACTTGTGAACACCCTGAGATGTCATTGTCAAGCTGTAACTGATGCTCAAGGGTGTAAGACTGAAGTCATTCTAGTTGGTCCAAAAAAACTTAGAAATACCTTTAAAAATCAAACTCTTAGTTTAGATGTGGTTATTCTTTCTCTTAACAGTTCTGTGAGGCACCTTGGAGTTATTTTTGATCAAGATCTGTTCTTTAATTCCCATATTAAACTTGTTTCTAAGACTGCTTTCTATCATTTGCATAATATTGCCAAGCATCTTGTCTCAGAGTGATGCTGAGAAACTAATCCACGCTTATATTAGCTCTAGATTATTCATTCATTCATTCATCTTCTTCTGCTTAATCCTCTCTAGATTAGATTATTGTAACTCTTTATTGTCAGGCTGTCCTAAAACATCTTTAAAAAGTCTTTAGCTGATCCAAAATGCTGCAGCAAGAGTTTTAACAGGTACTAGAAAGAGAGATCACATCTCTCCGGTTCTGGCCTCCCTTCATTGGCTTCCCATAGAGTTTAAAATTAAGTTTAAAATCCTTCTTCTCACGTACAAAGCTCTAACTAATCAGCCCCCTTTTTTTTTAAAAAAAAAAAAGATCTGATAGTACCCTATTATCCTAACAGAGCACTATGCTCCCAAAATGCAGGATTACTTGTAATACCTAGACTCTCCAAAAGTACAATGGGAGGCAGAGCCTTCAGTTATCAAGCTCCTCTCCTGTGGAACCAGCTGCCAATCTGGATTCGGGAGTCAGACTCAATCTCGGTTTTTAAAAATAGGGTTAAAACCTTCCTTTTTGATATAGCCTATAGTTAGGGTGGGATCAGGTGCCCCTGAACTCTCCCTTAGTTATGCTGCTAATAGGTTTAGACAGCCGGGGGACCTCCAACAATGCGCTGGGCTTCACTCCTTTCTTCACTCTCAATGAAATATTTTTGCTGGTCATTAACATCCGTTTGTTCTCTCCCACAGATTAAGTCCCCGTCGTGCTGCTTGCTCTCTACATGTCTGTTCTTTTCTTCTTCTTCTCCTCTACCCCCTCACCCCTAGCCAGTTGCAGCAGATGACTGTCCCTCCCTGAGCCTGGTTCTGCTGGAGGTTTCTTCCGCTAAAAGGGAGTTTTTCCTCTCCACCATCACCAAGTGCTTGCTCACAGGGGATCGTCTGATTGCTGGGGTCTTTCTGCAATTGTGGGAGTTTCCCCTACAGTTGAAAGTGCTATGACTTGACTGCTGTTGTGAAATGGTGCTACAGTGCATCCAGAAAGTATTCACAGTGCTTCACTTTTTCCACATTTTGTTATGTTACAGCCTTATTCCAAAATGGATTAAATCAAATTTTTTTCCTCAAAATTCTACACACAATACCACATAATGACAATGTGAAAAAAGTTTTTTTTTTTTTTTTTTGAAATTTTTGCAAATTTATTTAAAAAAAAAAGAAGAAGAAATCACATGTACATAAGTATTCACAGCCTTTGCCATGAAGCTCAAACTTGAGCTCAGGTGCATTCTGTTTCCACTGATCATCCATGAGATGTTTCTACTGCTTAATTGGAGTCCACCTGTGGTAAATTCAGTTGACTGGACATGATTTGGAAAGGCACACACTGGTCTATATAAGGTCCCACAGTTGACAGTGCATGTTAGAGCACAAACCAAGCATGAAGTCAAAGGAATTGTCTGTAGACCTCCCAGACAGGATTGTAGTGAGGCATATATCTGGGTAAGGGTACAGACAAATTTCTGCTGCTTTGAAGGTCCCAATAAGCACAGTGGCCTCCATCATCCTTAAATGGAATAAGTTCAGAACCACCAGGACTCTTCCTAGAGCTGGCTAGCCATCTAAACTGAGCGATCGGGGGAGAAGGGCCTTATTCAGGGAAGTGACCAATAACCCGATCGTCACTCTGTCAGAGCTCCAGCGTTGCTCTGTGAAGAGAGGAGAACATTCCAGAAGGCCAACCATCTCTGCAGCAGTCCACCAATCAGGTCTGTATGGTAGAGTGGCCAGATGGAAGCCACTCCTTAATAAAAGGCACATGGCGGTACACCTGGAGTTTGCCAAAAGGCACCTGAAGGACTCTCAGACCATGACAAACAAAATTCTCTGGTCTGATGAGACAAAGACTGAACTCTTTGGCATGAATGCCAGACATCATGTTTGGAGGAAATGAGGCACCGCTCATAACCACGCCAATGTTGGTAGCAGCATCATGCTGTGGGGATGTTTTTTTAATGGCAGGAACTGGGAGACTAGTCAGGATAGAAGGAAAGATGAAGGAAGTAATGTACAGAGACATCCCAAATGAAAAACCTGCTCCAAAGTGCTCTTGACTTCAGACTGGGGCAACGGTTCATCTCTCAGCAGGACAACGACCCTAAGCACACAGCCAAGATATCAAAGGAGTGGCTTTAGGACAACTCTGTGAATGTCCTTGAGTGGCCCAGCCAGAGCCCAGACTTGAATCCAATTGAACATCTCTGGAGAGGTGTGAAAATGGCTGTGCACCGACGCTTCCCATGCAACCTGATGGAGCTTGAGAGGTGCTGCAAAGAGGAATGGACAAAACTGCCCAAAGATAGGTGTGCCAAACTTGTGGCATCATATTCAAAAAGACTTGAGGCTGTAGTTGCTGCCAAGGTGCATCAACAAAGTATTGAGCAAAGGCTGTGAATACTTATGTACAAGTGATTTCTTAGTTTTTTTATTTTTAATACATTTGCAAAAATTCCATAAAAACTTTTTTCATATTGCCATTATGGGATATTGTGTGTAGAATTTTGAGGAAAAAAATGAATTTCATCCCTCTTGGAATAAGGCTGTAACATAACAAATTGGAAAAAGTGAAGCACTGTGAATATTTTCCAGATGCAATGTATATAAATAAAGTTCAACTGAACTGAATATGACAAGTTATTGAGACATTGACATTTTTTGTTGCGATATACCCACCACTGTTGTTGGCTTTTGTTGCAACGAGATGAGGAACTCACCATTGCATGCTTCTACTTAAATGCCTTATTTTCATGATATAATAATATCACTGTAGTGTGAACGTTTAACATTTTCCATAAATTTCACCCTAAAGCCAAATATCCCTAACTTTTTGTAAGTAGTGTATGGGTTTCACTTTGCACGGTAGAGTTTTAATTTGCACTTGTAGATGTAGCGACAAACTGTTAACTGACAATGGTTTTCCGAAGTGTTCCTAAGCCTATGTGGTAATATCCTTTACAGAATGGATATCCTTTTTTTTTTCCCCTCTGCAATCAGACTGCTGAACTCTAAGTGATTTTATTAGACTTTTGTGCACCAGGTACAGCAGCTCAACTGGACTCATGTACAATTATCATTCCTTTTTTCACTGCCGAACTGTACTACGTGGGACTCCACAATATCTGTTGTTTTTTAATATATTTAAAAATCGTATAGAATAGCATTACTTATTTTTATTCCATTTTTATTGCATGTATAGTTTTCTATTATTTTTTTATCTCTTGTGTTAATTTATGTCTAATGTTGCAGCATTGCACTGGGACAAATTCCTAGTTTGTGTATTACATGAAAAATGGCAATAAATCTTATTCTGATTCTGATTCTGAGAATGATGTCAGTTTTGACTTTGTCACTCCATCCATCCATCCATCCATCCATCCATCCATCTTCTTCCGTTTA
This sequence comes from Pholidichthys leucotaenia, assembly GCA_020510985.1. Classification (NCBI taxonomy): domain Eukaryota; kingdom Metazoa; phylum Chordata; class Actinopteri; order Cichliformes; family Pholidichthyidae; genus Pholidichthys; species Pholidichthys leucotaenia. The sequence goes on along the minus strand of CM035839.1, from coordinate 174,292,330 downwards.
ATCCTTTTCGGGTCACGGGGGTGCTGGAGCCTATCCCAGCATCTTTGGGCGAGAGGTAGGGTACACCCTGGACAGATCGCCAATCCATTGCAGGGCCAACACAGAGAGACAGACAACCATTCACTCTCACAGTCATACCTAAGGACAATTTAGAATCCCCAGTTGATGCCAGTTAACCTAGCGCATGTTTTTTGGCATATGGGAGGAAACCGGAGAAATCCCAGAGTAAACCCACGCACACGGGGAGAACATGCAAACTCCAAACAGATCACTATTAGTCGGGGGCTGGGATCGAACCCAGGATCCCCCAGCCAAGGGTGACTTTGCCACTCACACACAAATTTCTGCAGATTCTCTGAATCTTTTGATGATATTATGGACTGTAGATGATGAAATCCCCAAATTCCTTGCAGTTGTATGTTGATCAAACTGAAAAGTATGAAAGTCCATACCAAAGGGCTTAGGTGTGAAAGCACCCAAAGAGATAAATACAGCGGGGAAAATAAAACAATTGGACTTACCTGTTTTTGCAAACAAACTCTTCACTTAAGTCCAATTGATTTATAATGAGAAAAACAACTTTTTTATCTGTTGGTTTATATGCGTTAGTATTTCCAATTCAGCTTCTAAGACATGGTCACTTGAAATTTGAGTATCTCAGACATAATAAAGCAAAAAAATTGAACATCAACTCATTGTTATTTTTTGGCAATTCATGAGTACAAAAACAGATAAGTCCACAACACATACTTTTGCAAAAACAGACATGTTCTGAAAACCATACTAGTTTGTCTGGTGAACACGTCACTGGTTCATTTGCTTCATCAAAATTATCCATATTTGACATAAAATGCAACAAAACTGTAAAAAAAAAAAATTGGCAGGGAAATCACGCAAAGCGAGCAGACTCAAGTAGGGGTCTCTGCAGAACACTGCCGCAGCAGACAGACACATGATTGGCTGGTCTCAACATTTAGACACGTGATTGGCTGATCCTCGCTGCACCATTGAGTCGCATCACCCAAATACCAAGCGCTGATTTGCCGTGTGTGGGGTTGTCTGGTTTTGTAAAAACAGGGTCCCGGCGATTATCAGCTTTTGAAAAAAAACATGAACTTCGTAGTGTATATAACAGTGGATATAGCAGATTTTTAGAAAAAACAATTTGATCTTCTATAAGTAGGTAATGTGAACAGATGTTTATTGTACAGAGGGAAATTTTCTTGCAAGTGACGTTGATCAGTCTTTGCAAACGAACTCTTCAAGTATTGAACATGTCAACATTTTTCTCATTAAATACATTTCTGATGGAGCCATTGACCGCAGACTTTCACCAGATATCAGTAATAGCCCGAGTAATCCACACATACAAAGAAATCAAGGCAACTGTGTTCACAAAACAAGCTATATTTAATAAAATGGAATGACACAGGGAATAAGTATTGAACACCCTTGGTGAAATTCATTTAATGTTTAGTAAAAAAGCCTTTGTTGGTAATAACAGCTTCCAGACAAATCTTGAAGGTTTTGTGGGTGTCTTCTAGATCTTCAGTTTGTTCCATAAATTTTCAATTGGATTCAGGTCAGGTGACTGACTGGGCCATTCTGGCAGCTTTATTTTCCTTCTCTGGAGCCAGTTGAGAGTTTCCTTGGCTCTGCGTTTGGGATCATTGTCTTGCTGAAATGTCCACCATCATTTCATCTTCAGCATCTTGGCAGATGGCAAAAGGTTCTTATCAAGGATGTCTCTGTACATTTGTCCATTCATCTTTCCTTCAATTATATGAAGTCTGTCTGTACCATGTGCTTAAAAACACCCCCACACCATGATGGGATGTGCAATGCCATTTCTCCTCCAAACATGCTGTGTGTTGTGGCATCCAAAAAGTTCAATTTTGGTCTCATCTGACCAGACTATATTCTCCCAGTATTTTACTGGCTCAGCAAACTTTAAACAAGTTTCAATATGCTTTTTCTTCAGCAATGAAGTCACTGTTTCTGCAGTGTTTGGCTTCCGCTTTGCCAAGGCGCATGGCCCTATGGCATGACCACACACGTAACTGAGTGGACACGTATTAAAAGGGCAGTATATGAAAAGTGCCAGATTAATATATTAAATATTCAAAAAATTCCGGCATCCACATCATGATCCAAATCACCACCAAAATCAAATCATCTGTTCCCTGTGCCATTACACACCTTTCCTGAAAATTTAATCAAAATGTGTTTGTAACTTTTTGAGTTATGTTGCTAACAGATAAACCAACAAACAGACAAACCAACCAACACCACTAAAAACATTACCTCCGTCCTCCCTTGGCGGATGTAATAAGCGAGATTAATCCGTCTGAGCGCAAGAAATGGACCACAGATTTTGATCAACTGCCTTGAGTTATGCTCTCAGATGTGTTTGCCTACCTGCTTTGTGGGTTGAGCGGAGTAGTGGCTTAGAGGTAGAGCATCCTCCCCACAACCGGGAGGTTGGGGTTCAAGTGGAAACATTATTTTAACATATTCTGTGAGTTTCAGCTGTTTTGTAGTTTAACAGACCCACTGGATAGAGCCAAACAGAATTTTGAGGACAGCCACAACTTCTCATGGCAGGTGGAAACTTTGCGGCTCAGCTCACAGATTCCTCACGTTACATGTTTTTATACATCCCATTGTGTGCATGAAAATCAGCGTATATCGTGTTTTTGTGCGTGCACACCATTTATACAGGAGACCCCTGGTTCTCTATTTTTTTATTTTTTTTTTAACACCAGCTACCAAAAGGCTTACAGTCTCTGCCCATTTCTTTGATTCATGCCTGGCGCCATTTATTTTTAAGTCTTTTATCAATTAGGACATCTTCCCCAGGCTTCAAAAACTTCCTCTCCATCCCATGGAATGTATGAAAGGCATATATGAAAGGTTTTGTGTACGCTGTCACTACCCGATTCGAAGCACACTGCGCAATACGGTCTGCCATCTTGGATCGCTAGATACGGAAACTCCGCTTGGGCAAAAAGTGGTTCTGCGTAAAGAAATAGTAAGTAAATTTTACTATTAAGTTGAACTATTAAATCAAACTAGTAAATCAAGTAAAAGCAGTTACTAACCTAAGCCTACTTTTTTCATTTAACAGTAGGTTATTGCAAATCAATTGATGTAATTTTTTAAAAACCTCCCAGAACATCAACACACTGTACTCTGCTTTCAAGCTTACCTCAGCATTTTTTGCAGTGCAGTGGACTTTTTTTCTGAGAATAGTGGGTTTTTGTATTGAACTGAGAGCTAAATGCAAACCAAAAATCGTTTTGAATCGAAAATCGGTTCGGAATCACATTGTGACCCCAAAAATCGGAATTGAATTGAATTGTGTGGCTTCTAAAGATTCACAGCCCTAATCAGCATCATGTCTGAGAGCTGGACAATTTATACTGTATACAGCCATTGGACACACTCAAGTAATTTAAAGTTACAGCTCGTTAGCAAAGCTTACTAGCTAGCATTAGCTATTCATGTAACTCGTAAAAATAAAGTCTCACCTAGCTCAGAAAAAAATCTTACTTTTCAAAATGCAAAGGTTATATCACTGTGTATCCATAAAAAAAAAAAAATCACCAAACCAATCACCTCTTTTGTTTTGTTAAATGGATTTTTTTTTAATCTTTCTGCTAAAAGAAGACTTAGAAGTGTGGCCTCACGCCCTCCTGAGAGGATAATGATGGTGTCACTGGCATTCCTCTCCCTCCTCCTGTAGCTGGTTTGGCCCACTCCAGGAGGGCTGGATTCAGACAGGGAAGCCAGAGCCTATAGAATGAAAACGTTTTCTCCCTTTCCCTTGCTAACTTTAACTTGGAATGTAGATGACCTGCTGCAGCAGTCTGGCTAACGTCTGACAACACAAATATGGTCAGTTCATTCCTGTAAGATCCCAGAATACACTGAATGAGTGCTCTCAGTCTCTGGCTACGACAACCTGCAATCATCGATCTCTGACGGCAGTCTCGAGGCCAGCGAGAAGAGCTGAATGCTCAGGATTTCAAGGGCAAAGTGCAACCAAGTTATTCCAAATGTAAATAAATTACAGTCTTTATATTTGGTACTCAATGCATAAGTGACTTTGGACAATAAATCAAACCAAAGGAAAGTATGAACAAAAACATTCAGTCTTGTACCGTGTTTGAGTGGGTTTACATTCAGACAGCAACATGTCATCAGATTAACAAAAAGACACACCTAGCATAAATGAAGGACATGTAACCTGAGCCAGCCGTGAGCTAAAAATACAGCACACCCATCAGTAAGGCTGATGTAAGTTTTGTCGTCCAAAGCCAGAATGAAACAGGAGATGAGTGACTTTGACTCACTTTCACAGTGAAGTTGTTTTTTCCTTCATAACCTAATTCATTACGAGGGAAATGTTAGCTGGAAGAAAATGCAAACAATGAATAAAGTATGATGGTATTTTTATGTGGATTAAAAAACAGAACAGTCAAGCTTATCATTCTTTTACAGATATATCATTTTAACTAGTAACTACATATTTTCTAGACTGTTTCTGTTAGTAGCATAAGCATGGTGATGCATAACACAACATAACAAAAATAATTTTTTTGTAAGTTGTCTGTGATTTTCCAACTGATTTAAGACAATTTTGCACCACTGAATCCGAAAATGACATCCGTTTCTCTCGATCAGGTCAGGTTTTTATGCTAAGTTGTAAGCAGTTGTACAGCAGTTGTACAGTTGTACTGTAAACTGAATAGTAGACATTGATAAAGGTAAGTACATGTAAATTGAATGTTATGTCATCATTGTTCAAAATTCAGAGAATTTCAAGAAATAAAAAAGAATTTTGCATCATATAAAGTGAAAATGCCCGTACATGTAAATAAAAACGTAAAAAACATGTGGCCATAGTTCAAAAAGTTGACCTGATTGAGCAAAACCAATGTGATTTTTGGATTCAGCACATCAAAATTGTCCCAAATCAGCTAAAAAAAAAAAAAACTTAGACAATAAATTTGGTGTTGACCAGTGTTAGTGTTGCATGACTACATGTCCTTTAAAAATTGAAAAAAAAAGAATTAAATCCAGACATTGCGTTTCCTTTATAAACTGGCCTATACATTGCACTGCAATCGGTGGTATCCCGACAAATGTATGAAAATATGCAAGAGTAAGAATGTTTCAGACATTCTATCAGTGGAATATTTTTGTGATTAATATTTTTTTCAGCCCCCGAGGTTGTAGTTTGGTTCTAAGCACAGAAATATGCATAGATTGATTTATTCTTTGTTACTTCCATAAATAAGTCATTTTTGTCTGATTTGGATATGCCAAACAAAAAACATGATTAAATATTTCCATGGAAGTCTTAAAACAATTAATCGCATTTTGCTGCAGCAGCTGAAATGCTGCAAATTCTCACTAAAGCTTCATTATTTAGATAATGTGGGAAGAAGAAAACACTCCACACCACTCACGTAACCTAGTTAAGGTATGCCAAGAAATAGTATTTATATTTTCTGCGGGACACTAGAAAACATCTAATTTCACTGGGTATGAACCTACACACCCTCTACCATCTTCACCTCTGCCCCGCAAACCTATGACACACTGACTACAAACGCCCCTCTTCCCTGCACTTGGTTGACCTACAGACCAAAGTAAACAGCGCACCCACTTCATGGCCGGCCGTGTTTACAATACTCTCACATGAGCGTGACCACCATCCATGCATTATAGGAGGGAGGGCAGAGCAGAAGACAATCCAATAAAGCACCAGGCATAAGGAGAAAATAAAGCACTCTCCAAAACTGATTTTCAAGATTTTCCACAATGGCTAAGAGGGATTTCTGGGAATATATTGAGAGTAAGCTCAAACTAAGTCATTGGGGGGATTCAGAAATGTGCTGAGCACCACTGAAAAACAGAAGGGGGTAGAACATTTTAAAGCATACTAGCAAAGCAAGAAGTTATGGAGGAAGAGAAGGAGGGGTGATTTCTAGGAAGATGGGGAAAGAGTTAATAGACAGTCCAATAAAGAAAGTATGGAGTGAAATGATGAGTGGAACATGTATATTCATCTCTGACAACATACAGGATACATAAATCCACCAACCTCTAAATGAAAATTAATACATCTGTCATAGACGGGTAGAACAAAAGAGAGGATAGTTACCATGGTGATGTGGCAAAGTTTGATTAGGTGAGCGCTGAAAGCCGGGAACAATGAGCTCGTCAGACCTGCGAGAGGGCGTTCGCTCCATCGTTTCCTGTCAAAAATGAAGTGGTCATTAAAAAAAAGGTTTCAATAGGTAATATGTAACATAAAAGATAAGTGAATCCCTCAAGTAACGGGAAGTCACAGGGTCAGAGGTCAGCGTCACTTTGGCCCCGAGGCACAGTGACTTTATGGCCTCGCTGACCTTTCCCTTACACTCCCTCCAACTCTCACTCCCTCCCTCTCTTACTCTCACTCTCTCTGTCTTGGATGTCATTACTTTGTCCTAAATACCTGAAACTCTCAACCAGAAGTGGTGTGTCCATCTGAAAAAAGGCATATCAATCATTTTCACTTCAGACAAAAACAGATCATCTCCAGCACACTTACACAATCTCACACATGTAGAGATGCACGTACACCCTGCCAAGTTTTTCACACATTGTCTAATTTGAAACAGCCTCAAGGCAAGAAAGCTGCAGAAGGGAAAAAAGGGGGAAAAAGCCAAACAAATCTTCAATCTCCCCTTTTCCAGGAAAAAGAAGAACGCGGAAGCACTGCTTCCAGGAACTGCTTGTAGCCAGAGGTCCTGTTGAGCATGCAAGCACATACACATAGACTTGCAGTTCCCCACAGTGCTTCGAAAACATCCATAAATGCTCCGAGTAAGATTTATAGCTCTGAGAAGCAGCAGCCAAACGCTTTCCAAGGAAGGCAGCTTGGCTGCAAGGCCTGTGAGCTGAAAGAGACTTAAGCTAAGGCTGGGGTTCAGCAACTTATAGCAACTAAACTCCCTCATATCTACACTATATTGTCCTCATAATATGAAGCACATGCATGATAAGAGGACGATACAGCATCAAAGAAACAGCAACACAGACCATTCTTAAACAGTGGAAATTTGCAGATGTCTGACCTGTAAAACAGAATTTCTAGTCAAAAAATTTTAAATGTCAAACATTTTTTAAGCTCTGAGGTTTTCATGAGTCAGTTTACACAAAAAAGTGTGTGATCAGGTCAAATCCTATCAACCACCCAAACCACGCACTACTGTCTCCAATAATGCTTTATTTGGGCTTTTACATTCTCACAATTAGTCCATTTTTATTTGTATTTTAGTTAGTATTATTATTATTAATAATAATAATAATAATAATAATAATAAAGCATCAGACTTATTCAGATTCAAAGATTTTTATTGTCAGTACTCTACAGTATGTACAGGACATACAGAGAATCAAAATGCTGTTTCTCTCTCTCTTAGTAGTGTAAGTAATATAAGAAAAAAGAAGGAATAAAGGTGAAAACAACAACAGCAATCTATGTACATATAGTGCTTTTTTCAGGACTCAAAGACGCTTTACAATGGGCCCATTATTTATTCACTCGACAGACACTACTAGTGGTAAGCTACTGCTGTAGCCACAGCTTCCATGAGGCAGACTGATGGAAATGTGGTTGCCAATCCGTGCCAACAGCCTTTCCGACCAATTAGTACGACAACTGAAGCTAACAAACATAACATTGCCATCAAACAGATTTCAGAGAAATGACAACTGGGAGGGTTTGGTGCCAAGGGCAGTGTTTTTCAACCAGGGTTCCCTGGAACATTCCTGTTTCTGTGGGAAATTTTTAATTTAATTTAAAGTGTATTCAGTTGAAATTCAATTGAATACAACACAAAGCCAAGATATTTAGGGGTAGATTTACTAAGTCTGGGCAAATTAGACAGCACGCAATTTAGACAGCACGTCTAAGGAAGTGGCCAATTTTTGCCAGTGATCAACATGCAAAATTATGAACACAGACGCAGACACTTCATTTCAATAATAACCACCCATTCACCAAGAGCACCGCAAAATTGTGCACAGGCACGCCTGAGGGAGTGGGTCATCAACACAGGCACAGCCAGTTCAGAGGAGCATAATATAGTTGGGTTTTTTTTTTAAAAGCTTTTTTTAAGCTTTCATTTAACCACAAACCCCAGTAAAATAGTTTATTTTTTTTTGTCCTTTTACAAAGTTTTCATTTTCATGTCACATTGCAGACTCCTTTGTTTAATATGTACTGTATAAATTCAGTATTTGTATATAATATTAAAAAGGACTACTCATGGACTTCCGGTTATGGCTGCCACGTAGGACGGACGTGTCTCGCTCTGCTCTGCTCCTGGAGAAAAAAATCGGCAAATAACTCTCTCATTTGGGACAGAACGTATCCCAGCATCTGGGCGAGGATATGTCGGCGAAGCCTAAGGCTGGAAAACCAGGAAAAGGAAAAAGCGAGCCGCCGAAACAGTCCAAATTAACGGACTTTCAGGTCTGTGACGCAGCAAACAAGGCTCCATATATGGCGGAGGAGGCTGGCGGCGGTGCGATTTCTGCGGGGAATGGCGCAGATGCGCTGATGGCTGCCATGAGTTCAATGAGAGCGGACTTTTCCTCTAGATTTGATGGGATTATGACAGCGCTGGAAGGAATAAGAAAGGAATTGGGTGACTGTGTAGAACGAACGGCGCAGATGGAGCTCCGTCTCGCTAGTGCTGAAGATGACGTCACCCGTCTTCAATTAAAGGTGCGCACTTTGGAAAAAAAAAATAAATCTCTGTTAGATAATATTTTGGATTTGGAATCTCGGTCGAGACAGAATAATTTGAGGCTGGTGGGTCTTCCAGAGGAATCAGAAGGTCGGGACGTATGTTCCTTTCTGGAAAAGTGGATTCCGGAGGTGCTGGGCAGCGAGGAGTTGCAATCAGCAGTGGTTCTGGAAAAAGCACATCGTATTGGCCCACGGAGAGATAAGGGACCGCCGAGGACCTTAATTATGAAGTTTCTAAGCAACAGAGACAGGATGAAGATCTTCAACGCTGCACGTGCTAAAGGAGAGATTAAACACCAGGACCAGCAGGTGCGGTTCTACCCAGATTTGGCCACAGGAATCCAGCAATTGAGGAAGCAGTTTGATCCCGTACGTAAGGAGCTGCGCAAACTTGGGATTCGTCATGGTGTAATCTATCCTGCGAGACTGCTGACCACGTATGAGGGCAGAACCCACATCTTCAAGACCCCAGAGGAGGCGCAGGAGTTCATCAAGAAGATCAAAGAAGAAGAAGAGACTGGTGGGAGCTAAGCATGAACAAAATATAAGGTAGAATAATTAAGCATTTGCACAGGCATCTGACTGACTTGAAGTAAATAGTAAGTTTACAAAATATAGATTTTATTATATATTAAAAAAAACAAAACAAAAACAAAACAAACAAAAAAAAAAACTATGATGTACAAAGTTGTTAAAAATTTTGGAGTTAAGTTGGAAAACTACAGAGGAGAGTTAATGTTACGTCATTAAAAGCAGTAGAGTTAGGGTGATTGGGAGGATGAAGAAGGAGTGGCTTAGGCTGTTCCCCGTGGGTGTGGAACGGTCGATGGCTATATCGGGAGACAGAATTTTTCTTTTGATTTTGGGGGGTTTGCCACAAGTGTGGGAAGGGGAAATTTGTTTGTGTGTAGTTTGTAGGATGAATGTTCAACCACTCATGTTTTTGCTTCTCTGTATGAGCATGTTTACACTGCAAGGTAATCCCAAACTCTCTATTGATCATGGACCAAAGTGTTAATCTTAATTTAACTTCATGGAATTGCAGAGGTCTACAAAATTTAAAAAAACTTAAACAAGTTATGAATAAAATAAAGGACATGGGTTCAAGAATTGTGTTTTTACAAGAAACTCATCTGATAGAGGAGGATGTTAAAAGAATTAGGAGTAGATGGCAGGGAAGTGTATTCACCTCTTCATTTTCATCCCGAGCCAGGGGAGTTATGACTCTCATACATAAATCAGTTCCTTTTCAAGTGAAAAATGTAATTGGAGACAAATTTGGAAGATATGTAATCATTCAAGGTTCTTTGCTATTAGAAAATATAAATCTTGTGAACTTATATGGTCCCAATATAGATGACCAGAAGTTCTTTGCTAATTTATTTCTCATCTTATCATCACTTACAGGGCAACATATAATAGCAGGGGATTTTAATTGTACATTGAATCCAGGTGTGGATAGATCAACAGGACTGGATTGTACGCACATTGGATGTAGGATGACTATTAATCATTTTATGAAAGAATTGAGATTGTTAGATATATGGAGAGAAATGAAACCACAAGTTAAAGCCTATTCTTGTTATTCCAGTACCTACAAGACATTCTCACGTATTGATTATTTTTTGATTTCCACAGAATTAAGGTCCAAGATTCAAAACTGCTTTTATGATAACATCGTGATCTCTGATCATGCACCCTGTTGTCTAATATATGTAGATAAAAAATTGATAAAGGAATCAGGTAGATGGCAATTTCAGCATAAATGGCTTCAGGATGAGGAATTTGTCAAGTATATAGAAAAACAGATAGACGAGTTCTTTGACATCAATACTACACAAACATCAGCATGTGTAAAGTGGGAGGCTTTCAAAGCTTTTATTAGGGGACATATTATTAGTTATACAGGATCAAAATCTAAGAAGACTCGAGAGGAGAGAGCTAAATTGGAACATAAAATAAAAAATCTTCAGGAAAAAGTGTATGCAGGAAGTGACCCAAGGTTGGAGAATGAATTACTGATTTTGAGAGCTGAATACGACAAAAAATCAGCGAATAGAGCTGCCTCGAGTCTTCTAAGATTGAAACAATCTTTTTATGAACAAGGTGAAAAATCAGGAAAATTATTAGCATGGCAGATTAAACAATTGGAAATTAAAACACCAATTACCAGTATTATAAGTAATGGACAGGTAGTTATAGATCCTTTAGAAATTAATAGAGCCTTTAGAGATTACTATGAAAAATTATATGATACCAAAAATGAACCTGATTTAACAAAACTAAATGGGTTTTTGAACGAACTATCTATACCGTGTATTCCAAATGAAAACAGGGAGATATTGGAGTCTAAAATTAGTCAAGAAGAAGTTGGGCTAGCCATTGATAATATGAAATCAGGAAAAAGTGCAGGACCAGATGGTCTTCCAGTTGACCTTTATAAAAAATTTAAGAATAAATTAATAAAACCTTTTTTGGAAATGGTTTTAGAAGCATTTCAAAATAATAATTTACCATCATACATAAATAATGCCTTAATTATACTGCTGCCAAAACCAGGTAAGCCCTCTAATAAATGTGAAAATATGAGACCAATAAGCCTATTAAACGCCGACCTTAAGATAATCTGTAAAATTTTAGCAAGACGAATACAAGAAATTTTACCAAATATTATTAATCGAGATCAGAATGGCTTTATAAAGGGTAGACAAGGCTTCCATAATGTAAGAAGACTATTTAATATTATTTATTTTAATAAAGAAGCACCGGATACAGCTCTCCTATCATTGGACGCCGAAAAGGCCTTTGATAGAGTTGAATGGCCCTTTCTTTTTGAAGTCCTACAAAGGTTTGGACTTGGAAATAATTTCATAAAATGGGTTCAAATAATATACAATAATGCTACAGCAGAAATCCTAACAAATAACAATATTTCAAAACCAATAAAAATCAATAGAGGATGTCGACAAGGCTGTCCACTTTCACCTTTACTGTTTACTATGGCAATTGAACCTTTAGCGATAGCGATACGTTTACATTCACAAATGCAGTATATGGAATTAAAGTTGGACCAACAGAACATAAAATCTCCCTGTACGCCGATGACATAATTTTGTTTATGTCGAATCTAAAAAAATCAATTCCAACCTTGTTGAATTTAATAAAGAATTTTGGGGAAATATCAGGATATAAAATAAATAAAACTAAATCTTCAATATTAATGCTAAATGAGACCCAGAGAAATTACCCAGCCCCTGAGGTAAATCAATTCAATGTTGTAAATCAGTTTAAATATTTAGGAATCCAAATTATGCCTAAGCTAGAATCAGTCGCCAGTGTCAACTATGAAGCCTTAATGTCAGATATCAATGAGTTAACTCAGAGATGGATGTCACTACCAATGTCGATGATCGGGAGAATCAATATACTTAAAAGTAATATTTTACCTAAAATACTTTATTTATTTCAATACATTCCCTTATCACCACCTTTAGATCTATTCTCAAGAATAAAAAAAAAAAAAAAAAAAAAACAGTTAGTGGAATTTATATGGAACAACAGGAGGGCTAGATTACGTTTGTCTTTATTATATTTACCATTTGATCGTGGAGGTCTGAAATGTCCAAATTTTATGTTGTATTATTGGTCGGCACAACTGAGGTCTATGACATATTATTTTTCATCAAATGATCTCCCTCACTGGACTGAAATGGAATCATACAATTTACCTTTACCTCTTCCCATATTCATATACTCAGATTCGGCAAAAAAATTACAAAAACAAGTTAAAAATCCATTTGTAAAGCATATGATCAAAATATGGTGTGAAGCTAAAAACTATTTAAAAGAACCACAGTTATTGTCACAATTTAGTCCAATATGGGGTAATCAATATTTTAAACCAGGGAGAGCGGACGCTGTATTTAAAGTATGGAATTTAAAAGGGATACAAAAGATTCAGGATTTATATTTGCCATGTGCAGATAACATAATGTCTTTTGAAGAGCTGAGGATCAAATTTAATCTCAATAGAACACATTTTTTTAAATATCTTCAACTTAGAAACTTTATTCGATCAAATCAAAATAAAGCTCTCACTCGACCTATTTATTCATCCTTGGAAAAAATGATGATGAAAGATAGTAAAAGAAAGGGTATTATTTCAGAGTTTTATAACTCACTGACACTATCTTCAAGTGAAAATTCACTGAAAAGATTAAACTACTGGAAAGAAGATCTGCAAATTGAAATTTCAGAGGAACAATGGGAATTGGCTTGTACAGAAGCTCAAACCAAATCAATAAATGCACGCCTTAAATTGATACATTTCAAATGGTTAATGCGGATGTATGTTACACCGGAGGAGTTAAATAGATATAACAAAAATATACCAGATACATGCACAAAATGCATGGAAAGTAAAGGAACCCTATTTCATTGTTTATGGGAATGTAGATTAATAAGAATGTTTTGGGAAGAGGTGAGGGTAACAATTGAAAAAATAATCTCAAAACAAATCATATTGAATCCTAAACTGTTTTTGTTGGGTCTGTACCCAGAAAAGCATAATTTTAATAAAAGTGAAAGAACATTCATAGACCTCAGTTTGCTTAATGCCAAAAAATGTATTGCACTATTATGGAAAAAGACTCATAGACCAGATGTGAGTCCGGGAGGTCTTCAACTCCCACCTCCGGAAGAACTTCAACCACATTCCGAGGGAGTCTGGAGACATGGAGTCTGAATGGGCCATGTTCTCCACCTCTGTTGTTGAAGCGGCGGCCCAGAGCTGCGGCCGCAAGGTGGTCGGTGCATCTCGTGGTGGCAACCCCCGAACCAAGTGGTGGACACCAGTGGTGAGGGGGGCCATTAAGCTGAAGAAGGAGTCCTATCAAGCTTGGTTGGCTTGTGGGACTCCCGAAGCAGCTGAGGTGTACCGGCAGGCCAAGCGGAGTGCAGCTCGGGTGGTTGCTGAAGCAAAAACCCGGGTATGGGAGGAGTTCGGTGAGGCCATGGAACAAGACTTTCGGTCGGCTTCAAAGAGATTCTGGCAAACTGTTCGGCGGCTCAGGAGGGGAAAGCAGCTCCCCGTCCACACTGTGTATGGTGCGGATGGGACACTGTTGACTTCAACTGGGGATATCGTCGGGCGGTGGAAGGAATACTTCGAGGATCTCCTCAATCCCACTGATACGCCTTCCACAGAGGAAGCAGGGTTTGGGGACAAGGGGGATGACTCGCCTATCACAGGGGCTGAGGTCGCCAAGGTGGTTAAAAATCTCCTTGGTGGCCGGGCCCCGGGGGTGGACGAGATTCGCCCCGAGTACCTCAAGGCCCTGGATGTTGTTGGGCTGTCATGGTTGACACGCCTCTGCAACATTGCGTGGAGGTCGGGGGCAGTGCCTTTGGCATGGCAAACCGGGGTGGTGGTTCCTCTCTTCAAAAAAGGGGACCGGAGGGTGTGCTCCAACTTTAGAGGGATCACACTCCTCAGCCTCCCTGGGAAGGTCTATGCCAAGGTACTGGAGAGGAGAGTCCGGCCGTTGGTCGAACCTCGGATTCAGGAGGAGCAATGTGGTTTTCGTCCTGGCCGTGGCACATCGGACCAGCTCTTTACCCTCTCGAGAATTCTTGAGGGTTCGTGGGAGTTTGCCCAACCAGTTTACATGTGTTTTGTGGACTTGGAGAAGGCATTTGACCGCGTCCCTCGTGGATTTTTGTGGGGGGTGCTTCGGGAGTATGGGGTATTGGGCTTGTTGTTACGAGCTATTCGGTCTCTGTACGACCGTTGTGAGAGTTTAGTTCGTATTGCCAACACTCGGTCGGAGTCATTCCCAGTGAGAGTTGGACTCCGCCAGGGCTGCCCTTTGTCACCGGTCCTGTTCATAATTTTTATGGACAGGATTTCTAGGCGCAGCCAGGGAATGGAGGGTGTCATACTTGGTGACCACAGGATCTCATCTCTGTTGTTTGCAGATGATGTTGTCCTGTTGGCTTCATCCAGCAATGACCTACAGCTCTTGCTGGGACGGTTTGCCGCTGAGTGTGAAGCGGCTGGGATGAGAATCAGCACCTCCAAGTCCGAGTCCATGGTCCTCAGCCGGAAAAAGGTGGATTGTCCTCTCCGGGTTGGGGACAGGCTCCTGCCCCAAGTGGAGGAGTTTAAGTATCTTGGGGTCTTGTTCACGAGTGAGGGGAAAATGGAGCGAGAGATCGACAGACGGATTGGAGCAGCATCTGCAGTGATGCGGACGTTGTACCGGTCTGTTGTGGTGAAGAGGGAGCTTAGTTCTAAGGCAAAGCTGTCGATTTACCAGTCAATCTACGTTCCTACTCTCACCTATGGTCACGAGCTTTGGGTAATGACCGAAAGAACGAGATCGCGGATACAAGCGGCTGAAATGAGCTTTCTCCGTAGGATTGCTGGACTCACCCTCAGAGATAGGGTGAGGAGCTCAGTCATCCGGGAGAGGCTCAGAGTAGAACCGCTGCTCCTCCACATTGAAAGGAGTCAGTTGAGGTGGTATGGGCATCTGATTAGGATGCCTCCTGGACGTCTCCCACTTGAGGTGTTTCAGGCACGTCCCACTGGGAGGAGACCCCGGGGCAGACCCAGGACTCGGTGGAGAGACTATGTCTCCCAGCTAGTCTGGGAACGCCTTGGTATCCCCTCTGAAGAGCTGGAGCAGGTGGCTGGGGAGAGGGAAGTCTGGGCTTCTCTGCTTGAACTGCTGCCTCCGCGACCCGGACCTCCGGAAAAGCGGTAGAAGATGGATGGATGGATGGACCAGATGTGACTCAGTGGTTAAGACAGATGTTAACAAACCTTCCATTAGAAAGAATAACATATATACTAAAATCAAAGGAAATTGTGTTTGAGAATATATGGAGACCTTTTATTGATTATGTAAAAAATTTAAACATAACTCTTGAAGAAGAAGGTGAATGATGTGTGTGGACCTTGTAAATTCCAAACTGGTGAACATAATATGTATACTTATGTATTGGATTGTCTAGACTAAACAGAGGAGCATTGTTGAAGACTTGATTTTGTTGGTGGTTGTTGGTGTTTTTAGTGCATTTTTTTTTTTTTGTAGTACTTTAGTGTTAGTGTTTGATTGTTTGTATCATGTTTGTTAAAAAAAAAAAAAAAAAAAAGGTTCAATAAAGATATTGTGGAAAAAAAAAAAGGACTACTCATGAATAAATTGATTATTTGACCAATGTGTTTATTTTACACACAAAAACCATCAAGACGGTTTGATGGAGACTCTGGGGTTTTATTATGTGAATAACTTTGTTTTAACAAAATCTACAGGTCTCCCAGTCCATGACTTTTCATAAATATGTGCATTTTATCTTTTCTGAAGTCTGGAACAGTAATAAAATTACACACACACAATTTCACTTTATTCTCGGACCACAGAGATTGCTGTCATTGAGTTACAGTGTTGCTATTTTGGGGGAAATCTCTACGGATCTGTGCTGTTTTTGGTAATAATCTCATTGTTTTCCTCCTATATTGTGTATACTGAACTGAGAGAGAGAAATAGAGAGAAGAGGGAACTGAATTACTGTTTTATGCACAGCAAAAAGAAATAAATATAGAAATATGGATAGAGGGGAAAAAAATGAAGAAAATTGACAATGAGGACGATTTTGCTTCAAGAGTGAGGGAGAGCTGATGGACAACGAGGAGAGGAAAACTCCAGAGTCGAAGTCTGAACCTCCGCAGAAAAGAGAAGAAAGTCACTATCGCCTGACACCATCTGTATGCCCACTGTATGTAGGAAGGGCTCCTATTGTATCCTATTTTATGGATACAAATTCATGTAGTAGGCTACATATATAAACAAATGAAATTTAAAAAAAAAAAAATGCCAGCTGATGTCCAGTTCAGCATAACACTGATCTCTGTCAGACCGTTGATATTCATATAAACTGCATTCCAAACTATCAAGCAAATGATATTTGTCTCTGATTTTCCTAAATAGTCGATGCAAATCAAAGTCAGTATAATTTTCAAGTCATCAACCATTGAGCATAATTCAAATTTTATTGAACAGACCTCCAATGATAACTATTTTTTTGCAAAAATCAAAAAACTCAAAATGCACTGTTCCAAATTATTATGCACAACAGAGTTTCAAAACATGTTATTGCTTGTAAAGAACTGAAAATGGTCATTTGTTGAATATGCAGCATTAGGAGGTTATATTTACCAAAATTAAAAGCTATTTCAATCAAAAACATCTTAACAGGCCAAGTTACATGTTGGCATAGGACCCCTTCTTTGATATAACCTTCACAATTCTTGCATCAATTTAACTTGTGAGTTTTTGGAGCGTTTCTGCTTGCATTTCTTTGCAAGATGTCAGGATAGCCTCCCACAGCTGATGTTTTGATGTGAACTGCCTCCCACCCTCATAGATCTTTTGCTTGAGGATGCTCCAAAGGTTCTCAATAGGGTTGAGGTCAGGGGAGGATGGGGGCCACACCATGAGTTTCTCTCCTTTTATGCCCATAGCAGCCAATGACACAGAGGTATTCTTTACAGCATGAGATGGTGCATTGTCAGGCATGAAGATAATTTTGCTATAGAAGGCACGGTTCTTCTTTTTGTACCATGGAAGAAAGTGGTCAGTCAAAAACTCTATATACTTTGTCGAGGTTATTTTCACACCTTCAGGGACCACAAAGGGGCCTACCAGTTCTCTCCCCATAATTCCCGCCCAAAACAAGACTCCACCACCTCCTTGCTGACGTCGCAGCCTTGTTAGGACATGGTGGCCATTCACCAACCATCCACTACTCCATCCATCTGGACCATTAAGGGATGCATGACACTCATCAGTAAGCAAGGCTGTTTGAAAATTAGTCTTCATGTATTTCTGGGCCCACTGCAACCATTTCTGCTTGTGAGCATTAGTTAAGGGTGGCCGAATAGTAAGTTTATGCACAACTGCAAGCCTCTGGAGGATCCTACACCTTGAGTTTCGTGGGACTCCAGAGGCACCAGTAGCTTCAAATACCTGTTTGCTGCTTTGTAATGGTATTTTAGCAGCTGCTCTCTTAATCCGATGAATTTATCTGTCAGAAATCTTCCTCATTATGCCTTTATCTGCACAAATCTGTCTGTGCTCTGAATCAGGCAAATATTTCTTCACAGTACAATGATCATGCTTAAGTTTTCGTGAAATATATGTTTTCATTCCTCGTCCAAGGCATTGCACTATTTGATGCTTTTCAGCAGCAGAGAGATCCTTTTTCTTTCCCATATTGCTTGAAACTTGTGACATGCTTAATAATGTGGAACATCCTTCTTAAGTAGTTTTCCTTTAATTGGGCTCACCTGGCAAATTAATTATGACAGGTGTCTGAGATTGATATCAGTGATCCAAAGAGCCCTGAGACACAATACAAACCATGAGTTTAATTGAAAAACAAAAAATTGAATGTTTATGACACTAAAATCTTATTTGCATAATAATTTGGAACGCGGTGTAATCTGCTGTTCTGTCATGCCAAATAAAGTCACGTGCAGAGAGAAGCTTCTGTCTCTTCGGTCACGCGCCCTCAGTTCTCACCGTTGTCTCCTCCTGGCAACGATCACTGTCAGGCACACATGAATTAAGCTTTTTTAGGGTGATAAATCCTGGCACATTTAGCAGGAGATTGACAACCGCAAACCTTAGTAAATCACCTTGTGCCAGTCATTTAAATACTCCCCTCCCTCAAATTTGCGCTTTGACATGACAGCCCCCACAAGTACATATGCAATGAGGCCAGGTGCAAAATTAACAGTCTATGCCTTTCTACTGCTAATTTTGCCCTGCGCCCTTTAATAAATCTCGACAGTAGTTTTTTAATGCCAAAACAGGGTTTTGCGATGGCGCAGCACGTTAGTAAATCTGCCTCTTAATCTTCAACAATTAGTGTCCTCAGTTCCTAAACATTATTGAGTGTTGTTAAAAGGAAAGGTGATGTAACACAGTTATAAATATGTCCCTGTCCCGGATTTTTTGGAACGTGTTGCCGATATCAAATTTAAAAAGAGTGAATATTTGGAAAAAAAAAAGCCATAAAGTTTTTCAGTTTGAACATTAAATAGCTTGTCTTTCTAGTGCATTTAATTGAATATAATTTGAAAAGGATTTGCAAATCACTGTATTCTGTTTTTATTTACATTTTACACAGCATCCCAACTTCATTGGAATTGGGGTTTGTAAATCAGACCAGGGTTGTGGACGGTCCTTAAATGCAAAATGGATTTGTACTCCCATTTCAACAGCATCAGATTAGTATTGTGCCTTCGATTTTTCCCCTCTTTTAATTTAAAGAAATGACAGCAAAAACAGAGATTGGATTATTGCACATTACACCCAAAAAACATCTTTGAATAATTAAGAGCATTAGGACAGCCTCTTCATCCTTACTGCCCAGCAAAAAAATTGTTTTTGTGCTGCTGTAATAGCGAAATGGACTTGGACACACCCATAAATGCACCCTGCACCTTAAACAACAGACCAGGGGTCACCAACTAAAACTGCGAGAGGTCCAATAAGTCCATCCTCCTCCCCAGGGAAGTCCAAACTAGGGGTGGGAATCTTTATGCATCTCATGATTCAAGTTTTGATTCAGGGCTCCCATCTGATTCTGAAATGATGCTCGATTTTTTTTCTATTCAGGATTTTTTTCCCTCCCACTGTGACAACTTGGCACTTTTAAAGCAAAGCATTTGCAATGACCTATGAATTTAATTCCAAAATCTTTTAGTAAAACAAATGGAAGAAAATCTGCCATGTCATAAGAACCGCTATTCTTTCACAGACATTCTTTCAGAAGACCACAGCTGTCTCCAGGCAGGCCAGTATCATCTAACTTGCTTTCACACATTATTTTATTAAGCTCATGGTTTAGCTGCTTTTAGTTATTAATTTTTTACTCAAAAAAAATCAAACAAATTCTTTGCTCAATTTCAAACAAAACATGTAATATAAAATTTTATAATACAAGAAAACATTAAACGTGTTTGTTGACTCCAAATAAAATTTTAACTTCCTAAAAATGTAAAATTTTACAGGAGAACACAAACTAAATTGCATTGCATTTTTTAAAAAAAAGATTAATATCTAAACAAACATAATTTCACAAAAGTCCACCTCTATAAGATAAGATAAGATAAGCCTTTATTAGTCCCACAATGGGGAAATTCCAGGATTGCAACAGCACAGGGATAGCAACACTCAGAGCAACAATCAGAAGGCAAGAAAAAACAAGAGCAGCGAGTATACATATGTACATATAAATATAAATATATAGACACACAGTGCGGAGCATTGTAGCTAGATGGAATAAATATATAAATATATAAACACACACAGTGCGGAGCATTGTAGCTAGATGGAATGAAAGAGCATAACCGTCTACTTAGTTATCCTACATGGTATGATTATGTACCCATACATATTGTCACCCTCCGTAGCGACCGGTATTTTCCTAGTTGTATACCGGAGGGGACCATTGTGTAAGTCTATTGCGTCTTTTGCATTATACTGTATTTTCAGTTTAGGAAAAATGTTTCAAACTGTAAGCCTCGAAAAAAAATGGACAAAAAAATATAATTCCACACTACAGAATTTCTTGGGCAGTTGGGCTTTTCCCAAAAGTAACACTGTTACAGCATGAACAGAGCTATTACTCCATGCTTACAGGGACAGCAGAGTTGGAACTTTTCATGTTAAGAAAGACAGGGAGCTTTTACAGAGTTTTTACGTGATATCAGAGGGTCACGGAAAGAACCTCCATAACCAGTGTCATGGGGCCCAACAGGACCACTCTCGGCAGAATCAGAGGCAGAAGCGCCATGGCAGATACAGTCAATTTCACAACAGTCCATCATGTCTGTACGGGTGGATATGCTGGACTGTGTGCGTGTGTGTGTGAGACAGACAGACAGACAGACAGACAGACAGACAGACAGACAGAGAGAGATAACCTGCTGAAGCAGTCGGACCCACAGAGTCTGCAGAGACTGGAGTATGCAGAGAGCGCCCAAGGTGTCACGCAATAAACTGTCCATTTGGCCACCAATACAGCATTTCTTTTCTGCTTTTTTCATTCCACCAAAACAAAACAGTATCCTTTATTCCCAAAATTGTATCACAAGGCTTCGGGGTCCGGATGGAGGACTCTCGGGGTCCGGATCCGGAAGGGAATCCGCCAGTTGGTGACCCCTGCAATAGACTATTGACTAGATTGTCGTAATATGGCCCTGAGAATTAATAGAAGGAGAGCTAGAAGGACTCAGCTGCCAGCAGTGGCTGACAGTAATAAGCCACTACTGAAAATCTGAGCTGTTATTTTATTAAAAAAAAAGAAAAATCTTCATTTACAGAGTTGAAGCAGTTTGATTACAGACACGATAATCAAGGGGTAAAATACTGAATCTTCTTGGAGCACTGATCTTTTATCAGCTTTTCCTGAGGACAAGCTCTGTGTGGAGCTGGTGGCAGGACAGTGTCCCAGGTTGAGTTAGACTTATCATAGAAGCAGCTTTAATATATTACTAACAGTACATGCCAGAAAAGTACCCTCCCCCCTGAAGCGCTCTCACAGTAAAAGGGTAAGGTTTCAAGGCTACTTTCCCCATAAAAACCTCACCATGGACTCTAATGCTCTTTTGCTGACTCCACAGTCATGGTCATGTACTGATGCTTGCTCAGCCATTAATTTAGTGATTAAAAGACTAAAAGAGTCTAATACAGAAAGCATATTTCTTTTCCCTAGAAGGATGCATAGGTTTCTCATTGAACTCATTTTCCAGATGTGGGCTGTTTTGCACAATCATTATAGCCAACAGTTCCTGACAGCATTCTTGATATTACTGGCCTTAAGGGTTAAGTTATTGAGCACATAAAGGGAGGCGTTCTACTTGTAGTTTTACAGCTTGTTGGACATTCCTTTAGTTTCACAACAGTATCACTCAACAAATCTTATTCATATTTAATTTCTCTGGCAATTACTTGCTTTTACATAAGTTCACCATGGTAACAGCTTTTTTGAGCTTTAGTTAAATGCTTTATCTTGAGGGGAGGCTCAACGCAGCAGAATCGCAAGAAGGCACACAAAGTTAATAAATACAATAACTTGTCCAATTTGTAAATGTAGACAATCATTTGGGGAGAAAAATGACATGAAATACATTTCTTCTATTGTTGTATTGAATGTATTTTTTTTTAAAACCTTTCAAAATAAGTTCAAAATGGTGTTCTTTTTCCTTCTTTAAAAACTAAACATGAACATGATAGACTTTGGTTGCAGGTTGTATCTTTACTCACTGTCCAGCCCTTCCCATGACCATCCACGGGATAAACAGGCACAGCTGATGGAAGCATAGATGGAATATCAAGCTCAGCTGGTCTAACTAGGTCGGGAGTGCTCAATGGGATGTAAATCTACCTCCACACTCCAAGGTTTATTTCTCAATTCAGATTTATTGTTCCAGTCCAAATCTTTTGTTTGGCTCTTCACTTTATTGTTTAAATGGGGCCAATATCAGGTTGCAGTGGTACTGACGCACATGCACAAAAGAACAATCACAATGAGGTTGCACTGTATGTAGCACACGGTTGTATGGAGATAAACACTGAGGCCATAAAAGTTTGCGTTTAGGGTTTCATTTACAAGCTTATGGGCAGAGCAGGTCAGCAAATTCATATGCACAGGACGATAGGGATGAGGAGACAGTAAGACCAATGCTTCGTCTGTTCATATCTGTCTGTGGAATCACAAATCACAGTGAGACAGGTATGTACATGAGTTTTCCACAAACTTTAAGTGCCCCTTATACAGCACAGAGAACATTAGCCATGTTTACATGCACAAAATGTCTTCAATCTGATTACAGCTCAGATCAGAACTTTACTGTTTAGATGGACCCTGAAAAAGTTGATCTGATTATGACGTGCGTTTACATGTGTCACACGTTTGAATGGACTAAAATATTTTGACGTGCAGAATTGTCTGACATTCCGGAAACAGTAGAAGAAGAAGCAACTTCCAATGTGTCTTTTTCTTTTTGAAATGGCCCTGTATTGTGTTGTTAAGACTGTATTTTTGCTTCTGCTGGTCTCCGCAATGAAGCTACAAGCCCAGCAGTACATACATCTGCATATGATGAACAGAGGGAGACAGTAGGACGATACAGACCAGTTCTGTTTTACTCCCGCCATGTCTTCTGCTAGCTGCTGTAAAGGCAGAAATACGTCACGTCAATGTGTGGCTGACGCACAGACATGCGCAGTAAACATATTTTCTACCCAAACTTTGGAATAAGTGTTTATATGCGCACCAATCGGTGGTGCGGTGGTTAGCACTGCACCAGTACAGCAACTCACCCTTGGCCATGGGATCCCTGGATCAATCCCAGCCCCTGACCAACAGTGATCTGTGTGGAGTTTGCATGTTCTCCCCATATCTGCGTGGGTTTACTCCGGGATTTCTCCGGTTTCCTCTCACAGGCCAAAAAACATGCAGGTTAGGTTAATTGGAGACTCTAAAGTGGCCCTAGGTGTGAATGTGTGTGTGAATGGTTAAGGGATAGCGCCGTACCGTGGCTGCTTCATCCATCCAGGTGGATGCCCTCAATTTCCCCTCTGGGGATCAATAAAGTATACAAAATCAAATAAAAAAAAATTAACAATTAGCATAACCCACCTGTCTCAATCGGAAGGAAATTTTGATCTGAAGGAGTGTGATCAGGTCAGAATATTCACATTGGCGTGTTTACATGAAGCATTTTTATTCCAATCAGGCTTTTAATCCAGTTACTTGTGTCCATGTAAACATGGCTACTGAGAGATTGGGCAAATTTTTGATCTTTGGGATCATTTGGGAGATCCTTGTGCATTTTGGACTGAGTCAAAACTTTGAGGACACCGTGGTGACTGTGGAGATCACTGGAGATCATTGATAGATCAGAAATTGGCCAGATCTCTCAACAATCTCTCAATGATCTCCACCCCTGTGTAAAGGGTATATAAGGAAAACACAGTCTGAACGCTGTCAATATTATTGGAAACTGGCTCACAAATGGGAATATTTTGCTTTATAATGTGTAGATATAATGTGCAAGAACACTCAGTAGATAGCAAATACACTAACTAGGAAGTGCTCAGACAGTTCAAATCTCCAACAGTGCGCTCAGTGCTCTAACCAATTTTCAACCCTTCCACAATGTCTGAATCCACACAAAATCTTGATTAATATGTAGAACCCCACTATATTCTACATAATCATGTATACACCTGCATATTTGATTTATCAGGTTTCAGGTATAATTATCCAAGAAATTATTAAGAATGTCAAAAATTACTGGTAGCTGCCAGTGGTACCCCTCAGCCTCTGTTGTTGAGGTGTAGTTTATATGGCATTTTGATCTTGACCTTTGACCCTGTAATCCCAAAACCATAGTCAGAGTTCAGGGTCAGAAGGTGAACCTGTGTACAAAGTTTGGTGACCCCAGCTTTTCTTGTTCTATATTGTGCATAGGGACTGTTAACATTGAACTTTGACCTTCTGACCCGAAACTCGTAGTCAGAGGTCAGGATCTAAGCTGTCACAGACATGATGATATCGATTTGAAAAGGCTACATCATTCCTTTGTGTAGCTATTGCATTACAAGATTTTAGGAAAATTAACCTCTGACCTTGATCTAAAGATCATAGGTAACCCAAATTCAAACTTGTCTGAGATTTTTCATAGATACATACATGGTATCAATTTAAAAAGGTCACGTCATTTCTTTCTCTAGTTATTGCATTCACAAGGCATGTGTTGACGCTGTCGCCACTGATGCAGACACACACAGGGTGACGACAATACCCCTTCAGCCTTAAGGGCAGTAAAAAAAATGACCAAGATTGCATTGTTAAGGAATGCGAGTTTAAAATCTGGCAAAATATATGGAATCTCCACTCCTAGAAGATATTAATTTAGTGGTTTAATTTTGCAAATAAAACAAAATACAAGAGGGTTTCTGCTGGTAACATTTCTATGTGGCATTCCACCATGCCAAAAACTGAGCCGCCACGCTAAGAAAAAAACATATGATTTTTAAAAAAAAAATTTTTCAAAAGAGTTGCACAGGAGCCAATTAAACAAGAGCATTCTGAGGTGAGTGCAACATCCCCAGCCTCCATTTTCTTTGAAGATCCTAATACTTATTGACGGAGAGCGGTTTTCAACTTTTCAATATAATTACTGTGGCAGAACCAAATTATGGTATACATAATTTATTTATGTATATGGTATACATATACAGTACATAAATATACAACAAAGTATACAACGAACAGTTGTAGGTCGGGATCCCAAGGTGAACCTGTGTAGCAAGTATGGTGACCCTAGAGAGCTTTACACGTTCTATAGTAGGAGATCATAGGGAGTGCCAACCTTGACCTTTGACCTTTTGACCCCAAACCTGTAGTCAGAGGTTATGGTCTCAGAGTGAACCCGTGTACTAGGTTTGGTGACCCTAGCTTTCTTTGTTGTTGAGATATACTTTATAAGGCATTTTGATGTTGACTTTTAACCTTGCGATTCCAAAACCACATTCACACATCAGGGTCACAGGGTGAACCTGTGTACCAAGTTTAGTGGCCCTAGCTTTACTCGTACAGTAATAAGGCATAAGGAATGTTAACCTTGACCTTCAACCTTTTGATCCCAAAATCATAGTCAGAGCTCAGGATGCCAAAGTGAACCTGTGTAGGAAGTTTGGTGACCTTAACTTTCTTTGTTATTGAGATATAGTTTATAAGCCATTTTGATGTTGACTTTTGACGTTGCGATCCCAAAACCATAGTCACACTTCAGGGTCACAGGGTAAACCTGTGTACCAAGTTTGGTGACCCTAACTTTATTCGTACATTAATAAGGCATAGGGAATGTTAACCTTGACCTTTTGACCCCAAACCTATAAGAGGGTCAGGATCCCAAGGCAAGCCTGTGTACCAGGTTTGGTGGCCCTAGCTTTACTTGTTGTACATTAACAAGGCATAAGAAATGCTAACCTTGACCTTTTGACCCCAAACCTATAGCAGAGGTCAGGTTCACAAGGTGAACCTGTGTACCAAGTTTGGTGACCCTAACTTTAGTCGTTGTACAGTAAAAAGGCACAGGAAATGCTAACCTTGACCTTAGGCCTTTTGACCCCAAACCCATAGTCAGAGGTCAGGATCCCAAGGTGAACCTGTGTAGCAAGTTTGGTGACCCCAGCTTTCTTTGTTGTTGAGATATAATTTATAAGCCATTTTGATGTTGACCTTTGACCTTGTGATCCCAAAACCATAGTCACATTTCGGGGTCACAGGGTGAACCTGTGTACCAAGTTTGGTGACTCTTAACTTTACTCACTGTACAGTAATAAGGCATAGGGAATGTTAACCTTGACCTTGTGCCCCCAAACCCATAGTCAAAGGTCAGGATCCCAAGATAAACCTGTGTACCAAGTTTGGTGACCCTAACTTTACTTGTTGTACAGTAATAAGGCATAAGAAATACTAACCTTGACCTTTGACCTTTTAACCCCAAACCTGTAGTCAGAGGTCAGGATCCCAAGGTGAACCTGTGTAGCAGATTTGGTGGCCCTAGCTTTACTCATTTTATAGTCATAGTAAATATTGCATTTACCATAGTGCAACTGCAATATTAACTTTGAACTTTGACCCCCTGACCCCAAAGCCATAGTTAGGTGAGGGTGTAAGTCATCCTAGATGTGTACTGGATTGATTTGAAAAGCCTACATCATTTCTTTCAGTAGTTACTGTGTTTAGAAGATTTAGGGAAAAATCTGACCAGACCTTTGACCTCAAGGTCATCCGATGAGAGTAAAATTGCAATATGCACATCATCAGTGTATATCAAACCATGGTACCAAGTTTCAAAACAATTGGACCGAAACTGTAGGAGGAATTAATTTCACAAGAGAGTTACTGTCTATGAAGTAAGGTGAAACAGGAGATCATAGGTCAGGGGCTACAATTCCCGCAAAAATAATCCAATCAGAACCAAATTGCAATATACGCATCTCCAGTGTTTATTTATGTTTTGATTTTTATTATGATGTTCGAAATTAAATAAATAAAATATCTTGCCCTGGATTTTGAAGTCTTACAGTCTGATCTGACTGGACAGAAGCCATGGCTTGTTGTAATGTTGTAGATGAAATGTTCAATCAGTATGGCATCTATTGCACTTGCTCTATAGACACATTACAACATCTCTTGAAAATTTTTTCATCATTAACCTAGAGCACTGACATTCAGGAACATATTTTTTTAAAGGCTGTTCTTCCTCGAAAGCAAAATCGCAACTTAGCACGCTCCTTACCACCACTCTATACGACCACTAACCTGACCACTGAGAATATAAAAACATACAGTGAGGCAAAAAAGTATTTAGTCAGCCACCAATTGTGCAAGTTCTCCCACTTAAAAGATGAGAGAGGTCTCCAATTTTCATCATAGGTATACCTCAACTATGAGAGACAAAATGAGGAAAGGAAAAAAAAATCCAGAAAATCACATTGAAGGATTTTTAATGAATTAATTGGTAAATTCCTCTGTAAAATAAGTATTTGGTCACCTACAAACAAGCAAGATTTCTGGCTCTCACGGACCTGTAACTTCTTCTTTAAGAGGATCCTCTGTCCTCCACTCGTTACCTGTATTAATGGCACTTGTTTGAACTCGTTATCAGTATAAAAGACACCTGTCCACAACCTCAAACAGTCAGACTACAAACTCCACTATGGCCAAGACCAAAGAGCTGTCAAAGGACACCAGAAACAAAATTGTAGACCTGCACCAGGCTGGGAAGACTGAATCTGCAATAGGTAAGCAGCTTGGTGTGAAGAAATCAACTGTAGGAGCAGTTATTAGAAAATGAAAGACATACAAGACCACTGATAATCTCCCTCGATCTGGGGCTCCACGCAAGATCTCACCCCGTGGGGTCAAAATTATCACGAGAACGGTGAGCAAAAATCCCAGAACCACATGGGGGGGACCTAGTGAATGACCTGCAGAGAGCTGGGACCAAAGTAACAAAGGCTACATCAGTAACACACTACGCCGCCAGGGACTCAAATCCTGCAGTGCCAGACGTGTCCCCCTGCTTAAGCCAGTACATGTCCAGGCCCGTCTGAAGTTTGCTAGAGAGCATTTGGATGATCCAGAAGAGGATTGGAAGAATGTCATATGGTCAGATGAAAACAAAATACAACTTTTTGGTAAAAACTCAACTTGTCATGTTTGGAGGAGAAAGAACACCATACCTACTGTGAAGCATGGGGGTGGAAACATCATACTTTGGGGCTGTTTTTCTGCAAAGGGACCAGGACGACTGATCCGTGTAAAGGAAAGAATGAATGGGGCCATGTATTGTGAGATTTTGAGTGAAAACCTCCTTCCATCAGCAAGGGCATTGAAGATGAAACATAGCTGGGTCTTTCAGCATGACAATGATCCCAAACATACCGCCCGGGCAACGAAGGAGTGGCTTCGTAAGAAGCATTTCAAGGTCCTGGAGTGGCCTAGCCAGTCTCCAGATCTCAACCCCATAGAAAATCTTTGGAGGGAATTGAAAGTCCGTGTTGCCCAGCGACAGCCCCAAAACATCACTGCTCTAGAGGAGATCTGCATGGAGGAATGGGCCAAAATACCAGCAACAGTGTGTGAAAACCTTGTGAAGACTTACAGAAAACGGTTGACCTCTGTCATTGCCAACAAAGGGTATATAACAAAGTATTGAGATGAACTTTTGTTATTGACCAAATATTTATTTTACCGAGGAATTTACCAATTAATTCATTAAAAATCCTTCAATGTGATTTTCTGGATTTTTTTTTCTCATTATGTCTCTCATAGTTGAGATATACCTATGATGAAAATTGGAGACCTCTCTCATCTTTTAAGTGGGAGAACATGCATAATTGGTGGCTGACTAAATACTTTTTTGCCCCACTGTAACAAGCACATACAGCGGTATGTATTGAGCATGTCAACATTTTTCTCATTAAACATATTTCTGTTGGAGCTGTTGACCTGAGATTTTCACCAGATATCAGTAGCGACCCAAGTAATCCATACATACAAAGAAATCGAGGCAACTGTATTCACAAAACAGTTGGGGGGGGGCAGTGGCTCAGGAGGTAGAGCCGGTCGTCCGATAACCGCACGGTAGGCGGTTCGAATCCCGCTCTCCCCGGATAACCTGCCGTTGTGTCCCTGGGCAAGACACTTCACCCCCAATTGCTCCTGGTGGGTCTGGAAGCGCCATGTTAGGTAGCATGCCGCCATCAGTGTGTGAATGTGTGTGTGAATGGGTGGATAGCAGGATCTGTAAAGCGTTTTGGTCATCAAGAGATGAGAATAAAAGCGCTATATAAGTGAATGCCATTTACCATTTACAAAACAAGTTAAGTTATATTGAATAAAGTGGAATGACACAGGGAATAAATATTGAACACATGAAGAAACAGAGGTGCAAAAAGGCATAGAAAGCCAAGCAACCAGCTGAAATCCATCAGAATTTTGGAAGCCACCCCATCCCCCATCAGTGCAAATCAAATTTCAGCTGGTTAAGTCCTGACTGATAGCCTTAAAAAGGTCTGTGAATATGAGATTGTCACACCACAAAGAACTCATGATGGCTAGAAGCAAAGAGCTTTTTGTAGGCCTTCGCAATCTAATTATTGCAAAATAATAATGATGGCGTTGGTTACAGGTGCATTTCTAAACTGCTGAATGTTCCAGTGAGCACTGTTGGAGCCATCAACCCACCAATTGCTCCTGGTGGGTCTGGAAGCGCCATGTTAGGCAGCATGCCACCATCAGTGTGTGAATGTGTGTGTGAATGGGTGAATAGCAGCATCTGTAAAGCGCTTTGGTCATCAAGAGATGAGAATAAAAGCGCTATATAAGTGAGTGTCATTTACCATTTACCATCAGTCGGAAGTGGAAAGAACATCATTTTATTATAAACTGGCCACAACCAGGAGCTTCTTGCAAGATTTCTGACAGAGGAGTCAAAAGAATTATCAGAAGAGTTATCCAAGAGCCAAAGACCACTCATGTAGAGCTCCAGAATGACCTGGAGTTAGCAGGTACTGCTGTTCCAAAGAACACAATAAGTAATGCACTCAACCAACATGGGCTCTATGTCCGCTCACCTCACAAGACTCCATTGGTGAAGAAAAAGCATGATGAAGCTCATTTAAAGTTTGCTGCACAACATTTTGGCAACCCAGTAAAATACTGGGAGAATATAGTCTGGTCAGATGAGATCAAAATTGAACTTTCTGGATGCCACAACACAGAATGTTTGGAGGAGAAATGGCACTGCACCTCCCATCATGTTGTGGGGGTGTTTTTAAGCACATGGTACAGACAGACTTCAAATAACTGAAGGAAAGATGAATGGATAAATGTACAGAGACATCCTTGATAAGAACCTGTTGCCATCTGCCAAGATGCTGAAGATGAAACTAGGGTGGACATTTCAGCAAGACAATGATCCCAAACATACAGCCAAGGAAACTCTCAACTAGTTTCAGAGAAGGAAAGTAAAGCTGCTAGAATGGCCCAGTCAGTCACCTGACCTGAATCCAATTGAAAATCTATAGAACAAACTGAAGATCAGAGTTCACAGAAGACACCCACGGAATCTTCAAGATTTGAAGACAGTTTGTGTGGAAGAACGGGCTAAAATCACTCCTGAACAATGCCTACACCTAGTTTCTCCCTACAGAAGGCATCTGGAAGCTGTAATTACCAACAAAGGCGTTTCTACTAAATATTTAATGAATTTCACCAAGTGTGTTCAATACTTATTCCCTGTGTCATTCCACGTTATTAAATATAAGTTGTTTTGTATACACAGATGCCTTGATTTCTTTGTATGTATGGATTACTTGGGTTGCTACCGATATCTGGTGAAAATCTCAGGTCAATGGCTCCAACAGAAATATGTTTAATGAGCAAAATGTTGACATGTTCAATACTTATTTCCCCGCTGTATGTTCAAAAGCAAATTGTATCAGTGTTGATATTAGAGGACAGGAGCTGCAAAACACGTCATTATTCCTGCTCTTTGTGGTTAAATTTGTAACACCACAGAGCTTGTGGAGCATGAGGACAGTCCTCTTCAGCGTGAGTGGGTGCATGCACATTTACAAATGCATCCATAAGGACATGGACAGGGAAAGTGAAGGAAAGAGTGGCTCGGTGCTTTATTTGCAAAATTTTTGGCACGGATCCAAAGTTCTCACTAAGACGGGCGAGGACACACACACACACACACACACACACACACACACACACACACACACACACACACACACTTTGGAGACAGGCCTGGAATGCTGCCCAAATTCCCAAACATGCCCGGTGTTATGTAAGCACAGAGAAAAAGGGGCCCATTTGCTCCTTACATATACACACAGAACCTACAGTCACTGCTTACAGAAAGAGTCCATTGGTGTCTGTGTGCCATGCTGTGTCATGTCAGCTAATGTTGTAACCCATTTCTCTCCAGCTAACGACTAAAGTCTTTTCTCCCCTCCAGTAGATGCAGGGTAGATCCAGAAATGCCGCTCTCTATGGGGGGATTGAATTCACCGTTTACTGCAGTCATACTTGTGCAAAATCGCTTTCCTGGAAGTGAATGTGAAGCAATCCAACTTCATGTCATCTCAGCAGGGGCTCAGCGCTCCCACGGTTTGAACAAACAGCATATTTGTACTTCTGCTAAGAAGGAATAAGGCAGCTACGTCACCTTCATTGGACCCAGTAAGACGTCATGTCATCAATCCAATGCTTTCATACTGGTCACACACAGCAAAGTCCACAGCTTGTTATTGTTTTTTTTCCACAATATCTTTATTGAACCTTTTTTTTTTTTAACAAACATGATACAAACAATCAAACACTAACGCTAAAGTACTACAAAAAAAAAAAAAATGCACTAAAAACACCAACAACCACCAACAAAATCAAGTCTTCAACAATGCTCCTCTGTTTAGTCTAGACAATCCAATACATAAGTATACATATTATGTTCACCAGTTTGGAATTTACAAGGTCCACACACATCATTCACCTTCTTCTTCAAGAGTTATGTTTAAATTTTTTACATAATCAATAAAAGGTCTCCATATATTCTCAAACACAATTTCCTTTGATTTCAGTATATATGTTATTCTTTCTAATGGAAGGTTTGTTAACATCTGTCTTAACCACTGAGTCACATCTGGTCTATGAGTCTTTTTCCATAATAGTGCAATACATTTTTTGGCATTAAGCAAACTGAGGTCTATGAATGTTCTTTCACTTTTATTAAAATTATGCTTTTCTGGGTACAGACCCAACAAAAACAGTTTAGGATTCAGTATGATTTGTTTTGAGATTATTTTTTCAATTGTTACCCTCACCTCTTCCCAAAACATTCTTATTAATCTACATTCCCATAAACAATGAAATAGGGTTCCTTTACTTTCCATGCATTTTGTGCATGTATCTGGTATATTTTTGTTATATCTATTTAACTCCTCCGGTGTAACATACATCCGCATTAACCATTTGAAATGTATCAATTTAAGGCGTGCATTTATTGATTTGGTTTGAGCTTCTGTACAAGCCAATTCCCATTGTTCCTCCGAAATTTCAATTTGCAGATCTTCTTTCCAGTAGTTTAATCTTTTCAGTGAATTTTCACTTGAAGATAGTGTCAATGAGTTATAAAACTCTGAAATAATACCCTTTCTTTTACTATCTTTCATCATCATTTTTTCCAAGGATGAATAAATAGGTCGAGTGAGAGCTTTATTTTGATTTGATCGAATAAAGTTTCTAAGTTGAAGATATTTAAAAAAATGTGTTCTATTGAGATTAAATTTGATCCTCAGCTCTTCAAAAGACATTATGTTGTCTGCACATGGCAAATATAAATCCTGAATCTTTTGTATCCCTTTTAAATTCCATACTTTAAATACAGCGTCCGCTCTCCCTGGTTTAAAATATTGATTACCCCATATTGGACTAAATTGTGACAATAACTGTGGTTCTTTTAAATAGTTTTTAGCTTCACACCATATTTTGATCATATGCTTTACAAATGGATTTTTAACTTGTTTTTGTAATTTTTTTGCCGAATCTGAGTATATGAATATGGGAAGAGGTAAAGGTAAATTGTATGATTCCATTTCAGTCCAGTGAGGGAGATCATTTGATGAAAAATAATATGTCATACACCTCAGTTGTGCCGACCAATAATACAACATAAAATTTGGACATTTCAGACCTCCACGATCAAATGGTAAATATAATAAAGACAGACGTAATCTAGCCCTCCTGTTGTTCCATATAAATTCCACTAACTTTTTTTTTATTCTTGAGAATAGATCTAAAGGTGGTGATAAGGGAATGTATTGAAATAAATAAAGTATTTTAGGTAAAATATTACTTTTAAGTATATTGATTCTCCCGATCATCGACATTGGTAGTGACATCCATCTCTGAGTTAACTCATTGATATCTGACATTAAGGCTTCATAGTTGACGCTGGCGACTGATTCTAGCTTAGGCATAATTTGGATTCCTAAATATTTAAACTGATTTACAACATTGAATTGATTTGCCTCAGGGGCTGGGTAATTTCTCTGGGTCTCATTTAGCATTAATATTGAAGATTTAGTTTTATTTATTTTATATCCTGATATTTCCCCAAAATTCTTTATTAAATTCAACAAGGTTGGAATTGATTTTTTTAGATTCGACATAAACAAAATTATATCATCGGCGTACAGGGAGATTTTATGTTCTGTTGGTCCAACTTTAATTCCATATATTTGTGAATGTAAACGTATCGCTATCGCTAAAGGTTCAATTGCCATAGTAAACAGTAAAGGTGAAAGTGGACAGCCTTGTCGACATCCTCTATTGATTTTTATTGGTTTTGAAATATTGTTATTTGTTAGGATTTCTGCTGTAGCATTATTGTATATTATTTGAACCCATTTTATGAAATTATTTCCAAGTCCAAACCTTTGTAGGACTTCAAAAAGAAAGGGCCATTCAACTCTATCAAAGGCCTTTTCGGCGTCCAATGATAGGAGAGCTGTATCCGGTGCTTCTTTATTAAAATAAATAATATTAAATAGTCTTCTTACATTATGGAAGCCTTGTCTACCCTTTATAAAGCCATTCTGATCTCGATTAATAATATTTGGTAAAATTTCTTGTATTCATCTTGCTAAAATTTTACAGATTATCTTAAGGTTGGCGTTTAATAGGCTTATTGGTCTCATATTTTCACATTTATTAGAGGGCTTACCTGGTTTTGGCAGCAGTATAATTAAGGCATTATTTATGTATGATGGTAAATTATTATTTTGAAATGCTTCTAAAACCATTTCCAAAAAAGGTTTTATTAATTTATTCTTAAATTTTTTATAAAGGTCAACTGGAAGACCATCTGGTCCTGCACTTTTTCCTGATTTCATATTATCAATGGCTAGCCCAACTTCTTCTTGACTAATTTTAGACTCCAATATCTCCCTGTTTTCATTTGGTATACACGGTATAGATAGTTCGTTCAAAAACCCATTTAGTTTTGTTAAATCAGGTTCATTTTTGGTATCATATAATTTTTCATAGTAATCTCTAAAGGCTCTATTAATTTCTAAAGGATCTATAACTACCTGTCCATTACTTATAATACTGGTAATTGGTGTTTTAATTTCCAATTGTTTAATCTGCCATGCTAATAATTTTCCTGATTTTTCACCTTGTTCATAAAAAGATTGTTTCAATCTTAGAAGACTCGAGGCAGCTCTATTCGCTGATTTTTTGTCGTATTCAGCTCTCAAAATCAGTAATTCATTCTCCAACCTTGGGTCACTTCCTGCATACACTTTTTCCTGAAGACTTTTTATTTTATGTTCCAATTTAGCTCTCTCCTCTCGAGTCTTCTTAGATTTTGATCCTGTATAACTAATAATATGTCCCCTAATAAAAGCTTTGAAAGCCTCCCACTTTACACATGCTGATGTTTGTGTAGTATTGATGTCAAAGAACTCGTCTATCTGTTTTTCTATATACTTGACAAATTCCTCATCCTGAAGCCATTTATGCTGAAATTGCCATCTACCTGATTCCTTTGTCAATTTTTTATCTACATATATTAGACAACAGGGTGCATGATCAGAGATCACGATGTTATCATAAAAGCAGTTTTGAATCTTGGACCTTAATTCTGTGGAAATCAAAAAATAATCAATACGTGAGAATGTCTTGTAGGTACTGGAATAACAAGAATAGGCTTTAACTTGTGGTTTCATTTCTCTCCATATATCTAACAATCTCAATTCTTTCATAAAATGATTAATAGTCATCCTACATCCAATGTGCGTACAATCCAGTCCTGTTGATCTATCCACACCTGGATTCAATGTACAATTAAAATCCCCTGCTATTATATGTTGCCCTGTAAGTGATGATAAGATGAGAAATAAATTAGCAAAGAACTTCTGATCATCTATATTGGGACCATATAAGTTCACAAGATTTATATTTTCTAATAGCAAAGAACCTTGAATGATTACATATCTTCCAAATTTGTCTCCAATTACATTTTTCACTTGAAAAGGAACTGATTTATGTATGAGAGTCATAACTCCCCTGGCTCGGGATGAAAATGAAGAGGTGAATACACTTCCCTGCCATCTACTCCTAATTCTTTTAACATCCTCCTCTATCAAATGAGTTTCTTGTAAAAACACAATTCTTGAACCCATGTCCTTTATTTTATTCCTAACTTGTTTAAGTTTTTTTAAATTTTGTAGACCTCTGCAATTCCATGAAGTTAAATTAAGATTAACACTTTGGTCCATGATCAATAGAGAGTTTGGGATTACCTTGCAGTGTAAACATGCTCATACAGAGAAGCAAAAACATGAGTGGTTGAACATTCATCCTACAAACTACACACAAACAAATTTCCCCTTCCCACACTTGTGGCAAACCCCCCAAAATCAAAAAAAAAATTCTGTCTCCCGATATAGCCATCGACCGTTCCACACCCACGGGGAACAGCCTAAGCCACTCCTTCTTCATCCTCCCAATCACCCTAACTCTACTGCTTTTAATGACGTAACATTAACTCTCCTCTGTGTCACGCCGCGCCATTCATCAGCGGCGCCACCTGCTCACGCACCTGACAATCATCAGCGGCGAGGGATAAAGGCCGTCTCGCCCAGAGGCTCGGCCTGAAGCCGTCAGACTTCGTCCCTCACCGTTGTGAGCATACTTCCCTTCAGCGTCACCATTTTAGTAAGAAGATCGCTTACCTCTTTTCTTCAGTCTTCTCCCCTGTGCACAGGTGGATTCCCCAGCGGCGGACATCTCCACTCCATCGCCCAATCCTCGCTGCTGTACGGAGCTCTCCAGGTGGCTGTCTTCCGGGCTTCGCCCCCTTGTTGTGCCAGCTGTCCTGACCCACCAAGTAAGTCCTTCTCTCGCCATAAATCCCTCCTGTGTTGGTGTATGCCCGTCACCCTCTCCCTGTGCTCTCTCCATAGGGTTGCTCGGCTGTACGGTCACCTGCCTCTGTGCCTGGAGCAGACACCATCACCAACACATTTACATCCCGCAGACACGCACTCATTCACTCCTGCTGTTAATAAACTCTTTGAACTACTCTAAGCCTGTGTGTGTGCGTCTCCTGAGCCGTGCGTTATGTCAGTACGGCTTCAGCAGAGCGGCTCGGCGGACGGTGGGCTCGCACACCGGTTTTCCACTCTCGAGGCTAGAGTGGATCAAATAGCTTATCAACAACAGGTGATCTTTAATCAATTATTGAATTTAACTAACCGGTTGGGCCGCTTGGATCCTCAACAGCCGTTCCCCCCGGCTCGTCAGGGTGGCGCGGCTCCTGCTGTTCCAGCGGCCGTCCAGCCGGCTCCGGTGGCACCGGTTCGGCTCACACCGATTCCGACCCCCGCCCGCTTTAGCGGTAAGCTCGGCGGAGCGCGGGGGTTCATTATGCAGTGTGAGTCCGTGTTCCACCGTGTGCCCGGAGATTTTCCCTCGGATCACAGTCGGATTGGTTACATAGGGAATCTTCTGGAGGGGCGTGCGTTAACTTGGACCTACGCCGTAATGGCGAGGCCCAGTTATGCCACCCTCACCTATGACCAGTTCGTGAGGCGCTTTCTGGAGGTCTTTGACCATTCTCAAACCGAGACGGTCCAGGTCGATCGGCTCCTCGCTCTCCAGCAGGGAGGCCGGTCGGCAGCGGACTACTCGGTCGACTTCCGGGTAGCGGCGGAGGAATTGGGCTGGGAGGAACGCTCCCTCTGTGGCCTGTTCCTCCGCAGCCTCAATAGTGATCTGAGGGATGAACTGGCTGGACGGGATATCCCTGGGACGCTAGCGGAGCTGACATCCTTAGCGATAAGTTTGGATAACAGGCTGCGCGAGCGCTCCTCGGGGCGGAAGTCTTCTTCTTCTCGCCCTCGTGGAGTCTCGCCGCACCTGTTCCAAGCTCGCCCCCTGGCGGCGCCGCCAGCATTGTGCCCCGAGGAGTCGGAGCCGATGGTGACGGGCTGGACCAAGCTTTCCCCTGCGGAGAAACAACGCCGCCGTGAGTTGGGCCTCTGCATGTATTGCGGAGGTGACCAACACACTGTGGAGCGTTGCCCGCGGAAAGCCAGTCGGCGGGGTCCGCGAATCGCTGTAGGGAGCCTCGCGGATCCCAACCGGTTAGACTCTCTCACTCAATTAAAGCTGCCCATCCGTTTTTGCCACAATCCCACTGGGCACCTCACCCACGCACTGGTGGATTCGGGCGCAGAGGGCAGCTTCATTTCACAAGGCCTGGCAACCCGATTGGGCATCCGCTGTCAGGCATTAAAACACCCCATCTCCCTGGTCCATCTCTCCCGTGCCTCCCTTGGGAGAGTTTCTCACCAAACCATGCCTGTCCCAGTCATCATCTCAGGGAACCACCGGGAGGAGATGGTATTTTACGTCCTGCCCAACTCTGTGTCGCCCGTCATCCTGGGGTATCTCTGGCTACGCCTCCACAACCCTGTCTTGGACTGGAGGTCCGGTGGGGTATCGGCATGGAGTACCTTCTGTATGGGCACCTGCCTTCAGTCCGCTGCCTGCTCCCCATCCGCGGCTCCCCCTGTGGCGGATACAGCACCTCCGGACCTGTCACTGGTGCCTCCAGAATTTCACGACCTGGGTATGGTATTTAGCAAATCGAAAGCTATGTCTCTTCCCCCGCATCGACCATATGACTGTGCCATCAACCTCCGCCAGGGGGCTCCCCTGCCATCTGGTCGGCTCTACAGCCTGTCGGCGCCGGAGAAGGAGACCATGAATACATACCTGAAGGAATCTCTGAGCGCTGGGATTATTCGCCCATCGTCGTCACCCGTGGGGGCAGGGTTTTTCTTTGTCGGGAAAAAGGATGGATCCCTCCGCCCCTGCATAGACTACCGAGCGCTGAATGACATCACTGAGAGGGACCGTTACACCCTGCCCCTCATGGACACTGCCTTTCACTCCCTCCAGGGGGCGACCTGGTTTACCAAGCTGGATTTACGCAGCGCTTACCACCTCGTCCGGATCCGGGAGGGAGATGAATGGAAGACAGCCTTCCGTACCCCGAACGGCCACTTTGAGTATCTCGTCATGCCGTTCGGGCTGACCAACGCTCCTGCCGTCTTTCAGCGCCTCATTAATGACGTCCTCCGGGATTTCATCGGCCTTTTTGTGTTCGTCTACCTGGATGACATCCTTATCTTCTCCAGGTCCAGGGACGAGCACCAGGTCCATGTGAGGCGGGTCCTCCAAAGACTGCTGGAGAATCGTCTGTACGTGAAGGCTGAGAAATGCGAATTCTACGCTAGGACCACATCCTTCCTGGGATTCATCATCGCTCAAGATCAGGTGCTCCCAGACCCAGAGAAGGTGAAGGCGGTGGTGGAGTGGCCTACTCCCGCATCCCGGAAGCAGGTGCAACAGTTTGTTGGCTTCGCCAATTTTTACCGCCGCTTTGTCCCAAATTTCAGCTCGATCGTCGGACCGCTGACCCGCCTCACGTCCCCGAAGGTCCCGTTCCGGTGGACTGAAGAGGTCGCTGCTGCCTTTAGGGCGCTGAAGGCGGAGTTCTCCTCCTCCCGGGTCCTTCGCCAGGTCGACCCCGCGCTGCAGTGCATTGTGGAGGTGGACGCATCGGACACGGGAGTGGGAGCAGTGTTATCCCAGCGGTCACCTGACGATGGCGCCAAACGGCCATGCGCCTTCTTCTCCCGGCGCCTGTCCCCGGCGGAGAGGAACTACGATGTGGGGGACAGAGAGCTCCTGGCCATTAAACTCGCCTTACAGGAGTGGCGCCACTGGCTAGAGGGGGCGGACCTGCCGTTTGTGGTCCTGACGGACCACAAGAACTTAAGAGTATTTACGATCTGCCAAGCGCCTGAATGCCCGCCAGGCGTGCTGGTCTTTGTTCTTCGCCAGGTTCCGCTTCTCGATCACCTTCAGGCCGGGCTCCAAAAACGGCCTGCCTGACGCCCTCTCTAGGCAGTTCACCCCCGTGGAGGCTGAGGAGACGCCCCACACTATCCTGCCCAGGTCGTGCGTCCTCGGTGCCATCTCTTGGGACATTGAAGACAAGATCCGGAAGGCGCAGGAGGTGGAACCTGATCCTGGCGGCGGACCGGAGGGAAGACTGTTCGTCCCATCTGCGGTCCGAGGAGAGGTCATCCACTGGCTCCACACCTCCCGGCTCACCTGTCATCCCGGCACCTCTCGGATGATCAGCCTCCTCCAACGGTCCTTTTGGTGGCCAGGCCTGCGGAGGGATGCAGCCCGCTACGCCCGGGCTTGCCCAATCTGTGCCACCAGCAAGTCGGGAAATGCCCCCCCCAGCGGGTCTGCTCCAGCCTCTGCCCGTCCCCGGCAGGCCCTGGTCGCACATCGCACTGGACTTCGTCACCGGACTCCCCGTTTCCAACTCCTTTGACACCGTCCTGACCATTGTGGACCGTTTCTCCAAGGCTGCGCACTTCATTCCCCTGCGAGGTCTCCCTACTGCCCTGGAGACGGCGGGCCTCCTCGTCCAACACGTGGTCAGGCTGCACGGGATTCCGGTGGACGTGGTCTCGGACCGGGGTCCCCAATTTTCATCCGAGGTTTGGAGATCCTTTTGTAACGCCATCGGAGCCAAGGTGAGCCTCTCCTCCGGCCATCACCCCCAGTCTAACGGGCAGTGTGAGAGGACCAATCAGGAGCTGGAGGCTGCGCTCCGCTGTGTTACTAGATCCAAGCCGACGTCCTGGAGCAACCATCTCGCCTGGGTGGAGTATGCCCACAACACCGCCCGCTCTTCTGCAACGGGGATGTCCCCCTTCAAGGCGTCCCTGGGTTACGACCCCCCGCTGTTTCCAGCGCAGGAGAACGAGGTGACTGTCCCCTCTGTTAGGGCGCACCTTAGGCAGCTCCGCTCCACCTGGGCTGCCGCGCGTCGTGCGCTTTTACGCACGGCGGAGCGCAACAGGACCGTGGCGGACCGGCACAGAAGACCTGCCCCGGCGTACAGAGTTGGGCAACTCGTGTATGTGTCTACCCAGGACGTCACATTAAAAGGCGAGAGGAGGAAGCTGGCACAGCGATTCATGGGTCCCTTTCCCATCACCCGGATCATCAACCCGGTGGCTGTGCGCGTGGCTATTCCCCCCTCCCTCCGCATCCATTCCACTTTCCATGTGTCGAAGGTGAAACTGGCAGTCACTGACCCCCTTTGCCCTCCTCCTGCAGCGCAACCCGCGCCCCGGATGATTGGTGGCCATCCGGCCTGGTCCGTCTCCTCCATCCTGGACTCCCGGCGCCGAGGTCGTGGGTTGCAATACCTGGTGGACTGGGAGGGCTATGGGCCCGAGCATCGACAATGGGTGCCCCCGTCGTTTGTGTTGGACCCATCGCTCATCGCGGACTTCCACCGAGCGCACCCGGATAAGCCATCGCCAGGAGGCGCTGCTAGAGGGGGGAGTACTGTCACGCCGCGCCATTCATCAGCGGCGCCACCTGCTCACGCACCTGACAATCATCAGCGGCGAGGGATAAAGGCCGTCTCGCCCAGAGGCTCGGCCTGAAGCCGTCAGACTTCGTCCCTCACTGTTGTGAGCATACTTCCCTTCAGCGTCACCATTTTGGTAAGAAGATCGCTTACCTCTTTTCTTCAGTCTTCTCCCCTGTGCACAGGTGGATTCCCCAGCGGCGGACATCTCCACTCCATCGCCCAATCCTCGCTGCTGTACGGAGCTCTCCAGGTGGCTGTCTTCCGGGCTTCGCCCCCTTGTTGTGCCAGCTGTCCTGACCCACCAAGTAAGTCCTTCTCTTGCCATAAATCCCTCCTGTGTTGGTGTATGCCCGTCACCCTCTCCCTGTGCTCTCTCCATAGGGTTGCTCGGCTGTACGGTCACCTGCCTCTGTGCCTGGAGCAGACACCATCACCAACACATTTACATCCCGCAGACACGCACTCATTCACTCCTGCTGTTAATAAACTCTTTGAACTACTCTAAGCCTGTGTGTGTGCGTCTCCTGAGCCGTGCGTTATGTCACTCTGTAGTTTTCCAACTTAACTCCAAAATTTTTAACAACTTTGTACATCATCGTTTTTTTTTGTTTGTTTGTTTTGTTTTTGTTTTGTTTTTTTAATATATAATACAATCTATATTTTGTAAACTTACTATTTACTTCAAGTCAGTCAGATGCCTGTGCAAATGCTTAATTATTCTACCTTATATTTTGTTCATGCTTAGCTCCCACCAGTCTCTTCTTCTTCTTTGATCTTCTTGATGAACTCCTGCGCCTCCTCTGGGGTCTTGAAGATGTGGGTTCTGCCCTCATACGTGGTCAGCAGTCTCGCAGGATAGATTACACCATGACGAATCCCAAGGTTGCGCAGCTCCTTACGTACGGGATCAAACTGCTTCCTCAATTGCTGGATTCCTGTGGCCAAATCTGGGTAGAACCGCACCTGCTGGTCCTGGTGTTTAATCTCTCCTTTTTTAGCTCGTGCAGCGTTGAAGATCTTCATCCTGTCTCTGTTGCTAAGAAACTTCATAATTAAGGTCCTCGGCGGTCCCTTATCTCTCCGTGGGCCAATACGATGTGCTTTTTCCAGAACCACTGCTGATTGCAACTCCTCGCTGCCCAGCACCTCCGGAATCCACTTTTCCAGAAAGGAACATACGTCCCGACCTTCTGATTCCTCTGGAAGACCCACCAGCCTCAAATTATTCTGTCTCGACCGAGATTCCAAATCCAAAATATTATCTTCCAGAGATTTATTTTTTTTTCCAAAGTGCGCACCTTTAATTGAAGACGGGTGACGTCATCTTCAGCACTAGCGAGACGGAGCTCCATCTGCGCCGTTCGTTCTACACAGTCACCCAATTCCTTTCTTATTCCTTCCAACGCTGTCATAATCCCATCAAATCTAGAGGAAAAGTCCGCTCTCATTGAACTCATGGCAGCCATCAGCGCATCTGCGCCATTCCCCGCAGATATCGCAGCGTTGCCAGCCTCCTCCGCCATATATGGAGTTTTGTTTACTGCGTCACAGACCTGAAAGTCCGTTAATTTGGACTGTTTCGGCGGCTCGCTTTTTCCTTTTCCTGGTTTTCCAGCCTTAGGCTTCGCCGACATATCCTCGCCCAAATGCTGGGATACGTTCTGTCCCAAATGAGAGAGTTATTTGCCGATTTTTTTTTTTCCAGGAGCAGAGCAGAGCGAGACACGTCCGTCCTACGTGGCAGCCATAACCGGAAGTCACAGCTTGTTATTGTTGTTTGTTTCGTGCTCTATTTATAGACCTCCATGATGTACTTTAGCCAAATTCTTTAGGTTACTTGGGGGTTGGAGAGGAGAAAATCCAGGCTGAGAAACAAAGGGCTCATTCTACTGGAGTTGGACAGTGGAAGTGGGGCTGTTGTGGTGCAGAGATGCCATATTTCACCTAACTAGGCCAGGAGTCATTCCCTGTAAAGACAGTCAACTCTGTACACATTAGGGGTGGGGGAATAATCACTTTTCCTATGCATCACAATGTGGAGGTGAACAATTCTGAATCAATGCACAAATGTCAAGAATTCAATTCTTAAATACTAGTACATACCTGTGCATGCCCGAGGATACCCGTGTATGCCCATAGAAACCAAGTATAAGCAAGTATTTAGATTTGATAGATTAGATTAGATTCAACTTTATTGTCATTACACATGTATGAATACAAGGTAACGAAACACAGTCTAGCATCCAATCAGAAGTGCAAAGGACAGCAGTGCTGCACGGTGGTGCAGTGGTTAGCACTGTGGCAGCACAGTTTTACCCTCGGCCAGGGGATCGCGGGGACCGTGAGATCGTGGGTTCGATCCCTGCCGCCGGCCAACAGTGATCTGTGTGGAGTTTGCATGTTCTCCCCGTGTTTGCGTGGGTTTACTCCGGGATTTCTCCGGTTTCCTCCCACATGCCAAAAACATGCAGGTTAGGGAGTTAAGGGGCGCTTGCGCACGCAGCGACCGGCAGCTGGTGGCTTGTCACCAGACTGCAAAACAAATCTACCTACGGGTACAAAATAAGTAATAAAAAAAAATAAAAATAAAGTGCAGTATATGCAGTAATTGACAGTATGTGCAATTTAAGCAAATGTATGCAAATA
Organism: Pholidichthys leucotaenia; assembly: GCA_020510985.1. Taxonomy (NCBI): domain Eukaryota; kingdom Metazoa; phylum Chordata; class Actinopteri; order Cichliformes; family Pholidichthyidae; genus Pholidichthys; species Pholidichthys leucotaenia. Next base: position 174,248,720 of record CM035839.1, on the reverse strand, counting down.
TATGCAGCAGTGCAGAAAGTTAAAGAGTACTGTTATGTGCAAATAATGTACAATAAGTTAGATGGGCAGTTATGTACAGGTGAGGATGGTAAGAGACGATGGTAAGAGAGTCAGCGGGGAACTAAGTCCAATAACGTGACAGCTGTTGGAAACCTGAACCTGCTGGTTCTAGTCCGAAGGCTTCTGAAATGCCTTCTGAAGGGGAGAAGCTGGAACAGTCCATGAGCAGGATGGTTGGAGTCCCTAAGAATGCTGCGTGCCCGGCGCAGACATCTTTTCCTGTAGACGTCCTCTATAACTGGAAGTGGAGTCCCTGTGATGCGTTGGGCGGTTTTCACCACCCACTGCAGCGCCTTATGGTCAGCGACAGAGCAGCTCCTATACCAGACTGTGACACAGTTGGTCAGGGTGCTCTCTATCACGCAGCGGTAGAAGTTGCCCAGGGTGTCAGCTGACAGATGGTTCTTCTTCAGTGTCCTCAAGAAGAAGAGGTGTTGATGGGCCTTCTTGATCAGGCTGGTGGTGTTAACTGACCAGGACAGGTCCTCCGAGATGTGGGTCCCCAGGAATTTGAAGCTGGGGACACGTTCAACAGCTATGCCATTGATATGGATGGGGTCATGTGTCTCTCCCCTCTCCTTCCTGTAGTCCACTATGAGCTCCTTGGTTTTGCTGGTGTTAAGGAGCAGGTTATTGTCAGCGCACCAAGTAGCCAAGTGCTCAACCTCTGCCCTGTAATCTGACTCATCGTTGTCCCTGATGAGTCCGATCACCGTGGTGTCATCTGCGAACTTTATGATGGAATTGGATCCATACATAGGCCTGCACTCATGGGTGAAGAGGGAGTAGAGGAATGGGCTGAGCACACAGCCCTGTGGTACACCAGTGTTGAGTGTGATGACGGAAGAACGGTTGGGGCCTGACCTAACATGCTGGGGTCTGTTGGTCAGAAAATCCATGATCCAGTTGCAGGTGGAGGTACTGATTCCCAGGTCCCCAAGTTTAGTGATCAACTTGGAGGGGATAACTGTGTTGAATGCTGAGCTGAAGTCAACAAACAGCATTCTTGCGTAGGTGTTCTTGTTATCCAGGTGTGAGAGTACATAGTGCAGCACTGTAGAATCCGCATCCTCTGTACTCCTGTTGCTCCGGTAGGCAAACTGGTGAGGGTCCAGTGTAGGGGGAAGGCATTTTTTGAGCTGTGCCAAGACCAGTCGCTCAAAGCACTTCATGACTATTGCCGTCAGTGCCACAGGGCGATAGTCATTTAGGCACCATGATGTTGAATGTTTCGGCACTGGTACTATAGAAGTGGTCTTGAAGCACGCTGGTATTTCTGTATGCCCGTAGAAAGCAGGTGTAAGCAAGCACGTCAGCACTCATTCAGTGACGCCTGCCTTTGATCTTTGATGGTGTCTTAGTGAGTCCTATGATCTTTGATGATGTTGTAGCGAGTGCTGTGATCGTAAGTCATGCCTGCGTTTGATCTTTGAAGAGGTCCTACGTCCTATGATCTTTGATGATGGCATAGCGATGATGTACTGCTTCGAATAGGTGTAAGATTTCCAGATTTACACACAAACTGAGAGAGATTTCTTGAATTTATCGAGTGATATTTTTTAAGATTTCCAGATTTACTGCTTTGAATGGGTGTGGTTTAAAGTGCTGTGTCCTATTGTATGACGGCATGGTCCTTTTGTCCATATGACGGCATCGCGAATCCTGATGTTCACTGTATATGACATCATAAAGACATCGAGGACAGCATCATATCATACGCTGTCAGGCAGGCATCACTGTGTATGACATCATACACAGTGATGTATATGATGTCATATACATATATATGATATATATGAAGGCAGGCTTGATGTCCTATGATGCAGACATCATAGGGACATCATAGGAACATCATAGGCCATCCTATGATGTCTTATGATCGTGACACACAGACAGACACACACACAAACAGATTTCTTGAATTTATAGAGTGATTAGTTAATAATGTAATTAATTTTGATGGAACAAAAAAAAAAGGGGAACTCAGAAAACCAAACTGTAGCCTCGGGACAGTTTACGGCATGACATGAAATAGAGACGTAAGCCCCGCCAACCCCAACAAAAACACAAAACATGCAAAACCACACAGCACACCCCCGGGGCCTTCGGTGTCCTCAATGTTAGTGATTTTCTGTGCCACCGGCTGCTGTGTGCAGAGCCCTGGCTTCGGGTAGCAATCCAGTGGTTTGTCTGGCTGTGAGGAGGATGAAGGAGAAATGGTCAAGCCGGGTGACTGAGCATCCTTCAGCACCCTGCCCAAGCTTTGCCTTTCCTTGCTCGGAGGAGTTTGCAGTAGAAGCCGGTAGAAACCAGCTGATGGCAATCTCCGACCAGCCTGGATGGACTGCTCCCAATGACATAATCACAGGTGAGTTAAGCACAGGTCTGAAGATGGTGTGACTGATTGAATGAACACTGACTGCTAACTTAGCTAACTTATAAGTTAGCTTATTTGGCTAATTTTCTCCTGGCTGTATTAAGAATTGAACTATTATGCTGCTACAGGTGCTCTTCCTGTCTTGTTTTTTTTTTTTTTTAAGTGGAATATACAGTACAGTACATATTGATGGATATTGGAAGTAAATATATGGGTCATTGCAAATACTTGGCTTTAAAAGTACCAAGTTGCCATATATGGAGGGCCAGAAGTGACAAAATTAAATAAATAAAAAACAAATACACCATTTAATTATGAGGTTTGCAGATAAAATAAATTCATCAACACACAGAACCACAGCAACCATGAAATAATTAAAAAGATAGTGAACTAATTAAATGTGTATTTAGACTGATTAAACAATAATTTTTTATTTATTTATTAATTTACAGTTTTAAATAATTAATGACACATCTAAAAATGCACAAAATCTCTGTCTTTGTGTGTGTGTGTCCATATGCCTGTTCCTCCCATATCTCTTGAACCGTTCACCAGACTGACCTCAGATTTTATAAGTGCTTTGCTGAGGTTACGGGGGTGTGCATCCCCAAGTATGGAGTTGTTCAGTCAAAATATGTAATTTTTATCAATAAAAGTTTAGCCACCACTCTGTCTCCTCATGCTGTGGCTTCCAGAAGTGTGGGCGGGGTTTCAGACTGACTCCGTACTGATTGGACAATACGCAGCATCACGGCATCAGTAACCACAGCACTCCGGGAGCAAAACAAGGAAGCGAAAAGTGACAAATTTTACTAGAAAAAGATAATACTGCAGCTTTAATGCGTAAAAAAAATTATACCATGAAGTTGGTGTGATTGCGTAGGTCTAAAGGATAATTCGGCATACAGTGGACTTTAACAAACATTGTATATACAGTGGATATTAAAAAGTCTACACACCCCTGTTCAAATGCCAGGCTTTTGTGATGTAAAAAAAATAGACCAAGATAAATCATTTCAAATTTTTTTCCACCATTAATATGACCTATAACCTGTACAACCCAATTGAAAAACAAACTGAAATCTTTTAAGGGGAAAAATAAAAAATAAAAAAAAACTTACAATAACCTGGTTGTATAAATATGCACACCCTTAAACTAATACTTTGTTGCAGCACCTTTGGCTTTTATTACAGCACTCAGTCTTTTTGGGTAGGAGTCTATCAGCGTGGCACATCTTGATGTGGCAATATTTGCTCACTCTTCTCTGCAAAAACGCTCCAAATCTGTCAGATTGCAAGACCATCTCCTATGCACAGCCCTTTTCAGATCACCCCACAGATGTTCGATTGGATTCAGGTCTGGACTCTGGCTGGGCCATTCCAAAACCTTAATCTTCTTCTGGTGAAGCCATTCTTTTGTTGATTTGGATGTGTGCTCTGGGTCACTGTCATGCTGAAAGATGAAGTTCCTCTTCATCTTCAGCTTTCTAGCAGAAGGCTGAAGGTTTTGTGCCAACACTAACTGGTATTTGGAACTGTTCATAATTCCCTCCACCTTGACTAAGGCCCCAGTTCCAGCTAAAGAAAAACAACCCCAAAGCATGATGCTGCCACCGCCATGCTTCACTGTAGGTATGGTGTTCTTTTGGTGATAAGCAGTGTTGTGTTTGTGCCAATTATACCTTTTGGAATTATGGCCAAAAAGTTCAACCTTGGTTTCATCGGACCATAACACATTTTCCCACATGCATTTGGGAGATTTCAAATGTGTTTTTGCAAAATGTAGCCAGGTTTGGATGTTTTTCTTTGTAAGATAAGACTTCCGTCTTGCCAAACTAGATGGGAGATTGTTGTCACATGTACTAAACAGCCAGTACTTCCCAGAAATTTCTGCAGCTCCTTCAATGTTGCTGTCGGCCTCTTGGCAGCCTCCCTGACCAGTTTTCTTCTCGTTTTTTCATCAATTTTGGAGGGACGTCCAGTTCTTGATAATGTCACTGGTGTGCCATATTTTCTCCACTTGATGATGACTGTCTTCACTGTGTTCCATGGTATATTTAATGCCTTGGAAATTCTTTTGTACCCTTCTCCTGACTGATACCTTTGAACAATGAGATCCCTCTGATGCTTTGGAAGCTCTCTGCGGACCATGGCTTGTGCTGTAAGATGTAACTACAAAAATGTCAGGAAAAGCCTACTAGAACAGCTGCACTTTATTTGGGGTTAATCAGAGGCACTTTAAAACCTTTTAAACTCGGGGATACCAGGGGCGGGCGTATTACGCACGACGTCCCAGTGTACAATGAAAAAAAACCCTGTATTTACAGTCTTCCGGTACAGATACAGCTGTAAACAGGAAGGCAAAGGAGTTTCCTATTGGTTTAAATTTGACTGACATCTCATTTGACCAATAAGAGCCCCGATTTGGGTTTTTTATAGCTTCTAAAATCAATGACTGAAAACCTTGCCAGAAGGACCTACCCACCAACTACCGCAAATACAACGAGCCAATTGTAGCTGAATATCAGGATGATGGATGTGTCGTTTAGCCAATTGATTTCTGAATTCAGTAGTACCGGACATGAAGGGGGGGGTTCCTTTATCACATTGCTTGATAAGCTTATACGCAGCAATACGTAAATCTTTTTGCCAGCTGCAGCGACTTGGATGAGGAACAGAGTCCGACTTGTGCGTAAAGCTAGCATTAGCTACGATTTTACTCAATTGCTTTGAAAATTGGTTCACAAAGTAAACCTAAATAGCACAGACGAACGCATAGGTTGTGTAACAATTGAGAAATCGGCAACTCGTCTGGCTATGCGGAGCGGAGATGAGCGGACATGTTCGCCGACGTTCATGATGTGGCTGTGGACAAGTAAGTGTTATAATGTAAATTATTCTTTATAGATAAAATATAAAAATAACTTAAAATAACCGATCGGTTATCGCAGGTCCCGCTGGCTACGCATTTTTTTGTGTGGCGTGTTCCTCTGTAGCGCGGGGGGGGTGTTGTGTGGGTGTTTCACAGAAATGTAATAATGTCAGCTTAGTCGTCATCTTACACACACACACACACACACACACACACACACACACACACACACATATATATATTTATTTATTTATTTTTTTTTTAACACTTCTTAGTGACCGGAAAAAGTCTTTCCAACAACTTTACACAAATTCTTGTTGTTCTCCTTCTTCGCATTTATAAATCACTGGATTCAAAATGCATTTGTACATGTACAGATTGAATTCCAGGGTGCACTTGGAGTGCTCACTTGGTTAGAGTTTCACTTGACCTATGTTGAAACATTCAAAAGTTACAGATGTTTTTCCAAGGTGAAAGTTCAACTGTGCCATTTTGGCACATCTCAAAAACGCCTGGTTAACAACCTGAGGAAAAAGCTGTGTAATATATTCATCTTTTGTGGTATTGTTATAAAATTTTGACCTGAACTTGATAACACCTGGCTCTACATTTTTATTGTGTTTTCCAGCCAGTATCTAACAGCTGTATATTATTTGCAAGCATTTGTATCTAAAAAAATACACCCAGGCAAGCTTTATTTTCTTCAAATTCAGTATGTTTAAAACATTGTTACTCAGAATCAGAATCAGAATCAGAATCAGAATCAGCTTTATTGGCCAAGTATGCACAACACATACAAGGAATTTGACTTTGGCTAAAAACTTGCTCTCGTTGTTCAGGTGAAGGATTTAAATAAGGATTCAATGACAACCAGAGTATGTACAGTAAATTACAGTCTGTCCACGTTTCTATAAAAGGATGCAAATATATACAGGAATATATGCAGTTATTTACTCGGACTAACCACACTTTGCAGAAATATATGAAAAAATATACAATCACACAGTATTTCAATGTGGACTCAGATTCAGTGATATAATGTGAATGAAGTAAAAAGCAGTGTGAGAGTTATGTGCAATGTAATAATGGATGAAAAGTCATGAGTACAGCAACAGGTAGGACTAGGTGAATGTTAGGAGTTCATCAGAGTGATGGCTTGAGGAAAGAAACTGTTCCTGTGACGGGTGGTTTTGACCTTCAGTGATCTGTAACGACGACCAGAAGATAGAAGTTCAAACAGTTTGTGGCCGGGGTGTGATGGGTCAGCACAGATGTTTCCCGCCCGTTTCCTGGTTATGGACCGATATAAGTTCTCAATGGAGGGTAGGTCGGTACCAATGATCCTCTCCGCAGACTTAATGATCCGCTGCAGTCTGGTCTTGTCCTGTTTAGTGGCAGATCCAAACCAGACAGTGATGGAAAAGCAGAGGACAGATTGGATGATGGCGGTGTAGAAGACAACCAGCAGCTCCTGAGGCAAATCAAACTTCTTGAGCTGACGCAGAAAAAACAACCTCTGCTGGGCCTTTTTCCGGACAGTGTCAATATGGGAGGACCACTTCAGGTTCCGGGAGATTGTGGTACCCAGAAACTTGAAGGAGTCCACAGTGGACACTGTGCTGTTGAGGATGGTGAGTGGGGGGAATGAAGGGGGGTGTCTAACTAACTAACTAACTAACCTGCACTTATATAGCGCTTTTCTAGTCACAAAGACCACTCAAAGCGCTTTCATTAATACTAACCCTCTATTCTAAGGGCCTATAGGAAACAGATATCTAGGGACAATTTAGAACAGCCAATTAACCTAAGATGCATGTCTTTGGCATGTGGGAGGAAACCGGAGAAATCCCGGAGTAAACCCACGCAACACGGGGAGAACATGCAAACTCCACACAGATCACTGTTGGTCAGGGGCTGGGATCGAACCCACGATCCCCACAATCCCCCGGCCAAGGGTAAACTGTGCTGCCGCAGTGCTAACCACTGCGCCACCGTGTCGCCTGAAATCCACAGTCATCTCCACCGTTTTGGCTGGGTTAAGTTCAAGATGGTTCTGGCTGCACCAGAGGATCAGCTGCTCCACCTCCCGCCTGTATGCAGACTCATCATCATCCCGGATCAAACCGATGACTGTGGTGTCGTCCGCAAACTTCAGGAGCTTCACCGAAGGGTCCTCTGAGGTGCAGTCGTTGGAGTAGAGGGAGAAGAGCAGTGGGGAAAGGACACATCCTTGGGGGGCGCCAGTACTAATTTTTCGGGAGCTGGATGTAAATCTCCCTAGCTTCACCTGTTGCCACCTGTCAGTCAGAAAGCTGGAGATCCACTGGCAGGTGGAGGGGGGCACCTTGAGCTGGAGGAGTTTCTGATGAAGAATGCCTGGGATGATGGTGTTGAACGCTGAGCTGAAGTCGACAAACAGGATCCTGGCGTACGTCCCTGGGGAGTCGAGGTGTTGCAGGATGTAATGTAGTCCCATATTCACTGCATCATCCACTGACCTGTTTGACCGGTAGGCAAACTGCAGTGGGTCCATCAGGGGGCCTGTGATGACCTTCAGGTGGCTCAGCACCAATCTCTCCAAGGATTTCATGACCACAGAGGTCAGGGCAACAGGTCTGTAGTCGTTTAATCCTGTAATAGAGGGTTTCTTGGGAACTGGAATGATGATGGAGCGTTTGAAGCAGGAAGGCACTTCACGCAGCTCCAGTGATCTGTTAAAGATCCGGGTGAAGATGGGGGCCAACTCGTTGGAGCAGACTCTCAGGCAGGACGGAGACACACCATCAGGTCCTGCAGCCTTCTTGATCTTTTGTCTCTGAAAGACCCGGCGCACCTCCTCTTCACAGATCATTAGTGCTGGTGGGAGGTCAGAGTGGAGGAGGGATGGAGTTCCTGGGGCTGCAGATAATCCTTTTGTGTGGGTGGGAGGTGAGAACTGTAGGTTCTTTTCAAACCTGCAGTAAAAGCTGTTTAGGTCATTTATATCCACTGTATGTGGAGAACACAAGGCGTGTGAGCAGACTGGGCGGAGCATCAGCGGGAACCCAGGGTCTAATAAAGAACACCGGTGTATCCAACACAGGACATGCCAGGAGAAGCAGCGGCCCGACCGGGTGGACCACGGCCCTTCGTGGGGAGGCACACTCAGCCTGCCCAGTCAGTAGTAGATGGGAATCCTGGCTGCTGCTTCACCTGTGTGCTACCACTGTCCTTTGTAGGACCACGAGTTCCCCCTCCGGCATGACTAGCTAAAAATAAACAGCTTAATAATAATACCGCCATGATTGTGGAGTGGAATGGCCGGAATGACTTAAAGACCAAATGCAAGACACAAAAATGCCCAAATAACAACATTAATCACTTTTAGTTAAATATTTACTGACAAGTGGAGAGCACTGATGCAACGGTTGCAGTCAAACGGGTCCTTCTGCTGTGTATAATAATGTTGGGTGTTTTGTAGTTAATTCAATTATTTACAGTTTGGAAAACCTTTTAGTAACAAAATATTGCTAAAATATAAAATGATGCACTAGAATGGGTCTGAAATATTTGTAAATGTGTCCTGTTATAGTACTGCATAAGTTTATTGACGATACACAGAAGAAATTCACTATTACACTGAACTCCATCACTTAACAGTGATATAAACTAAAATAATTAAAATGATGACTGAACAACTCCCATTCCCCAAAGTGCAAGATACACTATTATGAAAATAAGTCATAAAAGATCACACAAATAAGTGATCTGACAAACAAATAAACAAGGGATCTGAAACAGTCGCTAATATTGGATATCCTATTTATTTTCAATAATTAGGTATTCTGTAATTAATATTCACACAATCAAATAAAGCTTAGTGCCATTTACTCTTATATTTGTCAAAGTCTAACATGTGTGATTGCTTACATATAGGCTACACCTCTTTGTATTCCACTTTCAAACACAACCTACATTTGGGCCTGTAAAGCTTGATTGGTATACCAGGAATACTTGCGTTCTACGGGCAATGTGCTAGTTTATTTAATGAAAGATCTGTTCATTCCCATCTATAAATAATTCATGACATTTAATTAATGGTGTATTTATTTATTTCATTTTGCCATTTCTGGCCTTCCACAGTAACACAGTGGGAGGAAAAAAACCCTGAACAGAAAAAAAGATGCATCAAGAATTGTTCTAAAATCGAATCAGATCCCCCTGAATTGTAATCGGATCGGACTGTGAGGCGTCTAAAGCAGCTAAGGCTCGTCAGAGGTGGCAAGGAGGCAACGCCTCAGAAGATTTGAGGAGAAAAAGAGAATTTTTTTTTTTCTTACAAAGCATTGCTATTTCATTGAAGTTGACTTCTGGTGGTGTTTATTGTGATATTATTGTGTAACATTCAGTCATAAACCCGTGAGAAGTCCAGCGGAGGAAATAAGATGGCTTGGTACAGTGGGAAAATTAATGGACCAATCAGAAATTAGTTTGTATTTGTTGCTATGTAAAGTTTTCTAACCCCTAGCATTGAAGAAATAAATGAAAGGAGGCAAGCCTCCGTTCAGAAACTGATTGGTCAATCAGAAATCAGTTCATGCTTGTTGCTATGGAAAACTCTCTTACTACTTAAATTAAAGAAAAAAAAAAGAAAGGAAGTGAGCCTCTTAGCCAATCACAGTCTTTTGCAAACACTGCTGTATCAACGTGAACAACACGATGGAGGGGGATATCATGCAGTATTTACTTGCTAAGAAGTTTTGTAAACTGCAATTTGTGCACCGCCTTCAGATAAAAACAGCCTAAGGCCTTCTCCAGCACTGAACATTATAAAGAAATCGGATACGGTGGGATGGCGCTCTTTCAATCAGGATGCCTGTGGCCAAGTTTAGTGGCTAACCAGCTCAGCAACACCAGCTAAACTATTGTGCTGGCCTTACATTTTGTTTGATGAGGCAACCTCGAGTAACAACTCTTGGACTACAACTGGATTTGATGACATGAAGAATTTATCCAGAGCCATGGAAAGACCCAGTAAATCCAAAAATGGAACACTGTAGGACTGTAATTGACAACTCTGCATCTAAAAAAGACAGGAGGATGGGCTTCCTCCACAAGTAACTTGAGAGTTAAAAAAAAAAAAAAAAACTAATCTCCTGTATGTTTTTAAACAAAAAATTCATCCCTTCTTATGATGTGAAAATATTTTTCGCTGGCAATGGGATCATGATGTATAACGTTGTGTTTGTGAGTGGTGATATCTACTTTTTGGTCAGATTTTATCATGTTGAGTGAGACTTGAGCAGGCTGGTGATATCTTCCTTGGTCAGTCATTGCTTTTGGGATGTGCTTGCAAGAGCGGCAAACTGAGTGTGTGAGTGTATTTATTGGGTAAGAAGCTACAGACCATTTCCGCATTTCAAGGTTCCACTTTTTTGATTCCCCCCAAAATTAATTATGTTATTAATTAATAGTTAAGAATCAGAATCTTGACATTTGTGCCTCGATTAAGAATCATTTGTGTCTGTATAGAAAGTGTGCCTGTGTGCGCACCACTTATACAAGTAGTTTTCCTCCTCAGTGACAAATGCCACAAGCCGCTACTGGCCTAAAGAGTCCCTCCCCTAGTACAGATGTTGATAAAGAAAGAACAGCTTGTGTGACTATACTTGTAAGAACTGTTGTTCAAATACACTAGTTTTCTAAGTCATAATCCAATCACAAAATTTTTTCAACACATATTTTAAGGTAGTGCGGTGGCAGAGTGGTTAGCACAGCGGCAGCACAGCAACTCACCCTTGGCCGGGGGATCCTGGGTTCGATCCCAGCCCCCAACCAACAGTGACCTGTGTGGAGTTTGCATGTTCTCCCTGTGTCTGCGTGGGTTTACTCCGGGAATTCTCCGGTTTCCTCCCACATGCCAAAAACATGAAAGTTAGGTTAATTGACATCAAACTGGGGATTCTAAATTGTCCTTAGGTATGAATGTGAGAGTGAATGGCTGTCTGTCTCTCTGTGTTGGCCCTGCGATGGACTGCCGATCTGTCCAGGGTGTACCCTGCCTCTTGCCCAAAGATGCTGGGATAGGCTCCAGCCCCCCCGCGACCCGAAAAGGATTAAGCGGAAGAAGATGGATATTTTAAGGTCACTCCAAACATAAAAGTGGACTAATATTATGAAACTAGAGTGAATGAAAGAACCTTAGTGAGCAAGCTCACATAGTCCACACGTCCTCATATCAGGGGCCCTAATGAGAACTGTGATCAACATAAAATGGACTGAAAAGGTACAAGTAAAAAAAATTAACCTCTCATTAGATGTATTGAACTTGTCCAAAACATTGATGACTTCAAGCTTCTGTATAAATATGAAGTGAATCCGATCAGAAATGTTAAAGCTATAGTGATGACAACATAAAATGTCAAATGAGTGAACAAATGAATGGACGGACAGGTCAAAAACATTAGGCTGCATGTCTACCAAATGCATTTTTTTCCACTGTGGCTGACTATTTTCTGTTCATTTTCTATGCAGTTTGGTGTTTAATGCACTCAGCACCCTCGGCGCCAAAATGCTCTCAGTGGTCAGCATATTTTGTTGCAGCGCAGAAAGTTGAAAATAGTTCAACTTTTGGAGTGCTCATTAGCTGCACACCTCTCACCAGCCAATCAGTATCAGACTAAAAGTACACCATGATCAATATTTAACAGCAAAAGCTTGGAGGGACGTGTATTTTCTTACCAGTTTGATGTGGTTTAGTACACCGAGTGGAGCATTTCAGAGCAAATGTGTGAAAACCCCACCACGCTTTGAGTGACAGATCAAGCAGTTGCTAGGATACTGGGCAGAGAGCTTTTTTATGAGTACAAGTAAAGCCCTCAGGAAAACAGGTTGAGAGCGTTTTTACGTTCCCTGTGGACACGCAGCCTTATAGCCTCAACAATTTCATTGTGTGGGTTATAATAAAGTGTCTTATATAATCATTAGTTCCAACTGAGCAACTTTATTGGACAACAAGCATTCCAGGAGTAGTAATATTCAACTATAATACTACTGGGACATTTAACATGATACTATGTATCACCTTGCATAACAGGTGTTCGAAAAGTCAGTTTCCTATTACAATGGACCATGATGTTTGCAGATGACACTGTAATCTGTAGTGACAACAGGAAGCAGGTATAAAAGAACCTGAGGTGGAGGTTTACTCTGGGGGAAGAGGAATGAAAGTCAGTAGAAGCAGGACAGAATAGATGTGTGTGAATGAGAGGAAGGCAGGTGTAATGGTGTAGATGCCAGGAGTATAGGTAGAGAAGGTAGATGAGTTTAAATACCTGGGGTCAACCATCTAAGCAATGGTCCGTTTCACAAGTGAGGTGAAGAAGAGAGTGCAGACAGGGTGTAGTGGGTGGAGATAAGTGTCAGGGGTGATTTGTGACAGAAGAATAGCAGCTACAGTGAAAGGGAACATTTACAAGACAGTTATGAGACATGCTATGATGTATGGTTTGGAGACAGTGGCACTGACAAAACTCTCACAACGGTCGTACAGAGACCGAATAGCTCGTAACAACAAGCCCGATACCCCATACTCTCTCTCTCACAACGGTCTCTGTACGACCGTTGTGAGAGTTTAGTTCGTATTGCCAACACTCGGTCGGAGTCATTCCCAGTGAGAGTTGGACTCCGCCAGGGCTGCCCTTTGTCACCGATCCTGTTCATAATTTTTATGGACAGGATTTCTAGGCGCAGCCAGGGAATGGAGGGTGTCATGCTTGGTGACCACAGGATCTCATCTCTGTTGTTTGCAGATGATGTTGTCCTGTTGGCTTCATCCAGCAATGACCTACAGCTCTTGCTGGGACGGTTTGCCGCTGAGTGTGAAGCGGCTGGGATGAGAATCAGCACCTCCAAGTCCCAGTCCATGGTCCTCAGCCGGAAAAAGGTGGATTGTCCTCTCCGGGTTGGGGACAGGCTCCTGCCCCAAGTGGAGGAGTTTAAGTATCTTGGGATCTTGTTCACGAGTGAGGGGAAAATGGAGCGAGAGATCGACAGACGGATTGGAGCAGCATCTGCAGTGATGCGGACGTTGTACCGGTCTGTTGCGGTGAAGAGGGAGATTAGTTCTAAGGCAAAGCTGTCGATTTACCAGTCAATCTACGTTCCTACTCTCACCTGTGGTCACGAGCTTTGGGTAATGACTGAAAGAACAAGATCACAGATACAAGCGGCTGAAATGAGCTTTCTCCGTAGGATTGCTGGACTCACCCTCAGAGATACGGTGAGGAGCTCAGTCATCCGGGAGAGGCTCAGAGTAGAACCGCTGCTCCTCCACATTGAAAGGAGTCAGTTGAGGTGGTATGGGCATCTGATTAGGATGCCTCCTGGACGCCTCCCACTTGAGGTGTTTCAGGCACGTCCCACTGGGAGGAGACCCCGGGGCAGACCCAGGACTCGGTGGAGAGACTATGTCTCCCAGCTGGTCTGGGAACGCCTTGGTATCCCCTCTGAAGAGCTGGAGCAGGTGGCTGGGGAGAGGGAAGTCTGGGCTTCTCTGCTTGAACTGCTGCCTCCGCGACCCGGACCTCCGGAAAAGCGGTAGAAGATGGATGGATGGATGGATGGATGGCACTGACAAAAAAGATAGGAGGCAGAGCTGGAGATGGCAGAGTTGAAGAGGCTAAGATTCTCATTGGGAGTGACTAGGAGGGACATGATTAGAAAGGAGTATATCAGAGGGACAGATTAGGTTGAGTGGTTTGGAGACAAAGTAAAAGAGACAAGAGTGGTGAAGAGGCATTCACACCAAACACGAAAGCACACCACAAATACACGCAAAGTTAATGTAAACATGTGGAAAAGATGCAAATTTGCACGTTTGCTTCCAAAGGATTTGGTAGCACTAGCTAGTAATTAGCCTTGAGATTCTGCCGTCACCAGAGTAAAAGTATCGACACTGGAGAGTAAACTAGTTTGAAAATGAGACTGCCACTCACCTGCAGACAGATGAACCGGGAAATCTGCAGCTGAAATTGAGTGTTGGGAGTTTACTCACCCACATACTCCTGCTACAGATGTGCTATCGAGGGCTTGCAGGCAAGCAGTGTAAACAACCATCATCCAGGTGAAGTTCTGAGGGAGGCAGTGACAATTTTCCAGGTGAGAGCCCCGCCGGATAATGTAAAGGGCTTTGAGTGTGACTGTCGACGAATTGCGACATAACCCCTAGGGGTCAAGAGTGGTAAATATTGTTTGTCAATAAAATAGTTCAGATTTCCAGGGCTATTACTTGAAAGTGGTAAGAGATAATGGCTTACTGTCTATTAGAAAGATGTAAAATATGATCCAAAGTTTCAGATAGGAGTGATTTTACGCATCTAATTTGCATAATGCCGCGGCAGCTATACTGAATTACATAACTCAGTCAAAAGCAGACTTTGGATATATTTACACAAAGAATGGTTCAGTCTTTTGACACCGTTTTTTGTACAGGGGTACGTTATCATCTTATCTTCAAAGTATATGAACAAGAAATCAGTACAATGTAAAAAAACCAAAGAAATTTGTCACTTACCAGCTGCTAAGGGGACTCGCTCGCTGCCGTGGTCGGTGCGTTTTCGTCCATCGTGGTCGTTATATTGCATTCTGTCAGTCATTTACGCTCTCTACCACATCTACAAAGTCTTATGATTATCCCACATAAATTTTGCTTGTATCCCGTGGCTATTTTCCGTATATGAAGCTGTCTAAGTGACGGTGCACGACGATGGACGGCAGCCATATTAGCTTTCTGGGCTAAAAGGATGAAAACGGGAAAAGGAAATGAGGAGTTCTTCTTTGGTGTATTACGTGTCATTCATTGAGTCCTCCAACGCGTGTCTGCCACCTTCTGAAACTGGCAGATCAGTACAAATCCTCAGTGCAGCCGGGGATATTAGAGTGAGATGACAAGCGCAGTGCCACGCTCTGCCACTAGAGGCACACGAAATCTCACACTCAAAGGGGTGGCAGCATTTTTGGGATCTTCACAGGAGGTAGAAAGCAGATGCAGATGTCTCCCCGCAACTCGCTCAGAGGTGAATTCACATCTGTTTGCATGTTTACATTGAATTAACATGCAATTGCAATGCCCGAAAAATTTACACTTTCGCATTTGGTCCGAACACACCTTGAGATGGTTTGGACATGTGCAGAGGAGGGATAGTGGATATATTGGACAAAGGATGTTGAAGATGGAGCTGCCAGGCAGGAGGAAAAGAGGAAGACCACAGAGAAGATTCATGGATATAGTGAAGGAGGACATGGAGAGGGTCGTCGATATTACAGAGGAAGATGTAAGGGATAGGATGAGATGGAGGCAGATGATCCACTGTGGTGACCCCTAAAGGGAGCAGCTGAAGGAAGAGGAGGAGGAGGAAGAGGAAGAGGAAGAAGAAGAAGACAAAGACTCTTCTTAAAATATGATAATTATAATCTAAATGTAATGCTGTGTGTACCTTCTTCACAGCGGGGAGCTTTTTGACAAGACACAGTCCTCACACACAAGATGTGGACACCTGTGTTCTTCCGAGTTTATGCTGAGTTAGTACATTTAGCCACATTTTGGCACCTTTAAATCAGTTGTCCTAAAGCTTCTATTAAAGGAACATGATGTAACCCTGACAACAAGCATTTGAACAAAGTGGACTGCTGTTGAAATTCAAAAGAGTTATATGCAATCACTCCTACACAGTAAATTGTTCTTTTTAGGCCAGGTAGAAATGATTTCTGGCTGCATTCTCTTGCTTGTCTCCATGACTGCTGCACATCTTCTGTTCTCCCACAGAGGTTTGCTCGTCTTATAAATAAAGGCAGGGATATTGGTCTGGCTGCCTTGCTAGGCTAAACGTGGCTCCACACAAACTGCTGCTTCCCAGTCTGTCTGTTTCACATGTCAAGTCCCTTGTCAACAAGATGGACAACCTGAGGTTGACGCTGGAAAGCTGAGTGATGATAACAGCATCATGGCTTCATCCAGAAACTCCAAACCACTCGACAATTAACAAAAGCCAGCATGCTGTTGAGCTAACAGGGCACTCAGTCCACTTGACTCTCCTGCTTCCTCCATTCCAGCACACAGATGCTAGTGTTCGCTCACAACAGGAATCCTCCCTTTTTTTTTTTTTTTTTTAGGTCAAATGCCGATATACTTGGACTGTTCTCATGAGGAAATTAGTTTGTATCAGGAGAGATCTCTTTTTACAGGAAAAAGCTGAAGAGTGTTGAAGAATGAAAACAACATTAAAATGTTTTTCAAATATTAAAGGTTTCCAAATTAATAGTTTTAATGTTCTGGCCTGAGGAAGTGAAACTGAAACAAGTCTTTAATCTCTGCTCCCATTGGAAATGTTGAAAATAACAATGAGGGAATGACATCTATAGAAGACCTAAGGCAAGACGGTGCCACCTCACAGGAAAGGGGCAGTTTCATTGAATCTGTACCAAGAATGCTGAGAGCAGAGGTCGAAAGATTTGCCCTATGGAGAATAGGACCATGCAGCAGGGGTGGAGGTACGAGCTCCGGCTGCACGAAAATAGAGGCAGCGGTGAGTGTGAAAACAGAAGAGAGAGAAACTGGTTGAGTTACTAACTAAGGGAAAGGCTAGCACAACTATGGGTGAAGAAAAAAAATAGCAACTTATTTGGCTGTCATTATAGCATAATAGATTATATCTGCTTTAGGTGATGCGGCATGTAAAATTAAAGTTTGATGTTGTGTTAGCAAATTCAGCTCACATTTTCCAGTAAGATATTTCAACACATTTCATGGTTTAGCAGAGATAGCATCTGTTTTCCTAAACAGGTCATAGAAATTTTAACACTGAGCTCAGATATACAGTGGTGTGAAAAAGCATTTGCCCCCTTCTTGATTTCTCATTTTTTTGTATGCTTGTCACACTTATATGTTTCAGATCATTAAACAAATTTAAATATTAAACAAAGATAACACAAGTAAACACAAAATGCAGTTTTTAAATGACGGCGTTTATGTCATGGGCGGTGGGAGCGCGCCCCTCCCCTCCGGTCTCACCTTCACAAACTCATCACTGCACCTGAGGCAGAAGACAACTGCACCCACTCATCAGCCAGTGTACATAAGGAGGCTTCCTCCACGCAGTCAACGCTGGCTCGTCTGGGTATACTGCCCGTGTTCAGGCAAGCTAAAAACAAGTCTTAAGCGTTAACACACTGTTAACCGTAATTCTCTTCTCTTTCTCAGGTTGTTGCCACCATGTAGGTGTGTCACTGGGACTGCGCATGCTCTCCTGCCTCACCACACTGTCCCTCAGCAATCTACTCCACCCAGTCAGGCACCATCAGCTCATCTTCCCCCAGTACCCTACTGGTTCGTCTATTCCCCGCTGGGTCCTGCCGGTCCTCTCTGGATTTCTCAAGTAAGTGGCAATTTGGCTCGCCCATTTCCCCTTACTCTACTCCTCAGTTCACTGCTCTCGTCTTCTCTTCACAGGACCTTTCCTCTGGCGAGTGACTGTTTCTGTAGCTGTGCGCTTTGGATTTTGCTATTAATAAAATTGTCAAACGTGCCCCTCTGTGTGGTTCCTTCCTGTGTTTGGCATCGTGTACGTGAGCTGTCAAAACTTAATTTCCTATGACAGTTTATTATAAAGAGTAAAAAAAAATTCAAACCTACGTGGCCCTGTGTGAAAAAGTGACCCCCCCCCCCCGGTTAAAACATAAATTAACTGTGGTTTATCACATCTTTGGAAAGCTGAGTTCAATTTCTCTAGCCACACCCAGGCCTGATTACTGCCATACCTGTTCTCAATCAAGAAATCACTTAAACAGGACCTGCCTGACAAAGTGAAGTAGACCAAAAGATCCTCAAAAGCTAGACATCATGCTGCAATCCAAAGAAATTCAGGAACAAATGAAAAACAAAGTAATTGCAATCTAGCAGTCTGTAAAAGGTTATAAAGCCATTTCTAAAGCTTTGGGACTCCAGTGAACCACAGTGAGAGTCATTATCCACAAATGGTGAAAACATGGAACAGTAGTGAACCTTCCCAGGAGAGGCTGGCCGACCAAAATTACCCTAAGAGCGCAGCGACGACTCATCCAAGAGGTCACAAAAGATCCCACAACAACATCCAAAGAACTGCAGGCCTCACCTCAGTTAAGGTCAGTGTTTGTGACTCCATCATAAGAAAGAGACTGAGCAAAAATGGCCTGCATGGCAGAGTTCCAAGACGAAAACCACTGATGAGCAAAAAGAACATAAAGGCTCGTCTCAGTTTTACCAGAAAACATCTTGATGAGCCCCAAGACTTTTGGGAAAATACTCTATGGACTGATGAGACAATGGTTGAACTTTCTGGAAGGTGTGTATCCCATTACATCCGGCGTAAAAGTAACAGCATTTCAGAAAAGGAACGTCATACCAACAGTAAAATATGGTGGTGGTCTGGGGCTGTTTTGCTGCTTCAGGGCCTGGAAAACTTGCTGTGGTAAATGGAACCATGAATTCTGCTGTCTACCAAAAAATCCTGAAGGAGAATGTCTGGCCATCTGTTCATGACCTCAAGCTGAAGTGCACTTGGGTTCTGCAGCAGGACAATGATCCAAAACACACCAGCAAGTCCACCTCTGAATGGCTTAAGAAAAATGAAATGAAGACTTTGGCGTGGCCTAGTAAACGTCCGGACCTGAATCCGATTGGGATGCTGTGGCATGACCTTAAAAATGCGGTTCATGCTCGAAAACCCTCCAATGTGGCTGAATTACAACAATTCTGCAAAGATGAGTGGGTCAAAATGAATGAATGAATGAATGAATGAATGAATGAATGAATGAATGAATGAATGAATGAATTTCGGATAGTACAGTACAGGTTAAAAGAAACTGAATAATATAACAACAAGGTCAAATTAGACAAAGACTCCTCTTATTATACAATTCCACGTGAGTTATCCGAAATGGGTGATGGCTGAAGCCGCAGCTTATATTGCCCACCCATATTCCATCCAAGAATTCAAAAGAGAAAAAAGAGAAAACAAGACAAGAGCGATTACAATTCAAAACAAAGCTAAGACAAAATGTGACTGAGAGAAAAAAGAAAACTAAGCTAGGCTAAGTTAAGCGGTTACTATTCAAAAACAAATCTAAAACAAAATGTGACAGAGAAAAAAGAAAAAAAAAACAAAACAACTAAGCTACAACACAACACAGGCTGGATATGTCAATCCTTATGTGAGTTTACATGTCGTCTTGTAAATATGTTTGGAGTATTTCTTCCTTTAGTTTTTGTTTAAATTGTCCAAGCGTTGTACATGATTTTAATTCAGGCCCAAAATCGTTCCATAATCTGACTCCTTGCACTGAAATACAGTGTTGCTTGGTGGTTGTTCTCACTGTAGGCTTTTGAAATATACATGTTCCTCTGAGGTGATATCGTTTCTCCCTTGTTTGGAACAACTTTTGGATATTTGCGGGCAGTGATAAATTCTTCACTTTGAACATTATTATTGCGGTTTTAAAGTCAACCAGATCTTTCAACTTGAGAGTTTTTTGTTTAAGAAAAAGTGGGTTTGTTGGTTCCCTGTAAGCTGCTTTGTTTATTATTCTAATAGCTCTCTTTTGAAGCATAAAGAGGGGATATATGTTTGTTTTATATGTATTTCCCCATACTTCATTACAATATGTCATGTATGGGAGTATTAATGAATGATACAAGGTGTATAGTGTGAGTTGATTCAGCAAATATTTCACTCTGTGTAATATTGCAATTGATTTGGATACTTTACCTTTAATATAATTAATATGTGACTTCCAACACAGTTTGTTATCAATTATTACTCCAAGAAATTTAGTTTCAGATACCCTTTCAATCTCTACACCATTTACACTGAGTTTGGGTACTGGGTTGTTGTGATGGTTGTTAAAGACTATAAATTTTGTCTTACTTAAATTGAGCGTTAATTTGTTTGAATCAAACCACAGTTTAAGCTTTCCTAATTCCTTTCCGAGTGTATCCAGAAGTTGTTCCAAATTGTTTCCACTGCATAACAGATTAGTGTCATCAGCAAACAATATTAAGTCCATTTTTTCTGAAACTTTACATATATCGTTTACATACATATTGAATAATAATGGTCCCAAAACTGAACCCTGTGGGACTCCACAGGTGACCTTCAGTAACTCTGAGTTTTTGTTGCTAACACATACATACTGATATCTATTCTTTAAGTAACTACTTAACCAGGACAATGCTACCCCTCTAATACCACAATTTTGTAGTTTCTTTAATAATAAATTGTGATCTACTGTATCAAATGCTTTTTTAAGATCTAGGAATACTCCAACTGAATACTCTTTATTTTCAATGGCTGTTGATATTTTTTCTGTAAATTCCATTAGGGCATATGCAGTTGTCCTCTTGTGTCTGAACCCATATTGCTGCTCACACAATAAATCATTCTTCAGTATGAAGTTGTCAATTCTCTCATAGAATATTTTTTCAAGTATCTTGGAAAATTGCGGTAATAGTGAAATTGGTCTTTAGTTTGAGAGTTCCCCTCTGTCGCCCATCTTGTATATCGGGATTACTTTAGCTATTTTCATTGCATTGGGAAATATACCAGATTGGAGAGACAGGTTACAGATATACGTCAGTGGTTTTACTATGCATTCGATAACAGTTTTGACTAGTAGCATGTCAATACCATCACAGTCCGTAGATGTTTTACTTTTGAACGATTTAACAATTCCAATGACCTCTCTTTCGTCTGTGTTCTTTATGAAGATGGAGTCTTTTACAGCAGTGTTATTGCATATTGTATCACCTGTAGGCACCATAGTGGGTATTTCTCGGGCCAGATTAGGTCCAATGTTAACAAAAAAATTATTAAATTCATCTGCAGGTGAAGCTATATTCACACTCTGAGTCGTTTTATTATTTTTTGGAATATTAGTTGGGTTGCTTGTATTTCTGCTTTTATTTCCAAGGATACTGTTGAGTATTGTCCATGTATTTTTAATATTGTCTTTGTTTTTCTCCAGTTCTTTACTGTAATAGTCTCTTTTACTACATCTTATTATATATGTTAACTTATTTTTGTATGTTTTATACCGCTGCTCTGCTTCTTTTGTCCTTTTCTTTAGGAAAGCTTTATATAATAAATTTTTCTTTTTACACGCCTTTTGTAATCCTTTGGTTAACCATGGCTTATCAGCAAATTTGTGTTTAAGCTTTTTTTTTTACTAATGTGCAGTTTTTTTCATAAAGAGTGGTTACAATGTTTATAAATGTGTCATAGGCTTCATTTACATCTGATACATAGACTTCTGTCCAGTCTTGCTTCAGCAAGTCCTCTTTAAAAGAATTGATTGCATTTGGTGATTTGTATCTGAACGATTTTGAAATTTTTTCTGCGTTGGGCCCCGTGTGGCCATGGATAAGTGCAAAGGTTGGCAAGTGGTCACTTATATCATTTATCAATAATCCACTTTCTATTTTCTTATCGAGAACATTGACAAACAGGTTGTCAATAAGTGTAGCAGAGTGAACTGTGATTCTACTGGGATGTGTTATTGTGGGATATAGACTCATGCTGTACATAGAGTTTATGAACTCTGTAACTACATTTTGTTGATGTGGATTTATTACATCAATATTGAAATCTCCACAAATTGCTACCATTTTCTTACTAGTAATATTATTGTACAGCTCGACTAATTTATCTCTGAATGTCTCAATGCAAGTTGAGACATTCAGTTGAGACATTCAAAAATTCCTCCACAGCGCTGTAAAAGACTCATTGCCAGTTATCACAAATGCTTGACTGCAGTTGTTGCTGCTAAGGGTGGCCCAACCAGTTATTAGGTTTAGGGGGCAATCACTTTTTTTACACAGGGCCATGTAGGTTTGGATTTTCAGGTTCAGATTACTTTATTTGTACCCGTAGGTAGATTTGTTTGGATTTTGTTTTTTCCTTAATAATAAACACCTTCATTTAAAAACTGCATTTTGTGTTTACTTGTGTTATCTTTGTCTAATATTTAAATTTGTTTGATGATCTCAAACATTTAAGTGTGACAAACATACAAAAAATGAGAAATCAGGAAGGGGCAAACACTTTTTCACACCACTGTATTCTGTCCGCAGAAAAAAAAAATGTTTTTAGAATAAATAAAATAAGGATGAAGTCAGTGTGACTAAATTATTTCTTAGAGCTGTGTGACATTAGCATTTTAGTCATCACCATCTTGGCATTTTGGAGTCAAGTGACCAGTACAGGGGCCCTGAGGATACTCCGCGATTGAAGAGTAGCAGCATGTCAAAGCATGACCTGACCTCAAACACCTCCTGATTTACTGCAGTTTTGACACATGACTGGACAGTAATTCACAAAAACAAGCAATATTTTGTATTACATTCAATTTGGTGATTGCAACCATAAAATTATCTGGAAAGTGTTTAGTGCTGTCATGGATCGTGATAATGCTGTCCTTATTTTCACACTGACATCTGTGCAATAAGACATTTTTACAACCGGAAGAGTAGCCGTCTGCTGGTCGCTGGTTATAATGAGCTTTAAGACTCTTATCCATGCTCTTACATAGTCTATGGTTGCAGGACATTTAACAGCTCAAAGTTAGATAGAAGCAGAATTTAATGCACTCCAGCTCTACAATTCCTAATAGTGACCACAGGGGTCTCTGATCTGGTTCACACATTAGCTCATGATGAGGATTCTTTAAATCATGAAAACATTGTGTTCCCATGTTTTTCATTAACTCGTGACCACAAAGCACCAGCAAACATGAAAATTTAAAATATTTACCTGGTAGTTTGAGCGATGTAAGAAGTAGTCAGGACAACCCGCCAAAGCCATGATGTTTCCTCAGGCTTCACAAAGACCCTGCATATGATGGAAGAAACACAAAATGATGGCACAATCAACAATTTTTAAAAAGCACACAAATATCACAAAAGAACAAGTTTCAAAACATGAAGAGAGTTAAAGGAGAACAGGAAAGTCACCCAACTGCAACGGTGCAGTGGACAAGATGCAACAACTTTGTACAAGTGGTGTCCATTTTCAAAAACCTGACACCTCACTCTCACCTCAGGAGTAGGCATGTGCAAATCAATGTGCATGCATGGGTGAACATGTGCACTCTAAACTCAATGTAAACACAACCAGTAAATACAAGACACACACAAGTCGGCCCCCTTACAAAGCCCTGGGCTTAAAACTAAATAAGAAAGGCTCTCAAAGCTAGCAGCACATGACTGCTCACCACCTGCACGCTGACAGGGGATTGGGGTGGGGGGTGGGGGGCTGAGCAACATGAAATAAGAGTCGAGTATTTCCACTGCATTATCTGCCATGAGTAAGCAGTGGGAAGTTGTGTGAGTGTCTCTGGAAAGACTGTAATAAATATCCCTCTCAGGCTGTGGTCTTGTGTTGACTTTATTCTAATACTTGCCGTTACACCCTAAAACTCACTCCCACCATATCCACATCAAGATCAATGTGTTCATCGTCAGTACTGGCCAGTGTCACTTTGGAATCATATTTCAATCTCCACTTAGTTCATTGTTTTGGCTAAAAAGCCCCAACCTCACCCCGCTGGTGGAAATCCCAGATCGTCTGCAAAATCTAATAAGCTAGTCCCCTTTAAGAACTTCTATCTGCTCATCCAATTTCACAGAAAGCTGTAATAACATTTTAGAGATAGCTGGATTTTTCTCCCGAGTTAAAAGAAATACAACAGAGAGGATCGACTCCATGCAGCCCACATATACAGTACATGTTAGGAAACTGATACTACCTACACCAAAAACTACCACATATACATCAAACCCTGCCTCTGTCTCATTAAATAGCTCTCCTCATTGGCATGTGATTCCTTTTTACTTTCTACCCTGACATGTCTCCATTGTACCAGTCATTATATAACAGATATTAGATTGTTCAGACAATATCTCTTCCTCCACCTCCTCTTCTCCCTCTCCTCCTCTTTTCACCCCACTAATTACTGTTTCCACTGGGGCTCTGCTATCTTTAGGTCGCTCTGCTGACAGATGTGTGGATGTGTGCCTAAACGTGTGTATGCGCACAGCGTGGATACCCATTGCAAAACAGCCCTTCCAGTGCTGATAACTATGTGTGTATGTGTTTTTCTCCTTTTCTGCTTCCCCATTTTTATCTTGCATGCTCTTACACAGACTTGTTCACACCAATCAAAGTGCTGGCCAATAGGCTAAGCGCTGCTGGTTGTACATGCAGTTAATAAGCTTGAAAGCAAAGCCTGAGCTCCAAGTGCTTGACATTTGCTGACATTTGTGGCTGCTCCTGCAGAGAAAGGGAATAATTCAGCTTTACTGGTCATACAGGGTGATCAAGGGAATTAAAAGGGACAGGAAGCAACTTAATAATGCCACACATGTACATGTGTGTTTGTCCATATAACACACCCATTCATGCACCTTTACACGTACTTGTGGAGTCAGCATTTGGTGACTCCACATTGGCATTTGGCATTTGGTGATCTTTGATCTCATCAAGTTGTAAAAGTTGAATTTTCAGTGTCCTTAAAGTAGGCCTATTATACTCTTACTTATTTTCTGTCACATGTATACTTTTAATATGACACATGGTAAACTAAACATGTTTCAAATACTACTACTACAACATAAATACTATATATGAGATTTTTTTCCCCATTACCAGTTTAAGGTATAGGCTGTCCTTAATGTGGTCATGTCATGGACACATCTTTGGCACTCAAATTGTACCTAAAAGATGAATATCCATGCATCTTCCACCGCTTAATCCTTTGCAGGTCGTGGGGGGCTGGAGCCTATCCCAGCGTCTTTGGGTGAGAGGCAGGGTACACCTTGGACAGATCGCCAGTCCATCGCAGGGCCAACACAGACAGACAACCATTCACTCTCACAGTCATACCTAAGGACAATTTAGAATCCCCAGTTGATGCCAATTAACCTATCATGCATGTTTTGGGCCTGTGGGAGGAAACCGGAGTATCTGGAGAAACCCAGCAGACATGGGAAAAACATGCAAACGCCACACAGAAGGGTCACCGATGGTAGGGTGGGCTTGAACCTACGATGGTCAGGGGTGGGATCGAACCCATGACCTTCTTACCGTGCTGCCACAGTGCTAACCACCGTTCCACCGAGCTGCCCATGAATATAAAGATCTTTAATATCGCCAACTTGTCTCATAAGTCTACATTTATTGCTAATTACTCAAAACATTATAATTTAATTCCACAAAACTAGAGCACAGACTTCTTTGATGAGCTGTACCTCAAAGCAAATCATACAATTTATCAGAAAATTCCTCTAAAATCTCCCCAAAAAACCCCTACAATCACAGCTGAGAAGTCCAATTCAGTGGCTTCAATTAGCCAAGGCTAGAGCTAGCATCTGGTTATAGAACAATATAATTAGGCTACATGTTCAATGTAAAAACATTCTGGACCCATTTTTCTGGGCGCTCTTAAAAAAAGGTCTCTGTCCTGTATTTCAGCAGGCACTTCACCAGACACTCACAGCTCGCCATCAGCATTTCACATATTTTGCACTGAAATTCCCTACTAACTACACTAATCCACATAAAACTGGTAAGAAAACATACATCCCTCCAAGATTTTGCTGTTAAATATTGATCATGCTATACTTTTAGCTTAATTGTGATCGGCTGGTTGGAGAGGTGTGCCACTGATCAGCGCTGCAGCACTCCAACAGTTGAACTTTTTTCAACTTTAAGTGCTATGGACACAGGAACAAAAAATGCTCACCACTGAGACTGTTTTGTTTTTTTTTCCACTGAGTGCATTAAATGCTGGAATATATTGAAAATGAACAGAAAACAGATGCTCATGGCCGAAAAAAAAATGCGGTGGACACACAGCATAAAGGTGTTGTTTGATAACTTCTCACTCTTGTTTTGAAAGCTCAAACTGTGCTAACCAGCTTGTTCTGGTATTTCAGGTCCTTCACAGTCAGGCTGGACTAATGCAGTCGTGGTGGCAGGAGAAGTTACTCATCCTCCTCTTTGTCCTGTGGGCATGCTCCAAACTTCATACTGAGAAGGTAGAAGCAGCCATAACTTCCGCTAGCCTAGCTGGGTTTGTTTTTAGCCTGCTTGATAACTATAGGGAGTGTCTACAGATACGGAAGACATATTCCAAACCGAAGTGGCTACAGATATGGAAGAGTTGGCCAATCTGACAAAACTTTTATAGCTCAACTCAGGTTCGCTGAGGCTGTGGCGCAGGTGAGGAGGATCGGTGTCTTGCATCCTGCTCTTGTTGCCATGCCGATGCCATTTTGCTATTTAGAATCCTAAATTAAAGTTAAGAAGTTAGCCTTCGGATTTAGGAAAGGGTAACATTAAAAAAGGTAAAGACACTGGGATAGGCTCCACCCCCCCCCCCCCGCGACCCGAAAAGGATTAAGTAGAAGAAGATGAATGAATGAATGAATGGATATTGATTAGAAAATTTAAACAAATAGTGAGTTAATATGAGAAATATCCTTTCTTCAGTTGCTGAGAAATGCCTAAGATTTCTGTCCCTGTAGCTGCTGCCCTTTAAGATATGGCATTAACACACCAAGTGGCCAATCAGATTTGAGCAGTATCTGTAGAAAACATTCTATGGGTACGATTCTATACCTGTAGCCACTGCCTAACTAGTATATATTATCTGATGAAAGTCTCTCACTCTTTCTGGAGTCATACTCGTGTGGTAACTTAAGGAACTGCAGATGTTGGTTGGCTTCAATTCTCAGCCCTTAAGTTAGCCATTAGATGTGGCTGTGATTTTCTGACCGCAAGAGACAGCCAATCTTATGAAAAGGAGAACGGTGCACCAAGGCCAATAATAAAATAATAACTTTAAGCTATGAAACATGCAAAGCTATTCAAGTGGAGCCAGAGAATTCAATATAAATGAGATGGAAATATGCAAAATAATCCCCCCCCCCCTTAGTGTTACCTGATGCAAAACATACTTGTAGTCTTCATAATACACAAGGAAAAGGGAGTTGAGCCATGTGCAATGATTAACCTATAAAGTCACGGTTTAGAGCTTTATGACAGGCCATGAGTACACACAGGCTCATCCTGCCTCATGCAACAGCTCCTAAATGTGCGGATCGCTCCGATAACTCCCTGTCTAATTCGGAGCAGTCTTTAGCAGCAGCAACACAGTGAGAAGATGAAAGTGAGCGCAGCAGCACTGGTGACAGTGATGAAGCATGGAAACCTTATGATGAAATACGACAGCTGTTGGATTCAAAAGGCAAACATGCAACACTAGTATTAAATGATGACACTTGAACTGGTTACACAAGGTTATTAGCAAAAAGAACAAAACAATTACAGGCATTTCAGCTGATGTGATCAAAAAGTAAAGGTGTTAACCTGGCACACATGCGATGTAAAGTGATTTCTATCTCTTATTAGACATAATAATGCTTATTTAGCTGGTAAAATATAGTGGTTGAGGCGCCTTTAAGGCTTCCCTCAGCATCCCGGTGCACAGCCAACAAGCGTGTAAATACACTACAAGCATGGTTTAACGACACGGGCGCTGCTCTGCAGCGACATTAGCTCTTAAACACTATAAATGTACTTACGGTAATGTTTCTTTTTTGGGGGGGGGGCGCAGCTTAAAATCTTGTCCGGAGCATTAGACCGGTCAGCGCTGCCCGTCCTCGTCTGAAACCTGCTGTCCCTTCCCCCCCAAAAGAGAGGAAAAGTCTGTCCTCACTGTGCTCTGTTGTCTTCACCTTGTCCCCCGAAGTGCTTTCCTTACACACGTACCACACACACACACGCACACACGCACACACAAAGACACGCACACAGTATACACTCACTCACGCACGCACGCGCGCACAACAGCTCCCACCCTGCACTTTTCCACCAGCTGACTCTCCTCTCCGCTCCTCTCTCTCTCCGAGGAAACCTCCTCCCATCTGCCCGCCCTCTCCGCCGCTGCACAGCACACGCCACGAAGAAACACGAGCAGAGCAGGAAAGTGCTGTCATTTTATTTTATTTTTTTTTAGCAGATGAATCGAAACGTCGACAATTGAAAGACCCTTTTTGATCATTTTGTATCGTTTTTTTTTTTTAATATACAAGACATATTCTTCAGCGCCTTCATGCATCTATCTGAAGTGATCTGGTACCCTATCACTTTGTCTCAACTTGATCTTGCTAAGGTTACTGGAATGATACCGCCCTCCCAACTTCATATCCACTCGTTTTATTGTGGGAGGATCCCTGTGATTGTTCAAACCAACACTTCACAGTTGATAATATATTTAGGATTATTCTGTTGTTATATTTTGGCCATGATAGTCCAGCACATCGGCCTACTAGCACCTTAGCTACCTGGTCGAGGACAATCTGTCTACTGCCTTGGAGATACGCTAGCCACCTAGGTTCAGGAGTTTGCCATTCACTCATTCAGGATTGATTTTTGTACACCATGGACCATTCATATCCTTTTGACCACTCACACCACACACCAGAGTTGCCAACTTTTCAGAAATGCTTGGAGTGAGATTGAGAGGCAACTGGGCAACTGAGGAGTAGGTAGGGTTGCCAACTATCCCAGATTAGCTGGGACGTCCCGTTTATTGGGCTAAATATGTTTGTCCCGAGTGGGACGTGCGTTGTCCCATTTATTTAAGGCCACCTTAATGAACGGGCTAGGCTCGGTTGAAGCCCAGGGGCCTACGAAGATCAGTGCCTATCATGAGCCAATGAAAAAGATCACACTGTTGTTAACTTGTCAAATTCTATGTCCATCGCTTGATATTCATGTGTGGCTGCTGATTGGTCTAATTTACAAGTGCTCCACGTGGGTACCAGTAACAATAGTCTATCAGAAGAATTGTTTTGACATGTGACTATGCAAGCGCCAGTGAGAAGTAAGAAGTAATTAGCTCGGTCAAAATGTCCGGAAAAAAGCTTGAAAATGGCACTTGTTAGATATTCACATACTAACAGCAGGCAGTGCTGACGTGAGGACGCAGGCACGGGTGATGTCATCATGCCATGCCTATAATCAGAGTCCAGCGGTGGAAGACTGCCTCTTTGGCACTCCACCTCTATGCCAGCAACAGCCTGTACCTGCTAGGGGCTAGCTTGGTAGCTAGCACATTGTGAGACATGCTGTTAACAACAGTTGTTCAGTAAAGTCATTGTTCAGTACAGCTCCTTTCTCCACTGTCCTATTTCCAGGCATAACAACTGGTGATGAGAAAAATCGGCCTTCTGGAGAAAAATTAACCATTTTCCTGATGATGGAAGCATGTCTAGCGCCACCACCGCTGTTCCTTACAACACCAGGTGAGCCACCCATTCCATGGCCCCGTTGGTTCGAATTGTTCCGCATTTACAGGGTGGCGATGAACCTGGGGAGACACGGAAAGTTGAGGATGCGAGCAGTTCTACTCCACAGCCTGGGTTCAGAGGAGCAGCGATTATTCGACAATTTAGGACAGGCAGACACATATGAAGAGTACACTGCGCTGCTGGCCGGACACATGGCATCCAAAAGTGTGTTGGTGAAGAGGATTCATTTCCACCAGCGCCGACAGTGGATGGGTGAGACAACCCAGCAGTACACCACGGTCCTCCACTCTCTGGCAAGCGCATGCGTGTTTGGCTATTTGGAGGATGAAATGGTGCGGGACCAGCTTGACATAATATTGGGCTCAGGGAACACGCACACAGGCTCGAGTTAGATTCAAAGCTTTATTCAACAACAGTGGGTGTGTGGGTGCGTGTGTGAGGGATGTGGATGGATTGATGGTGGACAGGAAGCGCCGAGAGCAGAACAGTTCGCCGTGCAGCCAGGCAACCCTACAGGCAGAGCAGAGATGCAGGTTAGAGACAGTCACACACCCCGTGGGGTTAATACTCGGTGTATTGCTTACATGCAGATGTTGTGGTGGCTGGCGTTGGCTGATGCAGGACTTCTTCCTGGGAGACAGCGCTGTGGTGCGCACTCGGCGAGAAGAGGAGAGAGCTGCGGAGGTTAAGGCGAGGATGGGAAATCCGCCGCCTGGAGGGTCCACCTGTGCACAGGGGAGAGACTGAAGAGCAGGTAAGGAAACAAACAGCTTACGTGCTGGGTGAAGGATGGCGCAGGCCGGGGAGAGTCGGTCATGCGCTGGAGTTTGGAAGCGTAGACGAGCAGACGGCTCCAGACTGAGGCTGTAGGCAGAGCGGGTTAAATAGTCCGCGGCTGATGAGATGCAGGTGTGCACGCCGCTGGAGCTGATGACAGGCAAGAGCGAGTTGTGACAGTCCCCCCCCCCCCCGAGCAGCGCCTCCTGGCGCTGGCTTATCTGGGTGCACCCAGTGGAACTCCGTGATGAGATGTTTATCCAGCACCCAGGAAGGGTGCACCCAGGACCTCCACTCAGGGCCATATCCCTCCCAGTCCACCAGGTACTGGAGTCCGTGACCCCGGCGACGGGAGTCCAGGATGGCAGTGACCCCCCACGCCGGGTCGCCACCGATCATCATGAGAGGAGGAGGAGCTCTGGGAGGAGGACAGAGAGGATCAGAAACCACGGGCTTAATACGGGAGATGTGGAATGTAGGACAGACACGGAGGGAGGGGGGGACAGCCAAACGCACAGCCACCGGATTGATTACCTTTGTCACAGCAAAGGGTCCAATGAAGCGCTGAGCCAGCTTCTTCTTCTCTGCCTTTAAGTTAATGTCCCAAGTCGACAACCAAACCTGCTGGCCCACCTGGTAGCAAGGAGCGGCTCTCCTGTGGCGATTAGCGACTCTGGAGTTACGCGCCGCCGTGCGTAAAAGCGCCTGGCGCGTCTTGGTCCGAATGCGCCGGCAGCGTCTGAGATGAGCCTGGATCGAGGAAACTGCCACCTCACCTTCTTCTTTGGGAAACAACGGAGGGTCGTACCCCAGGGACGCCCGGAAAGGAGACATTCCCGTGGCTGATGATAAGGTGGAGTTGTGGGTGTACTCCACCCAGGGTAGACAGGTGCTCCAGGAAGAAGGACTTGGAAGAGGTGACGCAGCGCAACGCCACTTCCAGTTCCTGGTTGGTGCGCTCGCACTGCCCCTTAGACTGTGGGTGGTGGCCGGAGGACAAACTCACCGTGGCCCCCAGTGCGTTGCAAAAGCATTTCCAGACCCTGGACACGAACTGAGGCCCTCGGTCAGAGACGACGTCCACCGGGATCCCATGCAGCCTGACCACATGTTGAACTAGCAAGTCGGCCGTCTCTCACGCCGTAGGGAGGCCGCGGAGCGGCACGAAGTGGGCCGCTTTAGAGAACCGGTCCACTATGGTCAGGATGGTGTCGTAGGAGTTGGATGTGGGGAGGCCGGTGACGAAATCCAGGGTGACATGAGACCAGGGCCTCCCGGGGACCGGCAGTGGGTGGAGGAGACCAGCTGGAGGGGAGGTCGAGGTCTTACCTGTTGTGCACTGTGGACAGGCACGGACGTAATTGGTGATGTCACTCCGGAGTCCGGGCCACCAGGAGGATCGCTGGAGGAGCTCTACCAGCTGGGAGATACCAGGGTGACAGGCGAACTTCGACGTGTGTGCCCAGTGGATGACGTCACCCCGGACAGACGATGGTACGAACAGTTTCCCAGCTGGACCGCCGCCAGGATCGGGTTCAGCTTCTTGTGCCTTCTGGACTTTGTCCTTGATCGCCCATGAAACAGCGCCCACGACGCATGAGGTTGGCAGGATGGTGGAATGACGTCTGCATGGCAAGAGGACACTGCACAATAATCCCCGAAAATGACATGGTTTGTCGACCCAGAGAGCAGACGCAGACTCAAAAGTAGATACAATTAACTTTATTGTGTTCAGTGTGTGTGCATGCGTGTGTGTGTGTGATAGTTTTGGAACCTGGTTAGAGCAGAGCACCGTGCAACCTGGCAACCCTATGGACAAACAGAGACAGGGAGAGTAAGTGTTGGGCCCCAGAGGGGATGTACAGAATAGTCCAGTGCTTACTGTTTGTAGAGATGGTTTTAGGCTCAGGTTCAGCTCGGAGGCTCCGGCCAGGAAGACAGTGTCCGCTGTCCCAGTTGCCGCTGGAGGTGATTGGAGAGTCCGGGGAAAGCGCAGTGCAGCTCGGTCTGCTGCCAGGACAGAGAGTGGTCCGCCATCACGGGTCTCCACCTGTGCACAGGGGACGAGCATAGACAAAGGTGAATTGAACGAGGGCTTACTTGGAGTAGAGGTGATGATCCTTCCTGACGATGGATGACAGGAGGCGAGATTCACAAACAAGGGTAGGCTGTGGCAAGGAGGCTCTATGACAAAGACCAAGGCGAGTGTAGGTCTCATCTGAGGATGGAAACAGACGACTCCGCACTGATCCGAGGGCAGCGCGGTCTAAATAGCCCCGGCAGTGATGGAGAGCAGGTGTGCACGCAGCTGGGGATAATGAGCAGCCAGAGCGAGCCATCACATAAACATTAAAGGGCCGCATCTTGACCATGTTGCACAAGGGTCACCTGGGCGTGGTCAGAGTGAAACAGTGGTGCAGGAGCTCAGTCTGGTGGCCGGGCATAGACAAAGACATAGAAAATATGGTAAAAGACTGTGTACCCTGCCCAGAAAGCGGAGAAAACCAGAGCATCCCCACCACTGCAGCCGCTACCGTGTCTGGCAGCCCTCTGGAAACATATTCAGCTGGACATATGTGGTGAACTATACGTGACCCCCACACATGAACGCTTTCGGCTATCAGCCTATGATCTCCACTCGGAATTGCCAGAGGTGATGCCCACTGGCTTGGTTATGACCAACGTGGTCACCAACATCCTCACCTCCCTCTTTGCTTGCTGGGGTGTGCTGGACGCCATTACGATGGACAATGGGCCGCAATTCATCTCGGGCGGTGAAACGTTTATGAGTGACAGAGGTATTAAAAACATAAAGACTGCTTTCTACCACCCACAAGCAAACGGGGGGGGGGGGGGGGTGAAAGATTCAACAAAATCCTAAAGAACAGGCTCAGAGTGCATCTGGCAGACGGACTCCAGTTCTCAGCTGCACTTCAGAGTACACTGCTGCACCATAGAGTGACACCTCACACCACGACGGGTTGCTCACTGGCGGTATTGATGTTGGGGCATGAAATGTGCCTTCCTCTGGACTGCCTATGCCCCCCACTGGGGGCTACCCCGGCAGAGAGACCGTCACCGGAGAGGAATGTTGTCGAGCAGCAATGTCAATGAAACTGCGGTTCAACAGGAAACGCCGAGTGAGGAAGCCCAGACTCGCAGTATTGGACTGGGTCAGGATTAGGCGCCCTAACCGTGCACACAAGCTGCAGTCATTCTGGACATCACCATTATAAATCATAGCCCAGCTGGGTCCAGCCACATTCCGCCTCTCTGATGGGTCGCAGTGGCAAGCTAGCCGCCTCTGAAAATCACCGCCGATCCTGGATGAGAGGACGACCACAGACATGACAGACTCAGGTTGGGACTTTGCCGACGCGGAACCTGAAAACCTCCAGGAATGTTCGCTGGGGCCAGCGGTGGGACTACAGCCCATGCAACGTTCGACCAGAGTCTGGCAGAGACCTCGACAGTTGAGAGACTTTATAGTAGGTTTTGGTTAGCTAGCGCGTGATGGCTCAAGAAAGTGGCAGAATAACCCACTCCATCACGCGGGCATCCTGGCAGTCTTACCCAGGTGCTCAGTTAGGTTTAAAAAAAAGAAGAGGGGGGCCTCTAGTTTTGATTTTTTTTTCATGGGGTAAATGTAGTGTGTGAACTAGGGGAGGTTTGAACACTGGGGCTCGCCGTAGCCGACGTCAACATGGATGACGTCGGGTGGCGCCGCCATCTTGTATATATTGCAGAGAGTGTGAAATAATAGTCTTCATTGTTCTCTGTAAGACGGCTCACAGCTCGCTCATTTCAGACATAACACAGTGGACTCCGAACTTGGTAAAAAAGTAGACTGGCTCAAGCATGCAGCCATTGAGTATAATAATAATAATAATAATAATACATCAGTCTCATATAGCGCTTTTCTAAATACTCAGAGACGCTTTACAAAGCAGCATAGGGACAAACATACAAATAACGGGTAAACAGACAAGGTAGGTACACATAGGTAGAAAAAGCAGTCAGTTTTCGTAGGTAGATTTGAAGAGATGGGTTTTGAGTTGACCTTTGAAGGAAATGAAGTATGAAGATGTATGAAGTATGAAGATATTCGTGAGCTGCACTTTAAGGACATAATGAGGGATTTTTTTTTGAAAGAAGGCCAGAATAAAGCACTTCTAAAAAAGGTAAGATATGCTATTTGCAGTGTTTCCAGCCATCTGTGCAGGTTTTCCATTGGTGCTGGTGTACTTGTTTGAATCAGAAATACTTCACTGATGTAATTTTATGCCGAAGGCAGTATCTGTCACACTGTAAAAAGGGAAATCTCAGTATGATAAAATATCCTAAATCAAGGCTTTATGCTCATTTTTCTCTCACAAGGTAATTTTGACAAGAATTTCTTTTTGTTGTGAGTTTTCTGTAAGATTTTACTTGCTTTACTAAAGTTTTACTTGTTTTAAGCAATTTAATCTTACTTTGTTGGCAGATTTTTTTTTCTAATTTTAACTAGAATTATCTATTGACAGAATTTTTTTAAGTAAAATTATCTGCCAAAAGAGCAAGAAAATTTGACTTTGTAGAGGGTAAGGAAAGGATGTGAGAGGATGCACGAGCATAGGACGACACAGAATCTTTATTATCCCTCTCACAACATGTACAGCCATGGAGGAAACCTCCCCAGTTTCTCTGTGTTCTGCCTTTATAGCTTTATTAATGTTGCATAGAAACTGGGGCTGGCGCATTATGCATCGTGTATGTACAAAGGAATTGTGTGATGCAATTACCATAACACGTTACCTAAATTGCAATACATTCATCCCCCTGCCTCTTCACACAGCAGCTGGTACAGCAGGGGGCGAAAGGCGTATCTTTATCTGTCTGGTTACATGTAAATTTTCCTCTCCCTGGGAGGTGTGTAGAGCTGCTGTCCAGTTTGATACCCCCCGGAGGCACTTCTTCCGTCAGTCCATTATTCAATCTCTCCTCCTGCCTCTCTGGGTGTGAGAGAATGCTAGACCTGTGTATTGTGTCCACCACAACTTATCAAATTGCATAAAACAAGTTAAAACTATTGGAAAGCTTGTAAAATTTTCTTACACATAAACTGCACAGCAAGAATAAATGTCTTGCCAGACAAAAAGACAAGCATAAAGAGCCTTAATTTATTTCATTTTACTTATATTTGACTTTTTGCAGTGTAGTTGTGTTTTCTAGCTCAAAGTTGCATTATTTCTCAAAGAGAAACAAAAATGAGGCCATAGTGGCTCAGGAGGTATAGCAAGTCACCCAATAACCAGAGGGTTGGCTGTTCAAATCCCACTCCACCCACATTGGTGTTCTGTCCTTGGGCAAGACACTTTACCTACCTTGCCTCCAGTGTATTCATGGTTCATGACACTGATGCATGAATGCAAATAAATGTTCTGTGGTGGTCGGAGAGGCCGTTGGCATGGATTGGCAGCCATGTTTCCGTCAGACTGCCCCAGGGCAGCTGTGGCTACAGAGGTAGCTTACCATCATTGTCTGTGGAGTGAATGAATAATAGACTCATTGTAAAGTGTCTTTGGGTGTCATAAAAAGTGCTATATAAATGCAATCCATTATTAAAAACATAGCTATTACACATTTTAATTTTGTGGCGTGAAATAGATTTGGAACGTTCATGAACGATTCGTCCGAGTGTACTAGTTCTTTTGGGTGAACAAACTGTACTGAATCACTGACCGTAACTGAACAAATCACTTAGGAAATGGCGGCCATTTCATCCCCCGCTTCCGAATCACATACACGTCGTTGACTATTTCAGCCTTGCAAATCTGGAGCTCCGGAAGGAGCTGCTTTTATTGGACGAGCTGTTCACAAAAGGCCCCTCCTGCCTGGCCTGCAGGAACCAGGAAGTAACTATGGATAGGTTCAACACGACAAAAAGAAACAGTGAAAGTGATTTTGAAGTGAGAAATATATCATTTAGTTGCTGAATCCATTTTTATATGACACACACATCTGGTCCTTTAAAGGTTTTTAGCTGACTCGGTTCAACAGCTGAAAAAAATTGCGGGTGACCTGGCCAAAATGCTCCACAAAGCTTTCTACATAGACAATGAATGAGAAGTTCCGGAGCGGGAAAACAAAACCAAGAGTGGTTTTCTTTCAGCCATTATTTAAACTTAAAAAGTATGCACTCTCTAATCTCACCTCGTTTCCTGTTTACACTCCATGGTAAAATCTGTAATATTGTGGAGAAAGGAGGCAGGCGAGGCAATGAGCTGGACGACACAGAAACTTTATTCCTTCTCCAACATAATTTACAGCAAAAGAGAATCCTGGGTCTCTGTGCATTTCCTCTTTTATATCTTTATTCCCATGCATCGAGACCCGGAACTTCCGACCATAGCACATTGTTATTTGAACAAAGAACCATGGCATAACGCCAGCGCTGCTCCAACCACCTTCTTCTCTTAGCGGCACCGGCAGTTGTTACTCTCCCCGGGGGATACATAGACCTAACCATCCCATCTGATACCCCCCGGTGACACCTCCTCCTTCAGTCCATCGCTCTCCCTTCCCCTTGCCTTCTCTGGGTGGAGAAAACCCCCACACCATGCCCCCACAATATGACAATAAGGGGAGCAATGAGGAAATTTAAATGGGGACTAACCTCCCCGTCCTTTGGGCTTGAGCCGGCACCCATAGCGACTGTAGCGGGGGGTTGCCGATCCAGTCGAACTGCCCTGCTGGCAAGGTGTACAGGAGGGCACATCAGTCTGTGGAGGGAAAGGGGGGGGGGGACACATCAGCTTCGTGAGCGCAGGCCCCTGCCAAGGGACCACCAACTTGTGGAGCCACCAGCAGTGGGCGTCAGCACCAGGGAGCTTGGGCCAACACCACCTGCTCGTCTGCCAACACAAAAGCAGGCTTCAGCCTGTTGATGCAGACGGTCACCCTATGTCCCCCCAAGTCTAACACAAAATGCTTCGCCCCAGGTTCCAACACCCTGAATGGTCCATCGTATGGTGGGCGCAGCGGAGTCAGGTGCGCATCATGCCTGACAAAAACAAAACTTTTTGGGACAACAAAGCTTTTTGGGACAAATGTATGGGGAAAACAATGGTGGTCCGGGCCCGGTACACTTACAGCCTCCGTACTGTATAAAAATTGCACGGGCGGATCAGCCTCGGGCGTGGGGTTTTCCAGTAAAAACCCTCCGGGAATCCGCAGCATCTAAGTAAAAATGAGTTCTGCCTGGGAGGCTGCCAAACCCTCCTCAGGTGTGGAGCGCAACCCTAAAAGAACCTAGGGCAGGCGGTCAACCCAATTTTTGTCTGTGAGCGAAGCTCTGATCACTGCTTTAAGTGACCTATGAAAACATTTGCATAACCCATTAGCCTAGGGGTTGTACGCGGTAGTGCGGTGAATTTTTAGCCCCAGGCTCTGGGCCATCGCGGACCAGAGTTCTGAAATGAACAATGGACCCTTGTCGGACATGATGTCCGATGGAGATCTGAAACGTGCAACCCAAGCTGACAAAAAAGCGTGCACCACTTCCGCGGACGTGGTAGAAGCCAGTGGGACCACTTAAGGCCAGCATGTGGTGCGGTCCACGTCTGTCAAAAGGTGAGTGGAACCTTGTGACGGCGGGAGGGGTCCCACCAAATCCACGTGGACATGGTCGAACCTCCTGGCCGGGATTTGGAACGGCTCGAGAGGGGTTCTGGTATGCTTGTGCACTTTGGCCCACTGGCACGCGACGCAAGCTGCAGCCCACTCTTTCATGTCGTTGCGCAAACGTGGCCAGACAAATTTCGCCCCCACAAGCTTCACTGAAGCACACACTTCCGGATGCAAAAGGGTGTGGATCGACTCGACAACGTGAATTGACAACATGAATCCAAGCCGCCTTGCCCGGCTGCTGTGTTGTTTCATACAGCAGCCTCCCGTACATTGTCAGCACATGAACGAACAAACATGCACTGAGGAGCAGAGAGTCACACCAGCTGATTCGTACAGCTGCTGATTCATACAGTTGTCTCCCTCAGGTTCTCATCAGTTCAGTCAGTGAGTGTACTGAAAAGCAGTGAAGGAGCGAACCCCGCCTGCTCAGTTCAGCCGCGTTTTTCAGTTCAGTGAAGCAGGCAGTTAGAGCTTCAGTACAGCACTGAATGATTTGGTGTACGAATCTTTAGAACGATTTTTTTTAGTGAAGGAACCGAAGTGATTCAGTACATTTTAATGAGCTGTGGATCCCATCAGTAGTGTGAGACAGAAGGTAAAAAAGCGAGACTCACTCCCAAAGAGTGAGAGATGGCAACATTGGCACACACTCCTGTCCCTGACATTGCTTTATTTGGGCTTTTACAACACCGCGTCCACTTGTTGGTTATGTTAGTTAGCCTGTCTTCGCCATTCAGAGCTAGCATCTAACCAGCCAAAATTGGCCTCAAAACAAGGCCTGTATGCTGTAGGGGTGACAGATGGATTCAGGGTGGGGGTGTCATTACGTCAGGAATTGGTTCTGAGCTCCTTTTTTGCCGTGGAGATGGACAGGCTGACAGACGAGGTAAGACAGGAGTCTCCATTGAGCATATTTGCAGATGACTTTGTGATCTGTGGTGAGAGTAGGGAGCAGGTGGAAGGGAACCTGGTGAGGTGGAGGAATGGTTTGGAGTGAAAAATGAAAGTCAGTAAAAACAAGACAGAATACATGTGTGTGAATGAGAGGGGGCAAGTGTAATGATGAAGATGCAAGGTGTAGATGTAGTGAAGACAAATTAGTTTAAATACCTGGGGTCAACCATCCAAAGCAATGGACAGTGCACTAAAGAGATGAAGAAATGCAGACTGGGTGAAATGGGTGAAGATGAGTGTCTGGGGGATCTGTGACAGAAGGATAGCAGGTAGATAGATAACCTTTACATTTGTTTATATCATATACATGTACTTGCCTTCTCCCCTTCTCTCTCTCCTGCAGAGTTGCCTACCTCACACAGTTTTTCCAACCTGTTCAGTAAAAATACTTATCTTGCACCCTACTTGTTGTGCTCGTAGTCTCTACTTCTGGGTTCCTGTACTGTCAAAACCATGCCAGAGTCAACATGCAGAAGCTGTGTAACCACTGGCTGTTCTGAAAGTACATGTCAGTTAGGAGTTAATAATACTGATGATTTTTAATGGATGTTTTGATACATTTTCCACTAAGTACAAGTTGGTCTGCAGAAGAATTCATTTATTGTTGGTATTTTAACTAAATAAAGTTGACGGTTGCTGATTTTAAGCAAAATGTATGAGAAACAGTGTTTAACCTCGTCTTTATCCACCTTATTCCTAGCCCCCATGATGCCTTGCGTAAATTATGGGCTCAACTTCAGGTACTAGTTTATAAAGTGGGGTTGTCATGGAAATGGGACACTTTTCATTGTTGAAAAACAATGACTTTGGCATCAAACATGTGGGAACACAGCCTTTTGCACCTCAAAAAGAGTAATATAATCATACCACTTCCCACGACTATGGAGGGATGAGAAGATGACCTTAAATATAGCCTCAAAGACAGTACTGTAGCTCCATTAGTTAGCCCCACTGCTCAAATGCTAACATTGCAAACAAATAAAAGCTCTGCGATATATCAATGTTTCCACCACAATAAAGTCGGATGCATTTTGTCAAAAATATGTTGGACATCATCAAATTTACCTTAGAGCACACATAGAATCTAATCAGGGCCAAAAAGAACCACAACACCGTGCATCACTTTCTGATCCTCAGGTGTGCATTGAACTACAGCTTATAAACTTCTTTTTAAAATGCACCGTTTATCATGTTTAACAAAAGGTCTGGCATTCACATACAGTCAGGTGATACAATTTGGACACCCTATTAAATATTTAGTTAACTAGAAAAGCACTCGGAGAGCACAGACCTCCGCCAAGCGCCACAGTTCCCCCCCATACAGTGTTTGTGTGTACGTTTTCAGATTCCTTGACCATGAAAACATATGACTAGCAATTGGATTGACAATGATAGGATTAGTGGTTCAGTAGTAAAAGCATTACCTCCTTGGCGGAGGTAATAAACTGAAGTGTTGCTGTTGTGTCCATCTCCTCCATCTGCAAACTCCCAGGCTGCGGGCGTTGCAATTCATCGCACAACTGCGTACAACCCACAGGCCAATGGGTTATGCGAGCGTTTTCATAGATCACTGAAAGCAGCACTCAGGGCTTCACTGACGGATGCAAATTGGGTAGACAGGTTGCCGTGGGTTTTATATTGGGGTTGCGCTCTGCGGCAAAAGAGGATTTGGAAGCTTCCCCGGCAGAGAGCTTGTTTTTGCGCAGCCACTATGGGTGCCCGGGGAATTTATGCCAAATAATCCTGCACCGGACAGCTGCCTGTCTCAGCTTTTGCAGCCTAGCGCAAACACAGGCACGCTGCCGGGCCCGGCCCACCACTGTTTTCCGCGTGCTTTTGTGCCTAAAACTTTGAAGAATGCGGAGTTTGTGTTCGTCAGACACGACGACCAGCGCCCTCCATTGCGCCTGCACACGTGTTGAAAATGGCCGTATCTCACAATGTTAAAGAATCCTTTAAAAAATTCCTGTATCCAGACGGTGATCCGGATCATCCCCAAAATTTAATCAGTTCTTCCTTGTACCATTTCCAACAACGCCTGAAAGTTTCATGGAAATCCGTCCAAAACTTTTTGAGTTATCTTGCTAACCAACAGACAGACAGACAAACGCTGGCAAAAACATAACCTCCTGCGGCCTGCGGCCTGGCGGAGGTAATTATTAAATATTCACATTGATGATCAATGCGCTTTCTTTTTATTTTAGCCATTTTAAGTGGGAATAAAGGTGGGGATGTTCTAATTTATTCCTCAGTTACTTTAATAACATTTTAAAGACATCTGTTTTGTTTAATTATATAATGTAAATCTCCCAGTACTAACATTAATATTAAATTAATGTTACCAATATTACCAGAGTGGTGGCTCAGTTGGTAGAGCATCCGCCCCACACCTGGGAGGCAGGGGTTCAAATCCCGGCCAGGTCATGCCGAAGACCATATAAAAGTGGAACTTCCTGCCGTCCAGCTTGGTGCTCAGCAATAATGGAATGGAGGAGGGAAATCTGTGGCGGCGCCTTGCATGGCAGCGGCCCTCTGATTCTACACTTGGGGTGTGTGTGATTGACACTGTAGATAGGTAAAGCACAATCTCGTTCTACTGTACATGATTGGTTGTATGGTTGAATGACAATAAGGGTGATTTAATTTAATTTTTAATTTTTAATTTAATTTAAATATCCATATGTCTAAATATGTTTAAAAACACAGGCTTATACAGGGTGACCCGATTTTGTTGCATGATGCACTTGTGGCCACTTATAAAAGTAAAGCAAACATTTCACCACATTCCTTCCACATTTTAACCCTCACATACTGACCACATATTGTGACAGTATCCCCTCATAATTAAATATTTGTAAACCACAAATAACCCCTTCAGTCACTGATTAATTCTTAACCTTTGAAGTCTACTACTGATTGATTTCATTATGCACACAGAGCTGAAAGGCAGGAAATCTCTATTTCACACAACATAAAAAAATGCTCACAATGGCTTATTGTGAAAATGTGTGTTGTGATTAGTTGGAAGGCAGGAGGTAACACAT
The DNA here is from genome assembly GCA_020510985.1 of Pholidichthys leucotaenia. Taxonomy (NCBI): domain Eukaryota; kingdom Metazoa; phylum Chordata; class Actinopteri; order Cichliformes; family Pholidichthyidae; genus Pholidichthys; species Pholidichthys leucotaenia. The sequence goes on along the minus strand of CM035839.1, from coordinate 174,206,586 downwards.
CCAGGCTGCACACACTCCATCTGCTATCTGCAGCAGGTGGCTGTACAGCCAGATGATAAGTTGTGTCCATTATCTCCAGTGCAGGCTTCAGGCTGAGACACACATATTGAAATGTCCCTCTGGACATACAGAAATTCTTTGTCCACTGTTCAACCTTTTTTCTACTTTGCTCCGGACAAGGACGGTGAGGGGTGTTGCGCAATGAGCCACAACAACATCTAAAACACAAACAGTACATGTTACAATACTGTCTGAAATATTAAATTATTATAATCAGCGCAGCGACAAAATATTTACTCGTGCAACATGCATACAATCAGCGCATGTTTAATACGTTAGATCTTTGTCTGCAGCACTGCTCTTTCTTCCTCCATGGAACAAAGATGGGCCGCCAGTTCCAGCTCCAGCTCACAGGAGGGCATCCTTTCCATGGAACTTGGTGTCACTTCCGGTCCCCGAATCCGGAAATCCAGTACATAGATCCGGTACACAGCTGAATCGGCGGCCATATTGCCGCTGCATCCAGATGGGTCTCAAAATAAATGAAAAAGAAATGCAAATAAAAACAAAAATAAAGTTACACCTAGATATGTGAACATTTCTTTATAAAGAACTGAATATTTAAAGGGGTGTCCAAATTTTTTCACGACTGTATGTCCTCACTCACTGTGTTACAGCATCAGCAGTATTGTTGCTGCCAAATTTATGACGTCAGGATGTGACGTCATCATGTACTTTCTTTTCTTGGGTACTCGTGTGTTGAGCTGTGCAATGAAAGAAGATGTGTCTGTATGTTGCTTCCATATTCTACTCCAAGTAATGTTCAATAAATATGCCAGGCAGCTAAAGAGAAATGGGTCAACCTTTGCATATCCTCTTCCCACCAGTGGGGAGATGCTGTGACTACTCTGCTTTTAACAGGTTATGGAGCCCAGGCAAAATGGATGGTGTACTAGCGCTCTGGAAGAAGTTTGAGCGCGAAATATACGCATCACTTTGAGAAGCTAAGAGCTAAGTAAACCAACGTGAGGCTAAGTGAAGAAGTTTTATATGCAATATACAGCACAACCCCAATTCCAGTGAAATTGGGACGCTGTGTAAAATGTAAATAAAAACAAAATACAATCATTTAAAAACACTTTAATTCAATTCAGTTCAATTCAGCTTAATTTATATAGCACCATTTCACAACAACAGTCATCTCATAGCACTTTCAACTGTAGGGAAAACCCCCGCAGTTGCAGAAAGACCCCAGCAATCAGGCGATCCCCTGTGAGCAAGTGCTTGGCGATGGTGGAGAGTAAAAACTCCCTTTTAACAGGAAGAAACCTCCAGCAGATCCAGGCTCAGGGAGGGACAGTCATCTACTGCGACTGGCTGGAGGGTGAGGGGATAGAGAAGAAGAAGAAAAGAGCAGACATGTAGAGAGCAAACAGCACGACGGGGACTCAATCTATGGGAGAGAACAAACAGATGTTAATGACCAGCAAAAATATTTCACTGAGAGTGAAGAAAGGAGTGAAGCCCAGTGCACTGTTGGAGGTCCCCCGGCTGTCTAAACCAATTAGTAGTATAAATAAGGGAGGGTTCAGAGGCACATGATCCCTCCCTAATTATAGGCTATATCAAAAAGGAAGGTTTTAACCCTATTCTTAAAAACAGAGATAGAGTCTGACTCCCGAATTCAGATTGGCAGCTGGTGCCACAGGAGAGAAGCTTGATAACTGAAGGCTCTGCCTCCCATTGTACATTTGGAGATTCTAGGTATTACAAGTAATCCTGCATTTTGGGAGTGTAGTGCTCTGTTAGGATAATATGGTAGTATCAGATCGTTTAAATAAAAAGGGGCCTGATTATTTAGAACTTTGTAAGTGAGAAAAAGGATTTTAAACTTAATTCTAAACTCTATGGGAAGCCAATGAAGGGAGGCCAGAACCAGAGAGACATGATCTCTCTTTCTAGTACCTGTTAAAATGCTTGCTACAGCATTTTGGATTAGCTGACTTTTTAAAGATGATTTAGGACAACCTGATAATAAAGAGTTACTCCAGGATTTCTCCGGTTTCCTCCCACATGCCAAAAACATGCAAGTTAGGTTAACTGGCATCAAAACTGGGGATTCTAAATTGTCCTTAGGTATGACTGTGAGAGTGAATGGTTGTCTGTCTCTCTGTGTTGGCCCTGCGATGGACTGGCGATCTGTCCAGGGTGTACCCTGCCTCTCGCCCAAAGATGCTGGGATAGGCTCCAGCCCCCCCGCGACCCGAAAAGGATTAAGCGGAAGAAGATGAATGAATGAATGAATAATCTAATCTAGAGCTAACAAAAGCGTGGATTAGTTTCTCAGCATCACTTTGAGACAAGATGCTCCTAATCTTGGCAATATACCACAAATGATAGAAGGCAGTCTTAGAAACAAGTTTAATATGTGAACTAAAAAACAGATCTTGATCAAAAATAACTCCAAGGTTCCTCACAGAACTATTAAGAGGAAGAGTAACTGCATCCAAACTAAGAGTTTGATTTAGAAAGGTATTTCTAAGGTTTTTTGGACCAACTACAATGACTTCAGTCTTATCTGAATTTAATAGCAGGAAATTACAAGTCATCCAAGCTTTGATTTCTTTAAAACAGGCCTCTAACTTGGCTAATTGATTACTATCATCTGGCTTCATTGACAGGTATAATTATGTGTCATCTGCATAACAATGAAAATGTATACAGTGTTTTCTAATAATGTTGCCTAGCGGAAGCATATATAAACTAAAAAGAATAGGGCCTAGCACAGATCCCTGTGGAACTCCGTGACTGAGCTTTGAGTTGGAAGAAAACTCATTATTGACATGAACAAACTGAAACAGATAAATAAGATCTAAACCACTGCAATGAAGTTCCATTAAGTCCAACATGGTGTTTTAACCCCTTGCACTTTGGTCAATTTTCCTAAAAACGCCAAAAAATAATGTGCCCAAAGTAAATCGAAAGCTGTTCTTCAACCCTTTGCAGCATCTTCATGGGGTTGGTCTCATTTAAAAGAAAACACTTTGAATTTTTTGGCAAAAAAAAAAAAGATCTCTCTAAGTGCTCCGGCCACTGAGTTACAGTCATCTAAACATAGTGAACTTGAAGAAAATAAATTTGGCCTGGGTGTTTTTTTGGATACAAATGCTTGCAAATAACACACAGCTTCAGATCCGGGCTGGAAAATGCAACAGAAATGTAGAACCAAGTGTTATCCAGCTGAGGTCCAAATTTTGTAACAATACCACAAACAATGAATATTTTACACAGCTTTATACTCAGGCTGTTCCCAGGCGTTTTGGAACTGTGCCAAATTGTGCCAAATGGCACAGTTTGGAAAAACATCTGTAACTTTTGAATGATTCAACATAGAAGCTTCATCTTGGGCTCAAATGAAAGGTCACATTCAGGGCTGTGTCTGTGTGTGTGGGTTGTCCCCCCACCCCCCGCTACAGAGGACGGAGATCCGCCCTCGCTACATGACAGATTACACTCGGATAAGGCATGTTTCCACAGCAGCGCTGTCACCGCGGCTCCCCCCCCCCCCCCCCCGCCGCCGCTACAGAATCGTAGAGGCGGGGGGGGGGGTGTTCACGGTCCGGAGGCGGCGAAGAACCTTGTAACGCGGTGCATGCACTTCGGACATCGTGCGCTGCACAGTTGTAATTTACCAATCGGTCAAAAGTCATTTTTGATTACAATTTTCAGGGATAAAAAATAATTTGGCTTATAACACCTTACCTCTTCACAGCCACATTGTCCTGGCCAACTTCTCTTCCTCATTGTCAGACGAACCGACGCTGGTCCGCTCGTGGTTCTGGTCTCGCGACCCGGTCAGAACATAATTCCATGATTGTGGTTTTGGCGAATGATTTACGACCTTCGTCGTCGGCCTCCGTCGGTCTATGAAGACCATATAAGAATCCTAAACACTCTGCTGGAATTAAAAAAAAAAATAAACAAACCACTGCCTGTGGCTGCTGAAGCAGTCTCTCTTCACCCAGCCTTTGTAGACAAAACAGCTCAGCGAACTTCTGTGCTTCAATTGGCTCACTGCGTTGGTAGGTGGGTCCTTCTTGCCAAGTTTTCAGTCATTGGTTCTTCAAGGTTTCAGAAACCCAATTCAAGGCTCTTATTAGTCGAATGAGAGGTCAATCAGATGAACTAATCTGTTCGCGGCTGTGTCTGCAGCTTTTATTTTCAGTGCATGCTTGGACGCCATACACCACCTACATCACAATCTCCATCATGCGTCCTAGAGCGCACGAAAGCGCCCTCGTGCACTCTCGTGCGCTCTAGGACGCAGAGACTTGCCCACCCGTGGGACAATGGAGCGCAAGAGGTTAATCTGTCAAGTGTAATATTATGATCAATAGTATCAAAAGCTGCACTAAGGTCTAAAAGGACAAGTACAGAAACAAGTCCATTATCAGATGTGATAAGGAGGTCATTAGTGACCTTCACTAAAGCTGTTTCAGTACTATGATGGATTCTAAACCCAGATTGAAACTCTTCAAATAAACCATTTCCCTGCAAGTGGTCAAATAATTGTGTAGCAACAACTCTTTCTAAGATTTTTGAAATGAAAGGCAGATTAGAGATTGGTCTATAGTTAGCTAAAATGTTGGCTTTTTGAGTAAGGGTTTAATTACAGCAGTTTTAAAAACCTGCGGTGCATGGCCTAATGTTAATGAAGAATTGATTATTTGAAGAATAGAGCTACCAATAAATGGGAAGACTTCTTTAAATAACCTGGTAGGAATAGGGTCTAAAAGACAAGTTGAAGGCTTGGATGAGGAAATTATTTTATCTAACTGTAAAAGGTCAATTGGAGTAAACTCATCCAAACAGATATCAATTGAAGGAGTTGTAGTAGTTAATGTACGTATTTAAGTTAACGGTGGGAAGAATCTGACTGATTTTATCTCTGAAAGATGAAATTTTATTATTGAAAGAGTTCATAAAGTCCTCACTAGGAAGCTCTAAGGGAATGCTAGGACTGACAGAGTCCTGACTCTTTGTCAGCCTGGCTACAGTGCTGAAAAGAAACCTGGGATTATTCTCTTCTATTAATGTGGAATAATAACTTGTTCTAGCTTTCCGAAGAGATTTTTTTTACAAATTAGAAGATGATTTCTCCAAGCTAAATAGATTTCATCTAATTTAGTGGAGCACCATTTTCTTTCTAATTGATGAGTCTTCTGTTTTAAGCTATGAGTTTCTGTGTTGAACCAAGGAGTTAGAAATCGCTGATTAGACTTTTTCTTTTTTAAAGGGGCCACCATGTCTAGAGTCTGATGCAGAGAAGCTGTAACACTATCTACCATGCTATCAATTACAGAAGGGGCAAGCTCTCCATAGCTTAACTCCGTTGTGTTGCCACATGACATAGAGGAAACAATCTGCTTAAATTTGGTAACAGCATCATCTGAGAGGCATTTACTGTAGTAATATTTTTCTTGAGGAGCCAGTCAGAAATCGTAAAATCAAAGGTTAGCAGACAATGGTCTGACAGTACAGGGTTATGAGGAGGCACTTCCAGATTTTCTATTTCTTTGCCATATGCCAGAACAAGGTCCAATGTGTGGTGGAGATAATGAGTAGAATTTCCTACTTTCTGAAAAAAAAACCCCATTGAGTCTAATATTAAATTAAATGCCATATTAAGGCAATCACTATCTATATCTACATGTATCTGATTTCAGCACTAAATCTGCTAAGAGTTTGGCAAATTCGAATAAAAACTCTGAGTAGGCTGAAGGAGGATGATAAACTATGGCAAATAAAATTGGGTTTAACCCAAAATTGCTGACATGTCCAATACTGAGGACCAAGTCCTCAAAGGAATTATAGCATGTTTTTTGCTTTACAGTTAGTAATTTGGAATGGTAAATTGTCACTGCTACTCCTCCATGACCAGAACTTCTGGGATTTTGACAGTTTAAATAACCAGAGGGAGTTGATTCATTTAAACCAACATAATCCTCTTGCCCTAACTAAGTCTCTGTAAGGGATATTAAATCAATCTGATGATCTATTAACAGATCATGGACTAGCAGAGACTTAGGAGTTAGAGACCTAATATTTAACAAACCGCATTTAATTTTTAAATTATGAGGAGGAACAGAGGCCAAGTCATTAAATTTAGAGGCTTCTTGTTTAATTTGAGTTTTACCAACTTTTTGTTTAATCACTTTAGGATGCTTATATATTATATTTTTATTTACTTTGGAGAGAGCAGACAATGATTCTCTGATGGGGAAGACAGGGGCTAAGTTGAAGGATGAAGAGGAGTTGCAGAGAGGCGTGTAAGACTGCGACTCTGCTTCCTGGTCCTAACTCTGAGTTGTCAAGGTTTTGGGAATTTGGATAAAAATGATGTCAGATTGTTAGTTAAAAGAGACGTATATTCAATTGAATACATTAAAAAAAAACAAGATATTGAAAAGTCCAAACTGAAAAACTTTGTTTTTGGTTTTGTTTTTTGCAAATATTCATTCATTTGGAATTAGATGCCTGCAACACATTCCAAAAGAAAACAAAAACCTGGGACAGGGGCCTGTTTACCACTGTTACATCACCTTTCCTTTTAACAACACTAAGCATTTAGGAATTGAGGACACCAATTGTTCAAGCTTTGTGGTGGAATTCTTTCCCATTCTTGCTTGATGTACGACTCAGTTGCTCAGCAGAGTGGAGTCTCTATTGGTGTATTTTGCACTTCATAATGCACCACACATTTTCAATGACAGACAGGTCTGGACTGCAGGCAGGCCAGTCTAGTACGCACATTCTTTTATGATGAAGCCTTGCTGTTGTGACATGTACAGAGTGTGGCTTGGCATTGTCTTGCTGAAATAAGCAGGGATGTCCCTGAAAAGACGTTACTTGGATGGCAGCTTATGTTGCTCTAAAACAGGGGTGTTCAATCATGTGCCATGGAGGGCCAAGACCCAGCAGGTTTTCTCTTCTACTCAGTCTCTTCAGCAGGTGTTTTCACTTATCAGCAATCAGTGGGAAGAAATTCAGTGGAATCTGCTGCTGAAAACACTGGCTGGAGGTAAAGTCTGCAAGGTCTTGGCCCTCCGTGGCACATGATTGGACACCCCTGTACTAAAACCTGTATGTTAGTGATGGCCAGATGAGGCTTTCTGGAGGACTTGAGGCCTTTCATCAAAATGGCTCATATAGATGAGGCCTCATGTGAAACTTCATTTTCTCTACCAGGCCATCTAGTGGACAAAACATATACAACATGCAGATTTTTTACAAGGGTGTTATTGGTTTGTGTATTTTTTCATTTCAATAAATGCACTGTCTTTTAAGAAATATCAATGATCATAAGAGAAAAAGAAATAATAAAACTCAGGTGACTACAGTGAATGCGCTTGTGCTGCTTATCCATTTTTTAAAGAAATAATAACTTTTCAACAGACTTATACTGTCTTTCCCAGTACATTCATCTCTGTCCTTATTGTCATGCAGGGCACAATAGTGCCTCAGCATAATGATGTGTTATTGTTATATCCAAGCTTTTTGAACCACAACAGACACTTCACCTTGCAAATAAAAATAACACCACTAGGACTTGACCCCAGCTCTCCTGATAACAAGGCAGGTATTTTACTTCTAGGTTACCACTTAGTGGTAGCCAGACAAGGCTTTCTTGAACACTTGACCCATTCCATCAAAATGGTTCCTCTAGATGAGGCCTCATATGAAACTTCAATTCAATTCAGCTTTATTTATATAGCACCATATCACAACAACAGTCATTTCATAGCACTTTCAAATGTAGGGAAAACCCCACAATTGCCGAAAGACCCCAGCAATCAGACAATCCCCTGTGAGCAAGCACTTAGCGACGGTGGAGAGGAAAAACTCCCATTTGGAAGAAACCTCTTCCTCTTCATTTGCTCTACTAGGCCATGTAGTAGACAAAAAGTATGCAGCATGCAGATTTTTACAAAGGCATTATTGGTTTAATGTGTATTTTTTCCAATTTTAATAAATGTGCTGTCTTTTAAGAAATATCAATGATCATAAGGGAAAAAAGAAATAATAAAACTGGGGTGACTACGGTGAATGTGCCTATGTTACTTGGTGTGCTTGTACTACTTATCCATTTTTATTAAGAAATAATACATTTTCAACAGTCTTATACTGTCTTTACCAGTGTATTCAACTCTGTCCTTATTATCATGCAGGGCACAATACCAGTAGTGCCTCAGCATAATGATGCGTAATAATGATCCAAGCTCTTTGAAACACAACAGACACTTCACCTTGCAAATAAAAATAGAATAACAAGAATGAACTAGCTAGGATTTGAACTCCAACCTTCCACTTGTAGAGCACATGCTTTACCCCCAAGCCAATACCTCAGGTACAATAAATAACAACTATTTGTAGAAAATAAATCAATGGGAGAAATGTGCTCAAAATGTTCCCAAATGGGAGAAGTGTGTGTTTTTGGTGCTGGCTGTGAAAATTGGCTGTGACAAATCCCTTACACAGTCAAACATGACAAACGTGAGGGACGGGGATTGCCACTGTGTATTTCATGTTGCGTGCAAAATCATGAATGGCTTCCTGACCCAGTCATATGGTATGACGTCAACACGTGCCTCGAAACGTGCTTCGCCAAATATTTCCTGGATAAGCTCGGAGCACCCTCGAAGCTCCGAAGCCTGCCATCCCATCACTACTGTATGTACCGTTCAGCATTATTAATGATGCCTTCATAGATGTGCAAGTTACCTATGCCATGAGCACTAACCCACCCCCATACCATCACAGATGCTGGCCTGTGAACTTAATGCTGATAACAATCTGTGTTGTCCTTTTCCTCTTTAGCCCGAAGGACACAACGTTCATGATTTCTAGAAACAATTTGAAATGTGGACACGTCAGACCACAGCATACTTTTCCACTTTGTGTCAGTTTATCTCAGATGAGCTTAGGCCCAGAGCAATTCGCAGCATTTCTGGATATTGTTGATACAGTGATCCCTCACTTATCGCGGTTAATGGGTTCCAGAACCGACCGCGAAAAGTGAAAAACCGCGAAGTAGCGTCACCCCAATGACGTCATCCATAAATAATACGTACGTTCATTCTCTCACTCTCTCTCTCTCATATGATACGTGTGTGTGTGTGTACGTGTACATACATACGTAGATGTAAACAAAGTGTACATAAATATGTTTTTAGAACTCTTTTATTCTTATAACAAGATACGTAACTCAAGATGAAGATGATTTACTGCACAGGTTAATGAGAGCTTTACTGCTCCTCAGGTGACGCCTCATCGTGAGGTGCTGGAGGCGCAGGATCATTGAGGGCAGCTTCCGATAGAGCTGAAGCTGCAGGAGGCGGCATAGTGGCTCGACGGGAAGACTATTTCGCACAAAATGGCACAAGAGAACAGCAAAAAGTTCCACGCGGCGAGACTAAGTAACACGAGCGATAAAAAGCAATGAATGCGGTCTTCCTTCCCTTCATGAGTGCTCGGCAGGGAGAGGAGGTGGGGTGAAACGTCTCGGCCAATCAGCTTGCGGGGTGAAACGTCTCGGCCAATCAGCTTGCGAGATTTCCGAGCCGAGCCAACACGAGAATAGCGAACAGAGAGTTGTGCTGCTCTCCGTGTTGACACCTGATGGTCTAATGTAGTCTCCCTGCCTTCTGCTAGCGCCCGCCCATTATTTCTCAATTTTGAATTTTTGATGAATATTTTTGAAAAATCCGCGATGCACTGAGGGCGCGAAAGGTGAAGCGCGAAGTAGCGAGGGATCACCGTATATCCAGGAACTCCTGATCTTGTTAACCTGGACGACGTCCTAGCTGGTATGAGTTGTTTTCTGACTTACACGGGGTGAGACTGGACATCCTGGCAGATAAGCACATCTGTCGCAAGGTCTGTGGTGGACTTTTGCCTGTCGGTGCATCGTGACATGCACTACACAAAGAGCAGAGATAAACAAACCTATCATCTGGTCAGTCACTGCAACAGATACCGGAGTCAGTTTGTCTTGGCCTGTAACAGTCATTGTCGCCCCCGACAGACTGCTATGATGATGATGATGGCTTTGGCTTCACATGGTAGAGTTTTAACTTGCACTTCTAGATGCAGCTGTTGTGTCCATAATTACCAAAGTGAAGAGCAGGGTGGAAGGCAGTTTATGTCTTTTATTAATAACACAAACAATACACCAGTCACACAGCAATGGGCTACAGCGCTCAAGGTCCAGGTGTCTACGATGAAAGAGAGCTACCTCTTCCACCCCTGGCCTTTTATACCCCGGCCAGCGTCACCACCGGAAGTGTGGTTCGCCAGCCCCTTCTAAACCCCGGTAAAACCCAGGCCGCCATATTACTGCTGATTTACGGATGTAACATTCCCCCCCCCTTCAAAAAAACCCCAAAAAACAGTCTCATAAATAGCCCACCCAACTTTATAGCCCGACTCATGCACTAACAGGGGAAAACAGTATATACAAAAACTAAACAAATAATCTATCCAGTCATACAACTCAGGCTGGGGGGGGCCAGGTAGACTACCGGCGCCCCCTACACGGCCAAGCAGATTACTGCAGTTTTCCTCATCAGTCCAGAACATAAAATAAGCCGTGTTTCCAATGAAAGGAAATAATCCCAGAGCAAGCAATAAATACACCTACAGTATACACAATGAATTCTAAACAATGAACACATACATCCTTCACTTAATCCAACTCTACTGGCAGCCTCTCACCCCAACACACCCCACACATGAGCACACACACACAAAAAAAACAACGTGCTGAAGTAGTCAGTTTAGCACTATACATTTTCACATTAACACACACCAGGTCGAGCCTCAGAACACCTATCACCCTTATTCTAACTATTAAACAGGTTTTATCTCAGTGTATTTTAACATAAACTAACACTCCCCAGAAGAAAATTCAAAACCAAATTCAGCAGTTTCATCACTTCCCTTTTTGTTCGTTTTTTTTTTTTTTTTTTTTTTTTAGCAGTTTCTCCAAATACAGTCAATTAAACACTCAAATCAATCTTTCAAACACAACCGGAGCACAACCCAGCAGAGTTAACTTATATAAAAATTGACTTCGAAGCCATCACTGAACATTTTCAAACAAACGGCCCACAGTCATTTCACACAACTCATGGAATGGCTCCCCCCAGGATTACTATCCCGTAGTTCCCAGCCAAAGCGTCACCACCGTCTAGTCTCTGGGGACGGGCTATGTCATCTCTTCTCCACCATCACCCGACGCAGCTCGCTGGAGTGCCTCCACGTTCTGTCCGACAGGCCCAAATAGCCGTCACTCCGGATGGCCTCCACTTGCAGCCGCCCCTGGTCATCATACAGCTCACGACGTCTATGGGACCCTCTCGACCGAGCTTCTACCCTAGGGTGAACCATATCACCAACCGCTAGGAAAGCTCTGACAAGTCTCTCTGGATCCCTCCGCCACGAGGGGCGGGGGCTTCCCATTAGGACCCGGTATTCTTCCTGGTCTGGCCCAAAGCCCTTTTCCAGGGCCGTCTTCTGGGGCGCTTCAAATGCGCCCCTGCTGGTCTAGCCCCGGTGCTGTTCGGCACTGATGTTTCGTCCCGCCTACCAACCCGGGGGCCCCGCCATGCCGCCCAGCTCCTACACCCAGGGTAACTTGGGCTCTGGCATCAGGTCCACTCCAGGAAGGCGCCCCGTGACAGTCTTCCTTGCTGTCTTCTCCCAGTTCGGGTTAATCGGCGTCCCAGACCGCATCATCATCCATCTCCAGCAGAGGTCGGTTCCACAAACCTCCACCCGACCACTCCTCTCCGGTGTCACTGGCGATGGAGAAGTCCAAGCCGTAGAACATGTCGCATACCATAATGTTGGATCTCGTGGTGGACACCACCACCTGGACATCCACCATGCTCCGCAACTTGTAACGTGCCATCACCTCGATGTACCCCAATACGGCAATCCTACTTCTGCCATAACCGTAGAATGCGGCCGCCCTCTTCTGAATGCGGTACCGAGGGAACAGGCTCTTCACAGTCTGCAGATTTAAAATTGAAGCCACTGCACCCGTATCCACCAGCATCGATACCTCGACTCCGTCCAAAGATACTGTGCAATAGATAAGGCCGCCGGACTCAGGCACAACCATATGCACGACAGTCGGAGTCTTTGCAGAGGAGCCCCCTCCGTTTCCATGTTCCCCACGCTCCAAGTTCTTACAGGCTCGTGCGAAATGGTGCAGCAGGCCACATTTCCCACAGTGCTTCCCTTTCGCCAGACACTCTCTGGACTTATATCTGTGTCTTGCGGATCCACATCCGTAACACCTCGGCGTTCCCGGAGTAGACTTTATTCTGACGATGGAGATTTACTCCCCTTCCTCATCACCGTTGTCTTCACCTACAGGGTCCGCTGTCAGCGCCTTTAGCTGAGGCTTGTTTAAAGATGAGGATGACTCTCCGCTGAGGTCCCTCGCTATATTCTCAGCCGCCTCGAACTGCTGGACAATATCTATGGCGGTAGTCAGCGTTAATTCACCCAAATGGGTCAGGAGGCGCGATCGGGCAGCTGAACACCGGACATGCTCTGCCAATTAGTCCCGAATCATCTCATCCTGTAGTGCTCCGAAGTTACATTCCGCCGCCAGCTGACGCAGGTCTGCCACAAACCTCTTCACTGGCTCTAATGGCTGCTAGTGGCGCTGTCAAAACTGGATACGTCGGATGATGACGTTGTCCAGCGCACAAAAATATTGTGCCATGAGCTTCTTAACCTCCTCAAAAGTCTCTGCACCGCCCAATGTTTCCAGGACCCTCTGCCCTTCCATGCCCAAATTATGGACTAAAATTGCCCTTGCTCGCAATTTCTTCAACTTACCGAGGTTGAGGGCCACCAGGTAGTCGCTAAACGCCACAAACCACCTGGGCCATGACACGGGAGGCTCGCCAGGGGCCTCCAGAAATGTCCGAAAACTCGTTGCAGCACACTCCATAACTGCGTTCTCCTCGTTGCCAAATATTGTGTCCATAATTACCAAAGTGACGTGCAGGACGGAAGGCAGTTTATGTCTTTTATTAATAACTCCCAAACAAAACACCAGTCACACAGCAGTGGGCTACAGCACTCAAGGTCCTGGCGTCTACGACGAAAGAGAGCTACCTCTTCCACCCCTGGCCTTTTATACCCCGGCCAGCGTCACCACTGGAAGTGTGGTTCACCATCCCCCTCTAATCCCCGGTAAATCCCAGGCCACCATATTACTGCTGATTTATGGATGTAACAGTAGCCACAAACTGTGTTAACTGACAATGGTTTTCTGAAGTGTTCCAGGGTTGACGTGATAATATCCTTTACAGAATATCAGTTTTTAATGCAGTGCTACCTGAGGGATTGAAGGTCACGGGAATTCAGTGTTGGTTTTTGGCTTTGTCGCTTACGTGCAGGAATTTCTCCAGATTATCTGAATTTTTTGATGATATTATTCACTGTAAATGATGAAATCCTTAAATTCCTTGCAATTGTACATTGAGAAATGTTGTTCTTATCGGTTGGACTATTTGCCCATAGTTATTCACAAAGTGGTGAACTTCACCCCATCCTTGCTTGTGAATGACTGAGCCTTTTGGGGATGCTCCTTCTCTACTCAGTTATGACGCTCACCTGTTTCCAATTAACCTGTTCACCTGTGGAATTTTCCAAAAAGGTGCTTTTGTGACATTAAGGTACCAATGAAAACACAAATGCAAACACTGAATGGGAATAAGTTTCAACAGGATTTAATAATGGTTTAATAATGGCTTTAATAATGCTATATTGAAGTAATTATATATTGTGTAAGAAACTGTGATGAGAATCTGGACATCCTGCAGCGGAGGAGAGGAGAGACAACTAGTGAGTATAATTCAATGGCAAGGTAGGAGTTATGCAATAATGACTGAATGATCTTGCAGATGACGATACTTAGAAGATAAGCCTTTATTAGTCCCACAATGGGGAAATTCCAGGTGCACGGTGAAGCACGGTGAGAAGCACGGTGAGAAGCACGGTGAGAAGCACGGTGAGTTGATTACAGAGGTGGTTGCTGATTCTTTGTCTCACGAGGAGATTATCCAGTTGAACTTCAGTAAGTATTACCTTATTTCCAGGAGTGAAATCTGCAGTGATATAACAGGGGTACTCCATCCAAAGAGTTAGTGAGTTGATGGAGAGAATGGAGGGTTTCTGGGGTGTGGCTCTGCCAAGGAGAAGATCCCAATCCGCCAGGAACAACCTGAGCGGAGAAGAAAGAGAAAAGTAATTTGAGAGGACACAGAGCGGGATGTAGTGATGTTATGCTTGACATCGCCCACTCGACACTGACTCGAGCAATATAACGCGGAAGTGTTGTGAGCAGAGTGTCGAGCACTGTGTCAACATGCCCACAGTCACATGACTATAGCAAGTGAGGCCTCGTTATGTCGGTCACATCACGTGACTTGAGGGCTCGCGGGAAGTTTGAGAGGGAGTTTTTTTGTTTGCTTTGTATTGTTTGTTCCTGCCATCCAATTTTGAATCCACCTTGGGTGGACAAATGCTCAAAAAAAATATATATATTGAGATTTTTTTCAGGTTTTTCAACTCTGATGCATTTCTGACAGTCACTCACCAGATGACAGTCTTTATTAGATGTTTCATAACACTGTGTCGCTCATGAAGCAATTGTCTCAAAGTTGCTCATTTGTTTCATGAGGCCTCGGTTTTAACATCACTAGCAGAATGTTTACAGTTCATCTAGTGATGGAGGATTTGGCAAGGAGTAAGGAACAAAAGCATTCAGGTTGTGCGTGGGAGGAGATCTCACACACACCAACTGCTGCGTGGCAAATCAAACATTCCCGCACTGATGATCCAGGCACACCCCTACATAAAGGCTGCTGTTGATGAGCCACAGCTGAGGAGATGAGAGCCGCAGGGGCAATTTTTAGTAATCAGAGAGGAAAAAATGTGCAACAGTGGAAAAATATTTCGGAAACTAAATTCAGTTTTATACATTCCATGAAATAACTAGTTGCTTTTAAAATTCTGCTTAAATCTGTTTTAATATTTGCTGCAGTGACAAATATGGATAAAACATTTATAATTACTAAAAGCAGCCTCTTTAGTCTTTAAAGTAAATCACCACCTCTCATGCAAATATAACACAAGGCAAACATATCACCTGAAAGGTTGAACTGCTCATTATAATTTGATATAAAATAATTCTCCCACACAGCCAGGTTTCTCTGCTGCACTGTGAGTCTACAGTAACTTGAAAATTTGTGTACCCAAAGTCGGAGCTGATGTGAGACTAGTGTGCACCCTTTGATCGTGTTCAGACTGAGAAATGCTGATCTGCACATTGAAATGATTGTACAGCTACTTTTCTGTCTCATGCACATTTGATAAATGAGGGCCATTATATTTGTCTATACTTGGGATTTAGATATACTGCACATCAGATCACATTTTAAGACCAATTAATGCAGAAAAATGGGTAATTCCAAAGGGTTCACATCCTTTTTCTTGCTACTGTATTATGAAACTGCTGCACACATGTACACATGCTCACATACCTATCCAGAAAGTTGTGTTGCAGTTTTCTTCAAGTAAGCAATGCTGTTATTTAATGAATTAATTTTATTCAAACTTGTTTTTTAAATCCAATTACCTTATCCTTCACTACATCCATGAATCTTCTCTGTGGTCTTCCTCTTTTCCTCCTGCCTGGCAGTTCCATCTTCAACATCCTTCGTCCAATATATCCACTATCCCTCCTCTGCATATGTCCAAAACAGCCTTGCTTCTCTTACTTTGTCTCCAAACCACTCAACGTGAGCTGTCCCTCTGATATACTGATGTCTAATCTTGTCCCTCCTAGTCACTCCCAGTGAAAATCTTAGCATCTTCAACTCTGCCACCTCCAGCTCTACCTCCTGTCTTTTTGTCAGTGCTACCGTCTCCAAACCATACATCGTAGCAGGTCTCACTACCATCTTGTAAATCTTCCCTTTCACTCTTGCAGCTACCTTTCTGTCACAAATCACCCCTGACACTCATCTCCACCCACTCCACTCTTCCTGCACTCTCTTCTTCACCTCTCTTGTACATTTTCCATTGCTTTGGATGGTTGACCCCAGGTATTTAAATTCATCTACTTTCACAACCGCTACTCCTTCCATCTTCACCGTTGCACCTGCCTCCCTGTCATTCACACTCATGTACTCTGTCTTGCTTCTACTGACTTTCATTCCTCTTCTCTCCAGAGAATACCTCCACCTCTCCAGGTTCTTTTCCACCTGCTCCCTACTCTCACTACAGATCACAATGTTGTCTGCAAACATCATGGTCCACGGAGACTCCTGTCTGACCTCGTCTGCCAGCCTGTCTATCACCATGGCAAACAAGAAGGGGCTCAGAGCCAATCCCTGATGTAATCCCACCCCCCACCTTGAATCCATCCGTCACTCCTACAGCGCACTTCACCACCGTCACGCTGTTCTCATACATGTCCTGCGCCACCCTCACATACTTGTCTGCCACTCCTGACTTTCTTATGCAGTACCACACTTCCTCTCTTGGCACCCTATCATATGCTTTCTCTAGATCTACAAAGACACAGTGCAACTCCTTCTGACTTTCACTGTACTTCTTCATTAGCACTCTTTGAGTAAACATTGCATCTGTAGTACTCTTTCTTGGCATGAAACCATACTGCTACTCAATGACTGTCACCTCTCCTCTTAACCTGGCTTCAACAGCTCTTTCCCATATCTTCATTGTATGGTTGATCAACTTTATGCCTTTGTAGTTACTACAGCTCTGAGCATCACCTTTGTTCTTGAAAATTGGTACCAAAACACTTCTTTGCCACTCCTCAGACATCTTGTAACTCTCCAAGATTGTGTTAAACAAACTGGTTAAAAAGTCCACTGCCATCTCTCCTTAACAGCTCCATACCTCCACAGGTATAAACTTTAAACTTTATTTATTTATATATAGCACCTTTCATACAACAAAGTGCAGTTCAGAGTGCTTTACAATTAAAAACAGTTCCAGATGTCATCTGTATATCATCTGGACCAACCGCCTTTCCATTCTTCATCCTCTTCAAAGCTGCACTCATTTCCGCCTTGCTAATCCTCGGGACTAATTCATCTAATTCATCAATTCTGTTTATAATTAATTTTGCTTAAAACCATTAACATGTTTCTAAAACCTAAAACACAAAACATGTTTAAAGATTTAAAAGTTAAAAGATACATGTATAAAAAAAATCTTCTGAAATGATCATGTTCTAACTTTCAACTTAGGGTGTTTTCACACCTAACCCATTTGGTCCAGATTTTCTCGCTTTTCACTTTGATTTGGACCAAAATATTAGGTGCAAAACCACTCCTAAACCACGTCCGGACCAAAGAACAGAGATTTGTTCCACAAAAAGAGGTGGTCTTGGTCCATACCAAACTCAACCTTTGTCCAGTTTAAGTGTGAAAGCAATTTTCAGAAAGGTTCAGATTTTCGGACTAAGCACAGGAAATTAAGGCAGCAGATAAGATGGAAAAATGAGATGGCGGAAATATGACCATTAGTGGCATAGTCATGTGAAAACATCATAACCAGACTGTCAATGATGGAGTAGCTCATGACCTGAAGATCACTGTGTTTGGTGAGAATTAGGGCAATTGCCTATCAGGAGCATTGGTTTTGCTGAAACCACGTAAGTGTCCAGATCTCCTGACATTTGACCTTGATCTTGAGGATAACTTGGATGCAGATCCATCTAAGGATCATTGTGAGTGAATTTAGTGCACATCGAGGCAATGTGTGTCAGGTGTCATGTGGTAAGATGTATCGTCACTTCCTGTTTGCGCCATCTGTTTTTGTGGTGTAGCGACACGTTAGCTCTCCTTGTTCTCCTGAGCATTATTGCTTTTAATTAGCTTCTAATCAGTTTTTACAACTACTGTCATCTCTCACCGGTGTTTGATAAGACTCTCACACTTGAGGGCACTTGCTTTAGTTTTCTGTTCATATTTATCGGCGTTTGTGTTAGCTTTGAGTTAGCCATTAGCCATGCCTATTAGTTTTTTTTTTAGTTTAGTTTATTCACGCACACATCACACATTATCGACATTATCAACAGCGCAAATGAACGAACCACAATATGAACCACCAATGCACGAACCGCAGTACACAATAGGCTTTTTTTCCACATTGATTTGGAGTGTGAAAGGGTCACCCCAAGAAAGCTATTTAAAGCTTTTAGTAGGGGGCCCAGTTTCTACAATAAAATGATGACAGATTAGATATTGGTCGGATGTCTTTGTGTACAGCAACATGCAAACATATACCAGACATATAACACATAATCCCAGCATTTGTTTACATTGAATTAATAGGTAAGGTCAAGATACATTGGCAAGTTATTAAATACTAGTAGACTTACGTCAATATATAAAACAGATAACAATGAGGTGACAACTCATCAGTAAGCAAGTTTTGTGAAACAAATAGTGGATTAATTATATAATGATAGGAGTTGCATTTTTAGTTTTTTCTTGAAGATAGAGATGGAAGGTGACATTTTTAGATTCTTATCAAGCCCATTCCAAATTTGAGGTCCTCTGCACACAATATTAAACTGGTAGATATTAGTCTTCGTTTTTTCCCCCAGAAATTTGTTTTTTATTTCTGGAGGTATTGTCATGAACCGAGCCAGTCTGTCTTCCGGGCTCGGTTCCATGACTTTCCTCTGTGTGTCATATTCATCTGTGTATTGTCTGTTTTGTACTGAGCCGGGGTTTCCCAGGCTCAGTCTCATGGGTTTTCTGTTTCTTATTTATTTGTATATTGTGTTGCCCTTTGAGAGTTCATTTTGTCTTCCATGTCTCCTTGTTACTGTTTAGTTTGCTTTTGCCTTGCCATGTATTACTTGCAATTTATTCCTAGTTTGTCCTGTGTTTGTGTTTACCGTTCTCTGGCTGGCAGATGTCAGGTAACTCTCTTAGGCCTGCAATTGTGTGGGTGTTGCCTGTCAGTCTGCCAGCCTGACTGCACCCCACTCTCATGACACTCAGCTGATTCCTGTTCCCTGATTACTCTCCCTTCATCCTCGCTCAGGTGCATTTTGTCTCTTCATCATTAGTCTGTGTATTTAGTCTGCTCTTGATTGTTACTCACTGCTGGATTATTGATTGTCACTACCACGCCTCGTTGTGCTTCCATATCATGTCTCGTTCGTGCTTCCTCTGCCACGTCTCGTCATGGTTCCCTGCTTCATGTTGTAAGTGTTTTGCGTGTAATCCTGTGTGTGAATCTGTCCCTTTCTGCGCCTCGTTAGAGGCGCGTACATGACAGAATAATCCAGCCCAGAAGTAGATTCAGCGGATTATACCCAGGCATTACTTTTTCCTTTTTGTGTGCGTTTTTCCACTCACCGATGTTGAGCTCACCATGGACAAAGTGGAGCAGCAGGCGGTGTGCTTTCTGGAGATCATCCAAACACAGATGCAGGCTTCCCTTTCCCCGAAGACGGTCCAGGAGGGTTGGGACAGTGTGGCACCGGTAATGGAGGCGTTCCCTAGCCTATGGAACCATTCAGAGGCTATGGAGGTACTCAGCTCCATATACTCCCTGCCGCTGGAGGAAACCCCAACGCCAGAGCCGTCTCCTGTGAGGAAGAAGTGCTCGTGCCGGAGGAAGCCTTCAGCCTCTCCTGCGGCAGCACTGCCTCCTCTACCTAAGCCTTGGCCCGCTCCATCCATGGAGGAATTGGAAGAACGCAGACTGGTGTTGCTGGTGGAAACTGAGCTCCTCCTGGAGGTGAGGCCGTGGCTCCTCCCGGAATTGGCATTGGAATTAGAGGAGCTTTCTCCGAGGGAACTGGAGCTCCTGCCTGAAGTCGAGCCTGCTCTTACCTTGGAGCCTCCTTCTCCTCCGCGTCGTCACCGTTCCCGGAGGTCTCGCCCGAGGAGTTATACCATTACTCAGCCAGCAACCCCTCTCTCTCAAGAGGAGGAGAATTCTTTAGAAGAGCCGTTTCTTCCTTCAGCTGCCTCGCCGGCAGCCATCTCCTCCTCCTCAGCATTTACATCCACCAATGTGGGTAGGGCCATTTCCCCCCCCCCCCCCGGCTTTATCCACCTCCATGCCTGTTTGGGAGGCTTCTCAGCTGCCTACAGAGGAGCCCAGGCCCGCCAGGGACACGGAGAGGGATGAATGTGCTCCAGACACCGCTGGAAACATCATTAACCAGGAGAACAGGCAAATTTCTGCTCAATCTATTTTCACCATTGACGAACTATCTTGCTTGATCCCTGGTCAAGAGACTCAGGTTCTGCAGTCCCCTGAAGTCTCTGCACCAGCGGCATATGATAATCCCCCACCAGTCCTCTCCATGTCCTCTCCATGTGCTTTTGAGAGTTTGCTGGCCCCTGATCCAAGCCATCAGACAGAGGAGGAGCTCGTGGACCTGGAGGACCATACTCCAGTGCCAGCGGTGAGTGGTATCCCAGCCGTCACGCCGGAAGAATCACTAGCGTGGGTCACTCGGCCTGGGAGTACATGGACTGTTGACACCATCAAGTCTGCTGTGGAGGCCACCACAGCAGAGAAGAAACCTGCACCGGACTGCCTTGAGGTCAGGCCCATAAGGTTGTCATCAGGATCAATGGAGTCCTGGATGGCGGTGGAGCCCGGGTCCAGGCAAGTGCTCTCATTTGTTTCTCTCCCTTCTGTATTGGAGCAATCTTGCCTGGCTCTTGGGGAGGAGAGTCAGGTGCAGCCGGCAGCTGCACCTGAACTCACCTCACCGGGCTCCGCCACTGCTGGCAACCCTGACCTTGTCTCTCCCTTTGTTGTTTCTGAGTCTCATCCCAGGGTTGCCAGGGAAGAACCACTCCACCTCGAGGCTCTCGTGGATCCGGGCTCACCACCTACGGACATCACGAGTCCAGCCTCCCCCACTGCCGAGGTCGTCCTGGGTCCAGCTTCCCCGGTAGAGATCACTGTCGGGGTTCCATCCCAACCAAGGACCTCTGTGGGTGCAGCTTTGGCCCAGACCGGGTCCACCGCGGGTGCAGCATCCCCTCAGCCTGATGACCTGTTGCCACCTGGATCGTCAGAGTCCTGGACAGCGATGGAGCTTGAGCTCAGGTGAGTGCTCTCTTTTGTCTTTCTCTTTTCTCTGTTGGAGCATTCTTGCCTGGCTCTTGGTGAGGAGAGCCAGGTTCAGCTGCCCACTTCACCCAAGCTCACCCCACTGGGCTCCGCGCTGCCGGCGACCCTGACTCTGTCTCTCTCTGTACTGTTTTTGAGCTCTCTCCCAGGGTTGCCGGAGACCATCCAATACCACTTGAGGCTGCCAAAGATCCAGGTTCGCTGCCCAAGGTGGCTGTGGGCCCAGCTTCCCTCGCCATGGAGGCCACCGTGGGTGCTGCTATGTCCCAGACTGGGACCACCGCAGGTGCGGCTGAGTTCCAGCCCGGAGCCACCGCAGGTGCAACAATGTCCAAACCCGGGACCCCTGTGGGTGCAACGCTGGCCCAGCCGGGGTCCACTGTGGGTGCAACACTGGTCCAGCTGGGGCCCATTGTGCGTGCAGCCATGGCCCAGACAGGGTCCACCATGGGTGCAACCATGGCCCTGACGGGGTCCACCGTGGGTGCAACCATGTCCCAGACCGGGATCCCTGCGGGTGCTACCGTTCTCCTTACTGGGATCAGCGAAGGCATTGTCCTTTCTCCTCCATTGCCAGACGCCGTCATGGTTCCTCTCTCCTCACTGCCAAACGCCGTTGTGGCCCCCTCCTCTTCCCTGCCGGATGCCATCGTGGCTCCCTCCTCTTTCGTGCCGGACGCCGTTGTGGTTCCACTCCCCTCTTCCTTGCCGGAGCCATTGGGGTTCTCCTCCTCCGGTCTGGCCATCCACCAGTGAGCCTCCCGGTGGGTAAGCCGCCTCCTGTTTCACCCCTCCGGTCCTGGTGGCTCAACAGTGCAGACCGGCTGCCTGAAGGACTGAGTCTCTGAGTCAGGTGTCCCATTTCCTTCGTCAGGCCACTGGACTCTACCCGTCGGGCCGTCTGCTTGGCCTGGGACTTGGGCAGGCCGCCTGGCTGGCCTCACATTGCCATCCGTTGGGCCTGGGACTCTGGACGGCCTACCGAGCCCTTTAGCAGTAGGACTTGGGGGGAGGGTTAATTTTATATTTTCTGTGTGGGCCCTGAGCGGGGTTGTTTTTTTTTTTGTTTCCTCCTGACCTGTTAACCCTTACCTCCTGCCCTGGGTTGATGGGTGTTGTTCCTGCTTGGGGGGGGGGGTTCTTTTGATGTTACTCTGGGTGTTTGGAATCCACCCCTTGAAAGGGGGGCTCTGTCTTGAACTGAACTGGTCTGTCGTCCGGGCTCGGTTTCATGACTTTCCTCTGTGTGTCATATTCATCTGTTTATTGTCTGTTATGTACTGAGCCGGGGTTTCCCAGGCTCAGTCTCATGGGTTTTCTGTTTATTTATTTGTATATTGTGTTGCCCTTTGAGAGTTCATTTTGTCTTCCATGTCTCCTTGTTACTGTTTAGTTTGCTTTTGCCTTGCCACGTATTACTTGCAATTTATTCCTAGTTTGTCCTGTGTTTGTGTTTACCTTTTTCTGGATGGCAGATGTCAGGTAACTTTCTTAGGGCTGCACTTGTGTGGGCGTTGCCTGTCAGTCTGCCAGCCCGACTACACCCCCTCTCATGACACTCAGCTGATTCCTGTTCCCTGATTACTCCCCCCGCATCATCGCTCAGGTGCATTTTGTCTCTTAATCATTAGTCTGTGTATTTAGTCTGCTCTTGATTGTTACTCACTGCTGGATTATTGATTGTCACTACCACGTCTCGTTCGTGTTCTCTCATGGCATGTCTCGTTGTGCTTCCATATCACGTCTCGTTCGTTTTTCTTCTGCCACGTCTTGTTGTGGTTCCCTGCTTCACGTTATAAGTGTATTCGTGTCTGCATTTTTGTATGTCTGCACTATTTTTGGAACTTAGTTCTTTACTTTAATAAATTTTTGTCTTGGGTGTAATCCTGCATGAGAATCTGTCCGTGTCTGCGCCTCATTGAAGATTGGAATGAGTTCACATAATTTATAATTGAGTTTGTGGACAACCTGATACATTATACAGGCATTCTGGAAGTAATTATACTCAGCAAGTCTTAGAAGATTGTAATGGTGGAAAAGACGTCTAGTAGGAGAATTATATTCAGACAATGATAAGGAATATATAACTTTCTTTTGGAGAATTTCTAGCTTTTTAGGTGAGTTGGAAATGTGTTACACCATATGATATTGCAATAATGTAAATGAGGTTCAAATAAAGTTTTATATAGAGTGAGAAATGCTGAAAGTGGTAAAAAATGTCTCACTTTAAAAAAAAACAACAAAGCAGCATATTTGGCCAGGTTTTTGGTTAGATCATCAATGTGACATTTGAAATTGAGAAGTTCATCAATGATGAGTCGATCTTCTCTTCCTACAGTGTGCTCAGTGTGTCAAATATTTAATTACACACCTCTGCCTCTTTTAGCGGTATCAGTAAGTGTAACAAGTGGTCCTTTTGAGATGCTGGAGACAAGGTTGAGTGATTTGTAATCCCAACTCCGCTGCAATGAAACACCGTCTGTGCCAGTTAACAATGACCCTAGTCACAGTGAAGCCTCTTAGTGCAGGTCCTGTTAGTGGTCTCCCAGCACCCTCTTCTGAGCAGCCAGGAGAGAACGGGTGGGTGACGGTAAGAAAGAAGCATAGTTTCAAGCCCCCTAGTTCACCACCAGCCTGTTCACATTTCTAACAGATTTTTCCCACTCAGCGACACACCCGCTCAGGAAAAACTCTGATCACTGGTGACTCTCTAGTCCAGTGAGTTCCTGCATAGGGGTGTGCCATATCATATCGTTCATGATAACACTGGTATAAATTTTGATATCGGTGTAAAAATGAACCCTTTGAGTGTGAGATTTCGCATGCCCCTAGTGGTAGAGTGCGGCGCTGTGCCTGGTTTCAGTCTGACATCCCTGGCTGCACTGAGGATTTGTACTGATTTGTACTGATCTGCCAGTTTCAGAAGGTGGCAGACACGCATTGGAGGACTCAATGGATGACATAATACACCAAAAAAGAAGAACTCCTCATTTCCTTTTCCTGTTTTCATCCTTTTAGCCCAGAAAGCTAATATGGCTGCCGTCTATCGTTGTGCCCCATCACTTAGACAGCTTTGTACATGGAAAATAGCCATGGGATACAAGCGAAATTTATGTGGGATAATCATAAGACTTTGTAGATGTGGTAGAGAGCGAAAATGACCGGCAGAACGCAAAATAACAACCACGATGGACGAAAATGCACCGACCATGGCAGCGAGCGAGTCCCTTAGCCACCGGTAAGTGACAAATTTATTTGTTTTTTTTTTACATTGTATTGATTTTCTAGTTCATATACTTTGAAGATAACAACATACCCCTGTAGAGACAACGGTGTCAAAAAACCAAACCATTCTTTGTGTAAATATGTCCAAAGTCCAGTTTTGACTGAGTTATGGAATTTATATAGTTGCCATGACATTATGCAAATTAGATGCGCAAATTTATTCCTATCTGAAACTTTGGATCATATTTTACATCTTTCTAATTTCCAGTAAGCCATTATCTCTTACCACTTTCAAGTTGTAGCCTTGGAAATCTGAACTATTTTATTGACAAAAAATATTTACCACTCTTGACCACTAGGGGTTATGTTGCAATTCGGTGACAGTCACACTCAAAGCCTTAATATCCTGATATTTGGGGTCTGCTGCATGGTGATGTTGTGATATATAGGAAACAGCTTGATGCACCACGCTGCGCTCGCTCGCTTGTGCATGCGTGATGTCACTACGCTGCAGGGTATAATAGCTGGCCACCCAGGGCTAGTCTCTTGTCTTGCTATCCATCTTTGGTACCACCCAGTTCATCTCACTGTGTACTCCCTCCTTAGCATGTTCTGCTAACTGTTCAGTAAAATTAACCTCAACATGTGGACCTGCCTGCAGACCATTATTTCCAGACATGACAATTGGCGACGAGGAGAAACTTGGAGAACATTGAGACAGAAATGCTGCTGACACCCCTGCCACCATTCCTTGCTTTGCCTGGTGAGCCGCCTATTCCTTAGTCACACTGGCATGAGTTATTCGAGACGTTCGTGCCCGCCATGGACCTAGTAAGATTGGCAAGCTAAGGCTACCTACTATGCTAATCCACTGCTTAGGCAGCAAGGGACAGCGTGTCTTCAAGATGCTCAGACCTGCAGCTAGTTATGTAGATTGTGTTGCTGTGTTAGCCAGACATTTCACCACTTCAGAGAGCGTGCAAGTCAGGAGGAATAAATTTCACCAACGCCGACAGCGTGTGGGTGAATCAGTACAACAGTATGTCGCCGACCTCCGGTTTGCACAACTGGAAGAAGAGATGGTGCGGGACAAGTTAGCAGAGCACACCACCAACTTGAAGCTACGGGAGAAGCTACTAATGGTACTGGATGAGTTGCCGCTCTCCCGGGCAGTGGAGTTAGCATCCTAACTAGAGACCACGGCTTGGCTAAGCACCCAGCTAGGAGCTTCCAGCCTGAACTCTCCACACTTCGCTCTGCTAGCAAAAGCTGTTACCCCGGCTGCTGAGCCTGACGACCCCGCATCCTCCCTGGGGGAACCTGAAGTTAACATCGCAGGACGACAGGACAACAAAGCACACTGGCTATGTGGTAACTGTGGCTCTCCGTCGCACCAAACACGCACACCTGCCTCCCCTGCCAAAGGACACAAGTGCCAACGCTGCAGTAAGCTGAACCACTTTGCCAAAATCAGCATGGTAGGAACCATCACTCTACTGGTTCGCTACGGGTCAAGAGTCCTCCCAGTGTTCACATTTCAAGTGACATGCCTTGGTGACAACATTTTGGGTTGTGATCTTTTCCATGAGCTGGGCTTTACCATCACAGATCATATGGGACTCAGTTTGACGGCTGATGGCCCGAGCTTGCTTTGCCCCAAAATAAGCGTAGCCGCTCAATTTTTTCACACCGCACGTTGATCGGAGTACTGAAGACAAGGGATTTATCCTTGCACAGCATAAGCCTCCCAGAGCTGCTGCTTCACTTCAGGAGTTCCAGTCTGTTAATGCAAGACCCGGAAGTTTGTGGGGTTCATCAGGCCACCAATAAGACCACTTCACCTCAACAACTGCCGACAACCCAGCCACGTCCTCCATTAACCCTCTAACTGTCCACATTGCATGGACGGGTTGCGTGCCCCCAGTGGCACAGCGCAGCAACTGCACCTGTCAACTTATTGACGTCCCCCGGCTATAGTGAGAATTTGTACTGAGCTGTATTGATCTGACAGTTCAGAAGGTGGCAGACACGCGCCGGAGGAATCATAGCTGACATGGAATACACCAAAGAAGGGGAAATTCTCATTCTTCTTCTTCTTTTTTCCGCTTTGAGCTTACAACACCAATGTGGTTGCCGCCATGATCGGTCATGGCGGCGGTGATTCTGACTGAAACTGCATGATCCGGGAAAAATAGCCGCGTAATACAAACAAAATTCATGTGGGATAGTCATAAGAGTTTGTAGATGTGGTAGAGGGTGTAAATGACCGACCAAATGTGAAACAATGACCACGATGGCCGAAAAACAGCTCACAGCACCAAGATGGTGGCACCCACGCCATCATGGATTCTCACAGGAAAAATGCATCAAACAGGAAAAATAGCCACATAATACAAATGAAATTGACATGGGATAATCAAAAGAGTTTGTAGATGTGGTAGAGAGTGTAAATGACCGAGCAAACGCAAAACACTGACCACGATGGACGAAAGCGGACTGGTCATGTGAGCGAGCAAAGAGTAAAGAGAGGTGCAGAGCTGTCAACTGATCACCACCGGGTGGTGAGTTGGATCCGATGGCAGGGGAGGATGCCATTCAGACCTGGTAGGCCCAAATGTATAGTGAGGGTGTGCTGGGAACGTCTGGCTGAGGCCCCTGTCCGGGAGGTCTTCAACTCCCACCTCCGGAAGAACTTCAACCATATTCCGAGGGAGTCTGGAGACATGGAGTCTGAATGGGCCATGTTCTCCACCTCCATTGTTGAAGCAGCTATCCAGTGCTGTGGCCACAAGGTTGTCGGGGCATCTCATGGAGGCAACCCCCGAACCAAGTGGTGGACACCAGTAGTGAGGGGGGCCATTAAGCTGAAGGAGTCCAATCAAGCTTGGTTGGCTTGTGGGACTCCCGAAGCACATGAGGTGTACCGGCAGGCCAAGCGGAATGCAGCTTGGATGGCTGCTGAAGCAAAAACTCTGGTATGGGAGGAGTTCGGTGAGGCCATGGAACAAGACTTTCGGTCGGCCTTGAAGAGATTCTGGCAAACTGTCCGGTGGCTCAGAAGGGGGAAGCAGCTCCCTGTCCATACTGTGTATGGTGCGGATGGGGCACTGCTGACTTTGACTGGGGATGTCATCGGGCTATGGAAGGAATACTTCGAGGATCTCCTCAATCCCACTGGCATGCCTTCCACAGAGGAAGCAGGGCTTGTGGACGAGGGGGACGACTCGCCTATCACAGGGGCTGAGGTCGCCAAGGTGGTTAAAATCTCTTTGGTAACCGGGCCCCGACGGTGGACAAGATTCACCCTGAGTACCTCATGGCCCTGGATGTTTTAGGGCTGTCATGGTTGACACGCCTCTGCAACATTGCATGGAGGTTGGGGGTAGTGCCTTTGGCATGGCAAAGTGGGGTGGTGGTTCCTCTCTTCAAAAAAGGGGACCAGAGGGTGTGCTCCAACTTTAGAGGGATCACACTCCTCAGCCTCCCTGGGAAGGTCTATGCCAAGGTACTGGAGAGGAGAGTCTGGCCGTTGGTCGAACCTCGGATTCAGGAGAAGCAATGTGGTTTTTGTCCTGGCCGTGGCACATCGGACCAGCTCTTTACCCTCTCGAGAATTCTTGAGGGTTCGTGGGAGTTTGCCCAACCAGTTTACATGTGCTTTGTGGACTTGGAGAAGGCATTCAAATGCATCCCTCGTGTTTTTTTTTTTTTTTTGTGGGGGTGGTGGTGCTTGGGGAATATGGGATATCGGGCTTGTTGTTACGAGCTATTCGGTCTCTGTATAGCCATTGTGAGAGTTTGGTTTGTATTGCCAACACTCGGTTGGACTCATTCCCAGTGAGAGTTGGACTCTGCCAGGGCTGCCCTTTGTCACCGATCCTGTTCATAATTTTTATGGACAGAATTTCTAGGCGCAGCCAGGGAATGGAGGGTGTCATGCTTGGTGACCATAGGATCTCATCTCTGTGGTTGCAGATGATGTTGTCCTGCTGGCTTCATCCAGCAATGACCTACAAGTCTTACTGGGATGGTTTGCCACTGAGTGTGAAGTGGCTGGGATGAGAATCAGTACCTCCAAGTCCGATTTCATTGTCCTCAGCCGGAAAAAGGTGGATTGTCCTCTCCGGGTTGGGGACAAGCTCCTGCCCCAAGTGGAGGAGTTTAAGTATCTCGGGGTCGTATTCACGAGTGAGGGGAGAATGGAGTGACAGATTGACAGACAGACCGGAGCAGTATCTGCAGTGATGTGGATGTTGTACCAGTCTGTTGCGGTGAAGAGGTTGCTAAGCTCTAAGGCAAAGCTGACAATTTACCATTCAATCTACGTTCCTACCCTCACCTATGGCCATGAGCTTTGGATAATGACCGAAAGCATGAGATCGTGGATACAAGCGGCTGAAATGAGCTTTCTTCATAGGATTGCTGGACTCACCCTCAGAGATAGGGTCAGGAGCTCAGTCATCCTGGAGAGGCTCAGAGTAGAACTGCTGCTCCTCCACATTGAAAGGAGCCAGTTGAGGTGGTATGGGCATCTGATCAGGACGCCTCCTGGACGCCTCCCACTTGAGGTGTTTTGGGCATGTCTCTCTGGGAGGAGACCCCGGGGCAGACCCAGGACTCACTGGAGAGACTATGTCTGGGAACGCCTTGGTATCCTCTCTGAAGAGCGGGAGCAGGTGGCTGGGGAGAGGGAAGTCTGGGCTTCTCTGCTTGAACTGCTGCCTCCGCGACCCAGACCTCTGGAAAGTGGTAGAAGGTGAATGGATAGATGATTGTCATGTTCAGAAATAAGTCTGGTGGTTCTAACAACAGGTCCAGCCAAGTGTGTATGTTGTTTTACATGAGGCAATGTCCTAATAGTATTATCGGCCAAACCATATGTGTGTGTGTTTCCTTTATCACTGACTTTAAGTTAACCCACATGTGTGTACGTATGTCCAGCTGTACATTAGCTAGTATGCAAGTTTGCCTGAATGTTTACTTGCTGCCCTTGCTAACGCTAACTAGATATCTTGCTAGGCTTTTTGGGGGGGGGGGGGTTAAATGTGATATGTGGGTAACAGCACGATGCAGCATGATACACTCGCTTGTAGGTATGCGTGACGTCACTACGCTGCAGGGTATAATAGCCGGCCACCCTGGGCTAGCCGGTCTCTTGTCTTGCTATCCACCTTTGGTACCACCCAGTTCATCTCACTGTGTGCTCCTTCCTTAGCATGTTCCGTTAACTGTTTAATAAAGTTAACCTCAACACATTGGTCTGCAGACCATTATTTCCAGACATAACAGATATCACACCGTTACGCTGCTGATGGAAGTTATGCATTACCATAGAAATGGCAAAACAAACATGTTGTGGGACACTGCCATTCCGAAGTTGGAGCATCTGCACCCAGTTGAGTGTAAATATTTAAGTTAAAATGGTGTATCAGTGTGGATAATCTGTCTGCATTTTTTCTGCATGTCAACAGCTCCGCTGGAGTGATGTTAACTACCGACAATGAGCCGCTCAAAGTGTCTGTAGTTGTGTTTTCATTCTGTTTTGGCTGCTTCATTATGATTTTATTCAACCACCCAAAGAGGAAAAAACAAAAACAAAAAACAACAACATCTGTTCAGTGCAAAGAGAGCCAAAAAAGCCCAGAAGAGGTCCATGCAAAGAGAGTTACAATGCAGGTAAAGTGATTTAGCATAAAATCCGACATCTGTGTGCATTTAAGATGTAATGTAAGGGTGTCAAACTCATTGTAGCTCGGGGGCCACAAACTGCTGGATTTAATGTCAAGTGGGCCGGACCAGTAAAATAATAGCAAAACAACCTAACGGCAACTCCAAATTTAGTACAAAGAAGTACAAGTACATTGTGAAATGTTTACATTTATTGAACCATTTATCTTTTACAAAACATGAACAACCTGAATGAGTTGGAGTAATGACCCCAGTTACATGGCCTTTATTGGATTATTCTGTTTACATGGCCACTTGAATAATCAGATACAGTGACTGCAGAAATCCAATCATAACCGGTTTATTAGTATACAGATAAACATGATCATTGACCATGTTTACATGCACATGAATAAACCGGTTATGATTGGATTTCTGGAGTTTCAATCCAGATTAAGATCCTTAATTTTTGGCAGATGAAATACAGAATTATTGTCCTTTGAGACTATTTCTGTCATGGCCGCCACTCACGGCACCTGTGCACACACCTGTCTGTCATCTCCTGCAGTCTTTTTTATTCTCATCAGGACCAGTGCTGGGTGCGGAGTCGTCTGACTCTCTCCTGTGAATCACGCCACACCCTGCCTCCGTGCTTTCCTGCACTCAAGCGTCCAGCCTCCAGCTTCCAAGCCCCGCTGAGCGACGTCCGGGTTGGTTCCGCCCGGACCAACTATCAAGTAAGCTTAATTGCTACTAAACCTGTCTGATTCCCCTGTGCACAGGCGGAGCCCGCAACGGCGGACCTCCATCTCCCTCCAGGCGGCGGACCCTTTCTTCCACCTCCAGCTAACCTGCCCGCAGACACTGTCTCTCTGGCTGCAGCTTCGGCGCCACCTGAGCAACTCCAACATCTGTTGACAGTAAGCGTTACAACATCTAACGTGCTGCATAGGTTGTACTGTAAGCTAACGGCCCTTGTCTCTTTCCAGGGTTGCCAGTTTGTATGGTGCTCTGCCGGCCCCAGCTGGAGTACACGGATTGCACTACACAACATTACACCATATACCCGCACTCATGCATCCAATCACTCACGTTAACAAATAAAGTACGTTAATTGTATTTATCCCGAGTCATGTCTGTTGTGTGGGTCACCTGAACCATGTCAATTTCATAAGTGTGACCGAGCAAGTTACAGTATTATATTCACAATTTAACCGTGACCAACGAAATCAAGTTATTTTTAAAGCATGAAAACTTTTTCAATCAACATTAAGTCCTTAATCAATTTTTTTGGCAGATAAAATGTTTGAATCCAAATTGGGAGCCTTAATAAATTTTTGGTTGATGAAGCATACATTTTATGGATTCTACTTACAATTTATAATCATAGGAGGTAAATAATGCACAAACACTACTATTCATGGGAAAGAAAAGCTTTATTGACTTTTACATCATTATACAAGGATTTTGTTAATTTCAGCACATTTAACATACGTATAAGTCAAAACATTAAAAACTGCTACAGGTTAAAATGTCACATCTGATTTTTCTAACACAAAATTAATGGGTCTAAAATTATGACTATTCCCTCACCACATTAAATATTCACAGACATACTGTACCTTCGCTAACTGCATGGACAAAAGGTTACGTTTGCTTTGCTGAAAAGCAGCTGTCGGCCTGAGAATCAGAAGAGAAATAGCTTTAGCCGAGCGAGCTGATCAGTTTCTGGTGGCCCATCACTTTTTGGCAAGACACCGCAGCTTCTCTTGTTTTGAACATGCTCAAAAAATTTTGTGACAAGAACTAGTTCTGACTGTAAAAACCTCGACAAAGGGCAGAAAACTGCCCCTTCCCCCCAGCTGTGAGACACAGGAGTAAATGTATTTTTAAAGAACAGTCATTAAATACAGTAAATACAGTGACATTTCAGTGTGTGCTGGATCCGGAATCCATAAAAAAAGACATGTTGTGGGGGCATGGTGTGGGACTTCTCCACCCAGATAATAAGGCAACTGGGGAAGGGGGGAACAATGGACCGAAAGAGGAGGTGTCACCAGGGGGTATCAGACGGGACAGTAAGGACTATGCGCCCCCCGGGGAGAGGAGTAAATTCCGGAGCCACTGGAAGGAGAAGGGTGTGAGAGTGGCGCCGGTGTTATGTCATGTTAATGTGCCACACAGGCTTTGTTCTAAACACAATGTATGATGGTTGGAAGTTCCGGGCCTCAATGCATGGTATTAAAGATATAAAAGAGGAATGCACAGAGACCCGGGTGCTCTTTTACTGTGCTGTATGTTGGAGATGGAATAAAGTTTCTGTGTCGTCCAGCTCGTTGCCTCGCCTGCCTCCTTTCTCCACATTGGTGACCCTAAGACGTGCCATGGAAAGTGAGCCGAGCATCGCCCCGGAGACTGCTTGGAGGGACAGCACCAGTGCCACATGCGTGGTCTCAGTCAAGCTCCCAGACTTCTGGCTTCACAACCCGACTGTGTGGTTCTTGCACATAGAAGCCCAGTTTGCACTCCGCAGGATAACAACGGACGATACCAAATACTACCACATGGTCGCTGCACTGGATGTGCGCGCCACACAACAAGTGCTGAGCCTGCTACAGGAGCCGCCGGCCCAAGGAAAACATGAGGCACTCAAGAGGATGCCTCCCCAGTGCTATACCCTTTCTGACAGTGAGAGGACAGAGAGACTCCTAACGCGTTTGGAGTTAGGAGACAGATCAGCAGTGGAGCTCATGAGAGCATGTTGGTGCTGAGGGGGAAGGACGACGAATTTTTCCTGTTCACCCACTTGTTCCTCAGGAACCTACCGGCTACAACGAGGGTGATCCTGGCCAACTCGCCGTGACTGGTTGCCAAAGACTACCACGCCCTGGCGCAGGAAGCGAACTGCATCTTTTGGGCGAACCAGAACTCTCAGTGTGCAGACGGTGGCACCGGCATCCATGAGGGACTCCAGCGAGGTCAAGGAGCCGTTCGTGGTAGCCGGGACGGACACCAGGAGATTAAGGAACGGGGTGATCTGTTTTTATCATCGCCGTTTCGGCTTGAATGCCCAACGCTGCCTGTTCCCATGCCAATTCAAGAAGCTGGGTAGATGGCACATTCGGAATTCAGTTGCAGCGGCAACCGATGGTGACAGGAACAGACTGCTTTATGTCACAGACACACGTTCAGAGATACGGTTTTTGGTGGACTCCAGCTCCCACAAGAGCCTCATCCTGCCAGTCAATGCAGACAGGGTGGCAGAACGCAGCAATCCCGAGCTCATGGCTGCCAACCACCATCAGGACATTTGGCGAGTGGACACTGACGATATGCTTACACAGACGCAACTTTCAGTGGGACTTTGTGATAGCTGCATGTGCTGGCCCCATTTTAGGCACAGATTTTTTATGTGCTTATGGGTTGTTAGTCGATGTTGCTAATAGGAGATTAGTGGACGCTGTCTCTTTTCCCTCACTACCCTGCACAGCTCGGGGAGCTGGGTTGGCAACACTGGCTAACGTTATAGCTCCAGGGGGTAAGTACCAACATTTGCTCACACAGTTCCCAGCACTCACAGTCCCCACTTTTTCGGCTATGGTAACGAAATATGGGGTTGAACACTTATAACGACAAAAGGCCCGCCGGAGTTCATGCGACCTCAGCATTTGGACGCAGGTAAACTGGCCAGTGTGCGAGAGGAGTTTGCCAACTTAGAGCAGTTGGGCATTGTCAGGCACTCCAACAGCCCGTGGGCATCCCCGCTACACATGGTGCCTAAAGCCAACGGGTCATGGTGACCATGCGGCGATTTCTGGCTCTTGAATAACACCACAGAACACAATCGTTATCCCATTCCGCACATCCAGGATTTTTCTGTGCACCTGGCCGGGGTGCGTGTTTTGTTGAAAGTGGATCTGGTCTGCGGATACCAACAGGTCCCGGTGCGTGCGGAAGACGTTCCAAAAACAGCGGTAATAACTCCTTTCGGCCTTTTCGAGTTTTTACGCATGCTGTTCGGATTAAAAAGCACGGTACAAATTTTCCAGAGGATGATGGATGCAGTGCTTCATGACTTGTCCTTCGTTTTTGTCTACTTAGATGACATTCTGGTAGCTAGCATGTCCGAAGAGGAGCACATTGCCCATCTCAAGACAGTTTTCCAGAGGTTGGAGGTGCATGGGCTGATAACCTGGCGAAGTGCCAGTTCAGTGTGCCAAAGATTGATTTTTTGGGCCACTGCATTTCTCCGGAGGGCGTGATTCCGTTACTGGATAAGGTGCATGCTGTGTCGGACTTTCCATGTCTGCAGACCATGAGAGCACTACAGGAGTTTTTGGGAATGGTTAAGTTTTATTGTAGAGAGAAATGAGCAGGTGAGACAATGAGCTGGATCAGCACAGACTTTATTTTCTCTCTATCAGTTGAGTTGACAAGAATAGTTCCCAGGCTGCAGGGCATCTCTCTTTTATACCTTTAATGCCTTGCCTAGCAGCCTGGGGGCTCACACCTCAATACACATAATAGACAAAGCCTGCACGGCACATTAACATAACAGTCAGCCAACGTCTCCATCTCTGCTGTCCTGTCTGGACCCGCTGTTGGCTTCTCTTTTCCTGGGCCATCATCTCTGGGTGGAGAATGTAACACCTAAGTCTCCCACACCGCCCCCCCGAACACCCAGAATGGGCCCTAACCCCCTTGTCCTGTGGGCGTCAGCTGACGTCCATAGCAGCTGTAACGGGGGGTCGCCGGCTCTGAGGCGCTGCTCTGCCGATGGGGCGCTCTGGGAGGCACGTCCGTCTGTAGGGGGACAATGGGGGGGGGGGACATCCTCATCAAACATTTCTGGCCTTGCTGACGAGTCATTTACCTGCGGAGCTCCCAATGGGGGGCATCCACGCCGGGGAGCTCAGGCCAACACCACCTGTTCATCTGCCAATACAAACGCTGGCTTAAGCCTGCCAATGTAGACGGTTTCTCTGCGTCCTCCCAAGTCTAACACGAAATGTTTCTCCCCAGGTTCCAGCACTCTGAACAGCCCATCGTATGGCGGGCGCAACGGGGTCCGGTGGGCATCGTGCCTGACGAACACGAACAACGCATTCTTCAAGGTCTTTGGGACGAACACGCAGGGAAAACAGTGGTGGGCTGGGCCAGGTACCGTCCCCGCCTATGCACAACGTAGTGAATGCGGGGATGGCTCGGCCTCAGGTGCGGGGTTGTCAGGCAAAAATTCGCTGGGGAGCCACAGCAGTTGAGAAAAAAATAGTTATGCCAGGGAGGCTGCCAAATCCTCCTTCCGTGCGGAATGCAACCCTAACAGAACCCACGGCAGCCGGTCCACTGAGTGCTGCTTTAAGTGACCTGTGGAAACGCTTGCATAACCCGTTGGCCTGGGGGTTGTACGCGGTAGTGCAGTGAATGTTGACCCCCAGGCTCCGGGCCATCACGGACCAGATGTCGGAAATGAACTGAGGGCCCCAGTCAGACGTGATGTCTGACAGGGAGCGGAAGCATGCCACCCAAGTTGCCAAAAAAGCACGTGCGACTTCCGTAGACGTGGTGGAAGCTAGCGGCACCGCTTCGGGCCAGCGCGTGATGTGGTCTACTACTGTCAGGAGGTGCATAAACCCCTGCGATGGTGGGAGGGGCCCCACCAGGTGCACGTGAACGTGGTCGAACCTCTTAGCCGGGACGTGGAACGGTTCGAGGGGGGCCTTTTTGTGCCTGTGCACCTTGGCCCATTGGCATGCGACACAGGCCACAGCCCACAGCCCAGTCTTTCTTCTGTTTACACAGACGCGGCCAGGAGAACTTTGCTTCCACCATTTTGACCAACGCACACACTCCCGGGCGCGCCAGGGAGTGAACCAACCCGAAAACCTGATAGCGCCAAGCGCGCGTAACCACCGGGCACGGGCGGCCTGTGGAAATGTCACAGAGTAGGGGGCCTCCTATCTTGCAGTACTCTGCTCTCCAGCCTTAACCCTGTTGGTCCAGACTGGAGCGCGCAAACGTCCGCATCCTTGGCTTGCTCGGCGGCCATGGCAGTGTAATTTATTCCTACGTAGACCGGGGCCACCAATGCACGTGAGTCTGCCACCACGTTGAGTTTACCGGCCACATGCTGAATGTCGGTCGTAATCTCCGAGATTGCGGCCAGCTGTCTTTGCTGCCTAGCTGACCACGGTTCCGAAACCTTGGCCATAGCGTACTTTTGCGGCTTGTGGTCCACAAATGCAGTGAAGCTGCACCCTTCCGGCCAGAACTGGAAATGGCATATGGCCAGGTGAAGAGCCAGCAACTCTCTGTCGAACGCGCTGTATTTACGCTCATTGTCATGCAAAGACCTGCTGAAAAAGGTGAGCGGCTGCCAAGAACCTGCAATGCACTGCTCCACGACAGCCCCTATGGCCAAGTTCGATGTGTCGGTAGTGAGCGTGATCCAAGCCAAGGGGTCTGGGTGCACCAGTAATGCAGCCTTCGCCAGCACTGTTTTGGCACTGAAAATGCCTGCTCCCACTCAGGGGTCCAGTCGGTGCTGTCCGCCGGTTTCCGTTTTTTTAAGTGTGGCGTACAATGACTGCATGAGCTGGGCTGCGCAGGGGAGGAAACGGTTGTAAAAGTTAACCATTCCTAAAAACTCTTAAAGTGCCCTTACCGTCTGAGGACGCGGAAAATCTGCCACCACCTGCACCTTGTCTGGTAACGGGATCGCGCCCTCCGGTGGGATGCAGTGGCCCAAAAAGTCTGTAGCCAGTCTGTCACTGTAGCCCTGAACTGGTACTTCGCTGGGTTGATTATTAATCCGTGCTCTTCCAACCTCTGGAAAACCGTTCTGAGGTGGGCAACGTGTTCGTCCTCGGACACACTGACCACCAGGATGTTGTCCAGGTAGACAAAGACAAAAGGCAGATCGTGCAGCACAGCATCCATCACGTGTTGGAAGGTCTGTGCCGCGCCTTTTAACCCGAATGGCATGCGCAGAAACTCAAAAAGATTGAATGGGGTTATCACTGCCGTTTTGGGTATGTCTTCTGCGCGCACCAGGACCTGGTGGTACCCACGGACCAGGTCCACCTTGAAAAAAATGCATGCCCCGGTCAGGTGGACGGAAAAATCTTGAAAATGGGGGATGGGGTAGTGATCGTGTGCTGTAGCGTTGCTTAATCTGCAGAAATTGCCGCATAGTCACCACGACTCCTCGGCTTTAGGCACCATATGCAGCGAGGACGCCTATGGGCTGTTTGAGCGCCTGATGATGCCAAACCTCTCCAAACTGGCGAACTCCTTGCGCGCACTGGCCAGTTTAGCTGCGTCTAGGCGCCAAGGTTGTGCGAAAATGGACAGCCCCGTGGTGGTAATGAAGTGCTCGACCACATGCTTAGTGACAGCCACCGAAAACATCAGAACTGTGAGTGCTGGGAACTGGGTGAGTAGTTGTTGGAACTTACCCCCTGGAGCTGTGACGTTGGCAAGTGTTGCGGACCCGGCTCCTCGAGCTGTACAGGGCAAAGAATCAAAGGAAAGAGTATTAATCAGGTGTCTATTAGCAATGTTGACTAATAGACCGTGCACACACAGAAAATCTGCACCCAAAATGGGTGAAAATGTTACATGCTGCTATAACGAAAGACCATTGGAAGTTACGGCCGCGCAAACATATGGTCAGTGTCCTCTCACCAAGTGTGTTAATGTCTGAGCCGTTAGTGGCCGACAGCTTGGGACCGCTACTTCCAGCCAGCTGGTCTGCGTTAGACGGCAGGATGAGGCTCTTTTTCGAGCCGGAGTCCACGAGGAACCGTTTCCCCGAATGTGAGTCCGTCACGTAGAGCAGCTTGTCTGTGTCACCGGTGGTCGTAGCTGCTACCGACTGCCGGTCCTGGCGTTTCCCGACCACTTGAATTGGCATGGTGGCACGCATCGCCGTGTGTCTTCTCTGAAACAGCGGTGGTAAAAGCAGAGCATGCCCTTCTGGTGCTTCTTGGCATCCACGCCAGTGACCATCACTGGCTCCTCGCCCTTGCTGGTCGTCTCACTGGGCTCCGGCACCACTGCGTTCACTGTGAAGGTTCTGGTCGCCAGGATGATCTGGTCCACTTCCTGTGCCAGCACGTGATAGTTGGCGAGGATCGCTCTGGCTGCTTTCGGGAGGTTTCTGAGGAAGAGATGGGCAAAGAGGAACGGCTCGCCATCTTTGCCCATCAATGCCAACATATTCTCCATTAACCCTATGAGTGTGTATGTTGCCGAACTGCGACATAACCCTTAGTGGTCAAGAGTGGTAAATATTTTTTGTCAATAAAATGGTTCAGATTTCCAAGACTATAACTTGAAAGTGGTAAGAGATAATGGCTTACTGTCAATTAGAAAGATGCAAAATATGATCCAAAGTTTCAGATAGGAATAAATGTATGCATCTAATTTGCATAATGTCGCGGCACCTCTTTAAATTCCATAACTCAGTCAAAATTGGCCTTTGGATGTATTTACACAAAAAATGGTTCAGTCTTTTGACACCGGTTTTTGTACAGAGGTACCTCATCATCTTATCTTGAAAGTATATGAACAAGAAATCAGTACATTTAAAAAAAAAGCCCAGAAATTTCTCACTTCCTTTTGACAAAGGGGGGCTGGTTGGCTGGGTGGCGAGGCCACTATGTTTTCACCCATCATGGTCCATATTTTGTCTCTGCCGGTAATTTAAAATCTCTACCACATCTGCAAAGTCTTATGATTATCCCACATAAATTTTTCTTGTATCCCGTGGCTATTTTCCACGTACAAAGCCGACAAAACGTAGCGGTGACCGATCGTGGACAATTAGCTTTCTGGGCTAAAATGCTAAAACAGGAAAAGGAAATAAGGAGTTCTTCTTCTTTGGTGTATTACGTGTCATCCACTGAGTCCTCCAACGAATGTCTGCCACATTTTGAAACTGGCAAATCAGTACAATTCAGTACAAATTCCCAATGCAGGCAATCATGTCAGAGTGAGAAGACAGGCGCAGTGCCGCGCTCTGCCACTAGGGGCACGCAAATTCTCACACTTAAAGGGTTAACACGACCGCCGACCTGTGCATCAGGAGTCTTTCCACTCTCTTGCAGTCCGAGAGCGTGTAGCACTGGGTCAGCATGGTCTTGAGTGCGTCGTGCTTACTGTGGGTTGGGGGCTGTTAGAGCAGGCTTGCCACTTGCTGTGTTGTGCGTGTGTCCAGCGCGGCAATCACGTAGTAATATTTGGTGTCTTCCGCAGTCACCCCATGCAGTGTGAACTGGGCCTCCGTGTGGAGAAACCAAGCCGTTGGGTCATGCAGCCAAAAGTCCGGGAGCTTGACTGAAACAGCACACACGGTGCTGGCGCTTCCAGTCCGGGCTGTCTCCAGGGTGTTCGCCTCGTATTCCATTGTACGTCAAGGTGTGCGCTGTGTCGGACTTTTCACGTCTGCAGATCATGAGAGCACTACAGGAGTTTTTGGGAATGGTTAATTTTTATTGTAAAGAGAAATGAGTAGGCAAGACGATGAGCTGGATCAGTACAGACTTTATTTTCTAGGCAAGACGATGAGCTGGATCAGCACAGACTTTATTTTCTCTCTATCAGTCGCGTTGACAAGAATAGCTCCCAGGCTGCAGGGCATCTCTCTTTTATACCTTTAATGCCTTGCCTAGTAGCCTGGGGGCTCACACCTCAATACACATAATAGACAAAGCCTGCACAGCGCATTAACATAACAGTTCGCTGGTTATAGACAAAGCCTGCACGGCGCATTAACATAACAGTCAGCCAGCGTCTCCATCTCTGCTGTCCTTTCTGGACCCCCCATCGGCTTCTCTTCTCCTGGGCCATCATCTCTGGGTGGAGAATGTAACACCTAAGTCCCCCACATTATAACCATTTCCTTCCCCGGGCAGCCCAGCTGATGCAGCCGTTGTATGACGTTGTCTGTTACGCGCGTCACCCCAGTCTACATGGGAATAGATTTCCCCACGATGGTCGCAGAGCAGGCCGGGGACGTGGACATTTGCGCGCTCTAGTCTGCACTCGTGGGTTAAGGCTGGAGAGCAGGGTGGTGCAAGTAGGGTGCCCTCCCTTGCTCTGCGACGTCTCCACCGGCCGCCAGCGCCCGGTAGTTCCGAGCTCTTGGTGCCGTTGCGTTTTTGAGTCGTCCACTCCCTTTCACATCTGGGAGCATGCGCTTTGGTGAAGCTAGTGGGGTCGAAATTTGTCTGGCCGTGCTTGCTCAAGGACGTGAAAGAGTGGGCTGCAGCTTGCATTGCCTGCCAGCGGGCCAAAGTGCACAAGCACACCAGAGCCCCCCTTGAGCCATTCCAAATCCCGGCCAGGAGGTTCGACCACATCCACGTGGATTTGGTGGGACCCCTCCTGCTGTTGCAAGGTTTTGCGCACCTTTTAACAATCGTGGACCGCACCACGCGCTGGCCTGAAGTGGTCCCACTGGCTTCTATCAAGTCCGCAGAAGTGGCTCGTGCTTTTTTGTTGGCTTGGGTGGCGCGGTTCGGATCCCCATCAGACATCACTTCCAATAGGGGTCCACAATTCGTTTTGGAATTCTGGTCTGCGATGGCCCAGAGCCTGGGGGTCAAAATTTATTGTGGTATACTTGCCAAACACAAGATGTTAAGCTTTGAAAATATGATCATGTATGCAAATATACGGTTGGTCTTTAAAATTACTGTATCCGTGGTTCTGTACCCCTGCCTCTTGTCTTCTGAACAAAATACCAGAGTAACAAGGACTTCCTCTAGGTGGACTTTCTCTAGGTGTTGCATCCCCCTACGTAAAACTGCATTTGGACAATCAACATTCTCATACAAAGCTATAACGGAATGGAACAAGCTCCCCATTATTTTGAAGACCAGAACAATTACAGAGACTTTACCACAGAGACTAAAAAATGGATTTTAAGTAATCAAGCCTGCCAGCATTGACTCTCTCCTTTAAATGGGATTTGAAATTGTACTCTTAAATAGTTTTTATGTATGCCATTTCTCTTATCTTTTTACCTTTTAAACTTACTCCCTGCTTGTTTCAGGATCAACACTTCCTGAAACCCAACCTGAATTGCTTTCTATATGTTCTGTTTCTCTTTTAATATCTTCCTGCCTGCCTCAGGGACTACAGATGGAAATTAATGAGGACGCTATAATCTGGTACAGAGCATCTTTACCCTGTGTTTAATGTTTTTTTTCTGTACATGGTCCCTAACAAACCAATAAACTAAACTAAACAAGACGTAGGTGCTGTCACATAGTTCACCTGGAAAAGGAGCAGTGTGAAACCAAACCTAACTGGACCAAATGTATACAATGTAACAAAATCTTTGTTCAAACCTCAGTGTGGACTTTTGGGTGTGAAAATGCGCTGAGAGAACTGGGCTAAGTAGTGTAAGATAAAAGCATATCTAAGGGACATATTTACATTTATTCAGTAATGCAGTTTTTCAACCAGGGTTTCCTGAAACATTCAGGGTTCTGTGGGAAATTGTCAGAACCCATGCACAGCAGTGTTGTGATGGGTTTTAGTACAATATGATGCATGATGACACAGCCGGCTGGTGGCGTCATCACGCTAACATATATATGGGAGTGTCCGCCATTACAGGCTCTCTTGCCCTAGCGACTCCATGTGATACGACATGTAGTGTACTGTTGGCCGTTCTGTAATAAAGCTCAGTTCCAGTGCAGCATCCTCGTCCATCTCTTTACTGCCAGGTTTGTGGACATAACAAACAGCAAATTATTTGCAATTTTTTGAACCACTAAAGAAGTGAAATTAGACAATTTCCAAGAGAAACCTGGGCGCTCCAGGGAATCCTGGTTGAAAAACAGTGCACTAATGGACTTTGTGTGTTAAAAATCCAACAGTAAGCTTTAAAGACATGATTCTGTTAGCCACTTCAAAGCACAGTGCCTTCTAGGAAAGCCAACAAACTATAAAGTTGATGCCCTGACTTGGTTCAGTGACTAGGTAGTCTGCTACTGTGGCGGTATGACGCATGCAGCATACTGGAAGGATTTGTTAACAGTCTCAGCCACGCCACAGACCGCCATCGTCCTCCGCCGCTGCCCACAGAACCTTCAGGGCTGCTCGTTCACCTGAAGCAAGCACGCAGCTCGCCACTGGATTTTTTAATGGTCTTAGCCACGGCACAACGGGATTTCAGCCGTCAGCTGTTCCCGGGAGCTTTGGGGTTGCTTCAGCACCCAAAGCCAACAGTCCCTATGTTTTGTTTACTTTTTTTCTTACAGCCGCCCCTGCTTTTCTTCATGGCCACGAGAGGAGTCAGAGACTAGTTTTTCTTCTTGTGATCTCCGCACGGCAACGGGACAACCCCTCAACGTCGCGGAGCAGCAAGCAACTTTTGCGCGGCTCAGGACGATTTCACAGCTCCTGCCGGCACTTCCTACCCCTCCCCTCCCTCCCCCTCCGCCTGCAGCGAGCTTCTCCCACAGCTCGCTCACACAGATGGATTATCGAGGTCGCGACCCCCTACCGCGTCCTCTGGGGGGGAGCGTGTGTGGCGGTTCGTTTTAACCCCACAACAGACTAAGGACACTCAGCCCTCTTTTCTCTGTTTTTCTGCTGCATTACTGAGAAGCAATGTGCCATTCATGTATTTGTGATGCAAACATGCATGTGTTGTGATGTAATGCGCCATTCTCTATAGTGTGCATATGGCTTGTCCTTACTGTGCTTTTTCTGAGCATCTTAGATGTGCTTTGGTGTATTAATGTCTACAGGTAGACGAGTTTCTTCTGTCTCACCTATGTGATGTTAATCGATGCCTTTCATCCTTTGTACTCATGCGTCCTGTCCTTACTGTGACCTAGAGACTCAGAT
Organism: Pholidichthys leucotaenia; assembly: GCA_020510985.1. Lineage (NCBI taxonomy): Eukaryota > Metazoa > Chordata > Actinopteri > Cichliformes > Pholidichthyidae > Pholidichthys > Pholidichthys leucotaenia. The sequence goes on along the minus strand of CM035839.1, from coordinate 174,163,596 downwards.
CAATATGTAGATGTGCTTGTTAGCCTCTTTGTCTTGCACTTAGAGCGAGGTCTAGCTAATCTGCCCATTGTGATGTATGGCTTACAAATGCAAATACCTCCTGCCAGTTCTGTTGTCCCTTTGATCATTCTAGACTGTGGGGTATGTCTTTTTGATGTATTGTTATGATCAAGTATTTAAGGTGCAACTCTGTAACGCAATCTCTCTCTTCTTCTCTCACTCTGATCCTGCAACTGGTAGACACACACGTGTCCGCCTCTCTTTCTCTGAGAGCCTAGGGATCCCGCTCCGGGCTGCTCCACTATGCACCGGAGAGGGGATCCCGTGAAGGTGGTATGATTTAATAAAACCTGCTTAAAACCACAGCACTGCTGCTTATTTTTTCATGCCGCCTCACTGGTGACCCCTCGAACACGCACACGTTTTGTGCGAAAGCAACCTTCCGAGCTGGACAGCCACACAGCTGCGTTGGTGGCCCCTTGAAGACGCACACGTTTTGTGCAACGCAGCCTTCTGTTTTGGATGGCCACGCTGGCGAACCGACGCTGAAAAAAACGAGCGGCCAGCGAACGCAACACCCGGGCATGAATGCTCCGTCGCCTGAGATCTGCACAACCACGCTGGACCGGCCGCTCTCACTGAGAGCGCACGCACCTCGTCCTCTCTCCACGACGGCAACCTCCAGGGCCGACGGGGAGCGCAGCGCGTGGAACTGAACGCACCATGGCCGCACGAGCGACAACGATCGTCTCCTCCCTCTCACCGCTCCAACGCTGCTGCACGAGCCTGGGGCACAAAGATCGTCTATTGCCTCGCACCGCTCCAACGCGCCTCCATGAGCCCGAGGGACGGAGATCGTCTACTTCCTCACACCGCTCCAACGCAGCTGCATGAGCCTGAGGAACAAAAGATCGTCTATTCCCTCCCGCCGCTCCAACGCCTCTGCACGGGCCTGAGGGACTAAAGATCATCTATTTCCTCTCAACGCTCCAACGCACCATGGCCAAATCTACAGCAACAGCTCAACCTGGATTTTATTGGCGCCGTCTGCGCTGATCTCCGCCAAGTTTCTGCACCCTGACTCACCACTCCAGCGGCCCACCCACGCACTGAACCCCCGCGCACGCATCGGGGAGTTACAAGGACGGCGCATCACGCATGGGACAAGTAATGGCTCCACAGACTGCCTTCCTCCTTCGCCGCTGCCTTTCAGGGCTGCTCGCTCACCTGAGGCACGCATGCAGCATACTGGAAGGATTTGTTAACAGTCTCAGCCACGCCACAGACCGCCATCGTCCTCCGCCGCTGCCCACAGAACCTTCAGGGCTGCTCGTTCACCTGAAGCAAGCACGCAGCTCGCCACTGGATTTTTTAATGGTCTTAGCCACGGCACAACGGGATTTCAGCCGTCAGCTGTTCCCGGGAGCTTTGGGGTTGCTTCAGCACCCAAAGCCAACAGTCCCTATGTTTTGTTTACTTTTTTTCTTACAGCCGCCCCTGCTTTTCTTCATGGCCACGAGAGGAGTCAGAGACTAGTTTTTCTTCTTGTGATCTCCGCACGGCAACGGGACAACCCCTCAACGTCGCGGAGCAGCAAGCAACTTTTGCGCGGCTCAGGACGATTTCACAGCTCCTGCCGGCACTTCCTACCCCTCCCCTCCCTCCCCCTCCGCCTGCAGCGAGCTTCTCCCACAGCTCGCTCACACAGATGGATTATCGAGGTCGTGACCCCCTACCGCGTCCTCTGGGGGGGAGCGTGTGTGGCGGTTCGTTTTAACCCCACAACAGACTAAGGACACTCAGCCCTCTTTTCTCTGTTTTTCTGCTGCATTACTGAGAAGCAATGTGCCATTCATGTATTTGTGATGCAAACATGCATGTGTTGTGATGTAATGCGCCATTCTCTATAGTGTGCATATGGCTTGTCCTTACTGTGCTTTTTCTGAGCATCTTAGATGTGCTTTGGTGTATTAATGTCTACAGGTAGACGAGTTTCTTCTGTCTCACCTATGTGATGTTAATCGATGCCTTTCATCCTTTGTACTCATGCGTCCTGTCCTTACTGTGACCTAGAGACTCAGATCAATATGTAGATGTGCTTGTTAGCCTCTTTGTCTTGCACTTAGAGCGAGGTCTAGCTAATCTGCCCATTGTGATGTATGGCTTACAAATGCAAATACCTCCTGCCAGTTCTGTTGTCCCTTTGATCATTCTAGACTGTGGGGTATGTCTTTTTGATGTATTGTTATGATCAAGTATTTAAGGTGCAACTCTGTAACGCAATCTCTCTCTTCCTCTCTCACTCTGATCCTGCAACTGGTAGACACACACGTGTCCGCCTCTCTTTCTCTGAGAGCCTAGGGATCCCGCTCCGGGCTGCTCCACTATGCACCGGAGAGGGGATCCCGTGAAGGTGGTATGATTTAATAAAACCTGCTTAAAACCACAGCACTGCTGCTTATTTTTTCATGCCGCCTCACTACTCTGTTTGTTTGCATTCATAGGTTAAGTGTAACAGAGTTACGCAACGGACAATGGCAACAGAAGCAGCTTGATGCTTCCCACTGAAATGGGTCAGCCACACAAACGCAAGGAGTCACACAGTGTTTTGAAAACATAAGAGAAGCATGGCTGTTATGTAAAAAATCCTGTGACCTTTGTTGGGAAATGTCCCAGATGTGATGGAATCTGAGTCTCCCAAGGCTGTAGGAGGGCATTTCACATAAAAACATATTGTGTTCACCATGGTCAAAAACATCAAATTGTCTCCATTTGTCAGTCATGTGTACATTTAACTACTGTATGATAACTACCAGGCTAAAGTAACAGTAAACATATTACTGAATTTTCATGTGTGAGACCATATGGAATCTCAGAGCTCTGCTAAACAAAACTGAGCCCTATGACAAGGAAGGGTCATGCTGACTATGCAAACTTGACTGTGTGACTCATTTCTTTCAGCATACGTGTGCTCACACGGTCTTTCTCTGTAATGTGTCAATGTGCAAGGAGGTTAATGATTGTAGGTCTGTTGTTGACCCATATTTATGGACATTTTGACCCAAAGACAACAGGTGGGTTAAAAATTCGTTTTATTTTATTTTTTGAGAGCTCATTTTATCCCAAAAATATCACAAAATGCACCCTTACTTGTTTGTTCTTAAAGTCAGAAAAAAATTAAGAATTATGACGAAGGTGCACCTATCAAATTTATTCTTGTCTATGCACTGTTCATTGCAAAACTGGATCAGGCCTGCGCTCAACATAAAATATTTTCTACTTGGGCAGAGTGCCCTGTAAAATTTGTTCTCCTAAATTTTCAACTTTTTTGCATAGATTTGTGACTTCTTAATTGTAAATTTATATTTTCTAATGAATTAGCTACTTTTGTCTCATCAAATTACAGCTTTTTTCCTCAAATTTGCTGTTTTTGTTCTTGTAAATTTCCAACTTTTTCTCATAAATGTACAACTTTTTTCTCACAAGTTTGGGACACTTTCTTGTAAATTTCCAACTTTTTTTTCTCAAATGTGCAATTTTGGAATTTGAACTTAAAAATCTCTTAAAGGGTAATTACATAAAATACCTTAAATTATAGGCTAACATCTTCAGCAGTGACACCCTCCAGATATTCAGCCTTGCCATTATAATATTTAAATAATTTACTTGCAAGTTGTGGATTTGAAGCATGGCTCAACAGAGTGGCTTCAGCAGCATTCCTAAAAGCTTCACAACAAAACCCAAACTTTGTTTTAGTTAAGCCATTTAGCCATTATTAGCTCTGATGCTAACAGGCCTCTTATCCTTGTCTCTGATTCTAACCAGGGATTGACATTAACTTTTTTTGCTCACCAGCCACTGTGGCTAGTGATTTTCCAAAGTTACTAGCCACAATTTTGTGGTTGGAAAATTATGTTGATCAAATTTGACTATTGCATGCTAAAATTTATTTGAAGTAAATTTACAACCTTTTTAAATGTAAATGACCCTTATAATACGGTACATGCATAAAAATAGGAATAGAAACACTATTTATTTATGAACAGCAGTAAATACCGTAAAACAGTAGAGAAAAATATTTGGAATGTGAGAGTGAAGTACAGGTAGATTTGGGGTCTGTCTCAATTCTCATTTGTACCCCTTCCCCTTCACCTACCCCTACCTACCTACCCCATGGCCCTTGAGAGATGAAAATTATCCCTATGAATTGGAACACCCCTTCAGACTGCGCTACATCATTAGTAGTTGCTGATGGATTTAACCTAAATGGACACTCCCTGTTTTCACCAGGAAAACAGAAGAGAGAGAATAGAAAACTGATGAGGAAAAAATTCCCATCTTAAGGAGAAAAACGTCTCAAATTTGCATGAACAATTCTAATCAGTAGAAAAAGTCAGAAACGTACTAGAAAGAAAGCTGTAAATTCACAAAAAAATTTGGGCACCCTGGCGGACAGATTTTGGCCCGCAGGGATAAGTCTGATGACCCTGGACCAGCCCATTAAAAATACATATTTAGAGGGTAAAGGGCTATCCACACCAGACACCATAGTGATAACTATAAAATTATAGTCTTAAAAAGTGTTCTCACCAATGAACGATATAGCTAATCCAGATGAGCTATGGGGCAGTGGTAAAGTGTGGACCACAGTGGTAAAATGAGACCATCCTCTGTAATTGTCTAACAGTAACTGATAACCTGTTATATCCATCACCACTGTGTTATCAATAATTATACAACAGTTAGTTCTGACCGAGAAATTTGATTGGACAATAGAGATTCCAGGAGTTACTATAATCCGCGATAACTGCGCTCCAATTTCACTGGATATGTATCACTCCGCTTCAAAGGTGTTCTAGTAACATTAATTACTAACAGTATTTTTCAATCAAATCTGACAATTGCAGTACTGTTTTGTATATCTTAATTTCCACAGTGAAGCATTGTTTGACAAAAAATTAAACATCCGTGACTTGGAAGTCCCACCCTGTTGCAAAGGTCTACTTCCATCTACCCAGTCATTTTACATTAAGTAATTTCATTTCTGTTGAAAAAAATAGGCAGTGCTAGAGTTTGATATTGTCTCAATTAAAGGAAACCAGTACTGGTAATTATAACAACATTAATCGTGCTTTAGGTATTACTTATAAACAAAAAATGCACTTATTCAGTAAAAACAACACCCTAGAGGCAGTATACTGAATAATTATATCCCATGAAAACCGCTCGGACAAAACCAATGGGGAGCAGCCATTGCCAGCCAGAAGCAATGTACACTGATTGATAACGGCTAACCGCAGATGAGTAAAGAATGGCCTGTCACTCTGATGAAGTGGGTTTAAATGGTCGTCATTCTTGGACCTTCTGTGACTGAATTCCGTGGGAACAGCATCTGGTTTTAGTTGTAAATGCTTGTGCTTCGTGCCCAGCAATGCGGTCTGCAGATAGCAGCTTTGCGTGAAGTGGTCTTCACATCCCACTGAATTCCGTCCGAACGGAAAGGTTTTTAATGTGTGACCCGTGCTGAGTGTCATGAATTTCTGCCCCTCTGGGGCAGAAGAGACTAGAACCCAAATGCAGGATAGAGTTGTGTGTACTTATTGAACATAAGAATAACAAAACTCCAAGGAGCGAACTGAGCAATAAACAAAGCACTAACACGAACGCTCTGGAGTTCATTGGAGAGTACTTAGATAAGACCCAAAGCGCTCTCAGATGTAACTGAGGAGCAGGGTGAAAAGAGAGGAAAACCCAAGGCGCTCACAGATGTGACTGCGGAACGGTGGGGAACAGAACTTACAAGAGATCTGGCTGGAGGCTGACAATCCAATGAACCAGCGAGCACAAAGTGAACGAGCAGAGCTTAAATAATACAAGACATAACGAGCTGAATGAGCACTGGTGTGAGTGTGTGTATGTGTGTGTGTGTATGGACGTGTGTGTGTGTGTGTGTGTGTGTGTGTGTGTGTGTGTGTGTGTGTGTGTGTGCGCGCGCGTGTGTGTGCAGAGCTGAGTGGGCACAGGTGTGTGTGAGAGTGTATGTGTGAGTGTGTTTGTGTGTGTGTGTGTGTACACTACCATTCAAAAGTCTGGGGTCACCCAGACAATTATTTTGTGTTTTCCATGAAAAGTCACACTTATTTACCACCATGAGTTGTAAAATGAATAGAAAATATAGTCAAGACATTGACAAGGTTAGAAATAATGATTTGTATTTGAAATAATAATTTTTTCTTTCAAACTTTGCTTTTGTCAAAGAATCCTCCATTTGCAGCAATTACAGCATTGCAGACCTAACATGATTGCACAAGGGTTTTCTAATCATCCATTAGCCTTCTGACGCAATGAGCAAACACACTGTACCATTAGAACACTGGAGTGATAGTTGCTGGAAATGGGCCTCTATACAACTATGTAGATATTGCACCAAAAACCAGACATTTGCAGCTAGAACAGTCATTTACCACATTAGCAATGTATAGAGTGTATTTCTGATTAAAGTATTCTTCATTGAAAAAAGTGCTTTTCTTTCAAAAATAAGAAAATTTCTAAGTGACCCCAAACTTTTGAACGGTAGTGTATGTGTATAGGCCCTTTTCCACTAGCCTCACTTGGCCCTACACCGCACCACTCAGCCCGCTTTAGGCGCTTTTCTATTAGCCCCAGCACCGGTTAAGCAAGTACTTTTTTCGTACCTGATCCAGGGCAGGGTCTAACCGGGCCGAGTAGGGCTGAGTAGGGCTGTGATATGACTTTAAGAGACCGGTCGCCGCTGATTGGTCAGGTTGTAACGTCATGAAAGCGACTTTTTCTGCTGAATTTACTCCACCACCGCCATTTGTAATTGTTCAGCCAGTGGACACAGTGCGCGGATTTGCAACATGTCTTCATGTAAGGCTATCCCCTGGTCAAATGAGGAGGTGCGCAATTTTCTCGAAATATTAGGAGATGATCGCATCCAGCGCGAGTTGGATGGCTCCACAAGAAATGAAAAAATATACCAGCAGGTGTCCAAGCAGATGGCTTCCCAAGGGCACATCCACACTGCCAAACAGTGTCGGGAGAAGCTGAAAAAGCTAAAAAGCGATTACCGAGCAGTGAAGGACCACAATGCTCGGAGTGGATCGGAGCGGAAAGAGTGGAAGTGGTTCGCTCAGATGGACGCCATCTATGGATGTAGGCCTGCTAGCAATGGCAGAGACATGGGGCTGGACACAGCCACTGTCACGCCCTTGGAAACCGAGGATGGTGAGTGTTTATTTGATATTGCGCATCTGTTCGCCACCTGATCCTTTCTGTGTCAAGCTCACTGTTTTTAAGAAATAGGAAGGTTGTTAGATTGTGGGTAATGGTTGTTACTGAGGCTCGCGTATTGTTTTGCAGCCAACTGCAGATTCACGCTTGCTTTGTGTTAAGTATTAGCGCGAACAAAATGCTGAATTACGCTGAATTACGCTTATTGTATTCCGGTTAAAAACTTGAGAGTGTTGTGTACATGTTGCACTTTGGTGTTAAGTTTTAAATTGCGTGCATTTTCTTTCTAGAATCGCAGTTCATATCACAGGCGTCCACTTCAATGGACATGGACAGAGCGGACTCTCCTGCGTCTGCCTCTGCCTCTGCGTCTGCCTCTGCCTCTGCATCTGCGTCTGGCGGAGCGCCATCTGGATCGACACCCGTGTCAGCCACAGCACCAGCTCCATCTGGCTCACGTTCAAGTGCCGGTAAGGCACAATAACCACGATTTTTTTGGGTTGAAACAGGTCCAGCGGAAACCAGGGTCAAAAATCCATCCATCCATCCATCCATCCATCTTCTACCGCTTAATCCTTTACAGGTCGCGGGGGGCTGGAGCCTAACAAGTTATGTACCAAATTGATCAATGCAATTTCCTGTAGCTGCATATTAATCAATTGAAAATGTCTTTTTAAATGTCCAAAATCATACCTGTCAAGGCATACCTCATGTCTCCCTTATTGGGGGGCTATCACACCTGTACTGAGTACTTAAAAACTGTATTTATCGGCAGATGAAAGAAAACTGCCCCCCCCCTCAAAAAAACCCAGCAACTGCAACATGAACTATTTCAAACATATTTATTCAAATGTACACTTTTAGGGACACAATCTTAAGCCACAACTTTTGGGTAATGTGAAAATAATAAGCCAAGTAGCACAAAAAAAATAAAATAAAAAAAAGATACAAAAATATTTTTCAAATTTACATTAGCACAAGGTAGATTGCTTAATTTGAAAGTACACAATAAGAATTATTCTGAATGTAGTTCTTAACTGTCAGCTAGATACTGTATATACACTTCGAATTAAAGAGTTTGCATTTGTCAGCTTTGTTCCACTAATGCACTTGGATGAACTTGAAACAAGAAAATGTTCACTGATGCTGCTTGTTAAAGTTCCAAGTAGCAGCCTTTGCTGACTCTAGCATTTCTGAAGTGGCAGATCAGATCAGGTGGCAGATCAGAAGTGATCTGCCACCAATGGGGGTAGATTGTGCTCTGCCCCAAAAAATGACAAACCATCACTTCTGCTACTGATGCATTGGATTTGGAAGGCGAGTCCTCTCTGTTCAGGAGCCGCAGGACAGTAGAAAGTGAGGCCACCAGCCTAATGATTGGGTCCACACTTCTCACTGTAGTGAGAATAGCTCAAGCTGAGCACTCTGCCAGCCCCCTAGCTGTGGGGGGTCACACACACACGACGTGTTACTCAACACACTCACTAATGTTTTTTCACATATATTTTTCTTTTGGGCGTACAGAAATGGCAATACGCCCGTATTTGCTGAAATAGCATTTTCCCCATATTAAAATACGGCAAAAACGTATCACTTGACAGGTATGGGTTATGCTTTGGTATTCACTTTATAATGTATTTCTAATCTTTTTGGCATTGATGTCTGTGGTTATTTATTCTCTTTTCATTTTTCTTTCTCTTATCCTTTTTTTTTCTTTTTACTTGTTTCTCCTTTCAAAAGGCCATCCAGGGCCAAGAGTTGCAAAAGAGCTAATAGCTATACACTGTTTGTGCAACACATCAGATTGATTGTCATTTGATTAATTTTCTATGTTTATTGCACTGTCCCTGTCAAATAAACAAATAATGTAATCTAATCACTTATCGGTGATCCACAACCCGGTCCCATTTTTAGGTGTGGTGATTGAAGTGCTGTTGTAACTCCTGTTTGAGAAAAACAAATAAAGCTCATGAACTGCCGTTGAAATCAACATGCTTCATTGAAATGCTTCGCGTCAGCTGACTATTAACCCATTCAGATTTCTGCGGCCACACTACAAGCAACTAGTTTAAACATTACCCATCCATCCATCCATATTCTTAATCTTAATCCTTTTTAGTTTTGCAGGGGGGCTGCAGCCGAAGACAGCACCCTGCGTGTTGCAAAATCTGCTCTACTGAGGGGCAGCAACATGACAGTTCAGCTTATATACAGCAATGAAGCATAATATAATAGTGACATTGCACCAGTGTAATTCCATAATATATGTAGTGATCCAGCTTTAACAACCATGCCTTTGTGTTTTTCCATATAGGAAAGAGGAAAAGGGGCAACTCCATCGCTGACCTCACATCAGCAATGGTCAACATGCATCGTGAGCAGCAGGACCAGCGCGAACGACACCATGGGGAGTACATGGAGCATTTGCGACAGGTGGCCGCAGATGTGCGGGCAGATGCACGTGAAGCCCTGGAGCAGGACGCTGCGTTGCGCAGGGAAGAGCTCGCAGAGATGTCAGCATCTGGTGGAATAAAATTGTATTGTTTGCATCAAAAGTCTGGTTTATCTGATATGACACCGTATGACAAAAGCCAATAATTACATACACATTCCATTCTCTGTTCACTCCACATGCTGCTGTTCATCAGGTCAGGTGTATAGCCTTCTAATGGTAATTTAATTTTTAACAACACAACGCAACATGTAATGTCTTGGTAGGTTTTTTTATTTAAAAAAATTTGCTATGCTGAATCCATTTCTCTGGAACGGGTACATTTTTTAGGTTATAGGCAGTTGTACAGGTGTGCTTTAACTTGTAGACACTGATAAAGGTAAGTACATGTAAGTTGAATGTTGCACCACCAGTCAAAATTTAATAAATTAAGAAGGAATCTAGCAACAATTTGGCACTAATAACATTAGACACAACTGTGTTTTTGTAGCACACAACTGTTGTTACCAACAAGTTGTGCCCAATTAATATTAGCTTTTCATTTCCACCCAAGCTAAAGTTGCTTGTCTGGCAGCATTTTTTGAACGTGCTCTGTGAGGCGTTTCTGCATGTAATTCCCCATACCTTAACAGATAAGCGTTATGAACAACAGAGGACAGGTAGATGCAAAATGCACAACATTTTATTTACAAAAAACAGATGTTGTACATATGTATGCACATAAATGTGGCTGAAAATAAATTTCTACCTATTGCTACACAAGTGCTGCATCACAGCATCTCGTATGTCACCACCCTGCTCCTCTGCTCCCTGGGTCGCTGCCACCACTGGTTCATCTACTGCCTCATCCAATGTTGTGTCATACGTCTCTCCATGACTCTCACAAAGATTATGCAGAGCACAACAACTCAGCACCATAGATTTCACCAGTTTGAGGTCACAGTCATTCCTTTTCAGAAGGCAGCGCCACCTTCCCTTCAGCCTGCCGAAAGCATTTTCCGCAACCACACGTGCTCGACTGATGGTCTGGTTGAAAGTGTGCTGTTCTGCAGTCAACCGTCCGGTGTCATGGAATGCTTTCAGCAGCCAGTTTTTCAGTGGATATGCAGAGTCTCCGAGGATGTAGTATCCCACACGTACCGCACCAATGTTCCTGATGTGAGGTGGGAAGAGGTTTCCCTGACTGGCTAAATCCCACAGTGTAGACAGTCTCAGCACCCTAGCATCATGCATGCTCCCTGGCAGCCCTGCAAATACATTCCAGAACAACCCCTTTCCATCAACAACACCTTGAAGGATTATGGAGTGCCAGCCTTTACGATTAAAGTAGTCGGTGTGAAATTGTTGTGGTGCTATGATGGGTATGTGGGAGCCATCAATAGCACCAACACACAATGGAAGCCCCCACCGACTCTCTACGTAGGCTGACATTTCCATGAACCTCCCTTCATCCGGAAAACGGAGTTGTTCTGGAACCAGAATTGACTCTGCTGCTGCACAAAAATCCTGCACACACCTGCACACCGTTGTGATGCTGACCCCAAACAGATGGGCAATAGTGCGGTACTCTGAACCGGTAGCAAGCTTCCACAGTGCGATGGCCACTCTCTTCCTCACAGGCACACACAGGCGGAATGTTGTATCTTGCCGCTCCATGCGTGGACGCAATTTGTGCCACAGGAAGGTAAAAGTCCCTTCGGACATCCGGAAGTTCTGCAACCACTCCGTGTTGGAGAAGCCGGGAACAATATCCTCCCACCACTGCGAGGCACGGTTGACTACCCACACCGAGGGTCTGTAGCGATTATTTTGCAATGAAGCAGCCAACTGAAACACACACAGCATACATAATGTAATGCATTTAATACCATTGACCTGGCGACATAAAAATGCGGGACATAAAACTGACATGACTATAAAATGACATTTGCAAGCATTAGCATGCATCAACTTACCAAAATACGCTCCCTCATGTGTTGAGCATTTAACCTCAGAGTTGCAGCTTCATATTCCAATAAGGCAGCCGAGAGCCTCATGTACCCTGCCTCCAACCTTTGTCTCAACGCACGTCGTCTCAGTGCACATCGTCTTCTTATCTGGCTCAATTGTCTGGCTTTGACTGTAGTAAAAATCCACAGAGCAACCAAAATCCTCTCCTCCTCATCAGCCATTTTGTTTGTTGTGGAGGATTGGTCGCGTGTTTCACGTCACAAGGGTGTGGCGCCGCCTGCTGTTCAACAAATCCCACCCACAGCAGGTGTGCCAGCAGGTGCGCCAGCAGTAGTTGAAAAGCAACTGAGGCTGAACCGAACCGAAGTGAGTAGAGCCGGGTTTTCAAACCGGGGCTGAGTGGGGCTAGTGGAAAAGGGCCTTATGTGAGTGTGGGCTGAGTTGAGAGGTAGAAGCAAACAGTAATTGAATACAGCTGTCAAGAAATAACAGGAGAGGGAGGCATGGCTGCCAGCCGACAGGAGGCAGGGCAACCCAAAACATGAACAGACAAATAACAGGTGCCAGAATAACACAAGAGAAATAAATACAGCCACCAAGCCATGAAACTGGGTTTGGAAAACATCCAAACCCAGTTCATGACAGAGCCCCCCTCTCAAGGGGTGGGTTTCACACACCCACACAAAAGAAAAAACGTGCCCCCCCCCCCTTCCCTCAGGAACTATCACCAACTGCTCAGGGTGGGTGGTGGGGGGAACAGGCCAGGAGGGAACAAAAAACAACCCAGCTCAAAAACCACAACAAAACGAACACAAAATCACCCCTCCCCTCCCCAAGTTCTGGAGCAAGAGGCTCGGGAGGCTGCCCAAAGTCCCAAGCCCCATAGTCAGAATGACGGGGCCAGTCGGGTGGCCTGCCAGCATCCTAGGCCAGCTGAACAGCCAGAAGGAATGAGTCGGGTGGCCTGCCAGGGAGATTTGGCCACCCAACCCAACGGCGCAGTACATCAGGCAGCCGGCCTGGGTTCTTCAGCCACCACCAGCTTGGGAGAGGTGGCCCGGGTGGTGGCTCCCCCATGGGGAGACCCACCACTGGAGAGGAGAGCCAAAGAGAGGGAGCCCCAGTGTAGGACAGAGGTGAGGGAGGAACTACTATGCTCCCAGCGGACCTGAACTGGGGGGTAGCTGCACCCACGAAGGTCCTGGTCTGGGACATAGCTGCACCCACGGCAACCTCCATGGAAGGAGCTGGACCCTGGGGAACGTTCAGCCAAGAGGGAGGAGCAATGATGCCTTTGGTGGTCCCTGCTAGGGACAAGGCTGCACCCACGGTGGGCCCCGGCTTGGGACACGGCTGCACCCGTGGTGGGCTCTGGCTTGGGACATGGCTGCACCTGCAGTGGGCTGCAGCTGGGTCAAGGTAGCGCCCACGGTGGGCCCTGGCTGGGCCAAGGTTGCACCCACGGTGGGCCCCAGCTGGGCCACAGCAGCACCTATGGTGGCTCTGGGCTGGAGCTCTGCAACACCCTCGGTAGACCAGATGACTGGCGAGAGCACCAGACCAAGAAGGCAGTCCACCAGCGTGATACCAGGCGGGGACGACGTGGGTGGACCGGTGTCGGCCTTCATGGCAGTGGCAGCTGGACCCTTAGCGACCTCAGGCAGCGGACCTGGATTCTCAGAGACCTCCAGTGGTGTTGGATCCTCTCTGGCAAACCTGGGAGAGAGCTCAGAGACAGCACAGAGAGAAGGGTGGTCAGTGTCGCCGGCAGCGGCGGAGCCCCGTGAGGCGAGCTTGGATGCAGCGGGTGGCTTCACCCGGCTCTCCTCCACAAAAGCCAGGCAAGAATGCTCTAAAACTGAAAAGAGAAAGACAAAAGAGAGCACTCGCCTGAGCTCGAGCTCCACCGCCACCCAGGACTCCGACAACCCGGGTGGCGACAGGTCATCAGGCTGAGGGGATGCTGCACCCGTGGTGGACCTGGCCTGGGTCAAAGCTGCACCCACGGAGGTCCCGGGTTGGGATGGAACCCCCACAGCGACTTCTACCGGGAAGCTGGACCCAGGATGACCTCGGCAGCGGGGGAGGATAGACTCGTGACATCCGTAGGTGGTAAGCCCAGATCCACGAGAGCCTCAGGCTGGAGCGGATCTTCCCCGGCGACCCTGGGATGAGACTCAAAAACAACAGAGGGAGAGACTAAGTTAGGGTCGCTGGCAGCGGCGGAGCCCAGTGAGGTGAGTTCAGGTGCAGCTGCTGGCTGCACCTGACTCTCCTCCCCAAGAGTCAGGCAAGATTGCTCCAATACAGAAGGGAAAGAAACAAATGAGAGCATTTGCCTGGACTTGGTCTCCACCACCGTCCAGGATTCCGTCGATCCTGATGACGACCTCATGGGCCCGACTTCGAGGTGGTCCAGCTCAGGTTCTTCCTCTGCTGCGGCGGCCTCTGCAGCAGACTTGATGGTATCAACAGTGCATGTACTCCCAGGCCGAGTGACCCACGCCGGTGATTCTTCCGGCGTGACGGCTGGGATACCACTCACCTCTGGCGCCGGAGAATGGTCCTCCAGGGCCACGAGCTCCTCCTCCATTTGATGGCTCGGTTCAGGGGCCGACGAACTCTCAAGAACACATGGAGAGGACACAGAGAGGACTGGTGAGGCATTATCACATGCCGCTGGTGCAGAGAACTCAGGGGACTGCAGAACCTGAGTCTCCTGACCAGGGATCAGGCAAGATAGTTCGTCAATGCAAAAACAGAATGAGAGGAAACTTGCCTGTTCTCCTGGTTGATGATGTTTCCAGTGGCGTCTGGAGCACTTTCATCCCTCTCCGTGTCCCTGGTGGGCCTGGGCTCCTCAGTAGGCAGCGGAGAAGCCTCCCAAACAGGCATGGAGGTGGATGGAGCCGAGGGAAAAATGGCCTTACCCACATTGGTGGATGTAAATGCTGCAGAGGAGGAGAAGCCTGCCAGCGAGGCAGCTGGAGGAAAAAAACGGCTCTTCAGAAGAGTTCTCCTCCTCCAGTGAAAGAGGGGCTTCTGGCCGAGAGATAGTATCAATCATTGGGCGAGACCTCTGGGAACAGCGACGATGTGGAGGAGAAGGAGGCTCCATGGTCAGAGCGGGCTCGACTTCAGGCAGGAGCTCCGGGTCCCTCGGGGAAAGCTCCTCTAACTTCAACACCAATTCTGGGAGGAGCCATGGCTTCACCTCCGGGAGGAGCTCGGCCTTCACCAGCAACACCAGTCTGCGTTCTTCCAATTCCTCCATGGACGGAGCAGGCCAGGGCTCTGGAGAAGGAAGTGGGGCTGTCGTGGGAGAGACTGGAGGCTTCTTATAGCGTGTGCGCTTCCTCTTCGTAAGGGACAGCGCCGGCATCTGGGCTTCTTCCACCAGCAAGGAGTATATGGAGCTGAGCACCTCCGTAGCCTCCAAATGATTCCATAGGCTGGGGTTCACCTCCATAATCCATGCCGCGCTGTCCTGACCTTCCCAGACCGTCTTCGGGGAAAGGGAAGCCTGCGTCTGTTCCAGGATGATCTCCAGAAAGGACACCGCCTGCCGCTCCACTCCGTTCAGATGGCCCATGGTGCTCCAAATGACAGGTGGGTAGGAAAAAACACAGAAAGATGAAAAATAACATGCACAACTCCTCCGCTGGGTTTTCTCATTTGGGCCAGTTCACTCTGTCATGAATTGCTGCCCCTCTGGGGCAGAAGAGACTAAAACCCAAACACAGGATAGAGTTGTGTATATGTATTGAACATAAGAATGAAAAAACTCCAAGGAGCGAACTGAGCAATAAACAAAGCACTAACACGAACACTGCGGTTCATTGGCGAGATCGTAGATAAGACCCAAAGTGGTCTCAGACATAATTGAGGAGCGGGGGGAAAACAGAGGAAAACCCAAGGTGCTCACAGATGTGACTGCGGAATGGTGAGGAACAGTACTTACAAGAGATCTGGCTGGAGGTTGACAATAAAATGAACCGGCGAACACAAAGTGAATGAGCAGAGCTTAAATAATACAAGACATAACGAGCTGAATGAGCACAGGTGTGAGTGTGTGTGTGCGTGTGTGTATGTACGTGTGTGTGTGTGCAGAGCTGAGTGGGCACAGGTGTGGGTGAGAGTGTGTGTGAGAGTGAATGTGTGTGTGTGTGTGAGTGTGTGTGTGTATGTGTATGTAAGTGTGGGCTGAGTTGAGAGGTAGAAGCAAACAGTAATTGAATACAGCTGTGAAGCAATAACAGGAGAGGGAGGCATGGCTACCAGCTGACAGGAGGCAGGGCAACCCAAAACATGAACAGACAAAAAACAGGCGCCAGAATAACACAAGAGAAATAAATACAGCCACCAAGCCATGAAGCTGGGTTTGGAAAACATCCAAACCCAGTTCATGACACCATGGTTATGGAGCCAATGTTTTACCAACTCTGACTTTGTGTCACCAGTTGGTTTTGGCACACAAAAGAAATGTTTTCCGGGATTTCTTCGCTTACTGTTGGTGCAACCATAAGCCTTGCACTCTGCTATTGTCCTAGGGATGCAGCACTGGGCCAGTGACCAGGCCAGCCAATTGCACAAAGCAACGACTGTGAGTCACTACGGGTGCTGCAACAGCCCGTGTAGGAGGAAAGAAATAGCTACAGTGGTGTGAAAAAGTGTATGCCCCCTTCCTGATTTCTCATTTTTTTGTATGTTTTTCAAACTTAGATATTTCATATCATCAAACAAATTTAAATATTAGACAAATGCAGAAAAATGCAGTTCTTAAATGAAGGTGTTTATTATTAAGGGGAAAAAATCCAAATCTACATGGCCTTGTGTGAAAAAGTGATTGCCCCCTTAACCTAATAACTGGATGGGCCACCCTTAGCAGCAACAACTGCAATCAAGCATTTGTGACAACTGGCAATGAGTCTTTTACAGTGCTGTGGAGGAATTTTGGCCCACTCATCATTGTTGTAATTCAGCCACATTGGAGGGTTTTCAACCATGAACCGCCTTTTAAAGGTCACGCCACAGCATTTCAATCAGATTCAGGTCAGGACTATGACTAGGCCACTCCAAAGTCTTCATTTTGCTTTTCTGAAGTCGTTCACAGGTGGACTTGTTGGTGTGTTTTGGGTCATTGTCCTGCTGCAGAACCCAGGTGCACTTTAGCTTGAGGTCACAGACATTCTCCTCCAGGATTTTTTGGTAGACAGCAAAATGCATAGTTCAATTTACCACAGCAAGTCTTCCAGGTCCTGAAGCAGCAAAACGGCCCCAGACCGTCACACTACCACCACCATATTTTTCTGTTGGTGTGATGTTCCTTTTCTGAAATGCTGTGTTACTTTTACGCCGGATGTAATGGGACACACATCATCCAAAAAGTTCAATTTTTGTTTCGTCAGTCCTCAAAGTATTTTCACAAAAGTCTTGGGGATCATCAAAATGTTTTCTGGCAAAACTGAGACGAGCCTTTATGTTCTTTTTGCTCAGCAGTGGTTTTTGTCTTGGAACTCTGCCATGCAGGCCATTTTTGCCCGGTCTCTTTGTTATGGTGGAGTCATGAACACTGACCTTAACTGAGGCAAGTGAAGCATGCAGTTCTTTGGATGTTGTTGTGGGGTCTTTTGTGACCTCTTGGATGAGTCGTCACTGCACTCTTGGGGTAATTTTGGTCGGCCGGCCACTCCTGGGAAGGCTCACCACTCTTCCATGTTTTCGCCATTTGTGGATAATGGCTCTCACTGTCGTTCACTGGAGTCCCAAAGCTTTAGAAATGGCTTTATAACCTTTTCCAGACTGATAGATCTCAATTACTTTGTTTCTCATTTGTTCCTGAATTTCTTTGGATGGCAGCATGATGTCTAGCGTTTGAGGATCTTTTGGTCTACTTCACTTTGTCAGGCAGGTCCTATTTAAGTGATTTCTTGATTGAGAACAGGTGTGGCAACAATCAGGCCTGGGTGTGGCTACAAAAATTGAACTCAGCTTTCCAAAGATGTGATAAACCACAGTTAATTTATGTTTTGGGTGTGGTGTCACTTTTTCACACAAGGCCATGTAGGTCTGGAATTTTTTTTACCCTTAATAATAAACACCTTCATTTAAAACTGCATTTTGTGTTTACTTGTTTTATCTTTGTCTAATAGTTAAATTTGTTTGATGATCTGAAACATTTAAGTGTGACAAATACACAAAAAAAAATAGAAATTAGGAAGCGGTAAACACGTTTTCACATCACTGTACTTTATTAAAATTCACTAAAGGTACTGTGATATAGTTATTTATAGTTCATATGTTGTACATTTGTTTGGAGCTTTTGTTTGCATGGCACAGGGTGGTGGCTCTGCCTTCCGGTTCCGCCAACCCCGTGGGTATAAGAAGGACTGCAGGTAGGAGGGCGGTCTCTTGGAACATCGGAAACTTCTGCACCTCGGACACAGTCCAAGGACGGATAATTTTTTCATGCGTAAGGAGTTGTTCTGAACTCCTTATACAAAGATATAGAGTGATGATAATCAAGTCAGTGGCGGTAATGCACCTTTAAGCTGGTTGCCAACCGCCAATCAATTCTAAAAGAAGAAGAAGAAGAAGGGCGGTCTCTTTCACCGTTTCCTCTGCCAGTGGTTAGGTGTGGGTAGGTGCATAGTGCCCTGTTTTAATAAATGTGTATTCAGCTCCACTACTGGTCTTCTCCTTGGCTCCAACCTCCGACATAACAGGTACCCTTTAACAAACCACAATACCTAAATCGCTAGCATGTGCTAAATTGCTAGCATGCTAACTACTAGCTTTTTTTTTTTTTTTTTTGTACTTATTTTGTACCCGTAGGTAGATTTGTTTTGCAGACTGGTGACAAGCCACCAGTTGCCGGTCGCTGCGTGTGCAAGCGCCCCTTAACTCCCTAACTTGCATGTTTTTGGCATGTGGGAGGAAACCGGAGAAATCCCGGAGTAAACCCACGCAAACACGGGGAGAACATGCAAACTCCACACAGATCACTGTTGGCCGGGGGCAGGGATCGATCCCACGATCTCACGATCCCCGCGATCCCTCGGCCGAGGGTAAAACCGTACTGCCGCAGTGCTAACCACTGCGCCACCGTGCAGCCAGCTGTAGTGTTATGGGATTTATGAGTAGGATCTGTGTAGAGCGCTACCTGAACCTGTATCGGTGTAACACGAGTGTGCATCTGAGAAATGTATCCATGACTGCAAGTAAGAGATAAAGGTTTGTTTCATCCATAAAACAAGCTCTCCTCATTGAGTTCACACCACACTAGAAAACACTTCACTAGCTTCTGGCGACTGGTATTGGATTTGTTTTGATCTGAGATTTTCTGAAGTATCGACTTAACAGGTATTTTATAAACACTTATTATGTTTGCACTTCACAATATTTAATTTGTTTACATGTGTGTGAAATGGCAGTAGACGTCTTCATGCTGATTGAGATGTTTAGCAAGTTACTGGCTCGATTTAGGGACTCTTTTTTTCTCAGCTGCACAAAATAACTGGTTAAACAAACAAATCATAATATTTTGTCCAGCATTGCTGTCATTTAATAAATTTTGCTTGCTGGAACTGTTGTATAAAAGCAGTATTACACTCGATGTCGTTACGGTATCATGATTATACTACTATGGCTGTGATATTCTTAATGCTCTCCGCTATTACAGCTGTACTGTACTCTGTTCCGCGTCACAGCAGCTCACAGTACAGCGGCACACAGATGCTTGCTGCATCTTCCACCACACAACTGTCACATCTCATTTCAATGAGGAAAAGGTCGGATGAAATGTGACGTGACTGTTCAGACTGAGGTTGCTTTGGAAAATATCAGATACGTATCCGAATTAGGACCACATACGAAAGTGGCCTGGGTCTGGTGTGAAAAAAAATCAGATGTGTGCTGTTCAGACTGTCATAAAAAAAAATCAGATATCAGATATGGGTCACGTGTGCAAAAAAAAAAATCGGCCAGTAAACAGCCAGTAAAAAGCATCCGAGAAATCATTTTAGAAGGTTCAGGCTGCGTGTCCACCAAATGCGTTTTTTTGTTGCCCAACCGCCCTGAGCATTTTTTTTTTTTCAGTGTTTGTGTGTTGTGCTCTGGAAGAAAAAGTCTGTGCCCTGTATCCCAGCAACAGCCTGTCACTCTCGGCTCAGCACTTCCGCTTTTCCTAAGGTCAAACTTTCTACTTATTTTTTAATAGCAGTCTCTAAATAACAATGGACAGGAAACATGTTTTAGCAGCTCTGGATGTAAAATATGATGACAGAAAACAGAAGTATGAGTACAGACTGTATCGGTGTCCCATGTCCCACCCTTCCTTAATTCTGATTGGCTGCTTAGAAAGGTCTGACATTGATGAGCTCAGCTGCAGTCTGAAAAGTTGAACTTTTTTCCAACGCTGAGCACCCTGAGCACCACGACAAAAAAACAGCCACGACTCAAAGCGTTTCAGCGCTGAATGTTGGACTACATAGTGAATGAATAGAAAACAGTTGCCCAGAGTGGAAAAAACACGTTTGGTGGACACCCAGCCTAATACCTACAAATACACGTTTTAGTGAATGGGACCTTTAATGAAAACCAAATCAAAGTGATTAGATTTAAAGACGCACTCCGGTGAATACAAATCCCCTGTAAAAACAATTCTACATTGTCTAAAATGGCATCTTATACCCATTTTTCGACAAACAAAACCTTTCATTGTCTTACAGTTTCATGTCAAAATCTTTTCACTTAGGCTCAACCCACATACTGCAAGGCTAATAGCAGCTAGCGCTACATTAAACAGAATAAATCCTGTAATTAAAAAAGACTTACCAGTTGAAGGACATGCCCAGTTGTATGCATGGTGGCCCAGGATAATGACTGAAACTGCATCGGTCCTTAAAAAGCAGTTTAATGGTAAAACCCATCTTAATTTGGGTCAAGTTTCCAAAGGAGCTGGTTAAAAAGTGCTAACTAGCCTGGAGGAAACCAGTTAGGCAAGAGACTCCTGATTGGCTCAAGATTACGAACGTGTCAATGCTGTGTATAGTGACATCACCAAAAACAGTCTAAAGTTGCCTTTTTTCAGGGGGCGGGGCTTCAGTGAAACGTCAAAACAAAAAAACGTGAAATATTTGAGTGACTTCGCTCTTTATGTCTTGTAAGTCATAAAAACATGCTACAGACATGTTAACAAGTAACAAAACTCTTTTTGGTGGCATGTCACTTCTAGATTAGATTACAAAAATTTGCCATGAATTTATCAAGTTAGTGTTTCTGTATTTTACTTCACAACAAACTCTTATTGTTGATACAATTTCAAGCCTCATTAATCTCTAAAACCTTCAGAATCATTAAATCTATTAGTTACAAAATATTTTTTTTCCATCCTTTTTATCCAACACATCGGCTTGGGACATAAGCAGGCATCTACATTACAATCTTAAATCTTATTAAGAGCTTGGAATACTGTGTTGGGATTCAGAGATTTTGATTGGTGTTGATGTTGAAAAGCCCCCCGACTACAGGCATATACACACTTCCTGACAAGTATATTTTAATTGTTTTATTAACGGTAAATCTATATCCAGCCCAGACACTGTAAATGTTCCTTTAATCACAACCTTGGGATTTAACAAAGGGACCTTTCTGTTAGTAGGCTGAGGAAATGCATTAACACAATCTGTCCAAGGCAGTTCAGAAGAAGAAGTGTCACCAACAGGAAACTTCAGCAGAGCCATATTCTACATTTCTGTTGATTAACAAAAGACTTAGAAATGAGATCTGCTGTTTTGAAAGATTTAGTGGTGTTTTGAACCAGGATTAAGTGTGCCATGATGGCTATTATTCACAGAATGTACTGTAAACTCTGAGTGGGTGTATGTGTGCTACTGAAATGCTAACTACCCCCCACTACCCCTCCAAAGTCGCTTAGAGTAACTCAGGAGATCAAAGTCAAAGCTGTAGATTAATCCACATAACAGGAGCTTTTCCACTAATAACAGAACATTCTTTTCATTCTCGCTCCCTGGTACGTCAGTGCCACCAAGCCTCAGCCACCACAGCACAACTCTAGATCTCAAATTGGACTCCTGCAAAATACTGCAGTACAGAAACAAGATTGCATCTACACACTGGAGTCTATGCTGTGACATTTAGATGGATTATAACTAGTGGAGATCATAATGACCAGGGTGAAATCGCTTGACAATGAAAGTCAAAGGTGCATGCTTTTTTTTTTTTTTTTAAATTCTAGACTAGAACACGTCCTTACTTTTGGAGGGTGCAAGAGGAGTTTGTCTGGTCATCTGAGTCCTCCCACACAATTTTCCTCATCAGTTCTAGCCACATATGGTGGTAGTAGTGCAGTAGCTAGTTAGCTGTGTTCTTATATTTATTGGCAAACTGCAACTATACTGGTGGTGCTACTGCCACCTTGTGAGAAAGCAAGAATAGGAAACTGAACTGCTTTAATGAGGTGCTGGATTACTGATACACTGTAATAATAATATCATTTATAATAAAGCAATATCAATATTGGGTTTTAAATTATAAATTACTGTCAACTGCCCATACGTTAACCACATCCAATGGAGATGTCAGCGGAAAAGCCAAAGGAGGGAGTGAAGATGGAGAACGACCACATCAACCTAAAGGTTGCAGGGCAGAATGGGTCAGTGGTCCAGTTCAAAATCAAAAGACACACACCACTCAGCAAACTAATGAAGGCATTCTATGAACGACAGGGTCTCTCAATAAGGCAGATCAGGTTCAAGTTTGATGGCCAGCCAATCAATGAAACAGACTTGGAAGTCCCAGGCTGAATAGGCAATTCTGGCCTTGGCCCAGTAGGTGGGTCATAACAGAAAGTGGTGGCTCGTCCAGTAGCAGTAATATTTCTACTTAATAAGCTGATGAAGACATCTATGTTTGAAGTAGTGAATCCTGTCAATAGAAAATGACAGTTATCCCGGTTACATAGTCACAATAAACCAATTACTGTGTGTAGGAGCCATTTTTCTGGTTTCTTGTTGTCACAGGTGTTTTCTATTGATCACCATAGGTGGTGGTGTGGTGAGAACGTGCCAGGTAGATTTTAAATGGCACAGGTGGCTCAGGCATATAATCAGTTGTGGGTGATGGAGTGAACATACAGTTTTTAACCGCTCACTCACTTGCTCGTCTGCATGTTTGCTTGCATGTCAGCTTGCTTTTCTTTTACTTTTCATTTTAAGATCCTGTCTCAAATTAAGTTTTGTATAAGACTGGATCATTGAATGGGAACATCACCTGAAAATAAATGCGATGCTTGGAGTCTCTTTGAAAGCGCGTCAAAAACAGGTCTCCTCCTGTCACCCCGCGAGTGGTAGTCATTACACTGTGAATAAACCAATACTGGCAGTAGTCAGTTTTGTCGTGTTTACATGTACTGAATAAAGGGATTATTGGAGGGTAAACCACCTGAGTTAATGGCCCAGGTTACATGGACTTTATTAGATTACTCTGTTTACATGGCCACTTGAATAATCAGATAACTCTAGAAACCATTTGTAACTGGTTTATTTGTGTGTATGTAAACACGGTTACTATAGTCAGCTGCATTAGTCCATGAAATAGCGACAGCAGTCAGTGTCATGGTGCGGCCTCCGTGGACCGCAAATGAGATGCTATAGGCCACTGATGAGTTTTGCACAATTTATAAAAGATGACAAACGACAAAATAATGAGCCACGGGGGGCTAAAACACAACTAAAGTAATGGTACAGACAAAGAAACACAGTCTCAGAATAACACTTACAAACGGATGGAAGATGAAGGGTTGTTCACGGGTGAACGTCTGACGAGGGGAAGCTCGACGAGGGAATGTTCGACGAGGTCGCAGCCCGGAGTAACCAACGCTGCTCCCTTAAATAGGGCCAGGGATGAAACAGCTGATGAGGCAGTCATCAGCTCCATTAATTCCAGCTGTCAGCCAGCTCTGCTCTGACAGCCGGAAGCCCCGCAGAGATGCTGTCAGAATAAGAGCCCTGCGGGACCATAGGAAATACTACTGAATGGGAGGAATATACTGCATGACCCGAGCGCGGACGGGATCGGCGCTCAGGCCATGACAGTACTGCCCCCCGAACGACGCACTCTGGGCTTAATAGCAACATCCAAGCCTCCCCCCCGACCTAGAATGATACGAAATCTCACCCAGGGCGGGTGGAGGGAGGGAAAGGCTTGGTGGGCAAGAATCAAAGAAAAAACACAAAACAACGACCAGGGCCAAAAACAGAACAACTACAGGCATAGTGCACAACAGAGCAAGGAAAGAGAGAGAGAAAAAAAAAAGATATACTCCAACATGAATAGGCAAAGGACAAACGGGACAATATATGCAAATAACAGAAATACCAGGCCAACAGGCCACAAATAGAAATACAACATCCACAGACCAATATAAACAGGCCCAGAAAAAATAAAATGGGGCCACATATCGTCCCTCAAACAGGGGAAGGAAGAGGAGAAAAAAAAACCACGCTAAATAGCGGCGAATACATACAGCACAATGAGAAAACAATAATTGGCAGAGGCAACACCAGGGCATATCTCAGACTATCGATGAGAAGGAAAAAAAAAACAAAACAAAAACGCACGCAGAAGAGCAGCGATGAACAGTTAAATAGAGTCCAAGACTTTAAACGAAAACACCCCTACTCACACAGAGGAGGGAAGAGGGGGGAACAGGAATGACTACAGGCAGAGCATAACGAAGTAAAAAAACCACAAGTTCAGGCGGTCTGCCTGCGTCCAGTGTCCAGATCGCCAATAGGGGGAAAAGGATTCTTTCGGGCGGCCCAGCCCAGTCCCAAGCCCAGAGAGACGGGACCTCCGGCGGCCGAACCAGGTCGCCCAGTAGAAAGTTCAGTACGTCGGGTGATCGACCCAGAATGCCAAACCGGCGAAAAAGTTTCCCAGGCAGCCAACCTGCATCGTCAGGCCAACAGGACCCCAGGGGAGAGTTCGGAGACGGCCTCCTAATGGCGAGGAGCGACGAGGGAGAGCCGAGCCGATTACGGGAACCCCCTGCGGCACCCGAGAAAAGGATGTGGGACCAGTCCGGCGTCGCTCAGCGGAGGATCTGCAGCTCCACCTCTGAATGTCACCAGAACAGGCGCTGTCCTCTTGTTGGACCCCAGGTGAGCCCGCGCTGCACCCACGATGGACCCCGATCGGATTGCGGCTGCACTCATGATGGACCCTGACTGGGTCGCAGCTGCACCCACGACGGACCCTGACTGGGTCGGAACAGCACCATGGACGACCTCCAACCCCGAACCCGGAACTTTCAGAGCTGAGACCAGGACCGACTCATCACCGGCGATCCTGAGAGAAGGCTCAGGAGAGGGAACAGAACCGAAATCAGTATCACCGGTAGCGACAGAACCCGGCGAGACAAGTTCGGATGCAGCAGACGGCTGCACCCGGCTCGTCTCCCCGAGAGACAGGCAAAAATGCTCCAGAGAAGAAAGAAGGAAGACAAAGTAGAGCACTTGCCTGATCTCGAGTTCCGTTGCTGTCCAGGACTTCGGAAATCTGGGCTGAGGACGAAGGAGGACGTCCTCTGGCTCCTACTCGACTACGGCGGGCTCCGCAGCCGGCATGATGCTCTCCACAGTCTGAGGACCCTCCAATGCTGACGTCCACGCCGACGACCCGCACGGCGTGGTGGCAGGGGATTCTCGACCTGCTGGATTGAACTGCTCCTCCATGGAGGCCCGGGGACGCTTCGTCGTTGGCGCAGGCTCCAAGTTACAGTCCGACCTCCTCCTCTGCCCGTGACGTGGCTGTGGGGCTGGAACCAGGCTATCCAGGGCTGCAGGCTCCCTCCTCGTCCGGCAGCGTAGGCCTGGCGCCGCGGAACACTCAGGGGAAGGAGACACAAAGGTAGCAGGTCCATAATTAGTTACTGCAGCAGGTGGGGGACTGTGAACCCTGAACTCCACCCCCAGGAATCAAGCAAGGCAATTCACCCAGTGAGGGAACAGAATGAAAAGTCACTTGCCTGATCCGTAGAGGCCTGATAGAACCTGCTGCAGTGGACTTGGTTCCTCCCTTTCCCCGCTGGATGGTGACGGAGGGCCCCCCGGGAGGAAGAGGGGGAGCTGCTCGCGATGGACCGATGACGGGCTTCGCCGAAGCAGGACTCGTGGCACTCACAGCAGCTGGGGAAGACGTCGAGGAGGAGGGGAAGACAGCCGAGGTGATCCGGGCACGAGGAGCTGACGGAACAGCAGGGACAGATGACCCGGAGGGAGAGGCTGCGGGAATTCCCTCCTGACGAGACGCAGAAGAAGCAGTTGACTGGGAGGCAGAGTTCCTTCAACGACCCGGAACAGGATCTGGACGGGGTTCTCGCTGAGGTTTACCGGTGGCTGTGTGATGACATTTACCGGCAGAGGGTGAGGCGAAGGAGAGGTTAGTGAAACGCCGCTCCTGCACAGAAACAGTAGCGAGCAGGTCGGCGTACTCTGGATAATCGCACAGCTCGGGATTCCGCTCCACCAGCCTGACTGCCGCCGTCACATGCTTAATGATCTGTGTGGGTTGGGCGGCGGAGTGAGCTGCAGCCACTCAGTCCCGGATGGAAGCTGCTGTCAGCTGTAACTTCTCTGGGGGAATCCCGACTAACGTCTCACTCCTTAGGGAATCACCTCTGGGCCGTGCAAACTCCTGGACTGGAACGGGGACAGGAACGGGATCCCGAAGCAAGGACCGAGGGTACCTTCTCTTCGGTTTCCTGCCGGAGTTTCCCTCCAGCCCACGGAGTCTCTCCCGGTGCGCAGAGATGTCTGCCTTCCTCGCCATGACTTCAGGGTGATTGGAGTAGCGAGGAAGGCGGTTGATGATTGCCTCAGCAAGGTCCAGGTGCCGGCGTACATCGCTGGGAGTGTCATAGAGGCCAGCGGTGAAGAGGGTTCCATCAGTGTAGTCGAGGGCCTCCACCAGCTCGTAGCCCAGGCTTTGAGCGCGGCCCCTGAGTGACGACATACTCTCCCAGCACACAGGCACCCAGACAGGGGAAACTACAAACTACTAAGTCCAATTTAGGCAAAACTCACGGTGACCGGCGTCTCGTTCTGGCTGCGACCTACTGTCAAGGTTGGCTCTCACGAGCCGTCAATGAGACGCTGCAGGCCAGCCGATGAGTTTGCACAATTTATTAAAGACGACAAACGACAAAATAATGAGCCACGGGGGGCTAAAACACAACTAAAGTAATGGTACAGACAAAGAAACACAGAGTCTCAGAATAACACAAACGGATGGAAGATGAAGGGTTGTTCACGGGTGAACGTC
The DNA here is from genome assembly GCA_020510985.1 of Pholidichthys leucotaenia. Lineage (NCBI taxonomy): Eukaryota > Metazoa > Chordata > Actinopteri > Cichliformes > Pholidichthyidae > Pholidichthys > Pholidichthys leucotaenia. The sequence continues at coordinate 174,136,595 of CM035839.1, read as the reverse complement.
TGACGAGGGGAAGCTCGACGAGGGAATGTTCGACGAGGTCGCAGCCCGGAGTAACCAACGCTGCTCCCTTAAATAGGGCCAGGGATGAAACAGCTGATGAGGAAGTCATCAGCTCCATTAATTCCAGCTGTCAGCCAGCTCCGCTCTGACAGCCGGAAGCCCCGCAGAGACGCTGTCAGAATAAGAGCCCTGCGGGACCATAGGAAATACTACTGAATGGGAGGAATATACTGCATGACCCGAGTGCGGACGAGATTGGCGCTCAGGCCATGACAGTCAGTCCCTCCAGGATTTCGTGGGGTGCTTTTATGATTGTTGTGGCCCAACAAGCCTGAATTTGTGGGAACGTTTAAAAAAAGTTGCAATGTTTTGAGAGTTTTTTTGCACTAAAAGTTGTGGGAAGAATTACAAATTTTAAAGCAGATGCTTTTTTCCAGTTTACTGCAGTGATATTCTAGAACATCGCAAGAAAAGCACAGGATTGTCAAAAATTCCCGATGAAATAGTAATTTGTAATTTAAGCAGAAACTTCTGCTATACAGAAACTCTTTTGTGCAACAGCAAATACAGACTTTAACACAATATCCATTACAACAGCTAAATTTTATCTTATCTTAAATTGCATTGAATGTATGTTAAAGAGTATATATTTAGAAATTACTGGCAGCACCTTCATTTAAAAACTCCAGCAGCAGTCCCCAACCACTCGATACCAAGCGCAGAGTAAAAAAAAAAAAAAAAAAATCTGTTGCTCTGTATTGTCTATCGGAGTCTGTGTTCTTCTGGAAAAAACTACCTGTCTGCTGTGCATCTTCACCAGGAGTCAAGGGGGGAAGGGGTGGGTGGGTGGAAGCGCTGGTCTGTTTCCAGACCGGAGATCCACAGTTTTAAAGCTCACTGACAAGATGTAGTAATGGTTTTACATCCATCCATCTTCTTCCGCTTAATCCTTTTCAGGTCGTGGGGGGGCTGGAGCCTATCCCAGCATCTTTGGGCGAGAGGCAGGGTACACCCTGGACAGATCGCCAGTCCATCGCAGGGCCAACACAGACAGACAGACAACCATTCACTCTCACATTCATACCTAAAGACAATTTAGAATCCCCAGTTGATGCCAATTAACCTAACTTGCATGTTTTTGGCATGTGGGAGGAAACTGGAGAAATCCCGGAGTAAACCCACACAGACACGGGGAGAACATGCAAACTCCACACAGATCACTGTTGGTCGGGGGCTGGGATTAAACCCAGGATCCCCTGGCCAAGGGTGAGTTGCTGGGCTGCCGCAGTGCTAACCACTCTGCCACCGCGCTGTCCAAAGGTTTTACATCTAAAAATAAATAAAATGTTCAAACACTGGCTGCAGTGTTATATTTGCTCCTTTGTTTGTGGTTTTATGGCATCTTTCCTTACGTGCGCTCCCGCGACAGGGTGGTTTTGAGAAAGGCGGACGTTTTTCAAGATAAACCCAGCACCGTGTACACGCAGCCAGGACGGAGGAGTGGCAAGACATCCATCAGCAGGCCAGGGGAGATGAAGGAAGGGATGGTGTTGGAAACCTTGTGGGTGTTTTTTTAAATCACACACTGTTTTTTTGCTGATGTGTTCCATTTATATTCACTGTAAACATGGAAGTGAGCGCAGTGCAGTGATGCATTTAATTGGTTAGACTGAGTGTTTGAGCGCTACTCAGGGACAAATTTGATTGGCGAAATTGGCAGAAGTTGACAAGTATTGGCCAAAATTGCAGGAAAGTTGCGGTGACTGGACAAAGTTGCAAGGTTATGCAAAAAACGTGGCCAGCCAGTGATTTTGCATGACTTAACGCGATCACATCACGAAATCCTGGAGGTACTGAGCAGTGCTCCCTGTGTGCCCACTGTGCTTCAGTTTCTTTGTGTGAGAGTTATGTGGGAAGAGTGCACAGAAGAGATGGATAAAATCTATACAAACATACTGGCAGTCATGATAGCTTTGTGGAGGAATGTTCATTTTGCATCTTCAAGCATTCAATTCAACTTTATTTAAATAGCGCCATTTCACAACAACAGTCATCTGATAGCACTTTCAACTGTAGGGGAAACCCCCACAATTACAGAAAGACCCCAGCAATCAGGCGATCCCTTATGAGCAAGCACTTGGCGACGGTGGAGAGGAAAAACTCCCTTTTAACAGGAAAAAACCTCCAGCAGAACCAGGCTCTGGGAGGGGCAGTCATCTGCTGCGACTGGCTGGGGGGTGAGGGGATAGAGAAGATGAAAAGAACAGACATGTAGAGAGCAAACAGCACGATGGGGACTCAATCTATGGGAGAGAACAAACAGATGTTAATGACCAGCAAAAAAAAAAAAAAAAAAAAAAAAAAAAAAAATTAATTGAGAGTGAAGAAAGGAGTGAAGCCCAGTGCAATTATTGGAGGTCCACTGGCTGTCTAAACCTAATGGCAGCATAATTAAGGGAGGGTTCAGAAACAAATGATCCCTCCCTAATTGTAGGCTATATCAAAAAGGAAGGTTTTAACCCTAATCTTAAAAACAGCGATCGAGTCTGACACCCGAATCCAGATTCCACAAGAGAGGAGCTTGATAACTGAAGGCTCTGCCCCCCCATTGTACTTTTGGAGATTAAGATAAGATGAGCCTTTATTAGTCCCACAATGGGGAAATTCCAGGATTGCAAAAGCACAGGGATAGCAACACTCAGAGCAACAATCAGAAGGCAAGAAAAAACAAGAGCAGCGAGTATACATATGTACATATTACTATAAATATATATATAGACAGTGCGGAGCATTGTGGTTGGTGGGTGTGCAGCAGAAAGTCTAAGCTCTCTCTCCACGGATGCGACGGGCCAGCTGGATGTCTTTGGGCATGATGGTGACCCTCTTGGCGTGGATGGCGCACAGGTTGGTGTCCTTGAAGAGACCCACCAGGTAGGCCTCGCTGGCCTCCTGCAGAACCATGACGGCAGAGCTCTGGAAGCGCAGGTCGGTCTTGAAGTCCTGAGCGATCTCCCTCACCAGGCGCTGGAAGGGCAGCTTACGGATGAGCAGCTCCGTGGATTTCTGGTAGCGACGGAGCTCTCTCAGAGCCACGGTACTGGGTCTGTAACGGTGAGGCTTCTTCACTCCGCCGGTGGCCGGAGCGCTTTTCCGAGCAGCCTTGGTGGCCAGCTGCTTCCTGGGGGCTTTTCCTCCAGTAGATTTACGGGCGGGCTGCTTGGTTCTTGCCATCGCTCTTTATTATTCTGTCTTATATTTCTTGCACGCCGCCTAAACTCCAGCCCGGCACCCGCGTCGTTTTCGATTCAGTTCTCCCGGTATGTCGAGTTTCTCCGTTAGCATCAGGTGGCAGTTGAGTGCTAGCTAGCTCTTCCCTGCTGTATTGTCTCCTGCTGTAAACAGTGGCTCCGTCCGCCGACTCGGGAGACCTTTGGGGCGATCTGTGTGTCTGTGATATATATAGAGTGAAAGGTGTAGAAAGAAGAAGGAAGATTTAAAAAAAAAAAAGAAAGAAAAAAGAAGGCAGTTGCAAAAGGCAGCCAACTCGTGTGGCGCCGGAACTGGAAGAAGTATCTAATTCTAGGTATTACAAGTAATCCAGCATTTTGGGAGTGTAGTGCTCTGTTAGGATAATTCAATTCAGCTTTATTTATAGAGCGCCATATCACAACAAAAGTCATCTCATAGCACTACCAAATGCAGGGAAATCCCCACGATTTCAGAAAGACCCAGCAATCAGATGATCTCCTGTGAGCAAGCACTTAGCGACGGTGGAAAGGAAAAACTCCCATTAACAGGAAGAAACCTCTAGCAGAACCAGGCTCAGGGAGGGGCAGTCATCTGCTGCGACTGGCTGGGGGTGAGGGGATAGAGAGGATGAAGAGAACAGACAAATATATTTAGAGCTTTGAAAGTGAGAAGAAGGATTTTAAACTTAATTCTAAACTCTATGGAAAGCCAATGAAGGGAGGCCAGAACTGGAGAGATCTCTTTGATCTCTTTCTAGTACCCGTTAAAACTCTTGCTGCAGCATTTTGGATCAACTGAAGACTTTTAAAAGATGTTTTAGGACAACCTGATAACAGAGAGTTACAATAATCTAATCGAGAGCTATCAAAAGCGTGGATCAGTTTCTCAGCATCACACTGAGACAAGATGCTCCCAATCTTGGCAATATTACGCAAATGATAGAAGGCAGTCTTAGAAACGAATTTAATATGTGAATTGAAAAACAGATCTTAATCAAAAATAACTCCAAGGTTCTTCACAGAGCTATTAAGAGAAAGAGAAACTGCATACAAACTAAAAGTTTGATTTGGAAAGGTATTTCTAAGGTTTTTTGGACCAACAAGAATGACTTCAGTCTTATCTGAATTTAATAGCAGGAAATTACAAGTCATCCAAGCTTTGATTTCCTTAAGACAGGCATCTAACTTGGCTAATTGATTACTATCATCTGGCTTCACTGACAGGTATAATTGTGTGTCATCTGCATAACAATGAAAACATATACAGTGCTTTCTAATAATGTTGCCTAACGGAAGCATATATAAACTAAAAAGAGTAGGGCCTAGCACAGATCCCTGTGGAACTCTATGACTGAGCTTTGAGTTGAAAGAAAACTCATTATTGACATAAACAAACTGGAACCTATCGGATAAATAAGATCTAAACCACTGCAACGAAGTTCCATTAAGTCCAACATAGTGTTGTAATCTATCAAGTAGAATATTATGATCGATAGTATCAAAAGCTGTACTAAGGTCTAAAAGGATAAGTACAGAAACAAGTCCATTATCAGATGCGATCAGGAGGTCATTAGTGACCTTCACTGAGGCCATTTCAGTACTATGATGAATTCTAAACCCAGATTGAGACTCTTCAAATAAACCATTTCCCTGCAAGTGGTCAAATAATTGCTTTAAGATTTTTGAAATTAAAGGGAGATTAGAGATTGGTCTATAGTTAGCTAAAACTCCTGGATCCAGCGTTGGCTTTTTGAGTAAGGGTTTAATTACAGCAGTTTTAAAAGCCTGCGGTACATGGCCTAAAGTTAATGAAGAATTGATTATTTGAAGAATAAAGCTACCAATAAATGGGAAGACTTCTTTAAATAACCTGGTAGGAACAGGGTCTAAAAGACAAGTTGAAGGCTTGGATGAGAAAACTACTGTATTTTGGCTAACTCTAAAAGGTCAATTGGAGTAAACTGATCCAAACAGATGTCAATTGAAGGAGTTGTTGTAGTTAGTGTATTTAAGTTAACGGTGGGAAGAATCTGATTTTATCTCTGATAGATGAAATTTTATTATTGAAAAAGTTCATCAAGTCCTAACTAGTAAGCTTTAAGGGAATGCTAGGATTGACAGAGTCCTGACTCTTTGTCAGCCTGGCTACAGTGCTGAAAAGAAACCTGGGATTATTCTTGTTCTCTTCTGTTAATGCAGAATAATAACTCGTTCTAGCTTTTCTCAGAGATTTTTTTTTTATAAATTAAAAGATGATTTCTCCAAGCTAAATAGATTTCATCTAAATTAGTGGCGCGCCATTTTCTTTCTAATTGACAAGTCTTATGTTTTAAGCTACAAGTTTCTGTGTTGAACCAAGGAGTTAGAAATCTCTGATTAGACTTTCTTTTTTAAAGGGGCCACCATGTTTAGAGTCTGATGCAGAAAAGCTGTAACACTATCTACCATGCTATCAATTACAGAAGGAACAAGCTGTCTATAGCTTATTTCTATTGTGTTGACACATGGCATAGAGGAAACAATGTGCATAAATTTGGTAACATCATCTGAGAGGCATCTACTGTAGTAATATTTTTCCTTTGGAGCCAACTAGTCAGAAATAGTAAAATCAAAGGTTAGCAGATAATGGTCTAACAGTACAGGGTTATGAGGAGACACTACCAGATTTTCTATTTCTATGCCATATGTCAGAACAAGGTCCAACGTATGGTGGAGATAATGGGTAGAATTTCCTACTTTCTGAGAAAACCCCATTGAGTCTGATATTGGAGTGGTGGCTCAGTTGGTAGAGCATCCGCCCCACACCCGGGAAGCAGGGGTTCAAATCCCGGCCGGGTCATGCCGAAGACCATATAAAAGTGGAACTTCCTGCCGTCCAGCTTGGTGCTCAGCAAAAATGGAATGGAGGAGGAGGGAAATTTGTGGCGGCGCCTTGCATGGCAGCGGCCCTCTGATTCTATACTTGGGGTGTGTGTGATTAACACAGTAGATATGTAAAGCACAATCTCGTTCTACTGTACATGATTGGTTGTACAGTTGAATGGCAAAGGGTGATTTGATTTGAATATTGAATTAAATGCCAAATTACGGCAATCACTATCTACATCTACATGTATATTAAAGTCCCCTACTAAAATTATTCTGATTTCAGCACTAAATCAGCTAAGAATTCAGCAAATTCAGATAAAAACTCTGAGTAGGTTGATGGAGGACAATAAACTATGGCAAATAAAATTGGGTTTAGCCTAAAATTGCTAAAATGCCCAATACTGAGGACCAGGTCCTCAAAGGAATTATAACGTGTTTTCTGCTTTACATTAACTAGGAATTTGGAATGGTAACTTGTTGCTACTCCTCCTCCACGACCAGAACTTCTGGGATTTTGACAGTTTAAATAACCAGAGGGAGCTGATTCATTCAAACCAACATAATCGTCTTGCCCTAATTAAGTCTCTGTAAGGGATATTAAATCAATCTGATGATCAATTAACAGATCATGGACTAGCAGAGACTTGGGAGTTAGAGACCTAATATTTACCAAACCGCATTTAATTTTTAAATTAGGAGGAACAGTGGCCAAATCATTAAATTTAGAGGATTCATGTTTAATTTGAGCTTTACCATCTTTTTGTTTAATCACTTTGAGATGCTTATACATAATATTTTTATTTACTTTGGAGGAAGAAGACAGTGATTCTCTGATGGGGAAGACAGGAGCTAAGTTGAGGGGTGGCGGATGAAGAGGAGCTGCAGAGGGGCATGTAAGACTGCGACTCTGCTTCCTGGTCCCAACTCTGAGTTGTCAAGGTTTTAGAAATTTGTATAAAAATGATGCCAGATTGTTAGATAAATGAGAAGCACCATCCAAAGTGGGATGGATGCCGTCTCATCTAATAAGACCTGGTTTCCCCCAAAATGAGCTCCAATTGTCTATGTAGCCCACATTGTTTCCAGGACACCACACAGACAGCCAGCGGTTTAAGGATGACAAGCGGCTAAACATGTCATCACTGGTCAGATTGGGGAGGGGCCCAGAGAATACTACAGAGGCAGACGTTGTTTTGGCAAAGTCACACACCGATTTCATGTTAAGTTTTGAGACTTCCGACTGCCGGAGTTGGACGTCGTTAATGCCGGCGTGGATAACAATTGTGGAGTATTTACAGTTACTTTTAGCCAGCATTTTCAAATTTGACTCGATGTCGCCTTCTCTGGCCCTAGGAATGCATTTGACTATGGCTGCTGGAGTCTCTAGGTTCACGTTTCTGACTACAGAGTCGCCAATGATCAGAGATTTTTCCTCAGCGGGTGTGTCGCTGAGCGGGGAAAAGCGATTAGAAACATGAACAGGTTGGTGGTGAACCGGGGCTTTGCGGCTAGGCTTCCTTCTCACCGTCACCCACCCAGTCTCCTCGCTGCTGAGGAGGACCGGAGGACTGCTAGCAGGCCGCCCTATGCTAGGGAGCTCCGCTGCAGCTAGGGGACGTCCGTCATTATTAACTGGTGTAGACGGTGTTTCAATACAGCAGAGCCGGGATTCCAAATCAGACAACCTCGCCTCGAGCGCCTCAAAAAGACAACATTTATTACATTTACCATTATCACTAAAAGAGGCAGAGGTGTGGCTAAACATCTGACAGAGAGAGCACACCAGAGGAGGAGAAGAAGGAGAGCTAGTAGCCATAGCTAGTGGCTAACCCAAAGCTAACAAAAACACCGATGAAAGGTGAACAGAAGGCTAAAGAGGGTGATTAGATGACACTGAGTGTGCATACAGGTGCAAGAGGCTTGATAAATGTCACGCCGCGCCATTCATCAGCGGCGCCACCTGCTCACGCACCTGCTACTCGTCAGCGGCGAAGGATAAAAGCCGCCTCGCCCTGAGCGTCGGCCTGAAGCCGTAGACTTCATTTTCCTTGCATGGACTTCTACCACACTCTCTTCAGCATCCTCTTTACCGGTAAGAAGTTCACTTACCTCATCTCTCCAGTCTGCTCCCCTGTGCACAGGTGGATTCCTCGGCGGCGGACAACCCCGTCCCTCGTCTCTCCTCGCTGCTGCACCGAGCCCTGCAGGTGGCTGTCTCCCGGGCTTCCATCCTTGAAGCGCCAGTCATCTGCCCAAACAAGTAAGCTTCTCTCCCTCGCCTATTCTCCTCCTGTGTTGGTGTGTGCTCATCACCCTGTGTCCAATTTCTCCCATAGGGTTGCCGGCTGAACGGTCTCCTGCCTCTGGGTCCGAAGCAGACGCCACCACCAACACATTAACATTCCGCAGACACGCACCCAAACATCCCTGTTGTTAATAAACAGTTTGAACTACTCTGAGCCTGTGTGTGTGCGTCTCCTGAGCCGAACGTTATGTCAGTACGGCTTCAGCAGAGCGGCTCGGCAGACGGCGGGCTCGCACACCGGTTTACCATCCTCGAGGCTCGGGTGGATCAGATTGTTTATCAGCAACAGGTGGTTCTTCATCAATTATTAGAACTGACTAACCGATTGAACCGCTTGGACCCCCAACAGCCGTTCCTCCCGACTCACCAGGGTGGCGCGGCTCCTGCTGTTCCAGCGGCCGTCCAGCCGGCTCCAGTGGCACCGGTTCGGCTCACGCCGATTCCGACCCCCGCCCGCTTTAGCGGTAAGCTCGGCGGAGCGCGGGGGTTTATTATGCAGTGTGAGTCCGTGTTCCACCGTGTGCCCGGAGATTTTCCCTCGGATCACAGCCGAATTGGTTACATAGGGAATCTTCTGGAGGGGCGTGCGTTAACTTGGACCTACGCCGTAATGGCGAGGCCCAGTTATGCCACCCTCACCTATGACCAATTCGTGAGGCGCTTTCTGGAGGTCTTTGACCACTCACAAACCGAAACGGTCCAGGTCGATCGGCTTCTCGCTCTCCAGCAGGGAAGCCGGTCGGCAGCGGACCACTCGGTCGACTTCCGGGTAGCGGCGGAGGAATTGGGCTGGGAGGAACGCTCCCTCTGTGGCCTGTTCCTCCGCAGCCTCAATAGTGATCTGAGGGATGAACTGGCTGGTCGGGATATCCCTGGGACGCTAGCGGAGCTGACATCCTTAGCGATAAGTTTGGATAACAGGCTGCGCGAGCGCTCCTCGGGGCGGAGGTCTTCTTCTTCTCGCCCTCGTGGAGCCTCGCCGCACCTGTTCCAAGCTCGCCCCCTGGCGGCGCCGCCAGCATCGCGCCCCGAGGAGTCGGAGCCGATGGTGACGGCCTGGACTAAACTTTCCCCTGTGGAGAAACAACGCCGCCGTGAGTTGGGCCTCTGCATGTATTGCGGAGGCGACCAACACACCGTGGAGCGTTGTCCACGGAAAGCCAGTCGGTGGGGTCCGCGAGTCACTGTTGGAAGCCTCGCGGATGTCAATCGGTTAGGATCACTTTCTCAATTGAAGCTGCCCATCCGTTTCTGCCATAACTCTACTGGGCACCTCACCCACGCACTGGTGGATTCGGGCGCAGAAGGCAGCTTCATTTCACAAAGCCTGGCAACCCGATTGGGCATCCGCTGCCAGGCACTCAACACTCCCCTCTCCCTGATCCACCTCTCCCGTGCCACCCTCGGGAGAGTGACACATCAAACTGTTCCCCTACCGGTCATCATCTCGGGAAACCACCGGGAGGAGATGACCTTTTACGTCCTTCCCAACTCTGTGTCGCCCGTCATCCTGGGGTATCCCTGGCTCCGCCTTCACAATCCGGTCCTGGATTGGAAATCAGCTGGGATCTCGGCATGGAGTACGTTCTGTATGGGCACCTGCCTTCAGTCCGCTGCCTGCTCTCCGTCCGCTCCTCCCCCTGCGACGGACGCTGCACCCCCGGACCTGTCTCTGGTGCCCCCAGAATTTCACGACCTGGGCATGGTGTTCAGCAAAGCGAAAGCTATGTCTCTTCCCCCTCATCGGCCCTATGACTGCGCCATCAACCTCCGCCAGGGGGCTCCCTTACCTTCTGGTCGCCTTTACAGCCTGTCTGCGCCGGAGAAGGAGACGATGAACGCCTACCTGAAGGAATCATTAAGTGCTGGGATTATCCGCCCATCATCGTCACCCGTGGGGGCAGGGTTCTTCTTCGTGGGGAAAAAGGATGGGTCCCTCCGCCCTTGTATCGACTACCGGGCCCTCAACAATATCACGGAGAGGGACCGTTACACCCTGCCTCTCATGGACACTGCTTTCCACTCCCTCCAGGGGGCGACCTGGTTCACCAAGCTGGACCTACGCAGCGCTTACCACCTCGTCCGGATCCGGGAGGGAGATGAGTGGAAAACGGCCTTCCGTACCCCGAACGGCCACTTTGAATATCTGGTGATGCCGTTCGGGTTGACCAACGCTCCTGCAGTCTTCCAGCGCCTCATTAATGACGTCCTCCGGGACTTCATTGGCCTTTTCGTGTTCGTCTACCTGGACGATATCCTCATCTTCTCCAAGTCCAGGGATGAGCACCAGGTCCACGTGAGGCGGGTCCTCCAAAGGCTGCTGGAGAACCGTCTGTACGTTAAGGCGGAAAAGTGTGAATTTTACGCCAGGAGTACGTCCTTCCTGGGGTTCATCATCGCCCACGATAAGGTGCTCCCCGACCCAGAGAAGGTAAAGGCGGTGGTGGAATGGCCTACACCTGCATCCCGGAAGCAGGTGCAGCAATTTGTTGGCTTCGCCAATTTCTACCGCCGCTTTGTTCCCAACTTCAGTGCCATCGTGGGACCACTGACCCGCCTCACGTCCCCGAAGGTCCCGTTCCGGTGGACCGAAGAGGTCGCTGCCGCCTTTGAGGCGCTGAAGGCGGAATTCTCCTCCTCCCGGGTCCTTCGCCAGGTCGACCCCGCGCTGCAGTGCATAGTAGAGGTAGACGCCTCGGACACGGGAGTGGGAGCAGTGCTGTCCCAGCGGTCACCGGACGATGGCGCCAAGCGACCGTGCGCCTTCTTCTCCCGGCGCTTGTCCCCGGCGGAGAGAAACTATGATGTGGGGGACAGAGAGCTCTTGGCCATCAAGCTCGCCCTGCAGGAGTGGCGCCACTGGTTGGAGGGGGCAAGCCTGCCGTTTGTGGTCCTCACGGACCACAAGAACCTGGAATACTTACGGTCTGCCAAGCGCCTGAACGCCCGCCAGGCGCGCTGGTCCCTGTTCTTCGCCAGGTTCCAATTTTCCATCACCTTCAGGCCTGGCTCTAAGAACGTCCTGCCTGACGCCCTCTCCAGGCAGTTCGCCCCCGTGGAGTCGGAGGAGGCGCCCCACTCCATCCTGCCCAGGTCGTGCGTCGTGGGAGCCATCTCGTGGGACATTGAGAGCAAGATCCGGAAGGCACAGGAGGTGGAACCTGACCCTGGCGGCGGACCGGAGGGGAGGCTGTTCGTGCCATCCGCGGTCCGAGGAGAGGTCATCCACTGGCTCCACACCTCCAAGCTCACCTGTCACCCTGGCACCTCCCGGATGATAGATCTCCTCCAACGGTCCTTTTGGTGGCCAGGCCTGCGGAGGGATGCAGCCCGCTACGCCCGGGCTTGCCCAATCTGTGCCACCTGCAAGTCGGGAAATGCCCCTCCAGCGGGTCTGCTCCAGCCCCTGCCCGTCCCTGGCAGGCCCTGGTCGCACATCGCTCTGGATTTCGTCACCGGACTCCCCATCTCCAATTCCCATGACACCATCCTGACCATCGTGGACCGCTTCTCCAAGGCCGTGCACTTCGTCCCCCTGCGAGGCCTCCCTACTGCCCTGGAGACGGCGGACCTCCTCGTCCAACACGTGGTCAGGCTGCATGGGATTCCGGTGGACGTGGTCTCGGACCGGGGCCCCCAGTTTTCATCTGAGGTTTGGAGGTCTTTCTGCAACGCCATCGGAGCCAAGGTGAGCCTCTCCTCTGGCCATCACCCCCAATCCAACGGGCAGTGTGAGAGGACCAACCAGGAGCTGGAGGCTGCGCTCCGCTGTGTGTCCAGATCCAAACCCGCGTCCTGGAGCAACCATCTTGCCTGGGTTGAATATGCCCACAACACCGCTCGCTCTTCTGCTACAGGGATGTCCCCCTTCAAAGCGTCCCTGGGTTACGACCCCCCGCTGTTTCCGGAGCAGGAGAGTGAGGTAACTGTCCCGTCAGTTAGGGCCCATCTCAGGCAGTTCCGCTCCACCTGGGCTGCCGCGCGCCATGCGCTATTGCGCACAGCGGAGCGCAACAGGACTGTGGCGGACCGGCGTAGGAGACCTGCCCCGGCGTACAGAGTTGGGCAGCTTGTTTACATTTCCACCCAGGACGTCACTCTAAAGGGCGAGAGGAGAAAGCTGGCACAGCGCTTCATGGGTCCCTACCCCATCACCCGGATCATCAACCCGGTGGCTGTGCGCGTGGCTATTCCCCCCTCCCTCCGCATTCATCCTACTTTCCACGTGTCGAAGGTGAAACTGGCGGTTACTGACCCCCTTTGCCCTCCTCCTGCAGCACAACCCGCGCCCCGGATGATTGGTGGCCATCCGGCCTGGTCCGCCTCCTCCATCCTGGACTCCCGGCGCCGGGGTCGTGGGTTGCAATACTTGGTGGACTGGGAGGGCTATGGGCCCGAGCATCGACAGTGGGTGCCCCCGTCGTTTGTGTTGGACCCATCGCTCATCGCGGACTTCCACCGAGCGCACCCGGATAAGCCATCGCCAGGAGGCGCTGCTAGAGGGGGGAGTACTGTCACGCCGCGCCATTCATCAGCGGCGCCACCTGCTCACGCACCTGCTACTCGTCAGCGGCGAAGGATAAAAGCCGCCTCGCCCTGAGCGTCGGCCTGAAGCCGTAGACTTCATTTTCCTTGCATGGACTTCTACCACACTCTCTTCAGCATCCTCTTTACCGGTAAGAAGTTCACTTACCTCATCTCTCCAGTCTGCTCCCCTGTGCACAGGTGGATTCCTCGGCGGCGGACAACCCCGTCCCTCGTCTCTCCTCGCTGCTGCACCGAGCCCTGCAGGTGGCTGTCTCCCGGGCTTCCATCCTTGAAGCGCCAGTCATCTGCCCAAACAAGTAAGCTTCTCTCCCTCGCCTATTCTCCTCCTGTGTTGGTGTGTGCTCATCACCCTGTGTCCAATTTCTCCCATAGGGTTGCCGGCTGAACGGTCTCCTGCCTCTGGGTCCGAAGCAGACGCCACCACCAACACATTAACATTCCGCAGACACGCACCCAAACATCCCTGTTGTTAATAAACAGTTTGAACTACTCTGAGCCTGTGTGTGTGCGTCTCCTGAGCCGAACGTTATGTCAATAAACAGAAGTGAGAACTAACAGTAGATGGAAAAAAGTGATTAAAATACGATTAAAGGCAAAATCCTCGGGAGAATGAGGAGAGCGAACCACAGAGCAAACCACAGACAGCAAGCAACACAAGAAGTGACGATACGTTACCACAGGAAGGTCCCCGTTGTACACCTGGGGAAAAAAAGACATGAGCAATAACTACTTGAGGAATTTAATTTCACCTTGGCTTATTCATTCAGTTGGACTGCTGGCACTGCACCTCTAAAACAGAGTTTGTTATTTTCAATATGATCAAAAGAACCCCCAGTGTGGGATTGGAATAGAAAGTAGCCCCACTGTGTAAAACATTGTCAAAACTGCTGCAGCAGAGTAATTAGGTCACAGTCGTGAATTCAGGTGTGTCTCATCTGCTGCACAGATGAAGGCTTCTCCTTCAACCAATCATCTACTGTATATCTCCTCTATATAATCTGCCTGCTCCTCCCATTTGCTTCCAGATTGTTGATGTGAATAGCTAATCACTCTCCAGCCTCTGAAACTATTGCTTGTTATTCCAGTTACTTGTTCTGAACCCTATAATTCCGTTTGTCCAACCCCTGACCTATATTACCTCCAGCCCTGGTTCAACCCCAGCCCCATGTTTATTTTTGCCCTGTATCCCCAATCTGTTTCCCTGTCTAAGTGTCCATTTAGTATTTAGTTTGTGCTCCCATTTCTACAAGGTGATATCTGACTAACAAAGACTAGAAAAATAAATTAACACCAAAACAATTGTTAATGGAAATCCACACTTTGTCAAAGTACATATAAGATTGGCTAGAACACCCCATACAACTTAAAATGCTGCTGTTTAACTGGAGGGTATATACAGTATATATATATATATATATATATATATATATATACGTATATATACTGTATATATATACACACACACACACATAATATTTTGCTATACTATCTGTGAAATTACTTACAATAACCCTGAAAGGTTTTTGTAAAGACATTCCCCTATGCAGCAGGCAGACAGACAGGCAGTTCCCTCCCATAATGCCCTGTCTCCCTCTTTAAGTATCAGCTATCTACTGCCAAAAGGCTGACTGGATATTAATAGCAACACTCCCCAAATCTAAACCACATTTGTTTAGGTCAAGGCTGAGCTCAGTATCCATTAAACAGAGGAACTCAAATGGCTCGGACAGCATAGAGGAATGAGAGAAACTAAACAGATCTCTTATGTTCATACAGATTTCAGTGGAAAAACCTGAATAGGCAGCTAATGCAAACTGGGCATGCAGCAGTTGGAGTGAGCCCTGTGATCAACTGTAAGACAAAGACAAGAGTTTTTACTGACTGTTGGATCAACAATTTATCCACGTCACTTACACAATGTGTGAAAATAACTATACTGTATATGCTCATAAAATTAGATTTTGTCAGTGTACTGTAAATCAAATATCCACATTTCAGTTTTAGGTCACTATATTTCACTAAACTGGCAGCTTGCATATTGTAAATTAGGTTAGTGGAATGTCATTTCAAAAAGATGAGATTTTCACATGCAACATCTGAAGGAATTATACCCAAAAGCTGCAACATGATGTCATGGCAATGCATATAAATATCCGGTAACTATTAAACAATATAGAGGGTGTGCACATTATGTCACAGAACAGAACTCATGGCAGTTAAAAAGCACTGAGTGGCAAAAATGAGTGGTATCATTAGGATTTATGCAGTAAAATACACAAAAAAATGCATAGTATTGTTATGGACTGAGCGCTGATTCCATCCGCACTCGGGTTGTCCAGTATTTTCCCCGTTTCATCTCATTTCGGGCCTTGTTATTGTGGCCTGCGCCAGGGCTCTTATTTTGACAGCGTCACGACAGGATTTCTGGCTGTCAAAGCCAAGTCACGTTGTGACAGCTGTTTGTCATTTCATTGATTACGTTCTCCTTTCCTGATTGGCCTTTATTTATCATTTAAGGGAGCAGCTGAGATTCATTCCTCGCTGCGACCTACACAACAGTACGTGCTCCTCCGCATACGTGACTAGAGCCCCTAACCTTGACTCCAGTCTCCTTTATGAGTCATCGTTCCCTGTAAGTGTTATTCTTCCTCAGAGTCTGTTATCTTGTGTCTAAGCCTATGTTCGTGTTTTGCCCCACGTGGCTGTTTATTTTGTATCCCTCCTCAGAGTATTCAATCTCGAGTCCTAGCCTTTGTTCGTGTGTTTGCCCCACATGGCTGTTTATTTTGTCATTGTGTCTTTTGTTAATAAAACATGCAAACTCACTGGTTGGCCTATAGTGTCTCAGTGATGCCCCGCAAGGGACATCCATAACAGTAGGTCGCAGCCAGACGAGATGCCAGCCACAGTAAGTTTGTTTTTGGCTTGAGTTTTTCCCTTCTCTGGGTGCCAGTATTTTTTTTGGTGAAGATGTCAGCATTGGGCGGTGCGGTGGCGCAGTGGTTAGCACTGCACCAGCACAGCAACTCACCCTTGGCCATGGGATCCCTGGTTCGATCCCAGCCCCTGACCAACGGTGATCTGTGTGGAGTTTGCATGTTCTCCCCGTATCTGCGTGGGTTTACTCCGGGATTTCTCCGGTTTCCTCCCACAGGCCAAAAACATGCAGGTTAGGTTAAATGGAGACTCTAAAGTGGCCCTAGGTGTGAATGTGTGTGTGAATGGTTAAGGGATAGCGCCGTACCGTGGCTGCTTCATCCATCTAGGTGGTAGCCCTCAATTTCCCCTCTGGGGATCAATAAAGTACACAAAATCAAAATCAAAAAAAAAAAATTCAAGCATGGGTTTTGCCCTGAGTGGTTGTGGGAAGTGGGTGAGCACCTGTCCAAAGCCCGTCTGCTTATGCCCACCCACACTGCATATTGGCACCTGGATTCTGCGCAGAGTACGCTACTACGCTATCACCTGACCTCCTTTCCGGAAGGTAAAGGGAGAGTGACGGTGATAGTGGCGCTACTGGAACAGAAGCCTCCACTTCCTTTCCAGGACACGGTCATCCCGACGAGGGAGAAGTCTCCTGTGCGGGCCGCTCTTCCACGAGGTTCCCATCCGCAGCGGAGTAAGAGGACAGCCGGGACCCCCCGTGGAGAAATGCAGTGGGTAGTTGAGCTCATCAGGGGCCGCTTGCTCGCTCTTCCTCTCATCTCAGCCAGATCCTAAAGCATGTGGTGGTGGCAGTTAGATTGGTGGAGATCAATCCTGAGCTTCATTATTATCCTGAGTACGCTGAGCTGCTAGCCTCCGTTTCTGTGCAGCAGCAGTGCTTTCCAGACCTAACCCTAGCTTCGCCCTCTGCCGGAAGACGTTGCCACCCTGCCTGCAATCAGCCTCTGCGAGATCCCCGTCCAGATCCTGTTCCGGGCCACCATGAGAACTCTGCCTCCCTGCCAGCTGTTTCCCCTGCGTCACAACGGAAGGGACAGACAGCAGCCTCAGCCTCCGGGTCATCTGTTCCCGCTGTTCTGTCAGCTCCTTGTTCCCGGACTGCCTCGGCTGCTCCTCCCTCCTCCTCGGCGCTCTCTCCAGCTGCTGTGAGCTCAACGAGTCCTGCCCCGGCTGCGCCCGTCACCAATCCCGTGTGAGCGGCTCCTCTTCGTCTTCCTGGGGGGCCCTCCGCCCTCCGTCACCATCCATAGGGGAAAGGGGAGAACCAAGCCCGCTACAGCAGTCACCATCGGTCCTCAGGAGAACAGGCAAATGCTGTTTCATTCTCACACTCCATATAATGAATCGCCTTGTCCGACTCCTGGGGGTGGAATTCGGGGTTCACAGTCCCCTGAGCTCCATCCACCTGCTTTAGCCATAAATACTGAACCTGCATCCTCTGTGTCTCCTTCCCCTCTCTGTGAGCATTCCCCGGTGCCAGGAATAGACCGCCGGATGAAGAAGGAACCTGCGGCCCTGGAGAGCCTGGTGCCAGCCCTGCAGCCACGTCACAGGCAGAGGAGGAGGGCGGACTGCCATTTGGAGCCTGCGCCGACGATCAAGCGTCCCCGGGTCTCCGTGGAGGAGCAGTCAGACCCAGCAGGTCATGGATCCCCTGCCGCCACGCTGTGCGGGCCTTTGGCGTGGGCTTCAGCACCGGGGAGTTCCCAGACTGTGACGACCATCATGCCAGCTGCGGAGCCCGCCGCAGTCGAGTCGGAACCAGGAATGGACCCCCGGATCTTCAAGCCTGGATCGTTGGAGTCCTGGACGGCGGTAGAGCCCGAGATCAGGCAAGTGCTCTATTTTGTCTTTCGCTTTTCTATTCTGGAGCATTATTTCCTGTCTCTCGGGGAAATGAGCCTGGTGCAGCTGATCGCTACATCTGAGCTCGTCTCACCGGGCTCTGCCACTGCCGGTGATCCTGATCCCGGTTCTCTTTGTGTGTCTGAGCCTTCTCCCAGGGTCACTGGAGATGAATCAGCTCCAGTCGTCGTCGTCGTGGAGGCTCCAGGTTCGTGCTCGGAGGTCATCCCTGGTGCTTCGCTGGCCCAACTGGGGTCTGATGTGGGTCTGCGTGGGTCCAATTGGAGCCCATCGAGGGTGCTGTGTGGGTCCAATCAGGGCCCATCGAGGGTGCTGCGCCTGTCCAATCGGGGCCCATCGAGGGTGCTGCACTGGTCCAATCGGGTCCCGTCGTGGGTACAGCGCTGGTTCGGTTTGAGGTTGGTGAAGGAGCTGCAGATCCTCTGCCGTCTGACTGGTCCCTCATCTTTCCCCCTATCTTCCTCCACCGGGTGCCGCTGGGGTTCCCCGTATTTGGCTCGGTTTCCCCTCACTGTCCCTCTCGGTAGGGAGGCCACCTCTGAGCTTTCCCCTCCGGTCCTGGTGGCCTAAAGACGTGGGTCGGCCACCCGGAAGACTGCTTCGCCGGTTCGGCGTTCTGGGTCGGCCGCCCAAAGGTCTGCCTTGTTGGTTCGGCGAACTGGTCCGGCCACCTGAGGTCCTGTTTTTCCCGGGTCTGGGACTTGGGTAGGCCACCGGAACTCCTTTTTTCCCTCCCAGGTATATGGAATCTGGATGCGGGTAGACCGCCTGAACTGTTCTTTTTTCCCTTTGTCCGCTCTCTACTTGCCGACATCCCTGAAGTTTTTTTTTTCTCCCTGTGGGACTATATCTATAGTTTTGGTCTGCCTACTCTGTAGCTTTTGAGTTTTTTTTTCCTCTGGTGTTTATATGGTACTGATATATTTTGTAGTGTACCTGTATTTTGGTTTCCTTACTGGGCAGTATATTACATTTTTTTTTTTTAAATTCGATTCCACTGTGCCTGAGTATCTCTTTGTAGTGTTGCCTAACTTTGGTCATGTGTTTATATGGTACAGATGTGTTTTAAGATGTACCTGTATTTTGGTTTTTTCCTTGTTTCTTCGCCGGGCAGGATGTGCTTATATTTTTGTGTTTTTTTTTCTGATTCAACTGTGATTCAGGTTCAGGTTCAGGTTCAGGTTCAGGTTACTTTATTTGTACCCGTAGGTAGATTTGTTTTGCAGTCTGGTGACATCCATATTTACAAGCCACAATTACATTCAATATAAACACAAACACAAACACAGGCACACATGAAGCTGACTATAGACATGATAAAAATACTCAAGGCTCCATCAATCAGGGTATAAAGACAAAGAGATGAGAGAAAAACCAGAGGTAAGAGAGAAGGGTCATATTAAAAAGTTAAAAACTAGTCAAAGAGGTTAAAAACTCAAAGGTCTAAAACCCAATAAAATATTTAGAACCCAAATAAAATCCTACAAAAATAAGTAAATATAAAATGGAGTTAATAAATAGGTACCTAAACTATGTGCAATATATTGTTACAACTTGTTCAACTCTTTGACAGCAGCAGGAACAAAGCTGTTTTAGTAGTGCTGGGTTTTACTTTTTGGGACAGCAAACCTCCGTCTTGAGGGAAGAAGCTGAAAGTTACAGTGCAAAGGGTGGGAGTCATCATTTAAAATGGAGGTAGCCATCCTCTGTACTTGTCTGGTGTACAGGGATGTCAGGCTCAGCTGTGACTCACCAAGCAAACGACTGGACCATCTAACTACCTGATCCAAGGATTTCCTCTGTTTCAGTTTTATCTGACCAAACCATGACACTAAAGAAAAGGATAAAACAGATTCAATAAAAGCCCAATAAAACATTGTCATTATGGTTCGGTCAATTTGGAAGCGTGCAAGTTTCCTCAAGCAATGCAAATGTTGCTGACCCTTTTTGCACACCCTTTCACAGTTCTCTTCAAAGTTTAAATTACTATCAATAATCGTTCCAAGATATTTGTAGGATTGTACACATTCGGTGGTCTGGCCTTTTAGTACGGTGACTTTGTGCCTGGGAGTTTTCCTCCTAAAGTCAATAATCATATCTTTAGTTTTTGTCGTATTCAGCTGCAGGTAGGAATCCTCATACCAGTGAACAAAATCATCAACTACTGGGCCGTGGCCACTCTCACCATCCTGGAGGAGACTGACAATAACTGAATCATCAGCATACTTTATAATGTGTCTGTTGCCATGTCTGCTCCGACACATGTTTGTGTACAGGATGAAGAGTAGTGGTGACAACACACACCCCTGAGGAGAGCCAGTAGAAGAGCACTTTAGGTCAGACAATGTACCATTAATGCTTACTCTCTGCGTCCTGTTGGTTAAGAAATCCAGAATCCAACCCACCAGATTTTTGCTCAAATCAAATTGTTGCAGGAGCCTTTCAACTAAAATATGAGGTTGGATTGTATTAAAGGTGGAGGAAAAGTTCACAAATAAAAGCCTGGCGTGTGTCCCATTAAAATCCAGATGTTTAAAAAGCATGTTAAACAGAGTGACAGTGGCGTCCTCCACTCCTCTGTGAGGCCTATAGGCAAACTGCAGAGGATCCAATGCATGCTCAGTCTGCTTTAGGACCTCACATCTGACCAGTTTTTCAAAAATTTTCATTAAAATTGAAGTCAAAGCAACTGGTCTAAAGTCGTTTACCGTTTTAGGACAGCTGGATTTTGGAACGGGAACAACCACGGCTTCTTTCCAGATCTTAGGCACATGTTGTGTCTGTAAGGACTTATTGAAAATGTAATGAAATACAGGACTCAGTTCATGTGCACAGGACTTTACCAAGCGCCCACATATATTATCAGGGCCCTGACTTTTGTTCACTTTTACAGCGCAGAACTCCCTTTTAATATCCTGCACCTCAATATTAAAGTGCTGATTGTCTTTGAGTTTCTGTTTCAAATCTTGGGTTTCAGTGCTAAAATCAAAGGAGTCAAAATGACCATAAAAACAATTAAGAGCATTAGCCAGCTCTGTGTCTGAATTAAAACCATCTAAAAACACACGATTACTGCGCTCTGTGCTCTGAAGGCCTGCAATAGTTTTCATACTGGCCCAGGCTGAACAAAGTTTCTTTGTTGCCATCTTACTTTCCAATTCAATTCAATTCAATTCAATTCAATTCAATTCAATTCAATTCAATTCAATTCAACTTTATTTATATAGCGCCATTTCACAACAACAGTCATCTCATAGCACTATCAACTGTAGGGGGGAACCCCCACAGTTGCAGAAAGACCCCAGCAATCAGGCGATCCCCTGTGAGCAAGCACTTGGCGACGGTGGAGAGGAAAAACTCCCTTTTAACAGGAAGAAACCTCCAGCAGAACCAGGCTCAGGGAGGGGCAGTCATCTGCTGCAACTGGCTGGGGGGTGAGGGGATAGAGAAGAAGAAAAGAACAGACATGTAGAGAGCAAACAGCACGATGGGGACTCAATCTATGGGAGAGAACAAACAGATGTTAATGACCAGCAAAATAAAATATTTCATAGAGAGTGAGGAAAGGAGTGAGGCCCAGTGCATTACTGGAGGTCCCCCGGCTGACTAAACCTATTAGCAGCATAACTAAGGGAGGGTTCAGAAACACATGATCCCTCCCTAATTGTAGGCTATTTCAAAAAGGTAGGTTTTAGCCCTATTCTTAAAAACAGAGATCGAGTCTGACTCCCGAATCCAGATTGGCAGCTGATTCCACAGGAGAGGAGCTTGATAACTGAAAGCTCTGCCTCCCATTGTACTTTTGGAGATTCTAGGTATTACAAGTAATCCTGCATTTTGGGAACGTAGTGCTCTGTTAGGATAATACGGTAGTATCAGATCTTTTAAATAAAAAGGAGCCTGATTGTTTAGAGCTTTGTAAGTAAGAAGAAGGATTTTAAACTTAATTCTAAACTCTATGGGAAGCCAATGAAGGGAGGCCAGAACCGGAGAGATATGATCTCTCTTTCTAGTACCTGTTAAAACTCTTGCTGCAGCATTTTGGATCAGCTGAAGACTTTTTAAAGATGTTTTAGGACAGCCTGATAATAAAGAATTACAATAATCTAATCTTGAGCTAACAAAAGCGTGGATCAGCTTCTCAGCATCACTCTGAGACAAGATGCTCCTAATCTTGGCAATATTACGCAAATGATAGAAGGCAGTCTGAGAAACAAATTTAATATGTGAATTGAAGGACAAATCCTGATCAAAAATAACTCCAAGGTTCCTCACAGAGCTATTAAGAGAAAGAGTAACTGCATCCAAACTGAAAGTTTGATTTGGAAAGGAATTTCTAAGGTTTTTTGGACCAACAAGAATGACTTCAGTCTTATCTGAATTTAATAGCAGGAAATTACAAGTCATCCAAGCTTTGATTTCCTTTAGACAGGCTTCTAACTTGGCTAATTGATTACTATCATCTGGCTTCATTGACAGGTATAATTGCGTGTCATCTGCATAACAATGAAAATGTATACAGTGCTTTCTAATAATGTTGCCTAACGGAAGCATATATAAACTAAAAAGAGTAGGGCCTAGAACAGATCCCTGTGGAACTCCATGACTAAGCTTAAATCAATTCTGATTTATAATTCTGTTTTGCTCTTAAAATTTCGGACTTCAGCTCTTTTGTGGCAACCTGTAGCTCAGAAACAGATTCCTGTTTAAAGGCAAGTGCTTTCCTCTGTAAGCAGGATTTAACTGATTTTGTAACCCATGGCTTGTTGTTGGGATATATTTTGACACGTTTACGTGGAACGATCGTATTTTTAGAGAAAGCCATGTATGAGCATGTGACGTCCACCGAAGAGTCCAAATCATCCCCGCAGGACAGTGTGAACATCTCTCAGTCTGTACAGTTAAAGCATTCCTGGAGGCAGTGCACTGAATCCTCTGTCCACACATCTATGTCTCTGGTCTCCACCTTGCCTCTTCTGAGAGCAGTTTTATACGTGGGCAGCAAATGTACACAGTTGTGATCTGAGGATCCTAAAGGAGGAAGGGGGAGTGATTTATAGGCCCTCTCTATGGATCCATAGGTCCAATGTCTTTTTTCGCCTGGTTGGGCAGGAGACATACTGATAAAAGTTTTTAAGTGTCTTCTTTAAAGAAACATGGTTAAAATCCCCAAGAATAAAGTTTGGATTGAGGATTTCCTTGTAGTATGTTCTGCCTTTGGTTTTCTGTGTTTAAGCCTCACCGTTTTATGGTTATTGTTGCTCGTCCTTTGTGGGGTTTTTTTTCGTGGTGTAGTCATTTCTTTATTTTTTTTGGTTCTCTCCCTCCTGGCCTGTTTTCCCTTCCGCCCTCCCTGGGTCAGTCCTGGTAGCCTTCTGGTTGGGGGTGGGGGGTGGGGGCTTGGATGTCACGTTTGCGCCTGGAATGTGCCTTGTGAACGGGGGGTACTGTTATGGACTGAGTGCTGATTCCATCTGCGCTCGGGTTGTCCAGTATTTTCCCCGTTTCATCCCATTTCGGGCCTTGTTATTGTGGTCTGCGCCAGGGCTCTTAT
Organism: Pholidichthys leucotaenia; assembly: GCA_020510985.1. Lineage (NCBI taxonomy): Eukaryota > Metazoa > Chordata > Actinopteri > Cichliformes > Pholidichthyidae > Pholidichthys > Pholidichthys leucotaenia. The sequence continues at coordinate 174,113,260 of CM035839.1, read as the reverse complement.
TTTGACAGCGTCACGACGGGACTTCCGGCTGTCAAAGCTGAGTCGCGTTATAATAGCTGTTTGTCATTTCATTGATTACGTTCTCCTTTCCTGATTGGCCTTTATTCATCATTTAAGGGAGCAGTTGGGATTCATTCCTTGCTGCAACCTACACAACAGTACGTGCTCCTCCGCGTATGTGACTGGAGCCCCTAACCTCGACTCCAGTCTCCTTTATGAGTCATCGTTCCCTGTAAGTGTTATTCTTCCTCAGAGTCTGTTATCTTGTGTCTAAGCCTATGTTCGTGTTTTGCCCCACATGGCTGTTTATTTTGTATCCCTCTTCAGAGTATTCAATCTTGAGTCCTAGCCTTTGTTCGTGTGTTTGCCCCACGTGGCTGTTTATTTTGTCATTGTGTCTTTTGTTAATAAAACATGCAAACTCACTGGTTGGCCTATAGCGTCTCAATGATGCCCCGCAAGGGACATCCATAACAAGTATTCAATCACAGCGGTAAACAGAATGCCTGTTTTCATGGCAGAGCTCATCATTCCATCTTGTATTGAGAAAAAAAATAGATAAATAAAGGCTCAGAACCAGTCCTTCATTTGTGTGTGCTCTTACCCACACATCACTACAGTCAAGTAAACAGTGTGGTATGGTTATGGCTGTGACTAAACAGCCTAGTTTGTGTGATTTTTATGTTTCGCTGCATACAAACTAAAGCTGCCACATGTGTTTGCCACTCAGTGCTGTGTAACTATGGTAACTGTCCTGTAACTGCCAACAGTTCTGTTCCAATACATTCCCTCTATAAATACTTGGTTATGGGTTACCCAAGATTTCCATGGACTACAGATGTGGTCTGTAACGTCAGCGATATTATTTGAGTCTTGCGGCCATCCTTATCAGCTCTCTGTTTTGAAGCAGCAAGGATAAGAACATCATTTGAATTACAAGATCACACAAGATTTATATAAAATAATGTGAGAACTCGAAAGACCCAAGAGACATCAAGAAGGAAGCGTAGTGTACCAGCTCTCTACTTGGATTCATGTGCCCTACTAATACATAAGTATCCCATTAATTTTAATTCTGTAAAGTGTTTGCATGTTATATCAAAGTTTTTATCTTCTCTTACAGTGGTGGAGGAGTAGACATCAGAAAATAACGGTCAAGCCTTAAAAACTTATGAATGAGCAGTTATTAAATATAGTAGATATCATGGCATTTCCTTGTGGACTGGATGCGGCATCCATCAAAAATACTTGTTGCATATTTTTAGCGATTCGAATCCAACGAGCAGTCATCAACATCCTTTGTACAATATATCCATACTCTGCACATGTTCAAACCATCTCAGTCACCCCTCTCTTAGTTTGTCCCTAAATTGGAGCCTAGAGACTCTGCAACTCTGCCACCTCCAGCTCTGCCTCCCCTCCACCATCTCTGAACCTTGCATCATAGCAGGTTTCACTACAGACTTTTTGTTTTGTACTATTGCTTATTTTCATCCCGTGATACGTGTATGTACAATTAGGTCTCTCTCACTCACTCACTCACTCACTCACTCACTCACTCACTCACTCACTCACTCACTCACACACATATTTTTTTTTTATCTTTAGTTGTTTACTAAAACAAATTCAAGATACAGTTATATGATCAATATGCTCTTAAAGTGCAGACTCTCAGCTTCAATTTGAGGGTATTCACATCCAAATTGGAGCTACCGTTTAGGAATGGCAATAATTTTTATACAAAATCTCCTTATTTCAGGGTCTCAAAATAATTGTACAAATTAACATTACCATAAATAAAATGTTCATTTTCAAGTTTTTTTGTTTTTTTTTCAGAATCTTTTGCAGGTAATGACTACCTGAAGTCTGGAACAGAAAAACATCACTGGGTTTCCTCCTTTGTGATGCTTTGCCAGGCCTTTACTGCAGCCATCTTCAGTTGTTGCTTGTTTGTGGGTCTTTCTGCCTTCAGTTTTATCTTAACTAAGTGAAGTGCATGCTTGATTGGGTTGAAATCTGGTGATTGATTTGGCCATTGCAGACTATTCCACTTCTTTGACTTAAACTCCTGGGTTGCTTTTGCAGTGTGTTTTGGGTCATTGTCCATCTGTACTGTGAAGCACCGTCCAATCAACTTGACTACATTTGGCTGAATCTGAGCAGACAGTGTATCTCTGTACACTTCAGAATTCATTCAGCTGCTTATGTCACATCATCAATAAAGACTAGTGGCCCAGTGCCATTGGAAGCCATGCATGGCCATGCATCACACTGCCTCAACCATGTTTTACAGAAGATGCAGTGTGCTTTGGATCATGAGCCGTTTCCAAGCCTTCTCCATACTTCTTCCCATCATTCTAGTACAGGTTGATCTTGGTTTCATCTGTCCAAAGAATGCTGTTCCAGAACCGGGCTTTCTTCTTCAGATGTTTTTTTTTTTTTTTTTTTGGCAAAGTCTAATCGGGCCTTTCTATTTTTGAGACTGATTAATGGTTTGCACCTTGTGGTGAATACTCAATATTTACTTCCATGAATTTTTCTCTTTATGGTAGACTTGCTGTTTCCACTGAAACAGCTTTCCAATCCATTTAAGAAGTCATCAGGTGACACAGTAAATTATATAATCCCAAAAAAACAACAACAAAACATACGAATGGCAATAAACAAAATTGAATGGAAGGAAGTCACCTCTTCAATTCAATTTCATTGATATAACACAAGTCATATCATGCCCTGAATATACACTTATACATAAATCACAGCAATGAATTTTTTTTTGAAAACTGATGAAATTGATTTTTATGAAAATCAAAGAGGTTATCGTAGCATTCAAAAAAAAAAAAAAAGGAAACAACAGAAGAATCAACTTATCATGGCTCAACTCCGAATGTTTACAATTAATGAAGACCAGAGATCAACTTCTTAAAATAGCTCTAAAACCAGGTTTACCAGAGTGGTAGAGCATCCGCCCCACAACCTCCTGGTTGTGGGTTCAAATCCTGGCCGGTCATACCAAAGACCATATAAAAGTGGCACTTTCTGCCTTCTAGCTTGGTGTTCAGCATAATAGAACGGGGAAAGGAAAGTCAACGCACAGAGCTACCAGAGGACTGACCCCCCCCCCCACTGTAGCTTTCGCTGCTCACAGTAGTTGTATGGCCTAGGGTCAGTGAAAAGGAGATACATAAACCACATGGTGTGGAAGGGATTAACTTAACTTAAAATCAGGTTTAACAGTCAAAAATTTACATTTGCTAGAAATAGGGTGACACAAACTCTGAGGAAGGCTAAGACAAACTTTTTTATAGCCATTACGCAAAAGGAAACGGCAAAAAAATTGGAATAATATTAACAAACTGACAAACAGAACAAAAAAGATGATGGAGACATGGAACTTAGTATTAATAGCAAATTGGTACAGAATTCCACCGTCATTGCTACAGAATTTAATAACTTTTTCATGAACTCTGTGCTAGAAATATCCCATTCATTTAATCCACCTGATCATAATGCTAGTCCTATTAACCCCTCACAACCAGTTTTTAGTATATTAGAAATAACTGAAAATGAAGTCGCAAATATCAGCTCATTGAATAGCTCAAAAGCAACAGATGAACATAGTCTTAACACCAATTTTTTTAAAAGAATATAAAGAATCTCTGATTCGTCCAATTACTCATTTAATCAATCTGTCAATCAAACATGCTGTTGTCCCAACTGTTTCAAAGGTAGGAGTGGTCAGTCCATTTTCAAAACAGGGATCAAAACTGATATAAACAACTATAGACCAATCAGCATTTTACCAGTTATCTCCAAAATACAGTGCATCCAGAAAGTATTCACAGTGCTTCACTTTTTCCACATTATGTTACAGCCTTATTCCAAAATGGATTAAATTCATTTTTTCCTCAAAATTCTAGACGTAATACCCCATAATGACAATGTGAAAAAAGTTTTTGTTTTTTTTTAGATTTTTGCAAATTTATTAAAAATAAAAAATGAAGAAATCACATGTACATAACTATTCAAAGCCTTTGCCATGAAGCTCAAAATTGAGCTCAGGTGCATCCTGTTTCCACTGATCATCCTTGAGATGTTTCTACAGCTTATTTGGAGTCCATCTGTGCTAAATTCACTTGATTGGACATGATTTGGAAAGGCACACACCTGTCTATATAAGGTCCCACAGTTGACAGTGCATGTCAGAGCACAAACCAATCATGAAGTCAAAGGAAGTGTCTGTAGACCTCCGAGATAGGATTGTCTCGAGGCACAAATCTGGGGAAGGGTACAGAAAAATTTCTGCTGCTTTGAAGGTCCTAATGAGCACAGTGGCCTCCATCATCCATAAATGGAAGAAGTTCGGAACCACCAGGCCTCTTCCTAGAGCTGGCTGGCCATCTAAACTGAGTGATCAGGGGAGAAGGGCCTTAGTCAGGGAGGTGACCAAGAACCCGATGGTCACTCTGTCAGAGCTCTAGCGTTTCTCTGTGGAGAGAAGAGAACCTTCCAGAAGGACAACCATCTCTGCAGCAATCCACCAATCAGGCCTGTATGGTAGAGTGGCCAGATGGAAGCCGGTCCTTAGTAAAAGACATATGGCAGCCCATCTGGAGTTTGCCAAAAGGCATCTGAAGGACTCTCAGACCATGAGAAACAAAATTCTCTAGTCTGATGAGACAAAGATTGAATTCTTTGGCGTGAATGCCAGGGGTCATGTTTGGAAAAAAACAGGCACCGCTCATCACCACACCAATACCATGTTATGGATGCCCCTTGCAGGGCAGCAATGAGACGGAAGAGACCAACCAGTAAGTTTGCTAGTTTATTTACAAAAGGACAAAACGACAAAATAAACAGCCACGTGGGGCAAAAACAGAAACGTAAACTAGACACAAGATAACTGACTCTGAAGATTAACTATGAACGGCAGCGAGGTCGGAGCCTGCGCTGAACAGTAAACACTTACAGGAGGACGAACGAAGATGAATCACAAAGGAGACTGGAGTCGGGGATAGGGGCTCCAGCCGCGTACACAGAGGTGCACGGAGATGTAGGTTGCAGCGAGGAGTGAGCCTCAGCTGCTCCCTTAAAAGTAGAACACAAACCAATCAAAGAGGGGAAAGTAATTAGTGAAATGACACACAGCTGTCACCACGCCGGCTTGGCTTTGACAGCCGGAAGTCCCGCCGTGACACTGTCAGAATAAAAGCCCTGGAGAAGACCACATAACAAGACCCGAAATAAGATAGAACAGAGAAAATACTGGACAACCCGAGCGTGGATGGGATCAGCATTCAGGCCATCACATACCATCCCTACAGTGAAGCATGGTGGTGGCAGCTTCATGCCGTGGGGATGTTTTTCAGCAGCAGGAACTGGGAGACTAATCAGGATAGACGGAAAGTTGAATGCAGCAATGTACAGAGACATCCTAGATGAAAACCTGCTCCAGAGCACTCTTGACCTAAGACTGGGGCGACGGTTCAACCTTCAGCATGACCACGACCCTAAGCACACAGCCAAGATATCAAAGGACTGGCTTCAGGACAACTCTGTGAATGTCCTTGAGTGGTCCAGCCAGAGCCAAGACTTGAATCCAATTGAACATCCCTGGAGAGATCTGAAAATGGCTGTGCACCAACACTTCCCATCCAACCTAAAGGAGCTTGAGAGGTGCTGCAAAAAGGAATGGGTGAAACTACCCAGAGATAGGTGTGTCAAGCTTGCGGCATCATATTCAAAAAGACTTGAGGCTGTAATTGCTGCCAAAGGTGCATCAACAAAGTATTGAGCAAAGGCTGTGAATACCTATGTATATGTGACTTTTTAGCTTTTTAATTTTAATAAATTTGCAAAATTTCATGTTGTCATTATGGGGTATTGTGTGTAGAGTTTTGAGGAAAAAATGAATTCCATTTTGGAATAAGGTTGTAACATAACAAAATGTGGAAAAAGTGAAGCGTTGTGAATACTTTCCGGATGCAGTGTATCTCTCTGATGGATTTCTTCTTTTTTCAGCTTCAGGATGGTCTGTTTGACTTCCATTGAGAGCTCCTTTGACCCCACGTTGTGGGTTCACAGCTTCCAAATGCAAATACTACACCTGGAATTAACTCCAGACCCTTCACCTGCTTGATGATGAATTAATGAGGGAATAGCCCCCACAGCCCATGAAATAGCCTTTGAGTCAACAGTTCAATTAATTTTGAGCAGTTGAAGATGGCTGCAGTAAAGGTCTGGCAAAGCATCACATAGGAGGAAACCCAGAATTTGGTGAAGTCCATGGGTTCCACACTTCAGACAGTCATTGCCTGCAAAAGATTCTGAAAAGAAAAAAAAAATAAAAATGAACATTTTATTTATGGTAATGTTAATTTGTCCAATTACTTTTGAGCCCCTGAAACAAGAAGTTCTTGTATAAAAATGTTGCCATTCCTAAATCGTATTTCCAATTTGGATGTGAATACCCTCAAATTAATGCTGAGACTCTGCACTTTAAGCCCACATTGATCATATACTGTAACTACCTTGAATATGTTTTCATAAACAGATAAAATAACAAAATTTGAGTCAGTGTATAATTTTATTTTGCTGTGTGCCAGCACTGGCAGCTGTCCTCTCCTCAGCAAAAAGGGGGGTTGTTTGGAGTCACTGAGTGGAACTGGAATTCACTTAACACTTATTTTTGATGGAATTTGTGATATGAAATACTTTAAGACAATAAATTCTTTTTTTTTTTTTTAGTTAGGGCATGGAACTGCCATATTTAATTTATTGATATTACTGTGTAAACAAATATTCCTGCTTGGCTTATTAAGTGAATTGACCCTAATGATGACACTGGTAGAATGTTGAACTCTGATGCAGGAGGTTGTGAGTTCAGTCCCTCCCACATGTCACCATGTCTGTCTGTCACCGATTTATCTCTAATTAGATGTATGTGGTCCCAGATGAGTCACAGCAGGGATGGGCAATATGTACCATTGAACTCCAAGACATTTTCTTTCCAACCAGTCTCTTCAACAGGTGATTTCACTGCGTTCTTTACCACTGATCAGTGAAACTACTGTTTGGAAAGAAAGCATGAAGGATCTTGGCCCTGCATGGCATACAGTTACCCATCCCTGGTGTACAGATTTAGCTTGTTAACCAAACTAGCTTGCTACTCATTTAGTACTTGACTGTTTCTCTAAATATAATTACTTTTGACTGTAAAGTCCAAAGTGACAGTGGCCAAAAGGCTGGTTTACAAATGCCCAACAGCTTTAGCATGTTAAATCTTGCTAACATAAGCTTTTGGGTAGTCAAATCATTTTTACAGTAGGAAAACAAATATTTTTAGTCAGCTGTAAACATTTGTTTTAGAGTTTAGATGCACAATTTAATGATGATTTTCTCCCTCCAGCATATACAGTTTTCACATTATGAAGCATTCTGCTTTGTCTACTCATCCAACTGGTTTCTAACCAAGATCACTTCAGAAAGCCCCCTATTAAAAATTTCTTCAGACCCAGTGTGACTTTGCTTTTAAAGTGGGGAGGAAAGATCAATCAGGGCCGAATACTAAGAGCAGGTTGTAAGACTTTGTGTTTGCACCGGCCAACTGTGGCTGGATGGCCAGTACCAAACCCCGCTGACACTGTCCAGGACATTTTCTTTTAAAAGTCAAGCTTCATTTTTCTCAGAACAGCAGGACATGAAATCCAACGGGAAAGAGGAGGAAGGAGGTGTGTGTGTATTTCTTGTTTGTGCATGACAGTCTGTTCTGTGGGGCTGTGTGTGAACTTCTAATATCACCAGAACTGGCAATCCCACAAACCTTGACACATGTATCCAAAATCTAAAGACGAAAAGTGAGTCACAACCAATAGCAGAGAGTTAAAGCAAGAAACTAGCTGTGGTCCCTCTGTTCTACATATGTGGTGATAGTGTAGGTTCTGAGGAATGTCTAAATGCACATGCTCCTGTAATCCCTTATTTCATATAACAAGGACACACTGTACTGTATAACTTGCAAAACATTCCTGGACTGGGAGCATGCATTGCACATTCATTCACATGTGCTGGGGATCTGTGGTGAACAGGGTTACATAAACAGTAGCACTGATAGCCCTGGTGTTAACCTGGACACCCTGACTGGCTTATCTCTTTGTGATAGATTCAGAAAACCTGGATGCCAGCCAATAAAAACAGTAAAAGGAACACTCTGACCCAGTCAATGGCAAGCAAACATGTGCTGAGACTCAGTAAAGGAGAAAACCTGTAAGGGGTTTAACATGTTGAGGTATGGCTATTGTACAGTAGATCTAGTGCCTGCAACATGCTGAACCTTGTAATTGTTTTGGAAGTTGCTTTTATTCAGATTTTTATTTTAGTTTGACTATAGAAATGTTAGAAGATAAAGGATGAGATTAGCTGGTAGCATTTCAGTTATTTTACTTAATTTATTCAAGTTTTATTTACAACTTGTAGCCCCAATTCACAATTCCCCAATTCAACTAGCATTTCAGAAATATAAATGTACAAAATTGTAAGAATAAAGGTGCAAAAACATGATACAGTACATACTGGTAATTTACAATTAAAGTCACAAATTTACCATAAGCAAGTACCACATTACAAATTCATGAGAAAAAAAAATCACATACCAGTTGAATCTGTCCAAATTCATTTCTGTACATTTTTTAAATATAAAAAAAATCTGTGCTTGGTGTGTCAAATCAGTGGGTTCAGAAGACACTGGCATTGGGGAGATGATTTGTCACGATCTGTGCAGGGGGGGGGATTTCACCGTGCTCTGTTTCTTTGCCTTTTGTTTTTCCTTATTACCTCCGCCAGGCCGAAGGCCAGGAGGAGGTTATGTTTTTGCCAGCGTTTGTCTGTCTGTCTGTCTGTCTGTCTGTCTGTCTGTCTGTCTGTCTGTTTGTCTGTTGGTTAGCAAGATATCTCAAAAAGTTTTGGATGGATTTCGATGAAACTTTCAGGCCTTGTTGGAAATGGTACAAGGAAGAACTGATTAAACTTTGGGGATGATCCGGATCACCGTCTGCATACAGGAATTTATTTTTTTTAAATGATTCTTTAACATTGACCGGAGTGGTGGCTCAGTTGGTAGAGCATCTGCCCCACACCCGGGAGGCAGGGGTTCAAATCCCGGCCGGGTCATACCAAAGACCATATAAAAATGGTGCTTTCTGCCTTCTAGCGTGGTGCTCCGCATAATGGAATGGGGAAAGTAAAGTTACACACAGAGCTACCAGAGGACTGACCTCCCGCTGTAGCTTTCACTACTTACAGTAGCTGTGTGGCCTAGGGTCAGAGAAACGGAGATAGGCGCCGCCCATATACACCTTCAGGTGTGAAGGGATTAACTAACTTAACTAACTAACTTCTTTAACATTGTCAGACACGGCCATTTTCAACATGTGTGCAGGGGCAATAGAGGGCGCTGGTCGTCGTGTCTGATGAACACAAACTCCGCCTTCTTCAAAGTTTTAGGCACAAAAGGACGCAGAAACCAGTGGTGGGCAGGGCCCGCCACAGTGCCTGTGTTTGCGCTACGCTGCAAAACCTGAGACGGCCAGCTGTCCGCCGCCGGATTATTTGGCAGAAATTCCCCGGCCAGCCACAGGGGCTGCGCAAAAACCAGCTCTCTGCCGGGGGAGGCTTCCAAATCCTCTTTTTTCCGCGGAGCGCAAACCCAATAAAACCCACGGCAACCATTATCGCACCTTCTTTTGTCCAGCGGCTCCGGAACAGAGAGGAATCCCGGCGCCAGTAATGCTGCGCCTGATATGTGTGACTCTAATGCTAAAAGTGACTGCATCAGGGATTTACCACCTCAAGTCGCACTTTGCTACACAGCGCCACAAAAACTGTGTAGCCACATTCCATCGACGGATGAACATTTTCAGCCAGTGACAGAACCGACGCCTTCCAAATCCAATGCATCACTAGCAGAAGTGATGTTTTGTCATTTTGTGGCAGAGCACAATCTACCTCCATTGGTGGCAGATCACTTCAGTGATTTGGTGTCAACATTGTTTCCTGACAGCAAGAGCACTCAATTTTTTTGTGCTACTTGGCTTATTATTTTCACAATACCAAAAAGTTACGGCTCAACATTGTCTCCATATAAGTGTACATTTGAATAAATATGTGGGAAATAGTTCATGTTGCAGTTGCTGTTTGCTTAGTTTTTGTTTGTTTGTTAGTTTGTTTTTGCTACAGTTTTCTTTCATCTACCGATAAATACAGTTTTTAAGTACTCAGTACAGGTGTGAAAGCCCCCCCCCCCCAATAAGGGAGGCATGAGGTCAGTACAGGTGTGAAAGCCCCCCCAATAAGGGAGGCATGAGGTATGCCTTGACAGGTCGCAGCCTGGCACTTTGCACATGGAGGAGATGGACACAACAGCAACACTTCAGTTTATTACCTCCGCCAAGGAGATAATGCTTTTACTACAGAACCACTAATCCTATCATTGTGAATCCAATTGCTAGTCATATGTTTTCATGGTCAAGGAATCTGAAAACCTACACACAAACACTGTATGGGGGGGAACTGTGGCGCATGGCGGAGGTCTGCGCTCTCTGAGTGCTTTTCTAGTTTGTATAATGTATTCAGGAGTTCTTTGTCTGTGATGTTATTTCTAGTTTGTTTTCACATATTCGGTATTTGTATGATTTATTTTCCTGTTTTCATTCAGTGTAGTTTTGTTATTTACATATTTTGGGTTTATTTGTCTTTATTTGTTTTCACTTTATTTTTGCCACTGTCTTCTCTTTTCTCTCTCTCCTGGGGGGTTGCTGTCGTCAGGGGCACTGCCAGGTTGTGGGTGGTGCTCCTGTCAAACTGTCAGCCCCGTCTCCCTCTCCTCATGACTCACAGCTGATTGTCATTTTCTCCCCAGCTCGCTCATGTGATTCACACCAGGTACTATTTGTGTTTGATTGTTTCTAGCCTTATTTAAGGGCTGTTATTTTCATTTCTCTTTGCCAGCGTCTCAGTTTTCGTCTCCACCAGAATCCTGGCCCTGTTCTGGTGTGCTGTGAGTCTGCTTAGTTTTTCAGTCTGGATTTTCTGTTTTTGTACTTTTGGGATTTTGTGTGGTTGTTAATACATGTCACAAACTGCAGTCCAGTGTGTGGATCTCTCCTCTCTGCCCTGAAGGGCGATTCATGACAGTAGACGCTGGCCTGTCAGAGATCCAGCGGCTACAGTTTGTGGGGTTTTTTTTTGTTTCTCTCATCTGTGAGTTGGCGATTTCTGGTTGTTGACGTGGCCAGAAACTACCCAGCCAACTTTATTCACCAGCGGCGGCGAAGGTAGCCTTTTCCTTCTTCCCCCCAGTTTGTTTTTCACCTGGGGTTTGGTTATGTCTGCAGTCTTGAATTTTTTAAGTCTGGGGCTGAGCAAGGAGGAGTGTGTGGCGGCTACGCTCATCGGCAGTTTTGCCTTGGGGGCTGGAGCCTCCTGTTCTCCCGAGGAGGTTTGGAGGTTCGTGGATGGTGCGGCCCGGGTGATCGAGGATGATCCCAGTCTCTGGAGCTACCCGGGCCTCACAGTTTTTCTCGCCTCGGTGGTCGACACACACCGCCAACTCTGTGCCCAGGCAGGGGTCTTCCCTTCGGTGCCGCCAGGGCTCAAGAAGAAATGCACCCGGGGGCGGTAGACTCGCTCGTCCTATCCGGAATCTGAACCCTCGTCTGTCCATCAGACGGTTCCTTGGAGGTCCCGAATGGACACCATCTAGCCCCGACAAAGCAGCTCCGCCTTCACCTCCTGAACTGTGGCCCACTCCATCAGCCGAGGACCTGGGGGAGCGCAGGCGGGTCCAATTAGCGGAGACAGAGCTCCTACTAGAATATAAACCATGGCTCCTCCCGGATCTTACCCAGGAGCTGGAGGAGGGTTCACCAGATCCTCTTCCACCTCACCATGAGCCGACGTCTCCGCCTCCCGCTCCCCGCCGTCACCCCGGGACATCTTGCTGGAGGACTGCCTCCACCTCTCTGCCAGCAGTTCCTCCTCTGCCGTGTCAAAAAAATTCTGCAGCAGGCTCCTCTTCTCATCCAAGCTCCTCTGTGCTGGCTGTCCCGTCATCTCCCTCTTCCTCCGCTGATGCTGCTTCCCTCATCTGCATGGCGTTCCCCCCTGCTGCTGACAATCCGGCTGCTTCATCCCCAGCTCCGCCTGCCATTGAGTCTGCAAGGACGGCTCCTCCACGCTCTTCAGAGGGGCCCTTTACCGCTGCAGCCACTGAGAGGGGAGACGTTGGACCTGCTGCAGCAGGAACCATCATGCCCTGGGAATCCAGGCAAGTGTCTTTTCATTTTCAGTTACCTAAAAATGAATTATCTTGCCTGATTTTTGGTGGTGGGGCTCAGCCTGTGCAGTCCGCTGAGCCCTCACCACCTGCTGCAGACAATTGTTCACCTGCTACCTACGTGTTTCCTCCTCTCTCCCGAGTGTGTGCCAGCCCCGGGATTAAGCCGCCGGACGATGGAGGAGCCTGCGGTCCTGGAGGGCCTGTTCTCAGCCCTGCAGTTACAGTCTGGATAGAGGGCCAGCGCTGCGACTAAGCTGAAGCCTGTGCTGATGATGGAGCGTCCCCTTGCCTCAGCAGAACAGGATCCAGCGCCATCAGAAAGCCAACCTCCTGTGTCCACGTCGGGTGAGCCATCTGCATGAGTCACATCGCTAGGGGGTCCCGGGACTGCATCGATCACCATGCCTGCTGCTGGGGTTGCTGCAGTAGAGTCTGAGCTGAACCTCCTGAAAGCCGGGCCCAGGGAGTCGTCATCTGGATCAACGGAGTCCTGGATGGCGGTGGAGCTTGAGCCCAGGCAAGTGCTCTCCTTTGTTTCTATTGTTTCAGTGTTGGAGTGGTCTTGTCTGGCTCTTAGTAGGGAGAGCCAAGTGCAGCCATCAGCTGCACCTGCGCTCATCTCGCTGGGCTCCACTGCCACCTGTGACCCTGACCCTGTCTCTCTACCTGTTTTGTCTGAGCCTTCTCCCAGGGTAACTGAGGATAGTCCACCCTTGCCAGATGTCTCCGTGAGTTCAGGCTCGCCACCCGAGATCGCCGTGGGTCCAGCTCCTGTTTCTCTGCCGCTCCTGTCTGAGCTTTTCCCCAGGGTCACCAAGGATAATCCAGCTTTGCCAGAGGACTCCATGGATGCGGGCTTGCCACCTGAGGTCTTCATGGGTCCAGCTTCTTCAGTCGAGGTTGTCGCGGGCGCTCCGTCCCAGCCCGGGGCCTCCGTGGGTGCTGCTCCCCCTCGGGATAAGGTCTTTGCGGGTGCTCCGTCCCAGCCTGGGACCTCCGTGGGTGCTGCTCCTCCTCCAGATGAGGTCTTCGTGGATGCTCCGTCCCAGCCCGGGACCTCTGAAGGTGCTGCTTCCCCATCAGCTGAGGTCATCGCGGGTGCTCCGTCCCAGCCCGGAACCTCCGAGGGTGCAGCTCCTCCTCAGTCCAGGTCCACTGAGGGTGCAGCTCTGTTCCAGTCAGGAGCCACCGCGAGAGCTGCTTTGCTCCACCCCGGAACCACCGCGAGTTCTGCTTTGTCCCAGTCTGGGACCGCCGAGGGTGCTGCAGAGTAGTTCGAAAGTGTCATGGTTCCCTCTCCTTTGCCTGAGGCCATCAGGGTTCCCCCTCCTCTGCCCGAGGCTGTCAGCTCCGCCCCCTGGACCACCTTTCCTGTTTTGGTGGTTAAAGAACTCTGGCCAACCGCCTGACAGACTGTGCCGTTGGGTTGGGTGGCTCATATTCTCTCATATTCTCATATGGCTCATATTCTCATATGGCTCATATTCTCTGGCAGGCCAACCGACTCTTACCACTTCACCGTCTGCCAGACCTGGGACTTTGGCTGGCCACCGGAGCTGTCTAGCGCTTTAGTTCAGGGGGCCTAGGTCTTGATTTTGTCTGGTGTGAATCCTGAGTGGTTTGTCACGATCTGTGCATGGGGGGATTTCACTGTGCTTTGTTTCTTTGCCTTTTGTTTTTCCTTATTTGTATAATGTATTCTGGAGTTCTTTGTGATGTTATTTCTAGTTTGTTTTCACATATTCGGTATTTGTTTGATTTATTTTCCTGTTTTCGTTCAGTGTAGTTGTGTTATCTACATATTTTGGGTTTATTTGTTTTTATTTGTTTTCACTTTCACTTTCACGTTTTCTTTGCCAGCATCTCAGTTTTCGTCTCCACCAGAATCCTGGCCCTGTTCTGGTGTGCTGTAAGTCTGCTTAGTTTTTCAGTCTGGATTTTCTGTTTTTGCACTTTTGGGATTTTGTGTGGTTGTTAATAAATGTCACAAACTGCAGTCCAGCATGTAGATTTCTCCTCTCTGCCCTGAAGGGCGATTCATGACATAATTGGGGGACAGTAGCTTTAAAAAAGGGGGAAACTTTTTAATTTTACCAACAAAGAGAATAGCATCCCCCTCAAATGGCCTACTGCTAATAAAATTAACAATCCAACTAAAATGGCCACAACATGCAATACCAAAGGGCATCATAATGTAGTACAAGTAGACCCATTATTAACACTGGGTACATATTTGCTCTTTCAGCACAGTTACAGTACTTTACTTCCTGGGACAAAATGTTATGCACATTGGCCAGTGGCTTTCTATAAAACTGCTTGTTTACTGTGTGTGTGCTTTGAGTGAAAAAGGTAGATATCAAAGCTTAACCTCAGTTGCTGAGAAAAAGCAAGCAGATCTTTTGTGCCTCCCTTCTGTACATCAGCTGGTTTTAAACTTGCTTTAAAATGCCATTTAAAAAAATCATTCTACTGTCCAGGCTGGAGATGTTTTTATTGGATATACAATCTTTGTAGCAACCCCTTGTGCCAGTTTATTGAGCAGTTTGTTTTGGCCAGTGAATGTAGGGGAAAGGTCACCATATCCCTTCACATAAAGGTCATATTTAACTGAGCGTGTGTGAATTTGTGGGACTAGGAGTAATCCAAAACTACACTTTGAATCTAAAAAATCCAATCTACTGAACTGTAACCTGTAGAACTCAGATAAACATAGTATTATGAGGTGTATATGAGGATATTTTAAAAGGGACAAACATCCAAATTAAACCCTTGCTGTAAAATTTGATTTATTTGATGCCTCATAAGTACACAGTTGGTGCATTTGAAAGTGATTCTACTAGCAAGGTTAAATCATGAGCTCTGGTTCCAATGCATGGCTCAGAGCTCTGGGCACTCCAGTGTACTTGTGCTGCCACAACAAGCAATTTTGTCAAAGTGAGCCCCTAAATATAGCCAGAGCACATTATTATCACAGCGGGGGTAGAGCTGTTATCTCTCACCATTCACTCTTATTGTTTTACTACGACAGCAGATGACAGTTTCACCAGAGCTGGGACCAATTTGCTCTGTATATGACCTGTTATATAAGACCTCTGCTGTCACTGGTTAGTTTGCTGTATTTTCCAACAGCAACACTTCATAAATGATTTCATATAAGGCTATATGTGCCAAGGAGGATAAAACCTTGCCCAGTTTTTATACCACTTGCCCTCATATTCCTGTTTTCTTCTGTTTTTCCCAGCAACAAGAATGCTTTTGGCAAGGCTGGCCAACCGTGACGCCGATGTGTTGCCAAAGTAAAGCATAGCAGGGCACAAAATCGTACACAGCACATAGGCTTCATCAAAGGTCATGCAAGCATCACCTATGCAACCTTTTTCTGCAAACATACACGCAAAGTGGAACACTGTGTTTCTTCTGTCTTTGTTACAGCCCACTGACATGAAAATGTCCATCATGGGCTCAGTGTCTCACCCATTTAGAACAAACCAAATTGAACGGCATAACTGGAAGTGGTGGTCTGGTCTGTCACCCCTGCTGTGCTGCCCAGCCTGGGTCTGCTGGGCAGTCTGGATCAGTGGTTGCAGACAGACTCAACAACACAATACACACAAAATAATCATTCACAAAAGCTATTAGCCATGCTGTGTGTTGCAAGCACTGACCTGTTTCAGCATGTCCCAAACAACAACAAACTGTTCTTCTCGTAGGACATAAATACATACAGTATATGCACCTATCCAGTGTTCACAGCTTCGCCTCTACTGTGTTTACATCCAACAAATTTTAATTTTTGACTGGGTTTCTAGTAGGGTCACTAAATATTAGAAATGTGTGGCATTACAAAAAAAAAGGTGCTAAGGCTAAATGTGGCCATTGCTACCACAACACAACCCATTTTTTTCCCCCAAGTCCTGTTCTAAAGCCGTTTTTTTAGCCAGACGTGTGAATGGAAGCCTGAAGTTAGCAGCAAGACTAATCCATGCACATAAAGTAAAATAACAATTTTAGTTACCAGAACTGTGGCATATTTCTTAATAATGATGAGATATTAACCCACAATTGTCATCCTCTTCTTGCGGCTTTTGCCGTTGTGGTTTTCAGGGTTGTCACAGTGGATCATCTGCCTCCATATTACCCTATCCCTTGCATCTTCCTCTGTGACACCAGCCCTCTCCATGTCCTCCTTCACTGCATCCATGAATCTTCTGTGGTCTTCCTCTTTTCCTCCTGCCTGGCAGCTCCATCTTCAACATCCTTTGTCCATCATATCTACTATCCCTCCTCTGCACATGTCTAAACCATCTCCGATCCATCTCTCTTAATTTGTCTCGAAACTGCTCAATCTGAGCTGGCCCTCTTATATACTCATTTCTAGGGGATGGCTGTGGCACAGGTGTAGTATGGCCGACTACTGATCAGAGGGTCAGGGGTCCGATTCCCGCTCTTTCTACAGTCTGCATGTCAAAGTGTCTTTGAGCCAGACACTGAACCCCCAGTTGCTCCTGGTGGGTCAGGCCAGTGCCTGCATATGGCAGCTCCGCTGCAATCAGTGGGTGGATATCAGGATCTGTAAAGTGCTTTGGTCCTCTAGAGATGAGATAAAGCGCTATGTAAGTGAACACCATTTCTAATCCTGTCCCTCACTCCCAATGAGATTCTTACCATCTTCAACTCTGGAACCTCCAGCTCTCTTTTTGTCAAAGCCACCATCTTCAAACCATACCAGAGATGTTCACAAGTCATCTTTTTGCAAGTTGAAGTCAAGTCTCATGTCTCAAAGATCAAATCCAAGTAAAATCTTAAGTCATTTTATGGTTGTAATAGCTAAGAAATTTAAAATATTGTGATGTTTCAAGGGTTCGCGCAATAATGAGGGTTTGGAATGTAGCAGACATTTATTTCAACTCTGACTACTTCCACAGAACAGAGGGGAGGTCATTCACACAGACACTCATCTCACTCAGGGTGACACAGACATGTAATCTCTCACACACAGGGAAAACAACACTTTCACAACCGGACATAGAACACAATTATAACGGTACAACAATAATGCTCAGAACACAAGAATAATAACAGTTTTTGAATTCCCCACAGCACAAAGCATGCCAGGAGAATCCCCCGCCCCTTATTACAGCCACGACATTACACTGCCCCCCCCCCCCCGGACTGGTTTCTATCCCCAGAATAATAAGTCCAACTGAAAAGTCCAATACAAACCCGTCCAGGCGTTGGGGGACCACCGTCGGTGGCAACTGGTATGCACGGGCCCGTTAGTGTCCATTCGAGCCTCGACTGGGGTACCCGATCAGGATGGAGCCTCTGGCTTGGCCACCCGCGGGACAGCTGGACGGTATGGGAGGAGGTGGTCGTGGTGAAGCACCACCACCCGGTTCCTCTTCTGCAGCCTCACCCTGTACACTATGTCCGACAGTCTCTTTAGAACCACGCACGGTCCCAACCAGTGGCTCACCAGCTTTGGTGACAGTCCCTTTTTCTGCTCTGGGCAGAAGACCCAGACTTGGTCCCCGGGTGCAAAGTCTGTCCCCTGGCAGCGGGAGTCATACGCTCGCTTCTGTCGACTCCCTGCTGCTACCAGGGCCTCCCAAGCCAGTTCATGCATCGTGTGAAGACGCTCTCTTAAGCAAAACAAATAATCCAGCCCCGGTTGCTGTCCACCTCACACTGCTGCAAGGGGGCGTGGGAGCACTAAGCCTTTCTGAACCATGCAGGTGCCACAGCGGTGGACATGGAGCTTCATGTCCTGATGACACCCCGGCCAGTAGAACTGGGCCCGAAGACGCTGCAGACTTTTCTTTACCCTGAAGTGGCCCGCCCCCACCAACCCGTGGACCAACTGGAGCACCTGGGGATGGAGCCGTCAGGGGACCAGCAGCTGCCAGACGTGAGGCTGCCCAGCTGGAGCCTGCCACCGCTGGTAGACGACACCCTCATGCCAGCAGTGGCTGGGCCACTGTAGGGCCTTGGTCTACAGAGCCTACAGAGCCTTGGTCTACAGTTTCCGGGTCTCTGGGTCCAGCACAGACACAGACTCCCAGGCGGGCCACTGGTCTGTGTCCAGCCACTGCTGGACCCGGAAGACAACAGGGTCTCAATCCTGCTTGACCTGAAGCTGCTGTGCATTGAGGGCCTCTGTGATGTTATCGCTGGGGAGAGCTGGCTGATGATCTGAGGAAGGGCTGTGAGCCCCTGCGCTATCCCAGGCCGCAGCGGCCTGGAGAGCCCGTGAGACTGCTGGGTCACGATCCTCAGCCTGCGCTGACGGCACCGGCCCTTCGATCACACGGGTCCCCTGGTTCCCCGTCTGAATCTTGCTGCAGAGCGTGATGGTCCTGGCCCCCAGAAGGAGAGAAGAGCTGGCGAAGTTGATCTTTGCGCCCCATGCTGTGAGCAGATTTAGACTGATGATGCAGGGGTCCTGGATGTCAAGCCAGCCAGAAGGGGTGGTTCATGTTCTGACCGGCCACTCCCATGACCAGGCCTCATCGCCCTCCCAATCTGGTGCGTTCACCGGTGGTTGCGGTGATGCGGTGCCTGGTGTGTTCCCACCCTTGCGGCCTGAGTTCATCTGTACTGGGTAGCTCCCTGGGTTGGACCAGGACGATGGTGGAACCAGTGTCAATCAGGGCCCGGATTGGAGTGCCGTCCAGGCTGCACTGCAGGTACAACCCCGGTGAGTATCCCAGTCGGCCCAGACGTGGTGAGAGTTCGATGTCTGCGAGAGGTGGCAGGTCCCCGTCTGTGTCACCTCACTCTAGGATTAAAGCTGGTGAGGAGGCTGGTTGTCGCGGAGTAGGTGCAAGGCAATGACGCGTGACATGGCCTGGCTCCCCACAGCGGAAGCATCCCTCCTGTCAGCTGTGGCCTGGAAAACTCTCTTCCTTGGTGATGAAACGTCAGCCACAGGCTCCAGCATCAGCTCTACACGCTCCGCCTCTGCCACGGCTGTCTCCCAGCTGCTCGTGACGTGACTCTGGATGCATTCTCGGAGCTGGGCCAGGCGGAGCCCTTGGATGAAATTCTGGAGGGCGAGCTTCTTCACCGCCTCTGGCTCAAAGTCTGGGTAGCCATGCCATGTCAGCAGCCGGACATCTGCTGCATAAGCCTCCAGACTTTCTTGATTGCGGCAGCTGGCTAGGTGTTCCTGGACGTGATCAGCATGGCTCATCCTCCCGAACTGCCTCCGAAGCGCACCCTAGTGCTGGCCAGCTGTGATGTTCCTTAGGCCAGAGACTGGACAGCATGCAGAGAGCTTCGCCCTCCAGAGCCAGTGCGACCTGCACAGCTGTCTTCTCAGGTGTCCAGCTGTTCAGTGTAGTGGCCAGTTCAATCTGGACCAGATAGTCATCGAGTGAGGTTTCGCCACCAAAGTGGGGAAGCTTGGCTGGTGGGCAGTGCTGGGGTTGGGATGTTCGCTTCCGTGCTGATCACTGCCCTCGACTGCAGTGGGATCTCTGGCTTGTAGTTCGCCTGCTGGTGCTCCCTGCCCTGCCTTGAAAAAGGCAGAAAATGGGACACACTTTTTCTGTCCAGTCCTCATCCCCATTCTTACGGCAAGCAGCTCTGGGGACTGGCGTGTGTGCTCGGCTGTCTCATTTCCATCTGGGCGATGAGCTGGTTGAGCTGTTGAATCTCTGCCTTGATACTCACTTCTATCTCTCTTCATCCCACTTCTGACACCAGCGTGACGTTTCACGGGTTTGCACAATAATGAGAGAGGGTTTGGAACGTAGCAGGCATTTATTTCAACTCTGACTACTTACACAGAACAGAGGGGAGGTCATTCACACAGACACTCATCTCACTCAGGGTGACACAGATACGTAATCTCACACACACAGGGAAAACAACACTATTACAACCGGACTTAAAACACAATTATAACAGTATAACAATAATGCTCAGAACACAAGAATAATAAGTCTTTCAATCCCCCACGGCGCAAAGCATGCCGGGAGAATCCCCCGCCCCTTATCACAGCCCCGATGTTACAATATGTACCACATTATCCTTTAGTAGCATTTAGTAACAGAATTAGTCAGTAGTTGGATATCATTACTTTAAAGAGGCTGAAATACAGTCATAGTTTCCCTTATAGATTTATCATCTACATTTTTCCAAAAATTGATATTCCCTTATCTTGAGAAACAGTCATGTTTCATGAATTCCATTATGTGTGTTAGTTTAACAGTGAAAATCATCTGCTTTTATTCCGAAAGTAAATTCAGTGTTTTGGATGTTTCTGATGAAAAATAAAACATTGGTCACAAGTCCCAAATGATGGGTCCAAGTCAAGCCTGAAGTCCTTGTATATGCAACTTAATTGCAACTTGAGTCCAGGTCTTAAACTCAAGTCCCCATCTCTGCTCACTGTCTTGTAAATCTTCTCTTTTACACTAGCTGCTATTCTTCTGTCACAAATCACACCTGACACTTGTCTTCACCCACTCCACCCCACCTGCACTCTCTTCTTCACTCCTCTTCTTCATTTTCCATTACTTTGGATCAGTGGCAGCTTTTGATATGGGACACATAGGCGGTTGCCCAGGGTGGCATTCTCTAGAGCAGTGGTCCCCAACCTTTTTTGCACCACAGACCGGTTTAATGTCAGACAATATTTTCAGGGACCGGCCTTTAAGGTGTGGCGGATAAATACAACAAAAGAACATGATACGACTGGCATAAAAACTGTGGTATTTTCTAAATATAATAATAAACGTGAATCCACTGTGTACTCGTTTGCAACTTTATTAGCAGCATCCTCATAACATCGTGACAACAACAACATAACATGAGTAACATACTCTGTGCCCACAACACTCGCTGGTCGCCCTTTAGTGACTAAATGGCTCACACGATAACGTGCAGCGGGCAGACCACAGTGCACAGTGGCCAAAAAACTGACAGTACACAATAATGTAAATAGCTCGGGTTAACTTAGAGTCCTCCAGGACGCGCTACTGACTCGGGAGAAAGTAACTGGGTAAAGTGCCAAAGCGTAGCAGCACCGCTGCAAGGGGAAACACTAACAGTTTGTACTCACAGAACAGGAGCAGTCCGAGTAGTCCAAATATATCTCGCGAGCACACATAACCAGAAACCACACTGAGGGGAGTAGCGATAGTGCGGCTTCCGACTCCCTTTTTAGACAGTCCATTCATATGATGACTGTCTGTTAAATGCAGCTTTCTTTTTCTTGGAAGTCGTAGGCTCTTCTTCTGTCTCCTCACTGGGCCTTTTCCCCTTCGTAAAGAAACTTTCCAAAGACGTTTGTTTTTTACTCATTTTGCTAGCTCGTGGGTTTAATTTTAGTGGTAACGTATCACGTCACCGAGACAAGCGTCTTGACGTGCGTCAAGAGTGAGCCACAGACAGATGTAAAGGAGAGAATCTGGTAATTTTAATAAAACATCATTCAGACTCAGATAATAAATAAAACGGAAGTAATGTAAGTTATTTATTCTTTCTGTGCGGCCCGGTACCAAATGACCCACAGACTGGTACCGGTCTGCGACCCGGGGGTTGGGGACCGCTGCTTTAGAGGGTGCCACGAGAATGGGGGGGGGGGGTCATATTTATTGTGCTCAACTCATTTGTGGCAAATGGGTACCCTCTACAAGTAGGATGCTCCTCTCCCTGTCTGCAGCACAGTCTCACCCTTCTCCACCACCTCCCTTCTCTCCCTCTAACACATAATAGCCCCTCCCACACCTGCACTGGCCAGTGTTCAACCAGAAGAATTTGCTTTATAGAGCAGGCCCCAAGCAAAAGTGGTGTGTGTTTGTGGGGCCATGTGTTTTGTGTTGCGTTTCATCTCCAGCACCACACAAAGCGGGATGTTTTGGGGTTTTTTTTGTTTGGAGGAGCGGTCATGGAAAAGAGGAGCAGAGCATCACAGGTAATGCAGAACTGTGATGCATGAACGAGCACAGAGCAGAGCTGAAGGGAGACCCGAACCAGGACAGGCTGATGTTGCTCTATAGCTGCTGGAGACAGTCATGTTGTGTGTCCACCTAGGTTCTATAATGGAAAGTTCCCGAGCCTCCTCTGCATCAGGGATCCATTGGGAATGTAAATGGGGCGAGAGCTCATGCGACCCATCCGTCTATCAGCCAATGGTAAGTCTCATTTTCAAACTAATTTATTCTCCAGGTAACTGGAATATCAACGCTGATTTGTATGTAATCGCACAGTGTACAAAATAAATAAAAATGTGTAATTATACGTATAGCGACCACTGCTGAAACTAAAAGTTAGCTCCATAAATGGTCAGACTTATTAATGTGTGTGTTTGAGAGACATACTGTATGTGTGCTGCCTACTGTATAAATTTGAATTACATACAACTGTTTCAGTTATGCAGTATATGTATATTTTAAAAAGCAGCTGAAAACATTTGTGTTTAATCAGACTTTCTATTGTTTCAAATCAGCTGCTTTTAAATGGTTTCATATTTTTAAATTATTTTAATCTTTTGTTTTAACTTTGTTTTTATATTTATTGTGTCTCTACCGAGTTCTTTTTTTTAATTCTAATTTGTTATCCACCTTATTCCTAGCCCCCATGATGCCTTGTGTGAATTATGGGCGCAACTTCCAGTACTAGTTTAGAAAGTGGGGTTGTCATGGAAACGGGACATTTTTCCTTGTCAAAAAACAATGACTTTGGCATCAAAAATGCGGGAACACAGCTTTTGCATCTCAAAAAGAGTAATATAATCATACCGCTTCCCACGACTATTGACGGATGAGAAGATGACCTTAAAAAATGGCCTTGCAGACAGTAGCTCCATTAGTTAGCTCCGTTGCTAAAATGCTAACGCTGTAAACAAATAAAAGCTCTGAGATATATCAGTGTTTCCATTGCAATAAAGTTGGTTGCATTTTATTAAAATATGTTGGACATAATCAAATTTACCTTAGAGCAGACGTAGAATCTAGTAGGAGCCACAAAGAAACACAACACCGTGCTTGGGTGTTTTAATGTCGGGGTAAATACATACAGCTGTAGCTGTTTTACCCCAAAATTAAAATGCTCATGCTGCTGTCATGCTGTGAATGCTTGTTATTTAACTTAACACGGACAGACCTTTTCTGACAATTGTTCAAAATTTTATTGATCTATATTTTGTGATAATTTAAAAATTAATGCATGCTGAAACTGCTAATATCAAGTCCATATTGTTCCAATGCAGTGCAACGAATGCAAAGTAACACCTACTGTATTTGATATCTTTCTTAAATCCTTAAGCCTTAGGAAGCAAACTGTTACTAATTTTTATTTATTATTTTACTTCATGCAGCCTTGCATCTGGTGACACGTCAGATCTGAGACATTCATACAAGTGAAAACAAGCCTGGTGCTGTTGTGTCTGTACCACCAATCACACCAACAGTCCTTTTTAGTTTTCAGTGCATGACCTATGCATTGCTGTTGAAGCCACAGATTTAGCTGAGGTTTAGAAGCCTTACACCACGAACAGCAGCAAATACCAGAACTACGCAAAAACATTCAAAAATACAAAAACTACAAGTGCTGAAATTATCTGCCACTTGACTGCAAAACAGGTATGTGGACTGTTGTGTCTGAAATTACCTCCTAAATGACGAGGTCAGGTGCACAGTAGAACTCAGCTTTATTGATGGTTGATTGCACAATACAGCCAATACCCAATCTCCCTACTCAGCGTTCCTTACAAAATCATGGAGCGCCTAATACTGCAACGTATTTCCCCAGGAATAGAGGAAATTCTATGTGTGGATCAAGCAGGTTTCCACAAGGACTGCAGTACAGGAGAACAAGTACTGGCCCTAACCACCTTCATCGAAAATGGCTTCAAGAGCAGACTGAAGACAGGGGCTGTGCTTCTCGATCTTACAGCCGCCTATGATACGGTCTGGCACAAAGGCCCCCTCCTGAAACTTATAAAGGCGATCCCTGCTTGGGCAACAGCAATTATTAAAACCTTACTGACCAACCGAAGGTTCAGAGTCCACCTCGGTCAGAACACAAGTGCATGGAGAACGCAGAAAAACGGACTCCCACACGGCTCAGTTCTAGCTCCAACTCTGTTCAACCTCTACATAAACAACCTGCCCACTACAAAATCCCGCAAATTCATCTATGCAGACGACATCTGTTTGGCACTCCAAGCACCAGACTTTGAGCCACTGGAACGGGTGCTCACGGAAGATCTTGCCAAACTGGACCAGTTCTGCAAAATCTGACGCCTAAAACCAAGCCCAGCAAAAACTGTCTCCAGTGTATTCCATCTCCACAATGTAAAAGCTGCCAGAGAACTAAACATCCACCTGAGCGGACTCAAGCTTAAGCATGCCCCGAATCCAACCTACCTTGGAGTGACCCTTGATAAGACCCTATCCTTCAAGGAACATCTAAAGGGGACGGCTGCTAAGGTGAAGGTATGTAACAACCTGCTCTGCAAGCTCACTGGTGCAAAATGGGGGGCGGCAGCCTCCACCCTGCGCACCTCAGCACTGGCCCTTTCATATTCTGTAGCAGAATATTGTGCCCCTGTCTGGTCCAGGTCATCTTACACACACCACGTAGACACCCAGCTCAACACAACCATGAGAACTATAACTGGAACAATCCGCTCAACACCACTCCCCTGGCTCCCTGTACTGTCAAACATAGCCCCTTCACACATCCGGCGTGCAGCATTAACTCAAAGGATGCTCCAAAAAGTTAAAGATTCTCCTCACTTACTAATCCATGCAGATATCTATACCCCACCCACTGCCCGACTTTCATCCAGACGGCCAATTTGGAAAAACCCTCCCCCAGCTGACTTTACCATCCAGACAGCTTGGCAAGTGGAATGGGAGACCAAGGAGGTCCCAAACAAACATCTGGTGACAAACCCCAACCAACAGGTCCCGGGCACCAGCCTCCCAAGGAGACAGTGGTCTACACTTAATCGCTTCAGGACTGGACATGGCCCCTGCTTGGCCAGCCTTCACAGATGGGGCAGTAGCCCTAGCCCACTGTGCGCATGTGGAGAGGAGCAAACAATGGAACACATCATAGGGGCTTGCCCGCTCCAAAGACTGGAAGGAGGATTACACACCCTCCATACAGCAAACCAGGAGGCAGCTGCTTGGCTTAAGGACTCTGCATTCGCTAAATAACAATACAGCCGCCAGGCAGGGGCATTGGCAAAGAGGCCGAATAAAGATGCCCGCTGGTATTTATAGGGCTGTGCAGTGGCGGAAGAGGAAGTGACAGCCACTACACCGCACTTCATAATGATAATGATGGAGTCTTGCGTCGTTGGTGATGCATGAGTATCTTGCGAAGTATAGTTCACCGGTGTGTCTTCTGGTGGGAGATGAGTCCAATCTTGGACAAACAAACTCTGTTGCAGACACTGCAGATGAGAGTTGTGTTACTGCTGGAGGATGGCATAGCTGAAGCCTTTCTTCGAGCTCTCTTCTCGATTAGGTATGTAGTCCTGGACTGTTCAAAGTGCTCGACGCCCTGCATACACAGATGGTGCCATGCGAGTCGATCTTGGGCATTATGTTGCCAAGAGTTGATATCCATGTCACAGGATTTCAGGGTAGCTTTGAAGATGTCTTCGTAACGGAGACAGAGTCTGCCGACTGACCTCTTTCCTTGCTTCAGTTGGCTGAAGAACACTGCCTTTGGGATCCTAATGTCCTCCATCCTGGCCAGATGTCCAGTCCAATGCAGCTGGGCCTTGATGATCAGGCTTTCAATGCTGGGTAACTTGCATTTGTCCAAAACCTCTGTATTGGTCACTCTATCCTGCCACTTGATACCGCATATGGATCTCAGGCATCGCTGTTGGAACTGTTCAAGAAGCTTGATATGTCGGCGATATCGTGTCCACGTCTCACAACCATACAGGAGGGAGGCAAGAACGACAGCCTTGAACACTTTAATCTTGGTGTGGAGCTTGATACCACGTTCTTCCCACAACCTCCTTCTAAGCATGCCAAAGGAACCACTTGCCTTAGCTAATCGCTGGTTGATCTCTTCGTCAAGGGTTGCAGAGTAAGAGAGGGTGCTTCCAAGGTAACAGAACTTCTCTACGGACTTGAGCGGGCTGCTGTTGATAGTTACCACAGGGTGAACATGGCATTTTCCGGGGGCTGGCTGATACATGACCTCCGTCTTCTTAATACTGATGGTAAAACCATATTTCTCTGATGCCGTGGCAAATTTGTCAGTGATGAACTGAATATCTTCCAGTGTGTGTGCAACTAAGGCACAGTCATCAGCGAACAGAAGGTCTCTGACTAGCATTGACATGGTCTTTGTCCGAGCTTGTAAACGTCTCAGATCGAATAGGCCACCATCTGTTCTAAACTGAATGTGCATTCCTTTATCCAGGTCGCGAAAAGCCTCCATGGGCATGAAAGAAAAGGCAATGGAGAAGAGTGCTGGGGCCAGGACACAGCCTTGCTTGGTACCATTTGTCACTGGAAATGGGTCAGAGGTATCTCCATTCCCTTGGACTTTTGCTTGCATTCCCTCATGGAAAGACCTTATGATGGAAATGAACTTGTCAGGGCAACCAACTTTGTGAAGTATCTTCCACAGGCCAGGTCTATTTACCGTGTTGAATGTCTTGGTGAGATCGACAAACACCATGTAGAGGTCCATGTTCTGTTCCCTACATTTCTCCTGTATCTGTCGCATTGCGAAGATCATGTCCACTGCACCTCTTCCAGGTCTGAATCCACATTGAGATTCTGGGTAGACCGTAGCAGTGAGACAGCATGTCATCCTGTTGAGGACAATGCGTGCCAGTATTTTCCCGGCAACTGACAGGAGGGAAATACCTCTGTGGTTATCACAGAGTGGTCTCCTTTACGCTTGTAGAGATGTACAATAGAAGCATCCTTAAACTCTTGTGGGACTGTGCCATACTGCCAGATAAGTATAAATAACTGTAGGAGTTTGTTCTGCAGATGCACACCGCCATTTTTGAAAATCTCAGCAGGGATGCCGTCGGCACCTGGAGACTTTCCCGCAGATGCCTGTTTTATGGCACGCTTGACTTCATCCAGTGAAGGAGGGAGGTCCAGCTCGGCCAGTATCTGCCTCTGGGGGATGGCATCCAGGGTTTCCTCACACATTGATGATGGCCTATTGAGCAGGGTGTTGAAGTGTTCAGTCCAGCGTTGTAGTATTTCCGATTTGTCAGTATGGAGGTTATTTCCGTCAGACGATCGGATGGGTGCACTACCAGTGGACTTAGGACCATACACCGCCCTCAGCCCTTCATGGAAGAGCTTACTGTTATGCTTATCAGCCGCTTCCTGAAGCTCTGTGGCTTTACTGTCCCACCATGACTCCTTCATCTGGCGGAGTTTTCTCTGCAAGGTGTGCCTTGCGTTCAAGTAGATCGATCTTTTGGCTGGTGATGATTTGTCGTCAATGTAGTTCCTGTGAGCTTTGTGTATCGTGTGCAGAAGCTGTGAGATTTCCGGGTCGTTTTCATCAAACCAATCCTGGTGTTTGCGTTTGACGAATCCAAGGACATCTGCACTAGCAGAGTAGGTGGCATCCTTGAGCTGCTTCCAGGCTGCCTCGACCTCCATATCCTCGAAATTTTCAGGTACCTTGGTTTCCTGAAGTTTCCTCTGCAGATCCTCTTGGATATGGGAGTCCTTAATGCAGGAGACTTGAAGTTTGGCTGGTGGTTTTACTCTCCTGGTTTGTATCTTGGGCCTGATGTGGAGTGCCATCTTGCTTCTGACCAGCCTGTGGTCAGACCAGCATTCGGCTCCATGCATGGCTCTGGTAAGCTTGACATCTCTGGCATCTCTCTGTCTGACGATGATGTAGTCTATGAGATGCCCCAACTTTGAACGAGGGTGCATCCAGGTTGTCTTATACTTGTTGGCTTGCTGGAAGAGGGTATTAGTGATTGTGAGTTGGTGCTCACTGCACTTTTCCAAAAGGAGCTGGCCATTTGAGTTGAGCTTCCCTATACCATGTTTGCCAATAACACCTTTCCAGGCGTCATTGTCGCAGCCTACCCGGGTGTTGAAGTCTCCAAGGATTACGAGCTTATTGCTAGAGGGAGTTGACCTGATGGCTTGGTCAAGGTCACTGTAGAAAGCTTCCTTCTCTTCGTCGCTGTATGTCATGGTGGGAGCATATACACTGAGAATGGTCAAGTGGCGTCCCTTGTGGAGACCAATACGCATGCACATAATTCTGTCGCTGATGGCAGTAGGTAGTCTGTCGAGCTTCTGAGCAATAGATGTTCGTATTGCAAAGCCCACACCTCCAATTCCGGGTTCTCCCTCTGGCTTGCCTCTCCAGTAGAAGGTGTAGTCTGTACCAACCTCCTCCAGACTAGAGTCACCAGCGAGTCTGGTCTCACTGAGGGCTGCAATATCAATGCTGTACTGCCCCAGCATCTTTGCCAGTATTGCAGTGCGGCACGCTGGTCTGTTGTCACAGTCTAAAAGGGTTCTGACATTCCATGAGGCAAAGCTCATTTGGTGTTTTCGTGTTGGTCTTCGGCCGCAGTATTGGATGACCAGTCAGGTGCGGCTGCCTGGCAGGTTCTTAGTGGAGTAAGCAATGTTTAGGATCCCTTTTCAGTACCCTTCCCCATCTGGGGAGAGCAGTGCTGTCCCTGAAGAAGGCTGCTCTGCCACTCATGCAGGATACGAGTGCCGCATTTACCCCAGTATACGACAAACGACCGTCACACATGAGCCGCCTGAGTGCAGGTTTGTAGCTAAGAACTTCCAGCATCATTCTATGCCTGTTCCCGTCGCCACGTGCCCGTCACCCCAGGACTTGAAGTAATAGATGTGATGTGATTCGCAAGATGACCTGCACATGAATGGATTTAAGTGAGAGAGGTTTGTGCACTCCCAGTCCCACTCTCTCGTCCAATGCATGTCATATGCCACCTGGTGCAAAGGCTGCCACAAGATGAGCGGCATGCATGGGTGCAGCCTTTCTCCAGTGTGGAGACAAATCTGCAAGGCAGCAGATGGATTTGAATTCGGAGTTACCTACTCCTGGCCTTTGCCTAAAGAGGCACAACCTACAAGGCAGCAGGTGGATTTGATTTCGGAGTTACCTTCTCCTAGCCTTTGCCTACAGAGGCACAACCTACAAGGCAGCAGGTGGTTGGATTGGTAAGTGTTAGGGCATATCCACACGCCGGTGGGCTTGAACACTGTACCTCTGGGGCTCCAACCTGCTCCGAGATCCCTCACTGTTCTGTCCTGGAACCGCAAGGATCCAGTTAACGTGGTGTACCGCTGGAAGACTACGTGAGAGTCTTGATGCATAGAGATGTAAAAACCATCAGAGAGGACTTACACACTCTGCCTCCTTTTCACTCCATGGAGCTAGATGGCGGCTGCAGCTGGAAGTGAGAGACATGCAGAAGCAGGCAGACACAACACTATGCTACAGCACTACATACTAAGCACCCTGTGCTTAGAAGCATCACACCACACTTCATAATAAAACCCACAATAATATCACATCACATCACCCCCCCCCCCAACCCATAGAAAGTCCAAGACTACACATACAATTGAGACCCTCCCCAGTTTAGAACCTGAATCATGCACTAAAAGCTAGAACTGAAATTAACAAATGGTCTATCACATTCACACAACAAACCTAAGCTAAGGGGGATGGGTGGACTACCGTCCCACCCCACATGGCAAGGTGGGTTATTCTGCCACCGGTAAACTAGCCAAAAGTCCATCTATAACTGAGAACATTGCCATGCTCCTAGAGTAAAACACACTAAGAACAATAACTTTTTTTTTACACATGCAAACAAACGAACATTGGAACTTATTTTATTATTTTTTCAAAACCACACTACTGTCCTTCCAGCAGAAAGGGGTAGACCCGGCTTGTGGGGGGCCCAGGGCAGCCCCTCAGTAAATCCGCCCCTGGAAGTGGCATGCCCCCAGGGTCATAGCTGACCTCATAGATGAGAGTGCCTCTTTTCTTCGCCATCGATCGCCTCTCTAGTCCAGACCCGCCATCTGAAGCCTCCTCCTGGGCACGCTGTAGCTCATTGGTGTGCCTTTACAAGCTGTCTGACAGCTGGAAGTAGGCTGCACCCTGCTTAACCACAATGCGCAGCTGCTCCCGGTGTCCCACTGGCTGTCGTTTGGCCCTCCCCTCTAGCCAAGACCAGGTCCGTAACTTGCAGAGGAACTCTGGTCGGCCTGCAATGTTGCTGTCTGGCACGCAGTCCCTCCGTGCCTGTCGGTCTGACCCTGACCTCTTTTAAAGCGGCTGCAGCGGTTGCCATTGTAGCTCCAAATCCTCCAGCCCTCTGCGGCCAAGTTCTGGAGGAGTCTGGTGCTAGCTCGTTGGCATCACTCGCTGACGCAGGCGCCTCACCGCCACGCTCGGTACCCTCTCTTACGATACCCCAAGCGCCGGCACTAAGACCCTCCTCCATCGAACCTGAGTGAGGCTGGTCCTGCTTGACCGCTGTGGTGCCTGGTAAATCTTTGTCCCACACAGCATCGTTCTCCACAACTGGAACCGGACGGTTCCACTTGCCACAACCAGACCACTCTTCCCCAGCATCGTTTTTAATGGCAAACCCCAGTCCATAAAACAGGTCGCAACCCCTGATGTTGTTGCCTCGGGCCGTCACGTGGCACGTGAAGTCAGTCATCTCCGCCGACTTGTACCGAACCGTCAACTCCAGTGTTCCAACCGTGCACAGCCTTCCACCTCCATAACTGTAGAACAGCACTGGGTTATCTCTAATTCTGTAGTGGGGGAAAAATGTCCTCACCGTGGCCCAATTCAATAACAAACCCTCCGCCCCCGTGTTGATCAGCAGCGGCACCTCCTCACCATCCACTGTCACTTTGCAGAATGTGTACCCACTGGTACTCGGAGACACCGCATGGACAGTTGTCGGGGTGGGTTGAGTTGCTTTTCTCTGTGGGCTCTCCTGCTTGGACATTCGGCACACCCTGGCATAATGGTTCAAGCGTCCACACTTGCTGCAGCACTTCCCTCTCGCCGGGCAGTCCCTGGCCTTGAAACAGTGCTTCACGGACACACAACCCATACACATGGGTTTTCCCGGGGCACACCTGTGGTTGGTAGCATTGGTCTCCCTAGCATCGCCATCCACGCTACCCTCGCTGTCTGGGTCCGCTACTAGTGCTGCAGTGGGAAGCTCCAGCTGCTGCTGTGACTGGCGCCTACTTAGCTCAGAGGCTAGCTTGTCCGCGGTCTCCAATTGGAGAGCTAACTCGATAGCTCTGGCTAGTGTTAAGTCACCCGGCACTGTGAGCAGCTTCGCTCATATTGCAGCGCTGTTGATGTGCTCCGCTAGCTGGTTGCATACAATCTCTTCCTCCAGCGGCCCAAAACAACACTCACTAGCTAGCTGCCTCAGGTCGGCGACAAACTGGTGGATAGGCTCACCCGCCTGTTGGTGTCGCTGCCGAAACCTAATCCTCTGGATGGTCACGCTGTCCGGGGTGCGAACATGGCGCGCTAGCAACTCCGCCACGTCTTCATATGAGTCCGAAGCCCCGAGTGTGTTCAGGATCTGCTGGCCCTCAATTCCCAAATTATGCACCAGAAGCGCATGTGCCCTCAGCTTATCTAGCTTATTCAGGTTGAGCGCCATGATGTAGTTCTCAAAGGCCGCAAACCATCTTGGCTAGGGAACAGGCGGCTCACCCGGAAGCTCCAGGAAGGGCCAAAGCGGTGAAATGCACGCCTCCATTTTTTATTCTCGTCGCAAAAATGTCTGAAAGTACCTCCTAAATGACGAGGCCAGGTGCACAGTAGAACTCAGCTTTATTGATGGTTGTTTGCACAATACAGCCACCAGGCAGGGGCATTGGCAAAGAGGCTGAATAAAAATGCCCGCTGGTATTTATAGGGCTGTGCAATGGTGGAAGAGGAAGTGACTGCCACTATACCGCACTTCATAATAAAACCCACAATAACACCCCATCACATGGACTATATATTAAAACAAATTTAAAACCCTTTTAAAAACGCTATTTTACTTGCCCCACTACTCCACTCTTGCTGAGTGATTTAGCACTACTTAAGCCGAAACCGGAAGTTGCCCCCATAATCGTTTCTACAGCAGCGCCCTCAGGAATAAGGTGGATACCCTGGATGCTGCCGAATGAATAGATGCAAGCAGGGGAGTGAGAGAGTGATTGAACAAGAGAGTAAACTAGAGTGAGGGAGTGATGAGTGGAGATGGTGTTGGTGGGGTGCTTTTGTGTGGCGCTTTGCATGTCAGGTGGCATCTCAGAGCGCCTGTGGTGGTCCGCTGATCAGTCGCTTGGGTGGGCGTAGGGGGTGGTGGTCTGCTTCTGTGGCCACGGCTGCCCTAGGGCAGGTTGGCGGGGGTGTGGCTGCTGGCCTATGCCGGCGGTCTCCCCCACCGCTGCTGGGTGCTGGTGCGCGTTCATGCTCGCTGCATCTGCATCGCAGTCACAGTCGCAGTCAAGTAATAAGGGTGAATGAGTGTGGGTGAATGTGTGGGGGAGAGCACAAATGGATGTGAGTAGGTCGGAGCGTGAGTGAGAGTGTGTGTATGGGTGAACATGAGTGAGTGCGGATGACTCTGCGGGTGAGTGGGAGCAAGATAGAGTGGGTACAGGAGTAGGAGAAAGTGGGTGGGTCCAGGAGTGCGAGTGCGGGTTTGTGTGGGGGAGAGGGCGAGCAAGAGTGAGTGAATGCGTGTGGGTGCGTATGAGAGCATGAGGGTGTGAATGAGTGAGAATGGGTGTGTGTGCTGGTTGGGAGGTGCTGGATTGAAGGGGTAGTGGTTCTTGGCTGCGTGGGCTCCCCTGGATGGGGGGGGGCTTCTTTGGGTGTGGGGGTCCCTAGGGTGTGTGGTGGTGGAAGGCCCACTGTGGGGGTGCCTGGAGGGGCTCACGCTGGGGGTGTGGGCTGGTGGCTCTGGCCTTCCGGCGCCTGGGGCCCGAGGGTTGGCGTAGACCCCGCTGGGGGGGGGGGGGGGGGTTGGCCAGTCCGGGGGCGTGGGCCTGCCAGGCAGCCCGACCTCCCCCGGCTGTCCCTCCTGGGTCTCCTGGGGCTTGTTGGCCTTGGACATTTGTGCTCTGTGGGGGTTTGTGGCGTTGTCCTGCTTGCACGGGGTCTCCGGGGGTGGGTGGGTGCTGTGACCGGACACCCTCTTTGTACGTTTCCTGACAAACCACTCACATGCACACACTTATTTTGCGCGCGCTCTCATATACATATACACGGATGCACACACACATATGTCTCTCTTTTAAGATATGCGGACACCAGACTCGTGTTGAGACCTCTTCGGTGGAAGAAGCAATCTGTCTTCTGTTTGTTTTAGTTGTTGGTTTGTTTGTTTTCTGTGTCTGTACCTCTCCCTTTTCTTTCCCCCTCCCTACACCTCCTTTCCACATTCCCCTCCTGTCGGATCCTTCATGGGTAAAATAATTTAAATGAAGTATTAAAAACTTATTACAAGAGGAGTTTACAACAATAGGCAATACATAGATATGTGTCATGATTGTAATTAACAATCAGCTCACGTGCGCGAGGCAGCGACAAGAAAGAGCATCAAACCACAACACACGTTTGAGATCTTTATTAAATGTCAAAATAGATGCACAGCTACTGAAACAGTCACTCACCAGAGGAAACGGCCTGTGTAGAGAAGACGAGAGCTGTAAATGGAGGAACAGAATAAGGGAAAATGAGCTGGCCAAATTACCACTTACGTGAGCTCCAAGGGAGAACTGGCAGGGCCCCAGCGGGGAACAGACGAACCAGCAGGGTGAAGAGAATGGAGCTGGTGGTGCCTGACTGGGTGGAGGTTGAGTGCCGTAGATTGGCGACGAGGTGGCAGGAGAGCGCGCGCAGTCCTGGAGACACACCCGCACGATGGCAGCAACCTGAAGGAAGAAGACAATAAACAGGTGAGTAATGCTTCCACCTGTGTGAATGATTATACCTGCTTGTCCTAATAATGGGCATTATACCCAGACGAGCCAGCATTGAGTCACTGAAGAGCGCTTTCTTATAAACACTGGCTGATGAGAGGAAGCAGGTGCGTCTTCTCACTCAGGTGCATTGATGACCTGAGGAGAGATAAACGGGAAGGAGGGGGTGCGCTCTCGCCGCCCATGACAGGGCCCCCCCTTCTAGGAGCGCCTCCTGGAGGTCCACAGGGCTTTTCGGGATGGGCTTGGTGGTAGACCCAGAGCATTTCCTTGTCCAGAACACGGGACGTGGGAACCCAGGAGCGTTCCTCCGGGCCATAGCCCTCCCAATTGACCAAGTATTGCAGGTCCCAGCCTCAACAGCGAACATCCAGGATACGATGAACCGTTTAGGCAGTGTGGCTGTTGATCGTCCGGGGAGGAGGAGGCGGCCTCTGGAGGGGGGCAAAGGGGGCTGACTGAGAGGGGTTTAATGTGCAACACATGGAAAGCCTGCCCAGGGACAACAGGTGGAAATTAGCACTTGTGCTATAACCTGGTACAATGCATCTTTCCTCTTTAAGGTCAATGTATATTGTGCATGTTCCTGCATAAATAAATAAATAAAAATAGAAAATAAAAATAGAAAATAGAAGGTCGGGTTCACCCGTAGGGTTGGTGGTAGCTTTAGCTGTACTGAGGTGTCGTTGACCACTCTGGAGATCGTGTAAGGTCCTAAAGCGAGGAGACAGTTTCTTGGACTTCACCTTCAGAGGAATCTGATTAGCTGCCAGCCAGATCTGCTGCCCCACAGCATACTTGGGGGCAGGCACCCATTTCCTGTCGGCCATGACCCAGTTGCGCTCGGTAGAGTGGGTGAGGGTGGTGAGCATGGACCTCCAGAGGCGACGACAGCGGCGAGTGTGGACCCTCACAGAGGGAACCACGACCTTCCTCTCGGCCATAGGCAGCAGCGGAGGAGTATACCCCATCATCATCATCATCATAGCAGTCTGTCGTGGGCGACAATGACTGTTTCATTTAGGTCTGATCAGATTCCTCCACGCAGCTCTGTCTTTAGCCTTCCGCTGCCAGGAACTCCTGTCTATGTCCAACTTCTTCAGGTTTCTTTTTACAGTGTCTTTAAATCTAAGCCTTGGTCTACCCTGATTGCGTTTGCCCTCACATAACTGTGAGTAGAGTAACTGCCGAGGGAGACGCTGGTGGTCCAGCCTCTCAACAGGTCCGAGCCATCTCAGGTTCATCTGTATTAGCATGTCCTCCATTGATGGTAGACCAGCTCATTTCAACACTTCTATGTTGGTTATCTTGTCTTTCCATGAGATGTTCATTATGGCTCGAAGGTGTCTCATCATGTACGCATAGAGTTTCTTTACCTGCACTCTGTAGACAGTCCAAGTTTCAGCACCGTACAGTAGAGTAGCCAGTACTGTCGCCCTGTACACTTTGCATTTCACACGGATAGACACATGTTGATTGTTCCACAGTCTCTCCCTCAAGTTTCCAAACACAGCGCTCGCTCTTCCCATTCTGAGAGATAGTTCATCCTCCAGCCTAGCATTCTCTGAAACAGTACTCCCTAGATACTTGAAAGTCTTGCACTTGACTAGGGGCTCTGTACCAATGGTGATTTCTTCTGGTAGTGATGTTGATAACTGGAACTTTGGTGGTTGATAAAGGCACTCTGTTTTCTTGATGTTGATTTGGAGGCTGAATTGGCTAGATGCTCTTGCAAATTTCTCCCCTAAAGATTGCATATCTTCCACACTGTGTGCAACTAGAGCACTGTCGTCAGCAAAGAGCATTTCTCTTACTATCTTTATCGATGTCTTACTCTTGGCTTTAAACTGTGCCACATTGAACAAGTCTGCTTCTTTCCTTGTTTGAATGTATACTCCTTCTGAAGTGTCTTTGAAGGCCACCTCAAGCATGGCTGCCAGATATAGCGAGAAGAGTATAGGTGCCAGCACACACCCTTGTTTCACCCCGTTGCTTATTGAAAAGTCTTTAGATACTGAACCACTCATTGCCACGTTTGCTTGCATACCTGTATGGAGTGCCTTCCTGAAATGCGAGCCACTTCTGCGGCCGTAGTTGATGTCAGCGGGACCGCTTCTGGCCAGTGTGTGGTTCGGTCCACCATTGTTAAAAGGTGTGTGAACCCCTGCGACGACGGTAGGGGGCCCACGAGGTCGACATGCACATGGTCAAACCTCCTGGCCGGGATTGGGAACGGTTCTAATGGAGCTTTCGTGTGCTTGTGAATTTTGGCACGTTGGCAAGACATGCCAAAGACGTGCCTTCCTGAAACCGCATTGCGATTCAGGCAGCACTGATTCTGTGATGTTGTTGATCAGCCTGTGAAGCATCACCTTCGCCAGGACCTTACCAGCAACAGCAAGGAGCGAAATACCCCTGCTGTTGCCGCAGACAGCCTTATCACCCTTGTTTTTATAAATGGTGACAATTATGGCATCTCTCCATTGTTGTGGGATGTTGTCATCGGCCCAGACCTTGGTGATGTACTTGTGCAGGGTTTTTGTACACAAGTAGCCTCCTTGTTTCAACAGCTCGGCAGGGATGTTGTCATTACCAGGGGACTTGTTGTTTTTGAGAGAGCAGGTAGCTGATAGAACCTCCAGGAAGGTTGGGGGCTGATCCAGGTCTTGCATCAGAGGAAGTGTAGGCAAATCGTTGAGAACAGTGGGGTCTGCATCTGAGTCCTGGTTAAGCAGGGTACTAAAGTGTTCAGCCCATCTCAGCAAGATGTTAGACTGATCCTTTAGGATTCTCAGCCCATCTGCTGTTTTCAGGGGAGTGATGCAGCGATTTGTTGGGCCGTAAATCTTCTTGACAGCATTATAAAAATTATGCATGTCATTTTTATCGGCAAAGGCCTGGATTTCATGTGCCTTTTTTGTCCACCACTCGTTCTGCATTGTCCGAGTAGCCCTTTGTACATCCCGCCGGGCTCTCTGCCACTGATGCCTGATGATAATGGATGAGGGATTCCTTAAGGTTGCCTGATGTGCTCTGTACTTGTCCTCCAGCAAGTCGTGGATGGTGTCCAAGTTGTCATCAAACCAGTGGTGGTTCTTTCTCTTATAGCCAATCGTTTGGGCTGCTGCCTCACAAAGAGCTGAGCTGATGAAATCCCACTTCTGGTCCATGGTCTTCTCAGGCAGACTCAAGAAATGCTCCACCCCCCCAGTTTCTCAACCAGGGAGCAATAAAAGTCATTTCTTGCATCCAGATTTGCCAGACGGGAGCAATCAAATTTCCTCCTTTTGGGCCCTTGTAGTCGCAAGGGGGGGCGCACTTGCATGTGGACCTTGGCCACGATCAGCCAGTGATCTGTCCAGCATTCTGCACCTCTCATGGCATGGGTGATGTGGACATCTCTGATGTCACTGCGCCTCACAATGATGTAGTCAATCAGGTGCCAGTGTTTAGAGCAAGGGTGCATCCATGATGTTTTGTATTTGGCCTTTTGCTGGAAAATGGTGTTGGTTATGGTCAGGTTATGCTCAGAGCAGAGAGTGAGCAATCTCATTTCATTTGCATTAGCCTGGCCAATTCCGTGTCTGCCAAGCACTCCACTCCATATCTGGTTGTTCTGACCCACTCTGGCGTTAAAATCTCCAAGTAAGAAGATCTTGTTATTCTTGGGGATCCAGTGAAGAGTTTCGTCCAGTGACTGGTAGAAGGAATCCTTGGCCTCACTCTCCGATGGCAGGGTCGGTGCATAGGCACTAAGAAGTGTAGCAAAGTGATTCTTAACCAGGGGGATACGGAGTGTCATCAGTCTCTCATTAATGCCAACAGGTGTTTCACTGAGTCTTGGTAGAAGGGTGTTTTTGATGGCCAGTCCTACACCATGCAGATGTTGTTCTCCTGAGGGGTAACCCCTCCAGAAGAATGTGTAGCCCATCCCTTCCTCTGTTAAAGAGCCCTCATCTAGTAGTCTGGTCTCGCTCAGTGCAGCAATATCAATGTTGTAGCGACTCAGTTCAGCAGCAACCAGAGCTGTTCTCCTATGGGGTCTATCAGAACCTCGATCCAGGAGTGTCCTTACATTCCATGTTGCCAGTTTTAGGTTACATGTTCTCTTTTTATTGTTTCGACCGCAGAGGTGGAATGACCCAACAGGTGCGGTAACCTGTTTAGACGAAAGATAGGTGGGCAATTTTTAGGCCACTTTTTCTAGGCCCCTCCCCAGTTGGGGTGAGCAGTGCTGTCCTAAATAGGGCTGCTCAATCACACAGGGGTCTGCCGAAAACAGCTGCCACCCCAGCTGTTAGCGACCACAATAGCCCTGTGCTGCTGACGTGCAGGGTTATAGCTAGGAGCTCCCAGTAACATTCATACCTGCTCCCGTCGCCACACACCCTGTCGCCGCCAGACTTCAAGCAGATGTCCAGGAAGGTAAGGCCCACCATGGTCAGAGGTGGACACCTGTGCATTGAATTATTTAGAGTGCCATAGGGGGCGCGCTCTTCCCAATAGCAGTATCTTCGCGATGATGAGGTAAATCCGGTGGCGTGGGTAAGCCCAAGACGACCAGTCCCTCAACATGGCTGCAGGAGGCTGCCGGGTACTTGGTCTTTTAAGTCCCGCCTTTTGTGCACCACCAGCGCATTGCTTTTCTGTCAGGGGTTGCTCCCTTAGCCTTCATCTTAATAGATTACCCACAAGGCAGTGGGGCTATTTACCCATAGTTGGGGCAGGGGTTGATGGGCGTCAGGGCGTGTCCACACAGAGTGGGCCTATACGCCGCGTCTCTGGGGCCCCCTGCTGCTCCGAGATCCCCTCCAGTTTAGCCTGGAAAACCTGCAGGGTACGCAGTTACCATGTGTGGCCACGAGGAGGCACTGCAGGGGTCCTGGTGGTGGAGAGGCTATGTACCAGCAGAAGGAGACTTAGGCACTCGGCTCCTCTTTTCGCCCCCACTGGTGGTACTGCTGGTGGCAGTAGCTGTAAGCAGAGCAGCAAGCAGAAAGCAACATGCAACATATACCATGCAACATGCACTATCTACAAACAGCTCTATGTTACTATACTACTGCACTAGACGCTTCACACGCACCCTGTGTAACCCTGTGTCACACGCACACACTCACAGGAGCACACACACGCATACACACACACACAGCACAGCACACAGTGCTACAGTGTGTCTCATGATGATGGAGGAATAAAACTCTTAAACCTTCCAGCTTGTAGCGTCTTGCCTGAACTTATTTTTCCTCCACACTGGTGATCCTTGACGAAGAATGGAACACAAGGCGAACACCCCGGAGATGACCCGGACGGGAAGCCTCAGCACGCGTCATGGTGCACCCCTCGCCTGATCTCTTACCTCCACACTGGTGACCTGATGAGGGAGAATAACCGTCTGCCCCCTCTAACCGCAGTGTGGATCCCAGAGGACCAGAGAACGCCTGCAACCTCTTAATCCTCACCGGAGCACGCTCCAGAGCGCAGCGCTGGGACCAAAACGCACCATGATCAACATGAGCGAACGAAGGAAGTAGCCTGAACGGGGACAATCATCGACGCCGACTGCGCTGATTTCCACCGAGCTCCCCGACTCTGACTAAACTCCGGACAGCGGACCTCCCGCACACAGAAGACACACACCGCAGGATTACGAGGACAGCGCAACTGCCAGCTATGTGGTCACTGTGCCAGGCGCGCGCCACGCACCAGGGACAAACCAGCTCCACAGACTGATACAGTGTCTTCCGCCGCTGCACATGCCTGAGGAAAAACGGCCGATCGCCACCCTCGGAACCTTCAGGGCTGCTCGTGTACCTGGAGCAGATGTGCAGCCTGCACACAGGACTTTGTATGGGTTTCTCAGCCACGGCGCTCAACGGGAATTTAGCCGATACGCTGAATGCAACACTGGGAAATGCTAACAAAAGTTCATAATAGTTTGTAAAAGTTCGTAAAAGTTGGTGTATGCTCACAAACATAATTTCACCAACGTTTTGACTGATTTCTCTGATTTGTCAAAACGTCAGTAAAAGCCGGTCCAAACGTTATAGTGTGAACCCAGCTTTACCTGTCAGCCATTTCGCCAAACAAGACACTTCTACAGGTAAATGACCGCTGCGTCAGACCTCCTGTCGCTCTCTCATTCTCTCAGTTTACCCACATTAGAAATCTCCATTGCACAGACAAGTCCTGGGGCTGTTAACAGATTTTTTTTCTTTCAGTTTGTTGAATAAATCAAGCTGAAGCAGCCACAAGGGAACAAAAATAAACTTCTGGACACCTCGGAGTCCGGACGTCAACAACACACTGCTTCAGGGTGATGTAAAACTTTTCACTGAAGCTGTGTTATTGACATCTGGAAAAAAATGCGGGCAGATTATCCACATTGCCGCACCATTTTTTTTAAAGAAGGCAGCAGTCTGAAACAGTCTTAAAACTAAATTACTTCCTCACAA
The DNA here is from genome assembly GCA_020510985.1 of Pholidichthys leucotaenia. NCBI lineage: Eukaryota > Metazoa > Chordata > Actinopteri > Cichliformes > Pholidichthyidae > Pholidichthys > Pholidichthys leucotaenia. Next base: position 174,072,476 of record CM035839.1, on the reverse strand, counting down.
CTAGACGCAGACATTCCAAGCACAGAGCGCTGCTCCTTGCGCCATGTTTTTTTCTGTCATTTCTATGGTAACACATAACTACTGTTGGCAGCATAATGAACCCCAAATATTGTGATATTCATTTTTACACCGGTATCAAAAATTATACTGGTATTATTGTGAACGATACGATATGGCACACCCCTAGACGGGGCGCAGACAAGTAGTGGTGAGGAGCATTACTGAATAAACGGGAGTATGTGCATTTTAAATAACCATATAAGCAATAAAGTATTCTATGAAATGATAGACGTTTTTATATCATCATCCGATATATATATATCATCATATCACACAGCTCTAGTGAGAAGCACCAAGTTCCTCGGGGTGCACATCTCTGAGGACCTCACCTGGTCCAACAACACCACATCACTGGCCAAGAAGGCTCAAACTCACCTCCATTTCCTCCACAAACTGAGGAGAGCACAGGTCCCACCCCCCATAAGATAAGATAAGATAAGCCTTTATTAGTCCCACAATGGGAAAATTCCAGGATTGCAACAGCACAGGGATAGCAACACTCAGAGCAACAATCAGAAGGCAACAAAAAACAAAAGCAGCTAGTATACATATGTACATATTACTATAAATATATATTTATATAGACACACAGTGCGGAGCATTGTGGTTGGTGGATGTGCAGCAGAAAGTCTAAGCTCTCTCTCCGCGGATACGGCGGGCCAGCTGGATGTCTTTGGGCATGATGGTGACCCTCTTGGCGTGGATGGCGCACAGGTTGGTGTCCTCGAAGAGACCCACCAGGTAGGTCTCGCTGGCCTCCTGCAGAGCCATGACGGCGGAGCTCTGGAAGCGCAGGTCGGTCTTGAAGTCCTGAGCGATCTCCCTCACCAGGCGCTGGAAGGGCAGCTTACGGATGAGCAGCTCCGTGGATTTCTGGTAGCGACGGATCTCTCTCAGAGCCACGGTACCGGGCCTGTAACGGTGAGGCTTCTTCACTCCGCCGGTGGCCAGAACGCTTTTCCGAGCAGCCTTGGTGGCCAGCTGCTTCTGGGGGCTTTTCCTCCAGTAGATTTACGGGCGGTCTGCTTGGTTCTTGCCATCGCTCTTTATTATTCTGTCTTATATTTCTTGCACGCCGCCTAAACTCCAGCCCGGCACCCGCGTCGTTTTCGCTTCAGTTCCCCAGTATGTCGAGTTTCTCCGTTAGCACCGGGTGGCGGTTGAGTGCTAGCTAGCTCTTCCCTGCTGTATCGTCTCCTGCTGTAAACAGTGGCTCCGTCCGCTGACTCGGGAGACCTTTGGGGCGATCTGTGTGTCCGTGATATATATAGAGTGGAAGGTGTGCCGGATCAGAAAGTTATCACCAGATCAGAAAGAAGAAGGAAGATAAAAAGACTCAGAATTGAGCCGCTGTTGCAAAAGGCAGCCAACTCGTGTGGCGCCGGAACCGGAAGGGTTCCATCATGTGCTCATTCTACCGGGGCACCGTTGAGCACATCCTCACCAGCTGCATCAGGATGTGGTATGGAAGCTACAGCGCCTCCTGCCGGAAGACACTACAACGCACAGTGAAAGCAGCCGGCAAGTTCATCGGTGCCCCTCTGCCCCCCTTCTCGGACATCCACCTCACCCGCCGAGCCATCAGCATTGCAGGCGACACCTCCCACCCCCACACTCCCTCTTCAGCCTCCTGCCCTTGGGGAAAAGGTATCGGAGCCTCCAGGCCCACTCCACAAGACTGCTAAACAGCTTTGTTCATCAGGCCTTTAGGATCCTGAACTCTGTCCACCCCCCCAGACCGTAACGCACTCACCCGCACAATAACTACCTCAGCTGTTGGCACAGAAAGACCTGCACACCAACAGTAATACAGTTGCTGCTGTATGTTTCTACACTTCACTGGAACCATTTGCACAAATGCCACATCTGCTGCTGTCTGTCATTGAAATATTGATCATGGCCAGTCCTATCTGTCACTGTCTGCACCTACACTACCGCATTGAACTTGGTACTACGAGTATTACTGCTCTACTTTTCTGTATATAAGATTGCTGGGTCTCATTGTTTATAGTTTATCTTTATTTACACTATGGGATGTCTGGGTCTATCTTTTGTTGCCATTTGCACTATGGGTAGCATTACTGTACATAGTCTGCTGTTGTTGTTTTTCCAGCCTTATTCCTTTTTCTTTTTTATATTGTGCACACCACTGAAGAGAGAGAGAGAAACACCATTTCAACTCTCCTGTATGTCCTGTACGTATAGTAGCATTGACAAAATCTTTGAATCTTATTAGAATTAAATTATAAATCACGATATTGATTGATGAAAAACCTCTTTTTTGGTCTTGCAGTCATCAGCATTGATCACACCATTCCTGACCAACTTTCATATGATGACGTAAACAAGAAAGATCAGTCTTTAGACTGCAGTTAGCGGGGGGGGGGGGGGGGGGGGGTCCGCCCAGGGCGTCATGCAAGTCAGGAACGCCACTGCTTTGGATGGTTGAAACCAGGTATTTAAACTCATCTATCGTCAAGATTTCCACTCCTTACATCTTTTTTGTTACACTTAGCTCCCTCTCATTTACACACATGTATTCTGTCTTTTTACTGACTTTCATTCTCTATGGAGCATACATCCACCTTTCCAGATTCTTCCTGTGGCTGGGTTAGATAATAGATATTAACCCACAATTATATACCATAAAAACTGTACTTTCTGCCTTCTAGCTTGGTGCTCAGCATAATAGAATGGGGAAGGAAAGTTGGTTACCTAATCACAGGTTAAAGCACAAGACCAGTGTACTCGAGTAAATGAGGAGGGCTGCGTCAGGAAGGGCATCTGGTGTGAAATATTTGCAAAATCAAATGTGTGGACCATGATCCACTCTTGGCAACCGTGAATAGGGAGCAGTTGAGGGGTGTGTGTGTGTGTTATTTAAACACTATTACACGAGAGTGAGTTCAGTATTGTGAAATTGCAAGGGTTCACACAAGGAGAGATGGCTGTGACGAAACAGTCTTTATTTATACACACACTCACAACACAGAATGGAGGGGAGGTCATTTACACAGACCCTCATTTTGCTCATGGTGACACAGACACATGATCTGGCACATATAGGGAACCAACACTATCACAACTGGTCTTATTACACAGTTATAATAGCACACACAAATAACACTTAGAACACACAGATACAGTATTTGAATCCTCCACGGCCCAAGCATGCCAGGAAACTCCCACCCACTTATCACAGAACCGACGTTACACTGCCCCCCCCCCCACCGGACTGGTTTCTGTCCCCAGAATAATAAAGTCCAACTCAAAAGTCCAATACAAATCCATCCAGGTGTTGGGGCAGCCGCCATTGTCGGCGACCAGCACGCACAGGCCTGTTATTGTCCATTCGCGCCTCAGCCAGGGTATCCGGTTGGGATGAAGCCTCCGGCTCGACCACCCACGGGGCAGATGGCTGGAACGGGGCAAGACGGTCATGGTGAAGCACCACGACCCGGTTCCTTTTCTGCAGCCTCACCCTGTACACTACATCCGACAGTCTCTGTAGGACCACGCATGGTCCCAACCAATGGCTCGCCAGTTTTGGTGACAGTCTCTTTTTGCACTCCGGGCAGAAAACCCAAACTCAATCCCCTGGTGCAAAGTCCCTCCCCTGGCAGTGGGAGTTGTATGCCCGCTTCTGCCGACTCCCCGCCGCTGCCAGGGCCTTCCGAGCCAGTTCGTGCACCGTCTGGAGACGTTCTCTCAAGCAAAACAAATAATCCAACCCTGGTTTGCCCTCCACCTCTGGCTCCGGGGGGGGGGGGGGGGACACTAAATCCACCGGTGTGCGCAGCTCACGTCCAAACATCAGCACTACAGGGGTGCACCAGGTGGATTCCTGAGCTGCCGTCCAGTACGCCCACAGAACCAAGGGCAGATGCAGGTCCCAGTCTCGCTGTCACTGGTCCACTAGGACGGCGAGCTTAGTGGTTACAGTCCAATTGAAACGTTCGACCAGGCCATCACTCTGTGGATGCAGCGGGGTAGTCTGGGTCTTTCGGATGCCCAGCTGCCTACAGACCTCCCCAAAGACCTCTGCCTCGAAGTTCCGTCCCTGTGCAGCTTCTCCGGTGCGCTGAACTGACAAAACATCTCGTCCACCAGCTTTGATGCTGTGGTGGCGGTGCTCTGATCAGGGACCACATGTGCCTCTGGCCATTTGGTGAAATAATCCACTACAACCAACACGTAGTGGTTCCCCCGATCCATGGTCAGGAAATGGCCCAGAATGTCCACTCCTACCCGCTCCATGGGTGCCCCCACCCAGTACTGCTGCAAGGGAGCGTGGGATTGCTGAGTCAGCCCTTTCTGAGCTGTGCAGGTGTCACAGTGGTGGACATGGAGCTCTACGTCCTGGCAACATCCCGGCCAGTAGAACCGGGCCCGAAGACGCTGCAGAGTCTTCATCACCCCAAAGTGGCCCGCCAACACCGACCCATGGACCAACTGGAGCACTTTGGGGCGGAGCCGCCGGGGAACCAGCAGCTGCCAGACATGACACTGTCCAGCTGGAGCCTGCCACTGTCGATACACAACACTCTTGTGACAGCGGAGACTGGCCCACTGGGAATGTAGGGCCTTGGTCTCTGGGTCCAGTGTGGACACAGCCTCCCAGGCGGGCCGTTGGCCCGTGTCCAACCACTGCTGAACCTGGAAGACGACCGGATCTCTATTCTGCTCGCTCTGCAGCTGCTGCGCGCCGAGGGCCTCTGCAACGCCATCACTGGGGAGAGCTGACTGATTATCCGAGGAGGAGCTGTGTGCCGTTGTGTTGTTCCTGCTCACAGCTGTTCGAAAAGCAGCAGCCCGTGGGACAGCGCGGTCTTGGTCCTCTGCCCACTGGCAGTGCTGACAGTCCTCCGCAGCACAGGGATGCCAAGACAGCACGTCAGCGTTGGCATGGAGGTGGCCTGCCTGATGCACAATCTGAAAATCACAATCCTGGAGTGCCTCCAGCCATCTCGTCAACTGTCCATCCGGCTCTTTAAAATTCAGTAGCCAGGTCAGGGAAGCATGATCCGTCCTGAGCTGGAACCTCCCCCTGTACACATACGGGCGAAAATGACGAAGCTCCTGGATGACAGCCAACAGCTCTCGGCGAGTAACACAATAATTCCTTTCGGCTCTGCTGAGAGTGCGGCTGAAAAAGGCAACTGCCTGCTCTCCATGTTCTCCCTCCTGGGATAACGCCGCCCTGATGCCCTGGTTGCTGGTGACTGTGTCCACGATGAAAGGGCAGTTTGGGTTGGAATACTGCAGCATGGGGGCTCCGATGACTGCCAAAAGAAGCTGGGAAAAAGCAGCAGCACAGTCCTCACTCCACTCAAACGTGCGGCCCTTCTGCATCAGCTGATGCAGTGGGCTGGTGATGGTGGCGAAATCCTTCACAAACCTCATATAATAGGAGGCCAGTCCAAGAAAACTCTGTAACTCTCCCACAACCCGCAGCACTGGCCAGTTTTTCACCGCTGCCACTTTCGGAGATGGTAGAACCGGTGTCGATCAGGGCCCGGATTGGCGTGCCGTCCAAGCTGCACTGCAGGTACATCCCTAGTGAGTGTCCACTTCGGCCCAAACGTGGTGACAGGTCATCGGGGAAAATATCTGTGTTAGGCAGCAGGTCCCCGTCCATACCACCTCGCTCTAGTCTAAAGTCGGCGAGGGGGCGATATATCACGGGGTGGGTGCTGGGCAGTTCCTGCGTGATGTGTCCTCTCTCCCCGCAGCGGAAGCACCCTTCCTCATGCTGCCGTTGTCGTCTTCTCATTGGCTGCGCCGCTGTGGTCCAACGCAGTTCTCCTCCTCCTTGCTCTCAGCTGTGGCCTGGAAAGCTCTCTGCTCATTTTCCTTGGCATTTTCAGATGAACCAAAGAGTCCATCACCACAAAAGCATTGGTTTTTTACTGTGTTATCGTCATTTTTATTTTTCTAGAGATTGTCCAGGTCATCGGATGAAATTTTTGCACACCGGGAGGTTTCCATGGAGATAGCCTGGCTTCTTCCCTTCTCCTCCTCCTCCTCTTCTGATGTCCATTCATAATTTAACTCAAATGTTATATTCGGAAAAATGTCCATCATTTTGCCGTATTCCATTAATGTTGCCTTAAAGTGCCGACCAGGAGTCAACAGTAAATAACGGTTAGTAGTTAACATTACTACAACACCTTTGAAGCAGAGTGATACACTGATATCCGATGAAACTGGAGCGTAATTACTTGGATTATCAGGGATTTTAGTAACTCCTGGAATCCCTATTGTCCAATCAAATCACTCGGTCGGAACTAACTGCTGTATAAAAGTAATTATATTTGCAATCATGGTTAAGCGGTCCAGTTCAGGGAAGCATATTGGCTAATGAGATGGATAGCAGGCCATTAGTGAGTTCAGCTATGTCTACTTCACTGGAAACTCTAATCCTAAATAAGGTAATACAAATACTGCCTTTTGTGCTGATTTTATGAAAACAGAAAATTAGCTAAGACCAAAAGTGTTTTGGTGCCTTTCAATAAATATGTTTACATCTTTATTGATGTTCAAATGTCCAAGTAAACTTGGACATTTTTAATTATGGACTGCTAAAGGAGCCAACAATAAAAGATGGATGGGCTATTGGTCTATAAAGTCTCATTTTGAGGCCTTAACAGCTGCCACCATACTGTTTTTGTAAGCAGAAGCAACCATATTTAACATAATGCTAGTTGGCTTCATAAACTAGCTGCATCCTTAAACACCATGGGTCCAGCACATGGACAATTGTTGAATGTGCATTTATAGATTGTTACTTAGCCAAAAAACTTTGTTCAGACTTATGAAATGCACTAGAAAGCTAGACTGGGTGGAAACAAATAGAATTTTGGAAACTCTAGTTTTAGTGACACTTTGTGAACACAATGAACTGCATCCCCACCCATTCACTCCACTTCACGGTCTCAAATAGTCTGTTAATATTGCGGCCACACAGTGTCAATAAATCCTGATTTTCCAATTGTTCCATAATCGTGCTTTTTAGCAGACACCTTGCATAGCTGGTAGAATAACCAATCCAGATTCTTCGGTGGCTAGAATTAGCTGAAGGGTAACATACCTAAGAACACACTCAAAAAAAAAAAAAAATCATGCTTGTTTGATGGCAGTTTACTTCAACAGGAGTCCTTAAGAGGCCAATGGAGAAACTACTGCAGCACCACGTTGGCTTAAATGATACATACCGGTACCTGTTGTTCAGAGGGGCTCACAATTCTGAGTCTCCTCCAAGCTGCAAACAGTACATTTATCAAGGAGCAGAGTTTGATTAGATGGTTTCCTTTTTAAGCAGGCCTATTTGGAGTTGGCGACAAGGTCATGGAGGGCTCTGAGCCCTGGATTTGGTGTACGCACTTGATAGAAATGGTGGCAGGATTATTGTTGAACTGTTTTAGCTCAAACTGCAAATTGTCTATTTTCATATGACCACAGCATTTCTTCACACTTGTGAAATTCAACAAATTACTGAATTGACAGGAATTGTACAGCAAATCAGTGCAACAATGTGCAGGAAATTAGTGCAACAATGAAGTTTCATAATTAACTGTGCATTTGTTTAGCTCACAAGAAGCCTTTAATGCATTACTGGGTGATTAAAGAAAGCCTACACTAGATCAGGGATGATTTGTCAAATAAGCATGACTCAGATTTTCCAGACATGAAACACTGAGGGCAACTTTGGTGAAAATATTACAATGTAACTACAACCATCTGCTGGTGCTCGCCTGTGTGAACATGCAAGTTTTGATCAGCATTCAGTTTGTGCGTGCTTCCATAGTAAATGATGTTTGAGAGTTCTAGCAGGGTATCCACTTCCACCTCCCTATGCTTCTATACATGACCAAGGATTTTCTCTTCAGATTAAAGGCGTGAATTACATAGTTTAAGGGAAAAATTCTAATTCTTATTCCTGGACGTCAACAAGTGTTTACACCAGAGGGGTCAGACAGAACTTCCCTCACTGGTAGCAGTGGGCAACATAAATATGGACGTGAAGACAAACATGTTGTTGGAGAGAAGGCCACAGGAAAAGCAGAACAAAGCTCCTGTGACGTATAGCAGCTGAAAATAAATTGCATTTCCCATCATTCAGCAGACGGTAAAGCTTTCCTGAAGAATGTTTGGTTCTCAAGACTTCTGATTCAGAAAAGGCCACCTTGGCAACAGGAAAATAACACACAAGTATAGACAGGCCCGTGATTAATGATTAATTAGTTTTTCCTGATTGAGCTACTTCCCTGGCCAAAACAGGCAGAGTAAGGCTGTAATTCACTTTTAGTGAAGAACTGTAGTTTTTTATACATCAGTATCAATGATAAACTATGTTTTTGATTCCTCATCTTTAGAAACTAAACTGTAATGTCTTTTTGTTTCTGAACACTGAATCAATACTGTCCATTTCCTGTCAAAACAGGCAAGAGTGAGGAGAAAAACAGCATCAAGATCACAGCACAAGGACATACAGACCTGTCTCAGGACTAAGTTTTTAAAAGTCAAATTAAATATAAGTTACAATCCAAGAACGATTTAACTGAATAAAGCAGTTTTTAAAAACTTTCAGCTGGAATGCAGGCTTCAACTTACAACGTCTTTGCTGCCATCTTGTGGTCCATATGTAGTCTTGTCTCATTTTGTTAATGTTTCTCATCACAGTCCGGTATCAGACCATCGCAAGAAAGTAGAGCAGTGGCGTAGCCAGGAATTTGTGAAGGGGGGGCTGAACCACCACCATTCTGAACGCCCAGGGTGTTCGCCTGAAGCTTCAGCCCCCTGTTAACTACAGATTTCTTAACATTTTCAATGCAAACTACTCAAAACCTGCTCTTTATTTACATTTTCTTTTCTTTTTTCTCCCTTTTTTTTGGGGGGGGGGGCGTTGCAAAAGATATGTCTAAAATTCAGAGCAAATACAAGAAAAATGGGAGGCTTGCAAAAGGGAAAAATGCAGGTAGACAAAATAAGATGTCGAAAAGTCAAAGCAATATGCCTTGAAAATAGAAATCTCACAAGACCCCACAGACCTTGTGAAGATGCTGGCTGAAGCTGGTAAAAAAAAATAAATAAAAAAATCCATTATCCACAGTGAAACGAGTCCTGTACCAACATGGACTGAAAGGCCACTCAGTTGGGAAGAAGCCATTACTCCAGAAGCAACAGGAAAAGCCAGATTACAGTTTGCAAATGCACACACAGACAAAGACCTTAATTTTTGGAGACATCTGTGATCTGATGAAACTAAAATCAAACTGTTTGGCCATAATGACCATCGTTACATCTGGAGGAAAAGGGGAAGCTTGCAAGCCTGAGAACACATCCCAAATGAAGTATGTGTTAAGGATTACAAGCTTAGACCCACAAGCAACACGGATGAGGCAGAAGGTAAAGTGACAAATTGTCTTTATTTACAAGACTGTGTAATAAATGGTGCAGTAATGATTTGCCGCGAGGATCTGGCAATGCTGGGAGGAGAGAGCAGAACAGGTGTGAGTATGATGAACAGATAGGGAGAAATGACAGTGCATGCTTTATGCTTACCATGGCACCCCCTGTGCTGGTCAGGGGGTGCTAGACTGATAGGGGTGGTACCTCCTGGTCATGTGCATACCTGGCCAGGGGCTGGTGGCACCATCTAGCTTGCTCATGGTTCTGGGAGGGAGCATTGCTGCGGCCTGCTACGCTCTTTCTATGCTTCCTGGCAAATCATTTACACGCAAGCACGCACACACGCACACACACACACACACACACACACACACACACACACACACACACACACACACAGAGTTAATCAGAGCAGCCTCAGCTGAGCTGCCCGCCTACCAGTCCAGTTTTCATGGTCTTGCATGCAAGCGCCAAGCTCGCCAGTGTTGGCCGCCCCAGTGTCTCCCTTCAGAGTGTCCACAAATGATGTTAATGGCCATCCCAGGCGGTGAAAGCCATGTGACAGTTCCCAGAGTACCAGGTGGCCTACTGGGAGGTGTTGGTGATGGTAACAGTGCCCCATGAGGCCAAGTCTTCGCCAAGCCACTTTGTCTGATATTCCTGGAAGGTGCCCATAGAGATCTTCATTGGAGACGTGGTCTTGCCAGTTTACACTGAAGACGGTGTGCAGCATCCGGGTGTGTGAGCCATCCAGTTACCTCTGAAAGGAGATGTTTAATGACCAGTACTTGCTTCCGTATAGTAGTATGGATTCCACTGTTGCACAGAATAATTTAACTTTTAGCTCTTGACATGTTTGAGCGCCATATAGCTCGCATGTCATTGTGTCATTGACAGCACCCCATGCAAGCACCTTGCAAACCTTCATATCATGACTAGTAGATCCTATCCACGAGCCAAGGTATTTGAAGTTGTTGACTACTTTCTGAAATTATTTAGCCAATCAGAAATTAGTTTATACAGTATTGGTTTCTATGGAATTCTCAAACCCTTGCATTGAACGAAAAAAGGTGAAAGGAGGCAAGACTCTAACTTTTCAACAAATCAGAATCATTTTTTTTGCCGACACTGCTGTATCTATGTATTTCAACCAGTGAGCACTCGTAGTGAAGATGGAGGGAGATCAGGGGCTCCACCAGAAATCTTTCATGGTGGGGGGGGGGGGGCACATGAGGGCCACTGAAAATCCTGAGGTGGCACATCAAAATCAAAACCCAAAACTCAAGTCCAGAAATTCTCTAATGCTGTTGTCACAGTGGCACTCTCAGGTGGTTGTCACTGTGTTATCATAGGCTTACGTATATCCACCTTATTCCTAGCCCCCATGATACCTTGCGTGAATTATGTGTACAACTTCCTAGTACTAGTTTAGAACGTGGAATTGTCACTGAAACGGGACACTTTTCCTTGTTAAAAAACAATGATTTCGGCACCAAAAATGCGGGAACATGGCCTTTTGCACCTCAAAAAGAGTAATATAATTGTCACGATCCGGAGCGGTCAAGGCACACCAGAGAAGGAACAGAGGCTTCCAAACAGTTTTGCAATCATCAGTTTTCAATTTATTACAAAAATACTTCGCAGGCAACAACTCACGTGAACATCCAACACCCACCACAAACCAAATGACAAACACCTGTTATATACTTAGTGAGATAATTGGACTTAATTGGAACATACCAAAATCCCAAGCAAACAATAAACATTTTCATATTTCCACATACCCAATAATAGCTAAAAGAGACATAAATACATAAGTAATTTCCCCCCTATTTACAGAATAAATACCATACCATAAATAATACAATAAATAGTTTTAAACCCTTATTTACATATTAAATTACCCCTTACTCAACCATCACATGCCTCCTTCCTCCTGGCATCCTTTAAAAGGCACTCAAACCCCTTGGGAGTCTTTTGCCTGGATACCACCAGGAAGCATGCTGGCAAAGGTACGTGGTCTTATTATTCAATTGCCTTACCCAATTAATATAATTAACCTTAACATTTATCTCACAAAGGAATTCAATTCAATCAAAACAGATATCCAATTATATGTGCACTTTATCAATACAATTTTTGCTAACATTTACAAATTCTACACATATAATATAATCCTCAATTACAGAAACTGTAGCAGTGGCGACACTCCGTCGTCACATTCTTCCCCCCTTCTCCCAAGAGTACAGTATTCTATGAGTCATGTACTCTGGAGAGGCTGTCTGCCACAAGGTTGGTTTTCCCTGCCATATACCGAACAGTAAAGTTATAAGGCTGAAGGGACAAATAGCACCCTGTAAGACGACTATTTGTGTCCTTCATCCTATTCAGCCACTGTAGGGCCCGATGATCTGTCTCCAAAATGAAATGACACCCCAGTAAATAGTATTTAAGAGACCCTATTGCCCATTTCATGGCAAGACATTCCTTCTCTACCGTAGAGTATCTCGTCTCCCGGTCCAACAACTTACGGCTCAAGAACAGTACTGGGTGTCTCTCTCCCTTCACCTCCTGGAGAAGTACTGCTCTGATGCCAACTCCTGAAGCATCTGTTTGTAGAATAAATGGACGGGCAAAATCCGGACTGTAGAGATCCTTCTCACCAGAAATAGCACCCTTCAGATCTTCAAAGGCTCTACCACACTCCTCTGTCCATTTTACCCTATTCGGTGCTGAAGCCTTAGTGAGGTCAGTCAGGATTGCTGCTCTTTCAGCAAAATGGGGAATGAATTTACTATACCATCCTACCATTCCCATAAATGACCGTACCTTCTTGGTAGTAGGCACAGGATAGGTCCGAATGGCATCCACTTTACCCACTCGTGGTCTAATGACCCCCTGACCAACCACGTGTCCCAGGTACTCCACCTGCTGCTGTCCAAACGCACATTTGCATGGATTGATAGTCAGTCCTGCCCTCTTAATCAAATGAAGGACCTGCCTAAGATGTAGCAAATGTTCCTTCCAGGTCTGACTATAGATGACTACGTCATCCAAATAAGCAGCCGCAAAGTCTGATACCCCTCTTAATACCTGGTCCATGAGCCGCTGGAAAGTTGCAGGCGCCCCCTGGAGGCCAAAGGGCATAACCTTGAACTGGAAATTGCCATAAGGTGTTTTAAAGGCTGTAAGTTCTTTCGTTTCAGGTGCCAAGGCCACCTGCCAATACCCCTTGCTTAGGTCTAGCGTGGAAATAAACCTAGCCCTGCCCACTTTCTCTAATAACTCGTCAATACGGGGCATGGGGTACGACTCAAACTTAGAGACTGCATTAAGGTATCTGAAGTCGATGCAGAACCTCAAAGAGCCATCCTTTTTGGGGACCAGCACAATCGGGCTACACCACTCACAGGCTGACTCCTCAATCACTCCCAGCTGCAACATCAGGTCAATTTCTTGCTTCAGTTTCGGGACCAACTGCTCAGGGATCCTATAAGACTTTCTACGGGGAATAGCCTCTTCCTTTAAATGAACCTTATGGTGAACAAATGTGGTGAAACCAGGTCTCTCCTGAAACAGTTCTGGATCAAATAGTGCCTCTAACTCTCTCCGCTGATTAACCTGCAAATGAGACACCTGAAATGAACAAGGTTCTGTCACATTTGTGGGAAAGGACTGCTCTCTCTCCTCATCCACTTCTGTCGCACAAATGAGGAGCTGATGATGCGTCTGCTGAAGAACAGGCTGCTGCTGCTGATGACCAGGCTGCTGAAATTCCTTTAACAAGTTAATATGTAAGCACTGATGTTTTGACTTCCTGTCAGGCATATATCGTTCATATGTCACTGCACTTAGTTTCTTAGAAATTTCATAAGGCCCCTGCCATCGAGCCAACAGCTTACTGTCACAAGAGGGCAGCAGTAACACCACCTGCTGACCTGGGCGAAAAACCCTCTGTCTGGCCCTCTTATTATACCAAGTCTTTTGTTTGGCCTGTGCTGTCCTCATGTGCTCCTGAGCCAAAGCAGTCATTCGATCCAGTTTTTCTCTCATTTTAATAACATATGAGACCACATTGTCCTGATCACTCGGTGGACTCTCCCAGTGCTCCTTTAATAAGTCCAGTGGGCCCCTCACCTGACAACCATATAGTAGTTCAAAAGGTGAGAACCCTGTTGAAGCCTGGGGCACCTCTCGATAAGCAAATAATAAGTACGGCACCCACTGGTCCCAATCCGAGCCCGTATCAGAAACAAATTTTTGCAGCATGCTCTTCAAAGTCTGGTTAAATCGCTCAACCAGTCCATCTGTCTGAGGGTGATATGGGGTGGTCTTAATTCCCTTAATACCCAACAGCTTATATACCTGCTGCAACAGTTTTGATAAAAAATTTATTCCACAGTCCGTTAGGATCTCTCTGGGTATGCCTACCCTCGAAAATAACTGAATGAGGCAGTTGGCAACCTGCCTAGCCTTAATAGATTTTAATGGGAAGGCTTCTCGATACCGAGTAGCATAGTCACATATCACCAGAATGTATCTATTACCTGAGGAGCTTCTCTCTAGGGGGCCAACTATATCCATCCCTATTCTGTCAAATGGTGTTCCAATGACTGGTAATGGCTGCAGTTGGGCACAGGCTACTCCCCTAGATGATGTAATCTGACATGTTTCACATGTTGCACATAACTCCTTAATCTGGGTATACATTCCCGGCCACACAAACCTTCTAGCAATTCTTTGTGGTGTTTTCTGGAATGCTAGATGACCTGCCCAAGGGATAACATGTCCCAGTTCCATAACCTTTGGTGTGAGGCCTTGTGGCAAAGCTATGGCCATAACTTCACCTTGCTGTTGGTACAAAATGTCCTTTTTAACGACATACACGGCCTCAGCCAAACAATCCACTCTGCCCTGTTTCACACCCTCAATCTCCGAGGCTTTATCAAACCAAGGTTCTAGCTTAGCGAGAAAGCTAACTACCAGTCTCCTGCATATGGCATTGATGAGGATGCAGAAAAGCCGTCACTTTCGGGCCTGGTAAAGTTAATTGAAAGTTTCTGAGCTGAAACACGGGACTCATTAGGCACACTGCAGACTTCTATGGACTTGTTTGGGACACGTCTGACCGAGGTCAAAACTTCTCTGCAGGAGTGTAATGACAGGATTACGGCACTCGAAGCCAGGTGTGAAACACTGGAGAACTGCAACAAACTGCTAATGGCTAAAACGGAGGATCTCAAATCGAGGAGCAGACTCCAAAAATCTTCATGTGCTTGGTCTACCGGAAAACAGAGGGGCCACAAGTCACGACATTTATGACTGACTTCTTCACCAAGACGCTGGGTATGGAGGTTCCTGATGGGCCTGAAATGTTGGACCGAGCGCACCGCCTTGCTTCCCGGCCTGCCTGGGGTCAAAATACTCCCCCCGAGACCCATGATTGTACAAGTGCACCATTTCTGAGTGAAACAGTGCATCCTCCAGCTCGCTAGAGAGAAGGGCCCGCCTTCTTTCCGCAGTCACAAAGTCTACATTTTCCCGGATTTTACTGCAGATGTCACCAAACGAAGGGCATCTTTCATTAACATCAAGCGAAAGCTCCATGCTGCAGATGTCAGATACGACTTGGTGTTCCCTGCCCAGCTCCAAGTGTCATTCAACGGCAGCAAATACAACTTTGGTACAGCTGAGGAGGCAGAGAAATTTTACTCGGAGACCATAGCCCCATCCCTCTGAGCGGTCCATGTGGATGACACCAATGGTTAGCTTCTCACTAGCCCTTTGGGGCAGTTTCCAGCCATACATAAACTAAGCAGTCTAATAAGTACTTTTTCTTGTCACTTTATGGACCTTTTACTCCACTATAAGCGGCTTCACTGTGCAGGTTTGAATTTGGTGAGTCGAGGTAATATCAATGCTCATGTTAAAAAAAAGCAGTATTTTGTTTTAAAAGTTCCTCTGATGTTTAAACTACACATTTGCACATGGAGCACTGGTTCAGTGCAGAGTTAGGATGTACTATGTAGGGTGTAGATGCTCATTTCGGGAATCGTTCAAAATACGAGGGTGGTCTTTTGTTTGTTTTTCACCCCTTTTTCTCCACACTCCCCCCTTTTTTGGTTTTTGTTATTGTACTGTTGTACACAAACTCTCATAATGTACAAGCTTCCAAACAAAACTATTATTTGTATCATTTGGAATAATGGCTAGCAGTACAGAAATTAAATTGTCTTCTTGGAATGTACATGGGCTCCAGACCCCTGTTAAATGTAAAAAATAAAATAAAATTCTTAACTATTTTAAAAAGGAGAGGGTACAGATAGCATTCCTCCAAGAGACCCATCTAAACAACAGTGAACACCTAAAGTTAAGAAGGGAATGGGTGGGCCAGATCTACTATTCTTCCTTCACTACTAACAGCAGAGGGGTAGCCATTTTGGTTCATAAATCCCTTCCTCTGGCAGGGGTGGAGGTTAGGGCCAATACTGCAGGAAGGTATGTCATGATTAGAGGGACACTCTTTGGGGACCCTGTGTCCTATTTAAATGTGTATTCCCCCCCACCCCCACCACCAATTCCCTCAACTGATTTTTATACTAAGGTATGTTCTCTGTTTTCTGAGTGAGCTGTTGAGTCCTCTGTGATAGCAGGCGACTTCAACTGTTGTCTATATCCACGTCTAGATAGGTCCTCGAAAACAGTAGTCTATGTTGGACAAGCTCGGTCTTTACTCGGCTGCTGTGCTGATATTCACTTTATTGATACCTGGAGAACCCTTCACCCCACTGATCAGCAGTATACATTTTACTCAAAAGTGCATAAAACATCCTCTAGAATTGATTATTTTTTTACTCCTAAATATGCCCTTCAAAGAGTACTCTCTTGCGCCATTGGTAATATTATTATCAGTGATCACTCACCCATATTTTTGGTCATGTCCAGCAAGCCTCAAAGCACTAGGGGGCAATGGCGCTTTCCAAATTACCTTCTTAAAAATCCCAATTTTAAAACATACCTAACAGAACAGTTTAATCATTTTTAAAATAATATCTCTGATGTGTCACCTAGTTTACTTTGGGAAACTGGTAAAGCTGTTATCCGAGGCTTTACTATATCATTCTTGGCAAACCTTAAGAAAAAAACAGAGGGCAGAGCAATGGCTTCTTGAAGGTAAATTAAGTGAACTACAACGTGAATTCAACCTTAAGCCTTCAGACAGCCTGAGAGCTCAAACTGATGCCACCACAGCAGCTCTAGATGCACTTTTATCTAAAGAAGCTCAGAGATCTATACTGTTTGGTAAGCATAAGTTATATGAATTCGGCAATAAGCCAAGCAAGTATTTGGCAAATCTAATAAAAGATAATACTGGCTCCCAGGCTATTCCAGGCAGTCCTGGTAAAAGAGTTTATAACAACAAAGATATTAACAACTCTTTCCTTTCCTTCTGTGAAGGCTTGTACACTTCTGAGTCAGACCACAACTCGAGACTCCGATGCATAATTTTTTATCATCTGTCAAACTACCTCAAGCATCCAATACACAAAAAAAGCTGTTGAATAGGGCTATTACCCATGAAGAAGTTATAGAGGTGATTAACAGCTTACAAAATAATAAGGCCCCGAGGCCTGATGGTCTGACTCCAGAATTTTAAAAGGCTTTTAAGGATTTGCTAATTGACCCCCTTCTCAATATGCTGTCTTACTCTTTTGACTCTGGGGTTCTCCCTGACACTATGATGGATACAAATATTTCTCTAATCCTAAAGAAGGGCAAACCTGCAGATGAATGCGCATCCTACAGGCCGATTGCCTTGCTAGACGTTGACTGAAAAACATTGGCTAAAATATTGGCAAAGAGACTTGAAGGTGTTATGCCAGATTTAACTTCAACAGACCAAACTGGATTTATATTAGGTTGTAATTCCCTTCATAGTGTAAGGAGACTCTTAAATCTTATTCAGAATGGATCAAGGTCAAAGGTCAAATCTCTCGTTATCTCCCTTGATGCAGAAAAGGCTTCTGATAGGATTAAGTGGCCTTATCTCCTAGATATCCTCTCAAAATTCAGTCTTGATGACAACTTTATTAGGTGGGTATCTCCGCTATATGCTGCCCCCCATACCTCTGTTATTACAAATGGCCTGAGGTCCTCCACATTCATGGTGAGACGGCTCTAGACAGGGCTGCCCAGCCTCACCACTTCCATTTGCCCTTGGTATGGAGCCCTTAGCGGAGGCCATTAGATGTGATTCTTTGGTAACAAGCATAGATATGGGTTCCACAAATCATAAAATTTCCCTTTATTATGATGATGTCCTCCTCTATCTAAGTAACTCAGAATCTGTCACAAGAGTTGTTGAAATAATTAATTCTTTTGGCCATTTCTCAGGTTACAAGATTAACTAGTCTAAATCTGAAGCCATGCCCCTTACCCCTCAGGTATCTTGGTCTCCACCCATGTTCCCCCTAATTTTTCATGTGTCTGAGCATACACACAAACTCCCTGAGAATTCCTTGGACCACTGTGAGCAACATCAGACGTGCACTCTGTGGCCACACCAGTATCACACCTGTCCAAAACCTGA
Source organism: Pholidichthys leucotaenia (assembly GCA_020510985.1). Lineage (NCBI taxonomy): Eukaryota > Metazoa > Chordata > Actinopteri > Cichliformes > Pholidichthyidae > Pholidichthys > Pholidichthys leucotaenia. Next base: position 174,054,415 of record CM035839.1, on the reverse strand, counting down.
GATCATAGCAAGTTACATGGCTTATTAAAAGAATCAAATTACAGCAGTAATTTCCGCTAGATTACTTTTATTATAAGTGACTTGGCCCACTTAGAATGAAAAAGACAAAAATCTTGTTGTTCATGAGCTGTGTAGTATGTTGTATGTCAGTGTGGGGGTCCTGCTGTGGTCTGGGTGGGGTCCTGCAGCTGCTCTGGAAGAACTGAGCCATGTACACCTTTCAGAGATAAAATTTTGTTCACATTAAAACATTCACATTTTGCACAATGACATGTGTGCTGTAGCACAAGCATGTGATACAGTGTAAATTCCTGTAACTCTTTGTCTGCAAAATATATACTGTAATTACAGTTTTTATTAGCATTTCTACTACTCATAATCTAGTAACAGCATTTAATGATTAATATCCATAAATGAAAATTCTTAATAAATGACACTAGAATAAGCACAAATCTGATTGGAGACTTAAATTTCACCTTATTTTTCCCGTCTGTCCTTCTCACTTCTCCAGCGTTTGTACACTTTGTCCAGGTTGATGGCCCGTCTGCTTCTTGCTTTGACTTTATGTGCATGAGCTGGTCCAAATGTGCCACTTCAAGACGATTTCTGGATGCTGTTTTGATATGATTCATTAAACTAAAGACTCTTTCACAATCTGCACTGGATGCTTGAAATATAGCAACAAATACCCACAAGCTATGAGATCTCCTTTAGCTCCTCACATCTAAGTGCTGCAGCCACCATATCTGAGAATGTGCTGATTGACCCTTGTTTAAGTTTTGCTTCATTATGTATTTGAGTTCAGCATATTCGCTGTTAATGGCCTCCATAGAATGTGGGTGGTGGAGAATGGCCTCATACTTCTTTGCCAGTGTAGCGATGTCTGCTGATCCATACTCAAAACTGATGTCTGAGCTCAATGCTTCGATGTCAAATGCAGACCACTCCTTTAATTCATCCTCTGGAAAATGAGCATCCAAGTGATCACAGAGCTTATGAATTAAAAGAGTGATCTCACCGGTATTTCTGCCATCAGCTGACGAGGTCCTCATCACCTCTTTGACACAGTCACTCCACTGAACAACCTTCTCATCCTTCAAGTATTGGGAACACAATTTCTCAATCTTTGCTCTTGCAAAGCAGTGCCCTTCCATCACAGTCAGGTTGCGTCTTTGAAAAGAAAGGCAGAGTTGTGCCAGCTCGCCCAAAACATCTCTAAGAGTAACCTTGAACTTTGAATCACTCAGCTTTTTATAGCAGTAATTTGCCACTGGATCTCTGTTATCACTGGATTCTCTCTTGCAGTATTCTTCAAGCACAGTGGAGTTCCTCAGAACAGCATTCACAGCTTGGTGCTGCGACAGCCATCGCACTTCGCTCAGAGGCCTGAATGACATCGTATCCTCATCGAAAATCTTTGCTAGGTCCTCCATTTTGCCCCTCTTCACAGTGGACCAAGAGAAAGTGGAATATACAGTTCCACATCTTTCCAGGCATCATCAATGCCCAAGTCCTTTCTATGGGTGACACAATGTTGTTCAGTTAGGTGTGGTATTTGCCACTTTAATAAAGCTGCAACTCCGTTGTGCTTTCCTAGCATTACTGAGGCGTGTCCAGGCCATGCTTGGAGTAAAACTGAGTTATTGCCTGCACAATATCCTGAGCAGTGCATGCTGTCAGCTGAATGATGCTGCCGAACACAGTTTTATAGTTGAAGTCATTTTCCTCCTTGTATTTAATATATATGACTAGCATTTTGTGCACTGTTATGTCTGTGCTCTCATCTACTATCAGGGTATGCCAGGGTACATTTTTAACATTGCACATCGTCTCATTCTACACTCTGTCATTGATTGAGTTCACAAATTCAAAGGTATAATTTTTGCTTCGCCAGCTTTCTGGTATACTCACATACTTTTCCATGTGATCATGGATTTGTTTAACCGACAGCATCGATGCATTCGTTTTGATGGCGAGTAGAATATTATCAATGAGAACTTTAACTTGCTCGGGGTCGGATTTCTTTTTGTGTGACAGCTCGTTCCTCTTCTCTCGATCTTTTGCACTCTCCCGCAATAATGTACCGATCCCCTTTCCCATCTTGCGCCTTTGTACAATTCCAACAGCATTCAAATGACTTTTCTGCTGAATGTGACGCTTGAGGTAGTCCAACCTCCATTCAGTCCACACTTTTCCCTCCGAAAACTTGCTTGCTATTTTGGCTTCGTAGCACGTTCTCATTCGAAAAAGAAAAAATCTCACCCAGTTTTACCGCTTGCTCTTCTGATTGCACGTACTCCGACAGCCATTCCATCTTAAAAGAACCGCATTTCTTTTTTACTTTGGCTTGGTGAGTGGATGTGCCACTGCCCGTTCGTTTCGCCAAAATAAGCATTTACGTCTCTTAACTCCGCAACACTGTTAGCTAGCTAACCTGTAAAACACCAGCACATATGGGCACGTAAACATAAAGCCCTATCAATGGCATTCATTGGCTGCATAAGTAAATACATGCGGACTGCATCATATCATTGGCTGGACAGTGTGGACACACGCTGTCTATTGTTCAGTGTTCACTAAAATGTGTTTATTTTATTTACAGTTCAGGTTGGGTTTTATTTTATGTGCTGCATAGATTTTGTGTGCGTGGAGAACGCGGGAGCAGTGCGCGATTGCACAAGCGCGCAGCTTAGAGGGAACATTGGTCTCCACTGTGCTCAACCCCCTTCCGCTGGTCCCCATCAAGTTTTGTTTATCTGGGCATACACATCACTTCCTCTCTTTCTGGCCTATACAAAGCCAACTTTGTGCCTGCAATTCATAGAATCAAGGAGGACTTGGCCCGCTGGACGGCCTCACCACTATCTTTCCTAGGAAGGGTCAACCTGTTGTGTCCATAATTGTAGGAATAATGAGATATCAATAACTCGGTTAACAGGGCTTTATTACAGGATGCCAACTATATACAATAAGGCTTACGGCACTCGCCTGCATGCCAGGTGGCTCCCACGACGAAAGAGGATTAGCCTCTTCCGCCCGCCAACTTTATACCATGGGTGGCGCCACCACCGGAAACCGGCAGTCAATCACCCCGGTCTATGTCACGTCCAACCCGGCCACCATCTTACTCCTACCAGCCTTTTCCATATCTAACATCCCACCCCCACCCCCCTTTAAAAAAATGTCAAGCACACAAATAACCCACCCTAATTTGTTTCCCAACTCACACTCTAAAAGGGGAAGAAAATATGTACAAAAGAAACAAACTCCTATCCTTTCATACAACCAAGGCTGGGGGGCTGGGTAGACTACCAGTGCCCCCTACACAGCTGGGCGGATTATTCTGCCGCCAGAGAGAACAGACCACCTAAAACAAAATAAAGCCATGTTTCTAACTAAAACAATCCCCAAACATTAATACATTGTAGCATAAAATAGAAATATTAATAAATAATAAATATGATCAGGTATGAATTATTTAATTTATATTGATGTATTGGAATCTGAGATCAAATCTCATTTCATATACATCAGAAAAGTTAATAACACTCGTAGGGGGCACCAGCTTCTATCTTTAAGAAGCAATTTAATCTTTAATTTCACTTTATACCTGTTTGATCACTCAATAAATTAATCAATAATCAGTCTCAAAAATTTTCCGTGAATTCGATACCTGGGCTTGAAACAGACTCAGAATGAAATAAATTCCCAACAACTTCTCTCATTTTTAAATATTTATTAAACGAAATGATTAACAGACATTGCAGTAATTTCATTAATCATAGAATCAATCTTGTAAATGATAGATTAACAATATTAATATTTTCGGAACCAGGGTTAACTGAGAAACCAATTTATCAGTTTGTGTTAACAGATTATGGAAACAACGCAAATTTATGGAGAAAGTTTACTAATTATATGAAAAAGTCCTAAATTAATCTTAAGAAAATAAAAACTGAATTTTAATGAAAAGAAGAGTTATGTTAAGGGCTTCTTAATTTGCATCTGATTAGACACACAAATTATTACCGAACCTCAAAATTTTTAATTCAGCAGATGAATTAAAGTTTTGCAGCTCACGTGATTCCTCGGTGATGATGGTTCTGTAGTCGTCCTCAGCCAAAGATTTCGTGGATGTTAGAGGAAATATCTGCCCGCAGATATTTCAGCATCCACAGTTCGACCTTTAAAGGTCAAGCAGTCGAAGATGCTGGATTTTGGCTGTATGACCCAGTGTTGCAACTGGGCTCGGAGCCAGATGGTGACGTTTCTTCAGCGCGATGAACAGCCTTGATTCCTCAGCTGCACGTGATGTGGGAGCTGCGTCTTCTCAAGAGGCCTTCGATAATAATTAAAGATATCTAATCCGATCTCAAATTTTAAAAAAAACTTTCGGACTTTAGATAAAAATAGTAGCTTCTGGTGGGTGCTTGGTCAAGAAAAATATTATAAAAATAAAGTCAAGATTAAAGTTTACATTAAAATCAAACAAACGGTGGTTTTACAGAAAGTTTAACAAAGAAAAAGTGATGAATAAAAATTGGAGTTTAACTCCGATTAAGAATTGAGCTCAAAGAAATAGGAATTCCTAGGTATTTAAGAGAAAAAGAAAAAGGCATTAAAATACAGTTGCATAAACAAATTACGAGTTATCTGCTCTGTGTTCAGAAAAGCGACACGTGGTCGAAGTCTTTGTTCAGACGGTCCTTTGTTCTTCCTTGCTGTGTGTAGACAATGGAGAAGATCAGAGAAAGGGGGGGCCGGACAGAGAATCTGCAAAAGAGTCCAGCCGAAAGACAAATCCGGGAAAAAGAGACTGAAGCAGGGGTCTCTCTGCTATTTAAGTTCCGCGGGCTTCCGGGATCTCAGCCAATGAGAGTCCTTCGTGGGAGGCACAATGAACTTTCCATCCAATGACAAACAGTCTATTGTTTGGAGCTCTTTGGGATGAAGAGTTGTCATGCAGAGATTGGCTGTTGGAGTCACATGTGATATCGAGGCAAAACTTTGATACATACTGGAAGTTAATATTTCCCTTTATGTATTAAACTAAGATAACTTTAATGATTAGTATAAATTATAAGCAGTGCTTCTAAATCAACATGCAGGAGTAAACATTCATTTAAACATTAACATGCATATATATAAAATCACAGATTAATGCATTTCACACATATTATTGATTTTCCACATCAAAAACATCAGAGTCCATCTGCATTTTCATAGTTCTGAAAAGAATGAAGGTTTAGAATTGAGTTTGTAATAATGTACTTTAAAGTTCACTGGTTAAATCCAGCATGTCCAGAGTTTAAGGAAATTAACTGAGTTGTGGGTCTGTGTAGGTTTTATGGGGGCAATAAAAGTGAAGCCGGATATTGGGGACATTCCTTAGGTTGGTTTTAACAAAAGAAGGGAGATTTCAGCTGTGGCCTGGAGGAAGAAAATCCATTTTTTTGTGTTATTCCTGGATGAAACAAAATGTCTTTAAGCAGAAGAATAATTGTTGCTGAGCCAAAGTGAGATGATGCTACAACATAAACAGGACATACAATACCACAATAGATATCTACACACTATAGGCGACCCCCACCACAACACCCACCTTACAATGGGCATTCCTAACATAAAACCGTGTTGGGTATTCAATTAGAATTATTCAGACCAACTAATAGTGGGCTCAGTCTTACCATACACTGTTCACAAACTACTAATCCACCACCATCCTGGCTATCAAAACTTCAAAATATAAACACCCAAAATCAGTCCACATCAAAACACTTCCTCTGTTCACTACTTCTTTTTTTAATTTACCGGGGCACCAAGTAATAACAACTACACACAAACAGGACTAAGGTAACACAAAAGACACACACAAAACCCTCAGTCCTTGGATGGATCCCTCTCTAGGCGTCTCTGTTGTTTAACCTCAGGGCTCCCGCTGTGCCATCTCCTCTCCGCCACCGGCAGCCGCAGCTCCCTCGGGTGCCTCCAGGTATAAACAGACCTACGCCAATGTGCCTCCATAAAATCGGGCTCCACCTGGAACCGCCTCTGGTTGTCCCGCTGCTCGTGTGGACTGTGATCTTGTCGTACTCGAGCTTCAACCTTGGTCAGTGAGGGAGCCCTCTTCCTCCTGTCCGGATCACTTTTCTCACGACTGACCCCTGTCACCGATCCAGTCGTCTCACGAACCCAGTTCGGTCTCCTCTTGGCAGGCCGTCGCTGGGAGCGCTTTACCACCACCACGCTCCGCAGTCTCACCCCTTTTTCTTCCGGGGTGGGCACCTCGTCCTTATGGGCCTCATCGGGGGTCCTGGCGTGCCGTCCGGCACCCTCGTCCAGGGCAGCCCACATAATGACATTGGGTCCATCCCGAGGCGGCACCGCGCAGTACCGAATGTCCTCTCCCTCTGTAACTCTGTCCAGCCAGTCTGAGTCCCACACCTCAGCACTCTCCACCACTGGAACAGGCCAGCCCCAAAGTCCACATCCAGACCATTCTTCACCCGTCACGTTAGATATGGAGAACCCAAGGCTGTAAAAAAGGTTACACCCCATAGCATTGACTCTGGACGCAGGAACATTGATGCGGAACCCTGGGTGCAACGCCTCCATTTCCACATAGCCCAAAATGGCCAACCTGTTCCGTCCATATCCAAAATACTGTGCTGCCTTCTAATTCGTCGGTGGAGAAACAGCCTTTCTATGGTTGCCAGGTTCAGAACGGAAATAACCGCTCTAGTGTCCACCAACAGCGGGACCTCGACACCATCTAGCGTGACAGCGCAACCGATCCTCCCCGTTGTCTCCGTGGAGATGGTATGCATGATTGTCGGAGACCTGCGCAGCACCTGGTTCACCCCTACGGCTCCTGCATACGAAGTTAGCGCACATCCTGGCAAAATGGTTCAACACACCACACTTGCCACAACGTGTTCCTTTCGCCGGGCACACCCTGGACTTATAGCGGTGCTCAGTGGACCCACATCCATAACATTTTGGCGTATCTGGGGTGGACCTTATCTTGACCACAGAGGCAAAATCATCCTCTCCGCACTCACCAACACCAGGGTCCAGGAACAGTGCCTCAGCGCGAGACTCACCCTCACCCAAAGAAGCCCCTTCAGTAAGGCCTCTTGCGATGGTCTCTGCTGCCTCGAACTGTTGAGCAAGCTCAATAGCTACAGCTAACGTCAACTCTCCTGGGTGTGTCAACAGCCTGGACCGGGCCGCCGGGCAGCGGATGTGCTCTGCCAGCCGAATCATCTCGTCCTCCAGGGGTCCAAACTTACACTCCCTCGCCAGCTTGCGGAGGTCCGCCAAGAATCTTTTAACTGGCTTTCCCGACCGCTGGGGGCGCTGTTGAAACTGAATGCATCAGACAGTGACGTTTCCCGGCGTGCGAAAGTAGCGCGCCATTAGCTCCACTACCTGATTGAAGCTATCAGCACCTCCAAGGTTCTCCAGGATCCTCTGCGCTTCCATTCCCAAATTATGGACCAACACAGCTCTCGCTCGGAGCTTCTCCATCTCGCCAAGGTTTAAAACTACAAGGTAGTTTGTAAAAGCAACAAACCAGTGAGGCCACGGCACGGGCGGCTCGCCCGGGGCCTCCAAAAACGGCCGAAAGCTGGCAACAGATCTTTCCATTACCACTTTTACCTCATCGCCAAATGTTGTGTCCATAATTGTAGAAATAACGAGATATCAATAACTCGGTTAACATGGCTTTATTACAGGATGCCAACTATATACAATAAGGCTTACGGCACTCGCCTGCTTGCCAGGTGGCTCCCACGATGAAAGAGGATTAGCCTCTTCCGCCCGCCTCCTTTATACCATGGGTGGCGTCACCACTGGAAACCGGCAGTCAGCCACCCTGGTCTATCCCACGTCCAACCTGGCTGCCATCTTACTCCTACTAGCCTTTTCCATATCTAACACAACCTTGTCAAAATGGTTATACTTCCTCGGTTATTGTATCCCTTCCAGATGATCCCAGCTCTCTTAACAAGAAAATCACTTGTTACTCTTAACAGTTCCTTAGTATCTTTTCTGTGGAGGAACAAGTGAGCCAGGTTAAAACTCAGTATATTACAGCACCCACTGGATGAAGGAAGCCTGGAGGTGCCAGATTTTAGGCACTATCAAATTGCTTCCCTCTGTGGCTCATACATTTTTGCCTACATATGTATAAGCACAAGGAGATGCTTAGAACTGCATGTGTTGATTGACCTCACGTCTTGGATGGGACAATACGTCTGGACCACCTGTGGATGATGGCAGGAGAACGGAGGTGCCGGGATAAGACTCTGAAAGGACTTCCTGACTTCCTGGGGCCAGACAGAGGACTAAGACACTCGGGGGGAGAGTTATTGTCAAATGGGGGGTTTTGACAGCAATGTATGATTCTACCTTTTAATGTGTCATGTATAAATGTGGGGGTTTTGATGCAGCTCACTCTCTTACTTGTCTTGAGAGATAGCTGGGGATGTGAATCTGCAATAAACCTGAATTGAGAAATAATTCAGTCTCGTTATTTCACTGTCCCCACATTGGTGACCAATGACGTGAAAATGCCGAGAAGCGATTCCCCCGACTCGTCAGAGACCGCCCGAACGAGCGCCATCTCAATCAAGCTACCAGAGTTCTGGCAGGACAACCTGGACTCGTGGTTCCTTCAGGCTGAAGCGCAGTTCGCGCTCGGGGTAATAACGGCTGATGACACAAAGTTTTATCATGTCATCGCCAAGCTCGACAACCGCACAGCTCGATGCGTGCGGAGCCTGGTACAGCAGCCACCCGCTGACGACAAATACGGCAAACTGAAGGCTGCCCTCATCCAGTGCTTTACGCCCTCGGCCGAAGAGAGGGCTAGGAGACTCCTGGCTATGCACGACCGGGGTGGACGCAGGCCAGTCGACCTGATGGAGGATATGCTGCAACTGAGGGACACGGACAACGACAATTTCCTATTTAAGCATATCTTCCTGAGAAACCTCCCGATGCAGATGAGAGGGACCCTGTCCAGCATGCGTTGTGTTACCCAGCGGGACTTCCGCGCGCTGGCCCGAGAAGCACAGCGGCTCCTCAACTCCTGCGGTGAGCAGACGGCCACCGCGGCATCAGCAGACCTCGGGATGGTGACCAGGAGCAGCGAACGGCCAGAAACAGCGGAACCAGTCACACCAACGATGGCAGCGACGCGGTCCCGACGCAGCGGAGGAGATGGCCTCTGCTTTTATCATCAGCGTTTTGCAGAGAAGGCGCACAGATGTGTGCCGCCGTGCAACTTCAAGAGCTCGGGAAACTCCAGGACCGAGAGTCGTTAGCAGCCTCGGCTCTCGGCGAACTAAACAAGCTGCTCTACATCACAGATGCGAGCTCCGGGCGACACTTCCTCGTGGACACCGGGGCACAAGTGAGTTTCATTACCCCGACCTATGCTGACTGGCTGGCAGGCCCCCGGGGTAATGGGGCGATGGCGGCGAACGGCTCGAGCATCGACACCTTCGGAGAGAGGACTCTGTTCCTGTCCTTACACGGCCGCACTTATGAATGGACTTTTATTATAGCGGCGGTGAGTTTCAACATGTTAGGCGCTGATTTTCTGTGCTCACATGGTTTGTTAGTTGATCTTGCCAATAGGCGCCTCGTTAATGCACTCTCTTTTTATTCAATTCCTTGTGCAGCTCGAGTGTCCCCACCACCAGTGCAGGCCAGCGTCGCCACAGCAGGCGGTAGGTTCTACACACTCCTCACCCAGTTTCCAGCGCTCACAGTTCCCACGTTTTTGGCAACAGTTGCGAAGCACGGGGTGGAGCATTTTATCACTACAGCTGGCCCTCCCGTCTTTGCGAAAGCTCGGCGCTTGGATGCAACTAAACTCTCCATAGCGCGCGAGAAGTTCGCCAGCCTGGAAAGGTTGGGCATCATTCGCCGTTCGAACAGTCCATGGGCCTCACCGCTGCATATGGTCCCGAAAGCTGACGGCTCGTGGAGACCTTGTGGCGATTACCGCAGGTTAAACAATGCCACAGCACATGACCGCTACCCAATCCCACACATCCAGGATTTTTCGGTGCATCTGGCCGGGGCGCGCATTTTTTCTAAAATAGACCTGGTCCGCGGTTATCATCAGGTCCCGGTCCGAGCCGAGGACATTCCCAAAACAGCGGTAATAACCCTGTTCGGACTTTTCGAGTTTTTACGCATGCCGTTTGGCCTAAAAGGCGCTGCGCAAGCCTTCCAACGCATGATGGATGCCGTGTTACGCGATCTCCCTTTTGTGTTTGTCTACCTCGACGACATTTTAGTCGTCAGCACTTCCGAGGAGGAACACGAAAAAAACCTCACAGCAGTTTTTCAGAGGTTGGGAGAGCAAGGGTTAATAATTAATCCGGCCAAGTGCCAGTTCGGCGTGGCGCAAATTGATTTTTTGGGACACCGCGTTTCCCCAGAGGGGGCAGTCCCGCTACCGGACAAGGTGCGCGCAGTGGCAGAGTTTCCCCGGCCACAAACGGTCAAAGCATTGCAAGAGTTTTTAGGAATGGTAAATTTTTATAACTGTTTCCTACCCCACACAGCGCAGCTCATGCAACCATTATATGCTGCACTTAAAAAGCAAAAACCCTCCAATCCGATCGAGTGGTCCCCGGAGCGGGAGCGCGCATTCGCGGAAAACGCCCTTGCAGACACGGCACTGCTCGCTCACCCAGACCCAACGGCCCGCATAGCGCTCACCACTGACGCGTCAGATTTGGCCATAAGGGCGGTTGTGGAACAGCAGGTTGCCGGGGTTTGGCAGCCGCTGGCATTTTTCAGCAGATCCTTGCGCGAAGCCAAGCGGAAATACAACACATTTGACAGGGAGCTGTTAGCGCTCCACTTAGCCATTCGCCATTTCCAGTTCGGGCTGGAAGGTCGGCGTTTCACCGCGTTTGTCGACCACAAGCCGCTCACTTTTGCGATGGCCAAAATTTCAGAACCTTGGTCGGGCCGGCAGCAGAGGCAGCTGGCCGCGATTTCGGAATTTACTACTGATATTCAGCACGTAGCGGGTAAACTCAATGTAGTGGCAGACTGCCTCTCCCGCTTGGTAACAGCACCAGTCCACGCGGAGGTAGATTATACTACCGCAGCCGCAGGGCAACATAGCAGCGCGGAAGCGCACGCAGCCCCAGTTCACGTGGGGATAGATTATGCAGCCATGGCAGCGGAACAGGGTAGAGATGCAGACGTGTGCGCGCTCCAGTCTGGACCAACAGGGTTAAGGCTGGAGAGCAGGAGTTTGCAAACCGGTATACCCCCCCTAATCTGCGATGTATCTACTGGGCGACCGTGCCCGGTGGTACCGGTTGCGTGGTGCCGCCGTGTTTTTGACTTGGTTCACTCCCTGGTGCACCCGGGGGTGCGCGCTTCTGTGAAAATGGTAGCGGAGAAGTTTGTTTGGCCGAGCCTGCGCAAGCACGTGAAAGAGTGGGCAAGAACCTGCATGGCTTGCCAGCGGGACAAAATTCACAAGCACACAAAAGCCCCCTTAGAACCGTTCCACATCCCGGCCAAGAGATTCGATCATGTGCATGTCGACCTTGTGGGCCCCCTACCGTCGTCACAAGGGTTCACACATCTTTTGACAATGGTGGACCGAACCACTCGCTGGCCGGAAGTGGTACCACTAGCATCGACCACGGCTGCAGAGGTGGCTCGCGTTTTTTTGACGGCCTGGGTAGCGCGTTTCGGGGTTCCGTCGGATATTGCGTCCGACAGGGGACCTCAATTTGTGTCCGAGCTTTGGTCAGCGATGGCCAGCAGCTTAGGGGCGACAATTCACCGCACTACCGCTTATCACCCCCAGGCTAATGGTTTATGCGAGCGTTTTCATAGGTCTTTGAAGGCAGCCCTCAGAGCGTCGCTTACGGATGCAGATTGGGTAAACAAACTACCATGGGTCTTATTGGGGTTGCGTTCTGCACCGAAGGAGGACTTAAACGCCTCTCCTGCGGAGTTGGTTTTTGCACAACCTCTCAGGCTGCCCGGTGAGTTCCTACTAGAGCATCCGGCGCCCGGGCGCCCCCCGGCTCTGGGACCACTGATCGGCACGGGAGCGGACATGCTCCCGGGCCCCGTTCATCACACTTTTCCGCGTGTTTTTGTTCCCAAAGCTTTAAAAAATGCTGAGTTTGTTTTTGTCAGGCACGAGGCTCTGCGACCAAGCCTCCGCCCACCATACGACGGCCCATTTAGAGTGCTGGAAACAGGTGATAAACATTTTGTGCTAGATTTGGGGGACAGAAAGGAAACAGTTAGTATTGACAGACTAAAGCCTGCTTTTGTGATGAACGACGAGTCTGTACCGGTGGCGAGGGCGCCTCGACGTGGCAGACCCCCGCAGGGATCAAATAACCAGTCTCTTCCTCACTTAGCAGATCCTCTACAGGACAGCGCCGCAGCAACGGCGAAACCTGCTTACAGCAAATTTGGAAGACGCTTGAAGCCTAGACGGCGTATGGACTAAGGTGTGATTTTATCATGTTGTGTAGAATACGCTGTTGATTTTTACCAGGTTGTGTGAACTATGCTTTATTGTCCATTCTTCGACGTTTGGGGGGGGGGGGGGGTTATGTGGCTCATACATTTCTGCCTACATGTGTATAAGCACAAGGAGATGCTTAGAACTGCATGTGTTGATTGACCTCACGTCTTGGATGGGACAATACGTCTGGACCACCTGTGGATGATGGCAGGAGAACGGAGGTGCCGGGATAAAACTCTGAAAGGACTTCCTGAACCTCCTGGGGCCAGACGGAGGACTAAGACACTCAGGGGGAGAGTTATTGTCAAATGGGGGGTTTTGACAGCAATGTGTGATTCTGCCTTTTGATGTGTCATGTATAAATGTGGGGGTTTTGATGCAGCTCACTCTCTTACTTGTCTTGAGAGATAGCTGGGGATGTGAATCTGCAATAAACCTGAATTGAGAAATAATTCAGTCTCGTTGTTTCACTCTCCCCATACCTCTCTATTTACATTTGGCACTGGTTTAAAAATGACCCGACATCCACCTGGCTTAATATAGAGGCGGCTCTGGTGGCCCCTATTCCTCTTAGTCACATATTATACGCATCTAAGAAATGTGTTTGTCTCAAATTAATGGGGAATTTTATTTTACAGAATACTTTAAAAGTTTGGAGGATGGTGAAGAAGCTTGGAAATCAGGATGGCTCCTTTCCCCTCCTCACACCTATTTATTTAAACCCTGATTTTCCTCCTGGTTTGGCCGACCAAGCCTTCTCCTTGTGGTTTGATAGGGGCGTAAAAACTGTAGGTGATTTGATGACAGAGGGCACTCTGCTGTCTTTCAAGCAGCTCAGAGAGAAGTATAACCTCCCACAGAATAACTTTTAGATATCTGCAAATCCGTAGTTTTATCTCTTCATCTATTAAGCTGCACCCTAATAGGTTCTTTCTTTCACCTATGAAGGAGGTGATTCAGAAACCAGACCCTAGAACACCAATCACTAGGTTCTACAAGACCCTCTCAGTCCCATCCAGTGACTGCACAGCTCATGTCAGATCTCTTTGGGAAGTGGATTTTGGAGAATCATTTTCACCTGATACTATATGGGATGAGGTGCGGTCAGGTAGTGCAAACTACCTTTTTACTAACGAAGCTAGAGAGTTATAATGCAAGATCATATATAGGCTTTATATCACTCCAGTGAAACGCAATAAGTTTAACCCTCTATTCTCAAGATTTAGTAATAAGTGTAAGATTTCTGAAGGTTCACATTTTCACTGTTTTTATTTGAATGTCCTCTTATTAATGACTTCTGGGTAAAAATCTGTAAAGAAATTGATATTATATTCAAGAAAAATCTAGCCCTCACTCCTCTTAGCTGCATTCTAGGAGTAAATCCCACCTCACTGAATCTCCGCTCCTCCGCACTTAAACTATTGCAGGTGCTTCTCTTTAGTGCAAGAAGATGCATTCTTCTTCTATGGACCTCAGACTCTGCCCCTACAGTTACACATTGGATTCGGGGTGTGATGGAACTCATCCCGTTAGAAGCTATTAGCTTCTGTTTCAAAGACAAACCTTTTCGTTTTTTTGATATATGGGACCCCTTTTTGAGTTATATAGGAGGAGATGGTGCCCAGGCCCTCCAGAGCGGCCTCTATGGTCTTGCATGGACTGAGATGTCAAAGTGCATTGCCAGATAGACCACCATTATTTCCGATTGCGTTCTTAAGATGCAAATCTTCTGCTTCTGACAAATTTGGTATTGTTGTATTTATTATTATTCATGTTTTTTTTGTTCCCCCCCCCCCCTTGTGTGGAGATGGGGTGATGGGGTGGGAGTTTGGGGGTTGAAAAAGAGGGCTCTCTTCATTATTTCTTGTTGTTTGCTCTTTTGTCCTGCTTGTGACCCTCAAAAGCTCAAACATATTTATAAAAAATTCAAAAAAAATTGGAGGACTGGCTGAAGACAGTAATTTACTGGAAACAGGCTGTTGCGCACTTTCCTGAACAAATGATAATACAGCTTTAGACAGAGAAGAATACACAGAAATGACCCTACTTAAGCTGTGACTATGCAGTGTGTAAGTATGGCCGTCTTTCCACAGATCAAACCAATGCAACGCTGGTGCTACAGTAAATATGGAAAGAACAACAAAGAGTCTGTCACATTATGTAGTATAAATATTTAACTTTTTAACCCATTTACAGTTAAGTCAAACAAATCCAACAGCAACCATAAAAATAGAAAAAAATAAAAACATGTGTAAGTGACTTTCCCAAATACTTCAGCATGATTTTTGAGATTATACACATACAAGAACACCTCAATCTACTTAAGGAGGTACGGAGCAGGTGACCATCTAAACATGGTAAGATGCATGAAAGCTCAGCTGTGAATAAAAAATAGAGCTATTTCACAAGCACAGATTCGAGTTCTTCCTAAGTTAAAACTGAAGCGGTATTTAAGAATGAATATGAACTTGTTTTCTTTGCATTATTTGATTCAAAAGCACATAATAAAGCAACATCAACAACAGCAGTATGATGAATAAGACAAGTCCATTTTAAGATTCTTAAAAATGTATTCTTGAGACTTTTTAAATTGAAAGGTTAACGTTAATAGAAATTCCTGTACATTCTATGATTCCATCACTAAGAAAGGAGAACATTATGGCTGTGTTGTGAGACATGTATATGTTGGACACTGCATATGTGATTTAACCACGATGAAGGAGAGCCAGCCCCCTGCGGTGCGGAGCCACAGAGCCTGGACCCCCTGCGGAGGACAGGGGACAGAAGACTTCCTGACCACTGAGGCTCGGGAAGAGAGAAGGGGGAGTTATGTAAATAAAAGGCTAATGAATGTGAATAAAGAGACTTTGATATAGATGTGTGATTTCCCCCGCGAGGGAAATGGTTTGATGTGAGAAGGTTTAAATGAGAGAACTTTGGTGTGTTCACTCTCTTTGTTCGCTGCTCAAGCATGAGAGCAGACAGTGGAATGATTTCTTGAATAAACTGAAATGAAAGACAATTCGGTTTCGTTATTCAAGTCTCCCCCACATTGGTGACTGACGACGTTGAGAATGAACGAAGAAATTCTCAGGGTCCCGGACTCACAGCGCTCAGAGCTGGCGAGCGCAGTGGCCGTTAAGCTGCCTGATTTCTGGCAGGATAACCCACGGTCGTGGTTTCTGCAAGCAGAGTTGCAGTTCGCGCTCGCAGGAGTAACGGTGGATGACACTAAGTTCCACCATGTCATCGCTAAACTGGACAACAGCACAGCTCGGTGCGTGCAAAGCTTGGTGGAGCAGCCACCCGCGACCGACAGGTACAGCAAGCTGAAATCCACCCTCATCAAGTTTTTCACCCCCTCGGCTGAAGTGAGGGCGAGGAGGATCCTGTCTTTGCTAGACCAAGGTGGACACAGGCCGAGCGCCCTGATGGAGGAGATGATACAGCTGAGAGGGTTGGACAACGATGATTTCATTTTTCAGTTCATCTTCCTCTCCAACCTCCCGGCGCATGCGAGAAGCACGCTGGCCGGCAAAAAGTGTCACACCCTGGAGGAGTTCCGGGAGCTGGCCCAGGAGGCAGACGGGATCCTGGACGCCTGCGGCGGGCAAGCAACCACAGCAGCGACCCGAGACAGCGGGGAGCCAGAGGCGGCAGAACCAGACTGGCCGACGATGGCGGCAACACGGCCGCGACGAGGGGGAGCCAATAGCCCGGCGACAGGGGCGCGGGCACGACACAGCGGAGGAGAAGATCTCTGCTTTTACCATCGGAGGTTCGCAGAGAAGGCACGCAGGTGTGTGCCGCCCTGCATCTTCAGGAGTTCGGGAAACGGCAAGACCGGGGGTCGCTAGCAGCTTCGACCCTCGGAGAACGCAACAAGCTGCTCTACATCACGGATGCGCGCTCCGGACGAGTGTTCCTCATTGACACCGGAGCACAAGTGAGCTTCATCACCCCAACATACGCGGACCGGGTAGCTGGACCCCACGGTGACGGAGCTACAGCGGCAAATGGCTCGAACATCAACACCTACGGGAGAAGGACCTTGCCTTTATGCTTACATGGCCGCACATATGAATGGACTTTTGTAGTAGCGGCGGTGAGTTTCAACATGTTGGGCGCGGATTTTTTGTGTTCACACAATCTGTTAGTTGATCTTGCTAATAGACGGCTGGTAAATGCACTCTCTTTTTACTCTCTCCCCTGTTCAGCTCGAGTGTCCCCGCCACCAGTACAGACCCACGTCGCTACAGCAGGTGGTAAGTTTCACACACTCCTCACCCAATTTCCAGCGCTCACTGTGCCCACTTTTTCAGCGACGGTCGCGAAGCACGGGGTGAAACACTTCATCCCCACTTCTGGTCCTCCCGTGTTTGCAAAAGCTCGGCGCTTGGATGCAGTTAAGCTCGCCATTGCGCGCGAGGAGTTCGCCAGCCTGGAGAGGCTGGGCATCGTTCGTAGGTCGAAGAGCCCGTGGGCTTCGCCGCTGCACATGGTACCGAAAGCCGATGGCTCCTGGAGACCGTGCGGGGATTACCGCAGGCTAAACAACGCTACGGCACACGATCGTTATCCCATCCCGCACATTCAGGATTTTTCGGTGCACCTCGCGGGGGCGCGCATTTTTTCAAAGATTGATCTAGTTCGCGGCTATCACCAAGTCCCGGTCCAACCGGAGGACATTCCTAAAACAGCGGTAATAACCCCGTTCGGACTTTTCGAATTTTTACGCATGCCGTTTGGTCTCAAAGGGGCGGCGCAAACATTTCAGCGGATGATGGATGCCGTGTTACGCGATCTCCCTTTCGTGTTTGTGTACCTCGACGACATTTTGGTCGCGAGTACTTCAGAGGACGAACACGAAATGCACCTCACAGCAGTTTTTAGGAGGCTGGGAGAGCACGGCTTAATTGTTAACCCAGCCAAGTGCCAGTTCGGCGTTGAGCGGATTGATTTTTTGGGTCACCGCGTCTCCCCGGAGGGAGCGGTTCCGTTACCAGAG
The DNA here is from genome assembly GCA_020510985.1 of Pholidichthys leucotaenia. Lineage (NCBI taxonomy): Eukaryota > Metazoa > Chordata > Actinopteri > Cichliformes > Pholidichthyidae > Pholidichthys > Pholidichthys leucotaenia. The sequence continues at coordinate 174,036,872 of CM035839.1, read as the reverse complement.
AAAGTACGCGCGGTAGCGGATTTTCCCCGTCCACAAACGGTCAAATCACTACAGGAATTCTTGGGGATGGTGAATTTTTATAACCGGTTCCTGCCCCACGCAGCTCAAATCATGCAACCGTTATATGCCGCGCTCAAAAAACAAAAGCCGACCCAGGCGGTCGAATGGTCCCCGGAGCGGGAGCGCGCGTTCACAGAGGTTAAAAAAGCCTTGGCTGACGCTGCGCTCCTGGCCCACCCAGACCCTGCAGCACGTATCGCGCTGACGACAGACGCTTCAGATTTAGCCATAGGGGCCGTTATTGAGCAACAGGTAGCCGGAGTTTGGCAGCCTTTGGCTTTCTTTAGCAAATCTTTAAGCGCGGCTGAGCGAAAATACAGCGCGTTTGACAGAGAACTGTTGGCGCTGCATTTGGCTATTCGTCATTTCCAGTTCTGGCTGGAAGGACGGTGCTTCACCGCTTATGTGGACCACAAGCCGCTCACATACGCCATGGCCAAAATTTCAGATCCGTGGTCCGGCAGGCAGCAGAGGCAGCTGGCCGCAATCTCGGAATTTACCACTGACATTAGGCACGTTGCGGGCAAATTCAATGTAGTAGCGGATTGTCTCCCACGCGCGTTCACGACCCCGACACGCGCAGAGGCAGAACGGGCCACCGTGACCGCGCCGCAGGAGAGCGGCATGGTGGCGCGCGCAGCCCCGGTGCACGTGGGTATAGATTACGCAGCCATGGCAGCGGACCAGGGGGCGGACGCAGACGTGCGCGCGCTCCAGTCTGGACCAACAGGGTTGAGGCTGGAGAGCAAGTGTTTACAAACCGGTATGCCCCCCCTGATCTGCGACATGTCGACGGGGCGCCCGCGTCCGGTGGTTCCGGCCACGTGGCGCCGCCGTGTTTTTGACTCGGTCCACTCACTGGCGCACCCGGGGGTGCGCGCGTCGGTGAAACTAGTGGCGGAAAAGTTTGTTTGGCCGTGCCTGCGCAAGCACGTGAAGGAATGGACAAAAACCTGCATTTCCTGTCAACGGGCCAAAATTCACAGGCACACAAGAGCCCCGTTAGAACCGTTCCGCATTCCGGCCAGAAGGTTCGACCATGTGCACGTCGACCTTGTGGGCCCCCTACCGGCATCACAGGGGTTCACGTATCTTTTGACAATGGTGGACCGCACCACACGTTGGCCGGAAGTGGTCCCACTTGCGACGACCACGGCCGCGGAGGTGGCTCGCGTTTTTTTAACGGCTTGGGTGGCGCGCTTCGGGGTTCCGTCGGACATTACGTCCGATAGAGGACCGCAATTCATCTCTGAGCTGTGGTCAGCGATGGCCAACGGCTTAGGAGCCAAAATTCACCGCACTACGGCTTACCACCCTCAGGCTAATGGTTTATGCGAGCGTTTTCATAGGTCTTTGAAGGCAGCACTCAGAGCGTCGCTCACGGATGCAGATTGGGTAAATAAACTCCCTTGGGTTTTATTAGGGTTGCGTTCTGCGCCTAAAGAGGACTTAGACGCCTCCCCAGCGGAGCTGGTATTCGCACAAACTCTGAGGCTGCCGGGCGAGTTTTTACCAGAGCACCCAGAGCCCCCACCTCTCTCTGCTCTGGGACCGTTAGTTGGCACGGGGGCAGACACGCTCCCGGGTCCGGTTCATCACGCTTTTCCACGAGTTTTCGTCCCCAAGGCTTTGAAAAATGCCGATTTCGTTTTTGTCAGGCGCGAAGCCCTTAAAGCAACGCTCAAACCACCTTACGAAGGGCCATTTCGAGTGCTGGAGGCAGGTGATAAGCAATTTGTGCTAGATTTTGGGGACAGAAAAGAGACAGTCAGTATTGACAGACTAAAACCTGCTTTTGTCATGAAGGACGTGTCTGTACCGGTCGCGGTGGCGCCTCGACGAGGCAGGCCCCCGCAGAGGGCAATTAACCACTCTCTTCCTCAGTCAACAGACCCGGAGCAGAACAGCACCGCAGGCAAGGCGGGGCCAACGCACAGCAGATTCGGCAGACGGCTGAAGCCCAAGCGGCGCACAGACTGAATGTTGGTGTTGATTATTCAGTAGTGAGTAAGGTGCTATTAAATTTTGGGAATTAGTCTGTTCTTCATCGTTTGGGGGGGGGTTATATGGCTGTGTTGTGAGACATGTATATGTTGGACACTGCATATGTGATTTAACCACGATGAAGGAGAGCCAGCCCCCTGCGGTGCGGAGCCACAGAGCCTGGACCCCCTGCGGAGGACAGGGGACAGAAGACTTCCTGACCACTGAGGCTCGGGAAGAGAGAAGGGGGAGTTATGTAAATAAAAGGCTAATGAATGTGAATAAAGAGACTTTGATATAGATGTGTGATTTCCCCCGCGAGGGAAATGGTTTGATGTGAGAAGGTTTAAATGAGAGAACTTTGGTGTGTTCACTCTCTTTGTTCGCTGCTCAAGCATGAGAGCAGACAGTGGAATGATTTCTTGAATAAACTGAAATGAAAGACAATTCGGTTTCGTTATTCAAGTCTCCCCACAAACATGTCTTTTTTTTTTTCCCTGTAATTTCACAAAGTTTCTGGCAAACTTTACAATTTTGGATAACACCTTACAAACTTCTCCAACTTTAACGGGCCATATAAGATTTGGCTGTCAAATGCGCGCGCGCACACACACACACACACACACACACACAAAACCACATTTGGAAAGGTTTTTCATGCATAAATGTAGTTGCTTTAAAATCAGTCCAATTTTTTATGCTGTCTTGAGCAAAATAAAACTGTATAAAGTCTTAAAACACTAATAGTACAACAGCCTCATTTGCATATTACTATATTAGCACCTTAACCTTGTTCAAAGCGATTTGCATTATACTTCATTTATTCTGTTTACTTCATCTTCTTGTTCTAACAGCAGCATTTTTTCTTACTCAGTATTGTACATTGCAATATATGCTTTTACAATTTGAGAAACCTTCTTAAATTAAAAAAAAAAAAAGAGCTAGCAAGCTAATACTACTAGTGCGAGGTTAGCAGCAAAAGTAACACCACCACAAACAACAGACAAAACCAGATAAAGCACCAACACATTTTGAAGTAAGTTTTAAATGACTTACGTTGCATTCCCATCAGCACCAGCATCTCTCGGCATCCAAATAAGGCACCAGCCAAGCCTGCAAGCCAGCAATGGTATCCACCTTATTCCTGAAGGTGCCGCTGTAGGAACGATTATGGGCGGAGCTTCCTGTTTTGGCTGACGAAGTGTTAAATCAGTCAGTAAGAGTGGAGTAGCAGGGGCATTTAAAATAGCGTTTTTAAAAGTTTTTCAAATTCATTTTAATGTATAGTCCACATACCTGTTTTGCACTCAAGTGGCGGCTAATTTCAGCTCTTGTGGTTTTTGTATTTGTTGAATGTTTTGGCGTAGTTCTGGTACTTGTTGCTGGTGTTCGTGGTTGTGCCATAGCCTGTATAAATGGAGGCTTCTTTGTGGCTCTGACTAGATTCTATGTCTGCTCTGAGGTAAATCTGATTATGTCCAACATATTTTAACAAAATGCAGCCAACTTTATTGCGGTGGAAACATTGATATTGTGACCAGTGCTGGCAAAATGAGTCGGAATGTGCACCGCGTCATTGTGAGCTACAGGCAGGAGAAGTCATAAATCATGACTCTTTCTTTGTTTGCTAGTGGCAAATCCGGGGAAAACCCCCATGAGTGCCTGGTATCATTGGAAAGCTTAGAACTCGTACTTTCTAAAAATACATATGTTTTGGGGAAGCCATAACTCCCGACCGATCAAACATGAATTTTCTACTTAGCCAAAATATAAACAAATTGTATTTTTTCGTCTGTTTTTGTGCACTTTCTACAAATTAAATATCATTTTGAAGGTCTTTCAACACAGAATATGGAAATAACGTTACATCAGTTTTGAAAATGTCCTCAAAGTGACTCATTTTGCCAGCACGGGCCATTTGTTAGCATCTTAGCAGCAGCACTAACAAATGGAGCTACTGTCTGCGAGGCCACTTTTTAAGGTCATCTTCTCATCTCTCAATAATTGTGGGAAGTGGTTTGATTATATTGCTGTTTTTGAGGTGCAAAAGGCAGTGTTCCCACATTTCTGATGACGAAGTCATTGTTTTTTAGCAAGGAAAAGTGTCCCGTTTCAGTGACAACCATACGTTCTAAACTAGTGCTGGAAGTTGCTACCATAATTCACGCAAGGCATCATGGGGCCTAGGAATAAGGTGGATAGGCGTCTGTTGATGGAAGCTCCCTGCGCCTCCTCCACCTCTCTGTATCCGCAAACTGCACGGAGAGTATCACTGTCTGGTCAGAGAACTTCAGCCAGTTTTCAAGCAGTATTTTGAGTGGTACATTTATAATACTTTTTGTCTGCTAACCTGCTCTTGTCAACACCTCCACACACTCATCTCTCCCACTTTAGATATACACATGCCCACAACACACACCATCGCAGACCCACACACATCGTCACAGCACCTTCTCTCTTTCTTAAAAAAAAAAAAAAATTCTCTCTTTCTTAAAGGGATACACACTTTACTTCCAGCTGCTCTCGTAACAACAGGTTCAGAGGGTGGAAGTGTGATCTGTCCTAGTTTGCTGTATTAGTAGTATACATTCTTAAACATCTACAGATACATTTTGGGGACCTTGGAGAAGTCAGGTTATTTAGCACCTCAGGCAGAGACAGGGAATAAGTATGGGAGAACAATGCCCAGGAAGGACAGAAGGGGGTTGAATGCAGTGTAGTGTAAATATCATGCTGTGTGGGGAAGTGCCATGAAACTTGTGAAGTGTGACTTGAGATATAGAGAGGAGAGCTTGCTGTAACTGGTCAGTCCATTCTGTGCTTGTGAGATGTGAGTGTGTAATAAATCGTCTGTCATGAATCTGCCTCTTCATTTACACACTCCACACTGGTGACCCAAGACGTATTATGGAACAGGAGGCAAGAACCCCGGAGCCGGCCTGGTCGGGAAGCTCCAGCGACGCAGCAGCCATTCCACAGACAGCCCGGACTGGAACCCCCAGCAACACGTGTGCGGTTTCAGTCAAGCTACCGGATTTCTGGCAGCACAACCCGCGCTCTTGGTTCCACAACACCGAGGCCCAGTTCGCCCTCCGGGGAGTAACGGCAGACGACACCAAGTTCTATCATGTGGTAGCAGCGCTGGACTCCCGCACAGCCCAGCAGGTAGCGAGCCTGCTCGATCATCCACCAGTCCGCAACAAATACGAGGCGCTCAAGGCTGCGCTCACCCGGCGTTACACGTTCTCAGAATGTGAGAGAGCGGAGAGGCTCCTGACGCGGACCGAGTTAGGAGATGGGTCAGCCGTTGACCTGATGGAGAAGATGCTGGCGTTAATGGGCACGGACGACGGGCACTTTCTGTTTGCCCACCTTTTCCTCCGGAACCTTCCAACAGAGGCGAGAGCGGTTCTGGCCAATTCGCCGTTGCTGGCTGCGCGTGACTACCGTGCGCTAGCCCAGGAGGCAGACAGGATCATCCTCACCACCAGGGCGATCACAGTCAACGCGGCGGCGGCAGAGCCCAGCGAGACGACCGGAGGAGGCGAGGAGCCACCGATGGTAGCAGCAGCGGGGGCCAAGGAGCGCCAGACAGATACGCTCTGTTTCTACCACCGCTGCTTCGGAGAGAACGCACGCAGATGTGCACCACCGTGCTAATTCAAGCGCTTGGGAAAACGCCAAGGCCGGCAGTCGGCAGCAGCTGCGACCCTCGGTGAAGAGAACAAGCTGCTCTACATGACGGACGCGCGCTCAGGGAGGCGTTTCCTCATGGACACTGGAGCCCAGAGGAGCATCATCCTGCCGACCTACGCTGACCGGCTGGCAGGACCTAGCGGCCCCTGGATGTTGGCAGCAAATGGCTCGGAAATTAAGACCTTTGGTGAGAGGACACTGATCTTATCTCTACACGGCCGTACATACGAGTGGACTTTTGTCGTAGCAACACTGAATTACCATATCCTGAGGGCTGATTTTCTGTGTGCGCATGGTTTACTGGTTGATGTTGCTAACAGGCGCCTGGTTAATGCACTGTCCTTTGACTCTCTCCCCTGTATAGCTCGAGCGACCCAGCCAACAGCACAAGCCAACGTCACAGCTCCAGGCGGTAAGTTCCACGCACTGCTCACTCAGTTCCCAGCACTCACGGTCCCGACGTTTTCGGCAGCCATCGCTAAACACGGGGTGGAGCACTTTATCACCACCACCGGGCCGCCCGTTTTTGCAAGACCTCGGCGCTTGGACGCAGCTAAACTGGCCATAGCGCGCAAGGAGTTCGCCAACCTGGAAAGGTTGGGCATCATCAGGCGATCGAACAGCCCATCGGCATCCCCGCTACACTTGGTCCCTCAGGCTGAGGGATCGTGGCGACCGTGCGGTGATTTCCGCAGATTGAACAACGCCACAGCGCACGACCGCTACCCGATTCCCCACATACAGGATTTTTCAGTTCACCTCGCCGGAGCATGCATTTTTTCCAAAATAGACCTGGTTCGCGGTTAGCACCAAGTCCCAGTGCGCGCGGAGGACGTACCCAAAACAGCGATAATAACTCCGTTCGGTTTATTCGAGTTCCTATGCATGCCATTCGGGTTAAAAGGCACAGCACAGACGTTCCAGCGCATGATGGATGCAGTGCTGCGTGATCTCCTGTTCGTGTTCGTCTACCTGGACGATATCCTGGTAGCCAGTACGTCTGAAGACGAACACAAAACCCACCTCAGGACGGTTTTCCGGAGGTTGGAGGAGCACGGGTTGATAATCAACCTGGCAAAATGCCAGTTCGGCGTGACAGAGATTGATTTTTTGGGGCACCGCGTCTCTCCGGAAGGAGCGATCCCATTGCCCGACAAAGTGCGCGCCGTGGCAGATTTTCCCCGGCCTCAGACGGTCAGGGCACTGCAGGAATTTTTGGGGATGGTAAACTTTTATAACTATTTCCTTCCCAGTGCGGCGCGGCTCATGCAACCATTGTACGCCGCGCTCAAGAGACAGAAACCCGCGGATGGAGTCGAATGGACCCCGGAGCGAGAGCGGGCGTTCTCGGAGGTTAAAGCAGCCCTGGCAAACGCCGCACTGCTGGCGCATCCGGACCCGACGGCCCGGATAGCGCTCACCACCGACGCTTCAGACGTGGCCATAGCGGCTGTTGTGGAGCAGCGCGTCGCCGGGGCTTGGCAGCCGCTTGCCTTTTTCAGCAGAACTTTGCGCGACAGCGAACGTAAATACAGTGCGTTCGACAGAGAGTTGCTGGCTTTCCACCTGGCCATACGCCACTTCCAGTTCTGGCTGGAAGGGCGCAGCTTCACTGCGTTCGTAGACCACAACCCACTAACATTTGCAATGGCCAAGGTTTCAGAACTGTGGTCGGGCCGGCAGCAGAGACAGCTGGCCACGATCTCAGAGTTTACTACCGATATTCAGCATGTGTCAGGTAAACTGAATGTGGTGGCAGACTGCCTCTCGTGCGCCGTGGTGGCCCCAGTCTACATGGGGATAGATTACTTAGCCATGGCCGCGGAGCAGATTAGCGATGCAGACGTGCGCGCGCTCCAGTCTGGACCAACAGGGTTAAGGCTGGAGAGCAGGGTGCTGCAAGATGGCGCCCCCCCCAATCTGTGATGTCTCCACGGGACGCCCGCGTCCGGTGGTCCCGGCCGCGTGGCACCGCCGTGTGGCGCCGCCGCGTGTTTGAGTCGGTTCACACTCTGGCGCACCCAGGAGTGCGCGCGTCAGTCAAAATGGTGGGAGAGAAGTTTGTGTGGCCGAGCCTACGCAAACAAGTAATAGAGTGGGCTGCAGCCTGTATGGCGTGCCAACGAGTCAAGGTACACAGGCACACGAAGGCTCCTTTGGAGCCATTTCCGGTACCGGCTAAAAGGTTCGACCATGTGCACGTGGACCTTGTGGGCCCCCTCCCGCTATCACAGGGGTGCACGCACCTCCTGACAGTGGTGGACAGCACCACGCGCTGGCCAGAAGCAGTCCCGCTGGTGGCAACCACGCCCGTGGACGTAGCACGCGCTTTTTTAACAGCATGGGTGGCGCGTTTTGGAGTCCCGTAGGACATTACGTCCAACAGGGGCCCTTAATTTGTTTCCGAACTGTGGTCCGCGATGGCCCGCAGCCTGGGTGTTACAATTCATCGCACAACCGCGTATAACCCACAGGCCAATGGGTTATGCGAGCGTTTTCATAGATCACTGAAAGCAGCACTCAGGGCTTCACTGACGGATGCAAATTGGGTAGACAGGTTGCCGTGGGTTTTATTGGGGTTGCGCTCCGTGCCAAAAGAGGATTTGGAAGCTTCCCCGGCAGAGCTCGTTTTTGCGCAGCCCCTACGGCTGCCCGGGGAATTTCTACCAGATAATCCCGCGCCAGGCAGCTGCCCGTCTCAGCTTTTGCAGCGTAGCGCAAACACAGGCACGCTGTCGGGCCCTGCCCACCACTGTTTTTCGCGTGCCTTTGTGCCTAAAACTTTGAAGAACGCGCAGTTCGTGTTCGTCAGACACGACGCCCACCGCCCCCCATTGCGCCCACCCTATGATGGACCGTTCAGAGTGTTGGAAACAGGGGATTGTGGGTGACCCCCACAGCCTACGGACAAGCAGAGCGCTCAGCTGGAGCAATTAGCATAACAGTGAGATGTATGTACTGATATCACTAGGCAGCCTCTCCTTCCTTCCAGTAATCCTGCTATTGATATGCGTGACTTTCATGTAAATGTCCATGCCTCCCTGCAGTTTACTGTGATGTTAATGTGCCATGCATGCATTGTCTAGCTGGGTATATAAGCCAACCATATCGTTTGCTCTCTCTCTCTCTCTTACTACTGCTCTTACTACACGCATTGCCTGTTTGCTGACTGAGGGCTCACTCCAGCGTGCTCCACAGTGCTGGAGTGAGTCTCATGATGGTGGATGAATAAAACACCCTTTTAAACTTCAGTTTGCCGTGCCTGCACTTATTCTGCACATCTACACTTGGGTTCTCATATTCGCATCCGCCACAGGATAAGCATTTTGTGCTAGACTTGGGGGGGTAGACGGAAGAAAATTGGCATAGACAGACTCAAACCCGTAGTTGTAGTGGCGGATGAGCAAGTGCTGTTGGCGGGGGTCCCTCAGCGTGGAAGACTCCCACGGAGAGCTCCCCAGGGAAACGATTCACCAGAGCAGCCACACGGGCAGAACGAAGTTCCCCCCCCCCTCACCACGGCTCACCCGCAGTCAGACACACTCCCAGCAGCCCCCCACCGGCACAGCAGCGCCACGGAGGCGGTAAACCACAGTTACAGCAGATATGGGAGGAGACTGAAGCCAAAAGCGAGTGTGGACTAATGTCTGTCTTAGATGCTGGGGAAGGGGGGGGTTTGGGGACCTTGCGTTGTATTTAACTGTGGTAGACTGCAAGTCTAAAATAAATCATTACTGGCACATGCCTCTAGGGGGAACTACCTTTATTGTTCAGCACTGCTACTAAGGGGACATATTAGAATAAGAGTGTGAAAACCCCGCGCAGAATCCATGTTCAGTCATATTATGTGTGTTGCAGAATAAACGGCAGAGTTAGCCAAAGAAATAACTCAAGTGTGATCATTGCTACACGGTAGGATATCACACAATTGGCGACGAGGATTAAAAGAAAAAAATCAGCGGCGAGAAACAGAGAACATTGCAAGTGTGGCGAACTCAAGTGACTCCAGTAGTTCGAGTGCAAGTTCAGAGGAGGAAAAACGAGGTTTCCCCACCACGACGAGCAATGGCGGCTGTAATCGGAACGGTAACCCCTTTTGATAACTCGACTCAGTCATGGGAAGAATATAGTGAAATGTTGGACTTTTTCTTCCAAGCTAATGAGATTGAGGAGCCAGACAAAAGGAAGGCTGTACTGTTGAGTGGAGTTGGTGCAACTACTTACAGCTTGTTGAGAAATTTAATAAGCCCTGCATTACCGAAAGATAAAACGTACGACCAGCTTACTGCTGAGCTTCAGAAGCACTTCAGCCCCAAACCGAGTGAAATAGTGCAACGATTCAAATTTAATTCACGCATAAGGAGGAACACTGAGTCCATAGCAGAGTATGTGGCAGAATTGAGGAAATTAGCACTGCACTGTGATTACAAAGACTCATTGGAAGAAATGTTAAGAGACAGACTTGTGTGTGGAGTGAATGATGACCGTATGCAACGGCGACTTTTATTTGAAACAAAACTCACTTTTGTGAAGGCTTTGGAATTATGCCAAGCGATGGAAACAGCATCTAAAGATGTGAGAGAGATGCAAGGGAAGCTAACAGAGGACACAGCAACGCATGTTCGTGTGCCTAAGACCCAAGTAGGTGTCCACAAAGTGTCGACTGACAAAACTCAGCACAAATTCCCCAGTTGTTATCGCTGCAAAGGCCAGCACAATGCCGCCGAGTGCAAATTTGCCACTGAGCTGTGTCATAATTGTGGCAAGCGAGGGCACATTAAGAAAGCATGTAGAATAAAGGTGGACAGCGCACAGGTGCTGAAAGCAACAGTTAATGGGCAAAAGTATGAAAACAAGGGCCCAGGAAAGGAACAGCAAGCGAATCAACTGAGAGGGGAGGGAGAAAGTGATACAGAAGACATGGGTTTTCACACAATTTACAACACGTCAGAGGAGCTGACCAAGGTAGCGCCCATCACGCGTACCATGAATGTTAATGGAATGAAAGTAACATTTGAAGTTGATACAGGCTGTGGAGTAACCATATTAAGTAAACAGCAATATACACAACTGTGGAAGAAAACAGACACAGCAGAATTAAATCCCTGTTCATTAAAATTAAAAACATACACAGGAGAGAAGCTAGACGTGCTAGGCATGGCACAAGTGAAGGTGCAGCACGAAAACAAAGAAAAGGACTTACCTGTAGTAGTAGTTGGGAGCGAAGGACCAAATCTACTAGGGCGAAGTTGGCTACAAGAACTGGCCATGATTGATCAGTTGGTGAATAAAGTGGAATCTCAGCCCAAATTGCAGCTGGAGGAGATCCTCGAAAGACACGCTGAGGTGTTCAAAGAAGGCGTAGGACAGCTAAAAGGTGTCACTGCAAAGATTAATGTGGACAAGGAGGCCCAACCACGATTCTGCAAATCCCGACCGGTACCCTATGCAGTCAAGCCACTGGTTGAAAGCGAGCTACAGAGGCTGCTGGATGACAAGATCATTGAGCCAGTGCAGGTTGCAGAATGGGCGGCGCCCATAGTCCCAGTGAGAAAGCCGGATGGCTCCATTAGAATATGTGGAGATTACAAACTCACTGTCAATCGAGCATCACGGGTGGATCAGTATCCAATTCCTAAAGTGGAGGACCTCTTCGCACAGCTGAATGGCGGCCGACACTTCACGAAATTAGACATGAGTCACGCCTACCAACAAGTAGTCCTGGAAGAAGAATCAAGAAAGTATGTAACCATCAATACACACAAAGGCTTATATACCTACACACGCTTACCATTTGGAGTAGCTTCCAGTCCTGCTATATTCCAGAGAACTATGGAGGGCATCCTAGGTGGAATTCCGAATGTTGCCATTTATTTGGATGACATCCTTTGTACAGGACCAAATGAACAAGAACATCTGAAAACGCTGGAGGAAGTGCTTCAACGGTTGGAGAAAAGCGGTCTGAGGTTGAAAAGAAGCAAGTGTGAGTTCATGGGAAAAGAGGTGGTGTTCCTAGGCCACAAGATCAACGCCAGTGGTCTACACCCTCTAACAGACAAAGTGGAAGCCATTGCGGAGGCGCCTGAGCCACAAAATGTTACTGAGTTAAAAGCCTACCTGGGCTTGTTGAACTATTACCATAGGTTCCTCCCAAAGCTCTCCACGCTGCTGGCACCACTACATACCTTACTTAAGAAGGAAGAAAAATGGTCATGGGGGGTCAAGCAGCAGAAGGCGTTTGAAGAGTCCAAAGCGCTACTTCAGTCCTGTAGTGTGTTAGTGCATTATGATTCAAACAAACCACTCATCCTGGCGTGTGACGCATCACCCTACGGTGTGGGTGCTGTACTCTCTCATCGTATGGAGGATGGCTCAGAGAGACCCATAGGGTTCGTCTCAAGAACTCTTAGTGCAGCTGAGAAAAACTACTCCCAGCTAGACAAGGAGGGCCTTGCAGTAGTATTTGGTGTAAAAAAATTCCACAAATACCTGTACGGGAGACAGTTCGCTATAGTGACTGACCACAAGCCACTAATTTCACTGTTCAGTGAAATGAGAGCCATACCCCAGATGACATCTCAGAGAATTCAGAGATGGGCCGTTACATTAGCAGCGTATGAGTACACCATCGTTTACAAAGCCGGACGGGACCATACGAATGCTGACGCGATGAGTAGGCTACCCTTGGATGGAGGAAGAGACAGCACGCCTGAGGAGGAGGAGAGAGTGCTATTGTTTGAAGATATTGGCGTGCCCCTGGTGAACGCACAACAAATAAAGAAGTGGACAGACAAAGACCCTGTTCTAGCAAGAGTGCGAGAATACATCTTGCGAGGATGGCCGAAGATGAACAGTCCTGAGTTCATTCCCTATGCCAGACGACAGGATGAGCTCAGCACCCAGGAAGGTTGTATCCTGTGGGGAGGACGCGTGGTTGTTCCACCACCTGGTAGGAATGCCTTACTGCAACAACTACACCAAGCACACCCTGGCATCACTCGCATGAAAGCGTTGGCGAGGAGCTACATGTGGTGGCCCAACATGGATGCAGAGGTGGAGGCGCTTGTGAAGTCATGTGCGGCATGCCAGGAGAACAGGAACAGTCCTCCAGCAGCCCCACTACATCCCTGGGAAGTTCCAGATAAACCATGGAGAAGAATTCACATTGACTACGCAGGTCCATGGATGGGAAGAATGTTCCTGATCATAGTTGACGCATACTCAAAGTGGATCGATGCATATTCTGTGAGTAGCTCTACTTCTACTGTTACCATTGAATGTCTTAGAAAGAGTTTCAGCCAACATGGGCTACCTGAAATCATAGTATCAGATAACGGTACATGTTTTACGAGTGAACAGTTCCAAGAGTTTTCTGAAAAGAATGGCATACGTCACATCACGACTGCGCCATACCATCCTTCTTCTAACGGCTTAGCCGAGAGGGCCGTGCAGACGTTCAAGTCACTCATGAAAAAGATGACAGGAGACTCTATTGAAACCCGAATGTCGAGAGCTCTGTTCAGCTATCGAATAACACCCCAATCTACAACTGGCAAGTCACCAGCTGAGCTGTTGTGTGGAAGGAAGTTGAGGTCAACATTTGACTTAATACATCCAGACTTCAGAAACAAAGTGCATGACAAACAAGAGAAACAAAAAGGTTATCATGACATGCATGCTAGAGAGAGAATACTGAGAGAAGGAGACGTGGTCTACACCCGCAACTTTGGCTCAGGACCAGCCTGGGTACCAGGAGAAATAACAGAAAAGACAGGCCCTGTGTCATTCAAGGTGACATTAGGTCATGGACAAGTGGTGAGGCGACACATCGACCAAGTTCGTGGTAGGAGCTCCATTCCCCTGCCGATGGCACCAGAGGTGTTGTCTGACACCCATCCTGAGGAGAGCATCAACGAACCACCACTTCAGGTGAAACCTGAGGTAACCGTCTCTGCAGATTCTACGGGCAGCACTGCAGCAGCCGAAACAGTGGAGCAGTCTGAGTCTTCACCTGCAGTTGGCTCACCAGCCGTGAGAAGATCTCAGCGAGCTAGGAAAGCTCCAGACTACTTGAAGGACTATACTTAGTCAGTAGTGAGTTCCCCAGCCACAGGACAAGAATGCGTCCTGGAACCTCACTGGGATGCGGTAGTCAAACCAAATCCCCAGTTAGACTGTTATGTGTGTTATACATGTGAAAAAAAAAAAAAAAAGAGAAAGAAATTATGTGTATGACACATGTGTTTAAGAAGTTAAAAGTAACTGTGATTGTTTAGGGTTAAATGGGAGTTCCAGGATGTCTAGTAATTGGCTAGTGTAATTAAGAGTAGTTTAATCTAGAGGGGAGGGATGTGGTAGACTGCAAGTCTAAAATAAATCATTACTGGCACATGCCTCTAGGGGGAACTACCTTTATTGTTCAGCACTGCTACTAAGGGGACATATTAGAATAAGAGTGTGAAAACCCCGCGCAGAATCCATGTTCAGTCATATTATGTGTGTTGCAGAATAAACGGCAGAGTTAGCCAAAGAAATAACTCAAGTGTGATCATTGCTACACGGTAGGATATCACATTAACAAAACCCCAAAAAGTGTTAATGGGAATGAATGAAGTGTGGATATGTATGTGTGTGAAACACCCGAGCTGCCGAGTGCCCGAGCTGTCAGGGAGTGAAGGACCCAAAGGGCTCCCTGACACGCCTGATGGAAAATAAATATGTGCTTTTTAAATTTTTTTTTAACCAAATAGCCAAATTAGGAGGTATTTACTTGTATTATTAGCATACTGTATTTGTAATTTGTGTGTATTTTCTACTATTGAATTAAAAAAAAAAGAATCGAATTGTAGGTGCTTCCCGGCCAGATATTGTGATGCTAGGAGACCGGCGTGTAGTCACTTTGCAACTATAACTGCCTAAACACATCATTCTGTGAACACATATTGTGGTGAGTTATGTCTGTAGAGTCCGCTACAGTTCCCTGTTATGTACCTGGCAGGTTAAGATGACCAAAATTACGAAGTCAATGACTTAAATCCGTCAGCAGCCTTCAGACAAACTAAATGTGTCAACATTTGATTTCAAAATAAGGGAGGTTTTTCCTGTTGTCTGGGTGGTGAGGAGATTTCTTAAAAAACAAAAAAAAACCACACAAAACCCCCCAAAACTATAAATATAAAGAAATATTATAACAGAAATAATGGCATCCATGGTCATTTAAGTTAATTTCCATCCATCCATCCATCTTCTACCGCTTTTCCGGAGGTCCGGGTCGCGGAGGCAGCAGTTCAAGCAGAGAAGCCCAGACTTCCCTCTCCCCAGCCACCTGCTCCAGCTCTTCAGAGGGGATACCAAGGCATTCCCAGACCAGCTGGGAGACATAGTCTCTCCACCGAGTCCTGGGTCTGCCCCGGGGTCTCCTCCCAGTGGGACGTGCCTGAAACACCTCAAGTGGGCATCCTAATCAGGCATCCTAATCAGATGCCCATACCACCTCAACTGACTCCTTTCAATGTGGATCGTCACCTTATCGTGGTGGAGTAGTAGGGGTTTGCGTGCCCCAGTGATCCCAGGAGCTATGTTGTCCGGGGGCAATTTGCCTCTGATAGGGTCTCCCAAGACAAACTGGTCCTGGGTGAAGGGCCAGACTAAGAACGATCCAACAGACTCTCATGATAAATTGTATATCAAGGATTCAGTGTACCCCGCCCGGTATGGGGTTACCGGGGCCCCACCCTGGAGCCAGGCCTGGGGGAGGGGCTCGAAGGCTAGCGTCTGGTGGCCGGGTTTCCACCCATGGGACCCGGCCGGGCTCAGCCCGAAGGAGTTACATGGGTCCGCCCTCCAGTGGGTTCACCACCTGCAGGAGGGATCATGGGGGTCCGGTGCTATGTGGATTAGGTGGCGGTCAAAGGCGGAGGCCTTGGCGGACCGATCCCAAGCTTTCTAAACTGGCTTTTGGTACGTGGTTAAGTTAATTTATTTCATTAAATACAATTTTATTAATATTTTTTCTTTGTAATCAGAGTTAAATTATTGTTCTGACTGCAAAATTATGGTCAAAAATGCAAATTGTTATAAGGAAAAAGTAAAAAAAAAAAAAAAAATTACCACAGTCTGTTTCAAATTTATCTAAAAAAAACCCCAGTAATTTTATTTTAAAAAACAGACAAAAATTAGTCATAAAATAATCCACAAATTTATAATAGTTTCAAATGCACAAGAAAAGTCAATTTTAGAAGAGGAAATTACAAATTAGAGGAACATGGTTTCAACTTTAGATTTACAGAGAAAAGTAGAAAACTATAAGAAAATTGTTATAAATTTTTGAGAAAAACCTCAAACCTTGAAGACTGAAGTCATTACTCAAGTTTTTAAGTGGGTGCTCTTTGTACCCTTAACTCAATTAGAAATTTTTGGTTGCCTGCTTTTAATTATTAATTTCAAAGCACTGCTTTTACATGAGTAGAATTTCTGGTTACTATACCCATCTGATCATATAATTTAAGTATGCATGAGTACATTACTATTATGAATGTTTCTTTCCCTTCCCTACTCTCTCAATGGAAAAAAAAAGAAACACTAGAATAAAAATACAAATTTTTGTCATTTATGTAAACCATGACAAAAAAAATCCTGCAGGACAAAACATGACACTTGATATTTTCTCACCTGTTAGAATACCACCATAGACAGAGAGAGAACCCGAATTAGGCAGAGCTCAGAGAGGGCAAGATGAGACAGAAGAGAGGAGCCAAGGAGAGGGAAGTGTTCAGGCAGAGAAAGGAGAGAAGGATAACACCACTAAAAAGTCTAAACACAGGATGTCTGGGTGGGACCCCAACTGACCCAATATTCAAGCCTCGGTTGTACAATACTTCACATGGTAAGTTCCATATGCAATGTTACGGTGTAAAATTTTAAAAAGAAATAAATAGTATAAAATTAACATATTCTGGTATGTTTAACACCCCCCCCCCCCGGGGGGGAAAAATATGTTGCCACCGCACCAAGGTCTTTAAGCCAGAGGAAACACTGAAAAACTGCTCACAAATGTAATTTCATGACATTTGGACTAATTTCTCAGATTTTTCAAAATGTCTGTAAAAGTCGGTCCAAATGCTATAGTGTGAACCCAGCTTAGTGGGAAAAAACCCCCCACTGTATATGTGCCAGTCAAAACAATACAAACAGCCGTGGAAGGAGTAAATAGAAGCCACTGTCTTGAAACGTAGTCACCATATGGAAGTTTGCGATTGAAATGGCACTTGGAGAAAAAATGTTTCTGCTGTTTGTAACATTCAGATGCTCTGATAATCAGTGTCCTTATTCTGGCAGCTCTTCAGTCCTTTTCTGGATCAGTATTCCCGATGTGTATGACTGACAGATCTTCAGACAGCGGCTCCGCCAGTGCACCCCATGTTAGCATTTGTAAGGCTAACAGTTTGACAAACATCTTGATGTGACTGTAAAGTTGACGACTGTCCGGCTGTATCGCAACTTAAAAATCCTGTCAATTTAGGAGTCTTTTTTAAAACCTCATTCTCACGTTCCTGTTTTTCTCTCTTCTTTTTTCTCAAACAACGTGCAAGTTAGGTTAGACTCTAAAGTGGCCCTAGGTGTGAATGGTGAAGAGATTGGTGCTGCCTCATCCATCCACGTGGATGCCCTGAATTTCTCTCTTGGATTAATAAAGTATACAAAATAAACACCCAGGTACACGTTTAAGATCAAGCTAGGACTGGGACACATTATATAATAGAAACATCCTTACCTCCCACAAAATGTTCAGTGGCTGTCATTTACCAAAAAAGTTCAATTTTAATGTGAGCTGAATCGATGACCCAACATTTCCAGGAACTAGAATTCCAGGAAATAAATGGACAGGGCTAATTGCCATGCAAGTCTGCTGTTTGACAAATGCAAGGTCGAAAAATTGAGCAAGTGGCCTTAAAAAAGGTCTTAAGTTTTAACTTTAACCCTGTTAGTGCTACAGTCACCAAACTTACAGCAGTAGTTGATCTGGAAGCACTCTGGACCTGACCGAGATTTGGGGTCTAAAAATCTGGGATCAAGATTACTCGGCCTGGAAAATAATCACTCTTTGATTCACTTTTCACCCTGTGGTTTTGTCTTTTTATTGCTGAATGTGTTTACACAGCATTTCAAGTGTAAGTGTTTGTAACAGAAGTTTCATACTCAGCACCATACATGATATTTATGCAGTGATGCAAACACTTTAGGTGGACATATCCAAAGTGTTTTATGATCTTTTCAAGTTCATGCAAAGCACAAAGTGACCACAGAGTTCAAATCAGAGTCCAAATACTGCTCCTGTCTCTCAGTGAGGAGCAACACCTTACAGAGAATTCTGCTATAACCCACATCTGTCATGAATTTTCACTTTAATTACAACTCACAGAAAAACTTTTTTTTTTCTCTCTCAGGCTATAATACAAGTTTCTACAGAAATTACAAAAATAATACATAACATGTACTGCACTAAACATGCACACTGAAGAACTACAGTACCTGGCAGCTGATAAGGGCATTTACACATTTTATGCAGATTTCTCTGCATGTCCTTTAAAAGTTTTTTACAATTTAAAAAAAAGTCCATATCTTTGTTTTTTACACTTTACAAACAGTTCCTCTGAGATAAAAACATTTCTTCTGTTTTTGAATCCATCGTCCAGCATTAGACAATTAATGTCAACTAAGGTGCAAGTTGTCAGAGCTTTGCAAATAAATACTGAGAACATAAATGAAAAAAACCCCTCAGCTTAAAAATGTTCACAAATAGGTACATACAGAGAGACTTAAAAAGGTACAGCATTGTCCCTTTTGAATGAAAGGCACTCATCAGACTGAAAACCTTCCATGTCCTTGTGAAACACGGCCACAGTCATCACAATTAAATGTCATTTTTATGCCTTGTTTTGCTCTTTTGGGCTTCTATGGAACTGTATGAGAACTGGTTGAAATGAAAATTCATCAAAATTCACAGCTTAAAACAAGTGAAAAGCGTCACAGCTGCAGGAGCTCACCATGATATATTCTACCATTTAAATAGCTGAATTATTTTCCTTTTTCAAACTGAGCACATCCATCACTGTAAAATGCATTCTTTTACCTGTTTCTCGCTGGAAAGTTTTTTGTTATTTTTGTGGTTGGAGTGAATAAAGACAAAGTGAAGCAAACAAACACAAAAAACCATCATGGCTGCAGCACGCAGACACACAGGCAAGATTAGCAGCTGGCAAAAACCTAATGGGGCTTGTGACTGTTGGAAAGCAGTTGTGGAGAAGGCTGACGTTTCCAGCTGTGTTCCCACAGCAGTGTCGACAGGTGAGAGGTGCATGATCACATTTGCTGGTCTGCAGAATCAGTTAGTCCTAAAGCGAGAGCTTCCTCTGGTGTCAGACCGTTCTTCAGAGTCCGCCTCACTGTGAGAGGAGAAGACGGGGAGGTTTATCGCTGTTGGTCACATGAGTGCTATATGATGACAAGGTCAATGTTCTCTGCTGCATAACAACTATATCAACAATAAGCTATGCTTTGTATGTTGAGTGTACAGCCGTGGACAAAATTGTTGGTACCCCTCTGTTAATGAAAGAAAAACCCACAATGGTCACAGAAATAACTTGAATCTGACAAAAGTGGTAATAAATAAAAATTCTATGAAAATTAACCAATGAAAATCAGACAATGCTTTTGAATTGTGGCTCAACAGAATTACTTTAAAAAACAAACTCATGAAACAGGCCTGGACAAAAATGATGGTACCCCTAGAAAAGATTGAAAATAATGTGACCATAGGGACATGTTCAACCAAGATGTGTCCTCTAATTAACATCACAGGTGTCTACAAACTTGTAATCAGTCAGTCGGCCTATTTAAAGGGTGACAAGTAGTCACTGTGCTGTTTGGTGACATGGTGTGTACCACACTAAACATGGACCAGAGGAAGCAAAGGAGGGAGTTGTCTCAGGAGATTAGAAAGAAAATTATAGACAAGCATGTTAAAGATAAAGGCTGTAAGACCATCTCCAAGCAGCTTGATGTTCCTGTGACTACAGTTGCACATATTATTCAGAAATTTAAGATTCACGGGACTGTAGCCAACCTCCCTGGACGTGGCCGCAGGAGGAGACGGATGATACGAATGGTAACAAAAGAGCCCAGAACAACCTCTAAACGCATTCATGATGAACTCCAAGGTCAAGGTACAGCAGTGTCAGATCGCACCATCCGTCGTCATTTGAGCCAAAGTGGACTTCATGGGAGACGACCAAAGAGGACACCACTGTTGAAAACAAATCATAAAAAAGCCAGACTGGAATTTGCCAAACTGCATGTTGACAAGCCACAAAGCTTCTGGGAGAATGTCGGATGGATAGACGAGACAAAACTGTAACTTTTTGGCAAGGCACATCAGCTCTATGTTCACAGACACAAAAATGAAGCATACCAAGAAAAGAACACTGTCCTTACTGTGAAACATGGAGGAGGTTCTGTTATGTTCTGGGGCTGCTTTGCTGCATCTGGCACAGGGTGTCTTGAATCTGTGCAGGGTACAATGAAATCTCAAGACTATCAAGGTATTCTAGAGAGAAATGTGCTGCCCAGTGTCAGACAGCTTGGTCTCAGTCGCAGCTCATGGGTCTTGCAACAGGATAATGACCCAAAACACACAGCTAAAAACACCCAAGAATGGCTAAGAGCGAAACATTGGACTATTCTAAAGTGGCCTTCTATGAGCCCTGATCTAAATCCTATTGAACATCTGTGGAAGGAGCTGAAACATGCTGTCTGGAGAAGGCACCCTTCAAACCTGAGACAACTGGAGCAGTTTGCTGATGAGGAGTGGACCAAAATACCTGCTGAGAGGTGCAGAAGTCTCACTGACAGTTACAGAAATCATTTGATTGCAGTGATTGGCTCAAAAGGTTGTGCAACAAAATATTAAGTTAAGGGTACCATCATTTTTGTCCAGGCCTGTTTCATGAGTTTGTTTTTTAAAGTAATTCTGTTGAACCACAATTCAAAAGCATTGTCTGATTTTCATTGGTTAATTTTCATAGAATTTTTATTTATTACCACTTTTGTCAGATTCAAGTTATTTCTGTGACCATTGTGGGTTTTTCTTTCATTAACAGAGGGGTACCAACAATTTTGTCCACGTGTGTAGTTAACTCTATGCAAATACGCATTCTGTTGGAGAGACTTGTGGATCTAGGGGTTAATGGAGGTATAATTTACTGGATAAGAGACTTTCTCTCTGATCATCCTCAAAAAGTCATTCTTGGGAGCAGTGAGTTGGATGAAATTGTGTTAAATACGGGAACACCACAGAGGACAATTTTATTACCTCTACTTTTTTCGATTTATACAAATGAGTTCAGGCTCCATTATGATCATTTTAGATTATTTAAGTATGCGGATGATATGGCTCTGGTAGCTTTTCTACAAAGAGGGAACAATGAGAGAGAGCACCTACACTTCAGCCACGTGTTCGGTCTACAAGATTAGTGCCTAACAAGCTATTTAGATTAGTAAGACAAAAGAATTAATTATTCAAAATGATAAAGATTTAATACAATCAATATCTTCTAAGGGACAGATTGTTGAAATACTAAATGATTTTAAATATCCTGGTACATATATTGACGGTAAACTTACTTTTAAGGAGAACACTGATTTTATTTTTAAGAAGTGCTCACACTGTCTTTACTTGTTATGCAAGCTGAATAACTTTGAAGTGAGCAGAAAGATCCTTGAGACTGAGTACAAAAGCCTAGTGGATAAAGTTATCTTTTAACATGATGATGTGGTATGGTAATCTAAATATCCAGAGGAGCAATAAACTGCAGAAAATAGTGAATATGGGATAAAAAATCATATGGAGAACACAAAAACATTTAAATAGTTTGTATGAGGAAAATATAAGAAGTAAAGCAAAGAGAATTTTAAGTGACCCTTCTCATCCACTATATAGTCAATTTGAACTCTTGCCCTCAGGGAGCCCTTTCAGATTTCCAACAGCAAATAAAAACATCTACAAGAAATCCTTTGTCCCCAATGCAGTCAAGGCGATAAACAACACTGCGATTGTGCCTAGTGACAGATGCTGATGCAGGTTTTTGTACAGCAAGCAAATTTTTTACATACTTTTTCTTTATATTGATCTGTAAATTATTCAATATTGTGTATATCCAGTGTGTATAGACACAGTGAAACTTGTTTACATGAAATGGAGCATCTGATCAGCCATTGGCTGATATTGTATAGTTTAAAATGTTATGTTCCTGTGTTTTTATGGTGAACCCAAAGGCAAATTTCCACATTTGTGGATAAAAAAAAGTTTTCGTATTTGTGATATGAACAGATCTTATAGGGCTGATGCTTTTGTTTATCTTGCTAATTCCTTGAAACGGAGTTACGGTGCTTAACTAAAGTCCAATTTTTAATTTTACCTTGAATCAATAAAAGAATTTGGTCCAAAGTTGACCCATTACTCTTAGTTTCTGATTCATATGCATGATTATGAGTGTAAGAGAGACAGACACCAACAGCCAAATTTAGAATCACTAATTAACCAGACTGGGCAGCCGGTGGAGCAGTGGTTAGCACTGTGGCAGTACAGCAAGAAGGTCATGGGTTCAAACCCACCCCTTGGCCAGTGGTGACCCTTATGTGTGAAGTGTGTATGTTCTCCCCGTGTCTCCAGTTTCCCCACACAGGACAAAGACATGCATGTTGGATTAATTGGCATCAAAAATTGGGATTCTAGATTGTCCTTAAGTAGGAATGTGAGTGAGAATGGTTGTCTGTGTTGGCCCTGTGATGGACTGGCGACCTCTCCAGGGTGTACCCCGCCTCTTGCCCGAAGATGCTGGGATAGGCTCCAGGAGACTGGAGTAAACAGGGAGAACATACCGTATACTGTAAACCTGCGCACAGAAAGGCCACTTTGGCCTCTGAAGGACATCCTAGAGCAGGGATGGGCGCATAGATGGCTACAACCCTGCAGGTTTTCTTCCCAGTCAGTCTCTAGCCTGCTGATCAGTGAAAACACCTGCTTTAGTTACTGTTCAGAAAAGAAAAGCTGCAGGATCTTGGCCCTCCATGGCACATAGTTGCCCATCCCTAAAAAAAGATTCAGAACCATCTCTTCCTTTGTCCCTAACCACCAGAAAGTTTGTAGAGCAGGTGAGTAATAGAGCTGCTTGTGTCTGAAATGATGTTAAAGATATCACCTTTCTTTTGACACAGTAAAGCTCCGACTGCCAGACACTGAGCATCTAAAATCTGAATAAAGCCTTACTTTTTGTGGATTACTAAGGCTGTGTCTATTATTCAAAACTTTGGCCAGGTGTTTAGTTCATTTGCGTTTGTGAACTGTTATGGTGGAAGTGTATGAAAATGAAATTTTGCAGAGTGGTTGAAAATTAAATCTATTTTTGTAAGCAGAAGCAGTTGCTCAAGGCACAACCGAGATTAAGTAGTTCTGTCTGGTGCTCTTATAGAGCAGATGGAGATAAGAGCCCAGGCTTGTTTACCTACTGTAACTGTGACCTGACCTGATCAAGACCATCATCACAAAGGCTGACGGTGTCATGGTTCTGGGTTTCTGGTCTGTTCCTTACATTATCTTCAGTACAGCTTGTATCAGTCTTTAGTTTTATGATATATTTTTAGTTTTGTTTTTACTCCCCCTGTCTTGTTACCGTGACCGTGTCCACCTGTGCCTCCCCACCCTCCCGTCTCATCCCCTAACTGCTGTCTGTGTGTGACTGTCATCATGAACCGACTTTGTTTCCTGAGCTCCCAAGTTATTCTCTTTTATAGTTTTCAAATGAGTTTTCCTGGAGGTGTAATATATTGTGTTTCCTGTCAATACAGTTTATTTGGTTGATTTGAAGCCTGCATTTGGTTCTTCATGACAAAGGGGTAACCAACCACAAAATGCATACATTTTAAATAGTTTAGACTGAGTTATTATGGCTTACTAATAAATGGAGTCCTAATTTTTGCAACATCACAACCTTAGCACTTGATTTTGGGTGTACTCCTCAAGGGGATCTAGAACCCACGTTAGGAACCATTTGAGTATTTTAGTGGAAATGTTCTTAGTTTGAATGCAAGAAAAAAACCTTCTAACCTCTAATCATTATCAAAATAATGGGACAGACGTACATGATTTACGGTTGGCCCTGGACCTCCTCCTCTCCCTTGGCTGAGTTCTGGTTCCTGGACCCTGAGTGGCCGACCGCACTATCCTCTCCATGATTTCGTCCGCGGCATCGTCTCCACACACCTGAGTGTCATCAGCTGGTGGCGTCCACGCCTGCATGCTGCGACCTGGGCCAAAATCTTATGTGTGAGTAAAGAGGTCTGATTTGGATCAACAGCACAAGGAAAAACTACCTGCCTTCCTCACCTCCTCTTCCGGGCCGTGACCGGGTTCGCGTCCGAAGGCCCGGCACCCCGCAGCCTTCCTTGTCACTGCCGCCGAGGCTGGTTCGCAGCACTGCCTTCATGTGCTCGTGCTCGGCGGCGTCCTCGGCATGGTCCAGACCCTGAGGCTGCTCACTCTCTTGGCTGCCACTGGGGGCACTGTTGCTGCTGCCGCTGCCGCCACCAGAAACATGCCGACTGCACTGTTGGACAGAGACGGCATGAGCGACCAAAGCTGAAGCATTAAGAAAGCCACTCCAAAAGGCTTGGAGAGCATGCTGTAAATAATGTTAGGTGACAGCTTTGGAAGTGAAATAGTTAGTGGATTTAAAACACACACACACACACACACACATGCAGACAGGTAGGCACACATGCCGATACCTCACGCTCCTCTTCATCATCAGACTACAGGAGGAATAAAGAGGGAAAGTTAGAAGAAAGTAGGGAGTTGAGCAACACTGGATTTTGAAAGGACAGGAAGTCTTTGTGTGTGTGTGAGTGCGTGTTTTTGTGCAATGCTTACAGGATCGTTTACGTCCACGATCATCTTCCCTCGGGTCTTGTTGCGTTCTCGGTGGTCGGCCCGTTTCTGTTTCTGTTGCAGCACACGGTCTCGGGTGGTTCGGTACTCGAGTGCGAACTCGCTGAGGATTTTGCTGAACCTGTGGACGCTGATCTCCCTCACACTGTAGGCTGGATGGCCGAGGAACAGCAGGAATGAATGGAACCTGCACGTCCATTGGAGAGAGGAGGAGAAGAAGAATGGGAATGACGCGTGATGGCGTGGGTCGGAATCCACTATGGTTGGAGTAAGTTTACAAAATTATTGGACCAATTAAAATCTGTGTGGAGGCACAAAACATATTTAAGCCTTAAAATGAAATTAAAACAGCCAATTATAAACTATTAACATCAGAAATGCACAACAATTCTTGTAAAAAATTGTAAAAAAAAATTGCCAATTATTTTTGTTGTTTTTTTCCCTCTTAAATTTGGAAAATTTTTCTAGTAAATATGTGAGATTTTTTTTTTCCCTCAGAGATTTGGAGCCTTCTTGGAAATTAACAAATGTATTTTATTCTAAATTGTACATATTGTCAAAGCCACAGAAATCCACTGGTTATGCACAAAAGAGCACATTTGTGTACAAATATTTGGGCACCCCTTGACAAAATGCGTATTTCAGTGATTGGTGCTTTTTATTAAGTGTGTAGAGTGCCCAAAGTTTAGCACTTTCACAACTGTGTATTTACTTTTTTATTCAATTTATGAAAATAAAAAGTGACAATGCATTCATTTTTGCTGGTAATATTGTAATTCCCATATTACGACTGTTTACATTTTTTCCCATCAAAACAAATGCATGGTGGCCAAATTATTGCAAATGACTGTAGCTCCAGAACCACAGGTGACAGACCTCTGCTCTGTAAGATATTCTTATAGATCTTATAATCAGTATTACAAACCCCAGTTCCAGTGAAGTTGGGACGCTGTGTAAAATGTAAATAAAAACAGAATATGATGATTGACAAATTATTTTCAACCTATATTAAATTGCATACACTAGAAAGACATTTAATGTTAAAACTGATAAACTTTATTGTTTTTATTGTGAATATTCACTCATTTTAAATCTGATGCCTGCAGCACGTTTCAAAAAAGACTGGGAAAGGTGAGGATTGTTCAAACCTCTTTTTCAAACATTCAACAGGTGAACAGGTGAATTATGCCTCGGTACAATGGAGGCATACGGTAATCACACAACGTGTCTGTGTGTGGTTGTATGTGTGTGTCTGTCTGTTACCAGCTTTTCAGCTCACCTGCTCAAAATCAAGTGGAACTAAAGGCTTGTATCATCGTATCGTCATATTTTCTCTACTTTTAATTTGCCAGAGTTTCTAAATAAGCCTTTGCTTTCAAAATAAACACAAATTTAACTCACCATTATACCCTCAATGGAGCGACAAAAAAGGTATTGTAATAACTAGGCTGGGCCAGTAGAGGTCACACCGACGCAGCGCACTTTGGTGCTTTCATTAGAAACAGTTGAGTGTCATCACTGGGTATAAACGGAGTATCGCTGAAAGGTGCAGTCGCTCGCAAGCAAAGATGGGGCAAGGATCACCACACTGTGATGTTTCACAATGTACAATGTTTCAAAATGTAAAACTGCAATAAATTTGGGGATTTCATCATCTACAGTTCATAATATTGTCAAAAGATTCTGAGAATCTGGAGACATTTCTGCACATAAGAGGCAAGGCTGAAAGCCAACAATGAATGTCCATTGCCTTTGATGCCTCAGGTGGCACTGCATTAAACACCTACATCATTCTGTAAAGGATATTACCATGTGGGCTTGGGAACACTTTGGAAAACCATTGTCAGCTAACACAGTTCATCGCTACATCTACAAGTGCAAGTTAACCTGTTGAACTCCGGGATTCCACGGGCGGTCACGTCTCTGCGTCATAGTGCGTCTCAGTGCGCACTGAAAAAAAAAAAAGCTGCATTTCCGTTCTTCCAGTACAGACACAGCCGCGAACAGAAAGCCAAAGGAGTGTTTGATTGGTTTAGATTTGATTGACCTCTCATTCGACTAATAAGAGCCTTGAATTGGGTTCCTGAAACCTTGAAGAACCAATGACTGAAAACCTAGCAAGAAGGACCTGCCTACCAGCGACCGCGAATACAACGAGCCAATTGAAGCAGAGAAGTTCAACGACTGCAACGGGTGTGTCGCCGTGCGTAAAATCTTTTTTGTCTAAGCCGCAGGGTCACATTGAGACCTGTGTGTAACGGTAGCGTTAGCCACTCTCAGCCGTTAGCCAGTCTTTTTTTATTACTACTGTTCTTATTTGTTTTGAAAAATCGTTCGCAAAAACCGCAATCATGGAAGCGGAGATGGTTTGACCGGGTCGGGTGACCAGAACCACGAGCCCGTAACAACCGGACCAGCTTCATGTTCGTCTGACAATGAGGAACAGATGTTCACCAACAACACTGCTGTTGTGGACAGGTAAGTGTTATAAGCTAAATTATTCTTTATCAATGAAAATAGTAATAAACATGACTTTTGACCGATTGGTAATTACAACGGTCCGTCATGGCCACAAGTTTTTTTGTGCACCGAGCTCCTCTGTAGCGGGGGGGGTGGGGTGTTATCCTCTACATTGCAGATATTTTAGTATAATTTTTAGTGCACTGTAGGTTATTTTTTCTTGTAAAAAAAAGGCCACACATTTTTTACGTGGCATGTTTCTTTGTGTGTGGGGGGCTTGTTTGTTCATTCATTCATTCATGAATGAACAAACAACCCCCCCCCCCACACACACACACAGCCCTGAGTGTCGCCTTTCATTAGAGCCCAAGATGAAGCTTCTATGTTGAAGCATTCAAAAGTTATAGACGTTTTTCCAAACTGTGCCATTTGGCACAGTTTGGCACAGTTCAAAAACGCCTGGGAACAACCTGAGAAAAAAGCTGTGTAATATATTCATTTTTTATGGTATTGTTACAAAATTTTGACCTCAGCTTGATAACACTTGGTTCTACATTTCTGTTGCATTTTCCAGCCAGTATCTGACAGTTGTGTGTTATTTGCAAGCATTTGTATCTAAAAAAACACTAAGGCGAACTTTATTTTCTTCAAATTCAGTATGTTTAGATGACTGTTAGTCAGTGGCAGGAGCACTTAGAGAGATTATGACTGTTTTGCCAAAAAATTCAGTGTTTTCTTTTAAATGAGCCCAACCCCATGAAGATGCTGCAAAGGGCTGAAGAACAGCTTTTGATTTACTTTGGGTATGTTATTTTTAGGCGTTTTTAGGGAAATTGACCAGAGTGCAAGGGGTTAAAACTCTACCATGCAAAGTGAAAACACCCAGAAACACCACCAGTCATTCTGGGCCTGAGCTCATCTGACATGAACTGATGCAAAATGGAAAAGTGTGCTGTGGTCTGACGAGTCCACATCTGAAATTATTTTTGGAAATCATGGATGCTGTGTCCTCTGGCCTAAAGAGGGAAAAGACCATCCAGATTGTTATCAGTGCAAAGTTCTGAAGCCAGCATCAGTGAAGGTATGGGGGTGTGTTAGTGCCCATGGCATGGGTAACTTGCACATCTGTGAAGGCACCATTATTGCTGAATGGTACATGCAGGTTTTGGAGCAACATAAGCTGCCATCCAAGCAACGTCTTTTTCAGGGACATCCCTGCTTATTTCAGCAAAACAATGCTAAGCCACTTTCTGCACGTGTTACAACAACGTGGCTTTGTAGTAAAAGAGTGTAGCTATGAGACTGGCCTGCCACCAGTCCAGAACTGTCTGCCATTGAAAATGTGTGGCGCATTAAGAAGTGCAAAATACGACAATTGAGACCCTGGACTGTTGAGCGACTGAAGTTGTACATCAAACAAGAAAGGGAAAGAATTCCACCTAAAAAGCTTCAACAATTAGTGTCCTCAGTTCCTACATGCTTATTGGTGTTGTTAAAAGGAAAGGTGATGTAAGACAGTGGTGAACATGTCCCAGCTTTTTGGAACATGTTGCAGGTATCAAATTCAAAATGAATGAATATTTTCAAAAAAATAAAGTTTATCAGTTTGAACATTAAATATCTTGTCTCTGTAGTGTATTTAATTGAATATACATAGGTTGAAAAGGATATGCAAATCATTGTATTCCGTTTTTATTTACGTTTTACACAACGTCCCAACTTCAGCGGAATTGTGGTTTGTACACAACACATTTTAACGGCTGCTAAATAAAACATTCCATATGTATTTGGCTTTATTAAACTCTGTGGGTTTTATGCTACATGTAAATAAGTCAAACATGGAACATTTGTGAGGTGAACTACCTGTTAATGATCCTGCGGTGGACAATCTTGAGGATGATTATCCTCTCTGCACAATCTTTGAGGAATTCGGACATCTTCTGCTTCAGCTGAGGCTTCATCTCGTGCTTGGCAATCACCTTCAAGTGGTCCCATGATGCTTTGCAGCGCCTCTCCATCTGAGACAAGTTCTCCTGCAGCTGATCGAAGTCCACCTGATGGAAAAGATCACGATGCAAACAAACTGATCCAGAGAGTCAAAAAGAAGTGAAACACTGTGGTATGGTGTTGCAGATCAGTATTATAGTTTTCAGCTTAAAATATAAGCTAAATGAAGAAACACTAGTCAGTAAAGATAATTTCCTTAACTATTTGTTAACCTATTTATTATCAATTTTAATTAAATCAGGTTTCTGAAGACAGAGAATGAGCGAGACTTGCAGACAAATTAAAGCCATTAGTGTTTCTTTAAAAGACTTGTAAAATTCAGTCTGAGCTAAATATTCTAATATGAAGTGTATAATAAATAAGTTGGGTACAGCCTCTGGAGCAGAACACACAAAGCTAACTAGAGGGCACATGGAGAGTGCACACCTTCACCAAGGACATTTGGCTATCAATTAAATGTGACTAAAACATGTCAGAAGTTGGATGTTCCCGTTTATTTTCAGGGTGATATTAACAAATACACGTATATATACAATAAGGTCTCACAATCACAAAAAGTGATCCTGAATAGGCTGATCCAGATCTGCCCCAAAATCTAATGGGTTCATCTGTGGCTCAAGGGCCACCTGATGGAAATATCGTCAAACTCTTACAAGAAGTTGCTGTGTAATGCTGCTAAAAACCAGACACACAAACAAACTACAATGAAAATTATCTCCTTGGCAGAGGTGATAAATTGACATGATCAGAGCACCCAGTTTGATTATATGACTGCATCTCCACCTTGCCATGAAAAGGTTTGGAAGTAGGGAATCAAAATGGTACTCCATCTATGTTTTGCTGTAATGGGTGCTAGCGCGTACTTTAGCAGAGCGTGTGATGGCTCCGATCTCGGAGTAGAGGTCGGTGCTCTGGGGGAAGTTTTCCACCACCACGGAGCAGACGTGATGGAGCAGAGACTGTTTGTGGACGGTGTCCTTCACCTCTGGAACCTTCTCCAGGTATGTCAGCTCAAAGCCTTTAGCCTGGATAGATAAACACAACAGTGATGTCAAAACAAACTGAGATTTTACTGTCATGAATTAAAAAAGGCAAATATTTCATCTCCACAAAGTTCAAAGTGATGGGATTAATGCCAATCTGTAACGCAGATCTTAACTCATGAATCAAAGCTTAAAACTGAAGACAACACTAAGTCACCATGTCTACAATAACTATCACAGACAAGCAGGCTTGTCGCTACGCCCCAGTATGATGAGGTCATGCAATCATGGCCGTGACTCACGCTGGTGCCGTTGAGGAAGTTTCCGAAGGCGAGCAGCGTGGAGAGGATGTAGCGGAGAGTTTTGTTCTTCTCCAGCTGCTCCATACCCTCCTTCAGATCCTGCAGTGGCTCTGCTACTTCCTGGAGGGCACAAAACACACACACAATAGCTGAGTTAATTAGAGTCCTAAAAACATGTGTTTCATCAATGTGCTGCTCTATAAACGGTGAGCAGGTGCACCTTGTGCTGTTGTTTAAGGTCATGAGAGGCCGGTGTTAAGGCTGACGCTTTATAGCTCGATATCAAACCTGTTTCTGATTATCTAGCACTTTTGTTTTTGTCCAACAGGTTCTTCTCAGGGCGTTTGTTTGTGTGTGTCTGCATGGAACGCTTCCCTCCATCGAACCTTCCACTACCAGAGTGGAGTCAGGAGCGCTGCCCCGACGGACGTGCGGTCAGCGATCGTTCCTTACACAGAGATTAAAGACAACATCGTCCTGCTGGATGCCGTAAAAACAGCAGAGGAGCGGCATGCTTCACATTCTCAGAGGTTTCACTTTGAACTTCTCCACCGGGATGCATAAAACATGGCGCACCACAAGAAGAGGAAGACAAGGAAGTACGGCTAATAAGCGTGCATATTTTGTTATGATGTAACTGTGTTGTTTTGCGGATGTTGCTACAAAAAGGATGTTGATACTTGCAGATATGGGCGTAAAACACACAAATGCACACATGCCACACACATTTAGTCAGACCTCTGTGGTGCAATAGTTCACTCAGCTTTAATAAAACCAGTTTCTTGATAAATGTTTGTTTCAGTGTGTATTTGCTTATACAGTAACTCTGGTTGTTTTTCACCTTTCTTACACCATGTTGCACTTTGATACGCTACAAGTACTGACCAGTGTGGATACGGACCTTCTCTGTTGCCTCATAGTCCAGCTTGAAGGCCCAGAGCTGGAGCCTGGCAGTGAGCTCGCTGATGGAGGACAGCGTGAGGAGGAACTGCTCGGCGGAGCCCAGAGGGATGTCAGGGTTGGCCAGCTGAGCCTCCTGGATCTTCTGCTTCTCCTCCTCAGTGGGAATCATTGTCAGTATTTTCTGAAACGGGTGACAGAGTGAGGTGACAGGAGGCAGCAGTATTTGTGTGTGTGTGTGTGTGTGTGTGTGTGTGTGTGTGTGTGTGTGTGTGTAACTGGTAAATAGAAGGATGCGATTTGGATCTCTCACCTCTATGCCCTCCT
The DNA here is from genome assembly GCA_020510985.1 of Pholidichthys leucotaenia. Classification (NCBI taxonomy): domain Eukaryota; kingdom Metazoa; phylum Chordata; class Actinopteri; order Cichliformes; family Pholidichthyidae; genus Pholidichthys; species Pholidichthys leucotaenia. Next base: position 174,005,151 of record CM035839.1, on the reverse strand, counting down.
TGTTGAGCGCATACTCGTCAAAGTTAAGGATGGCCGTCTTGATGGTGCGAGGTGGAGGCAGAACAGTTAGTCCAATGTTGATGGCGTTACTCCTCTTAGAGTCCAAAACGATGATCTCTTGACGTTTGCCGTCAGCTGCTGTTTTCTAGGACATACAAAAATGAAAGCAGGTCAGTGCTTATTGCCTTTCCTGTAGCTTTTCAGTATCACACCTCAGTGAGGCCTTCTTTATGGGCTTGTTAAGGATGAACAGGGTCATTCCTCAGGTTACACTGACTGCAGCTGTGGGAACGATATGGGCAGCCAGAGCAGGAAATACCCTGGTAGGTCGAGTATATACAGCACTGTAGCATGTGTTTATGTGGATGTTAGCTGTCTGTAGACATACTGTACTATAGGTGCACAGATGACCTCAGCGCTGTTAAAGCTAATCACAGGGAGGAAGTCATAACCACAGTACAGCATAACTGATGAAGGAGGTGCTAAGACCTTGTTACGGTCAGTTGGAAATCATGTATTTTATGAGACCGGAGCACTTATTACCCTATGCTTTATCTCATAGGAACATGCATAGAGTTATTAAGTCACTGTTTTAGAGAAATCCAAAATTAAGTTCAGAGAAAATGAGCATGAATTAAAGCAGAGGTGGTCCTCCAAACCTGAGATTCAGTAACTGAAAGCTTTGCTTGAGCTATTTTAACACCATGGCTGCAGACCACCCGCACTCTATACATTAATCTATATGTGGCCCCAGAAGTCTATCCAAGGTGAGTTCCTACCATGCAGTCAGTTTCTGACATAAATTGCTCTTTTTGAAGTCATGTCTTAAAGTTCAAAGTGTGAAAGAGCAGACTTCAGCTTCCCATCTTTGCAGGCCATACTCTTCTTATTTAGGGGCTTTGTGTGAAATACACAGAGTTCAACATTCTGCTACTTGATCAGGATCAAATGCACACATATGATCCTGCTTAAGCCTTGAAAAATCAGCTTTTAAGTGCTGGATATACATCTAAAGAGTTCTTTGCTGGAGAAAACAAAGCAGCAAATAGCAGTGTGACACTGATAAATGTGTAAGTAGGTGGTGACAAAATTTGTTTTTTCAATTTTGTTGTCTGGCACCCACTTACAAATTAAGAATGTTAAATCAAAGTATCACAGTACTATGTTTACAACGTGAGATGTGAAATAATAAAAACAAATGGACTGTTTGCTCTATTCATTAGGATTAATACTGTAGATGAAATAAATGTATTTAGCATCATGCCTTTATGTCCTAAATATCTTTAAAACCTTTTTCACGCACTGCTTGTTTACCTTTGTTACCGGAATTTCCTTTGACTTGGACTCAAACAGGTGTTCTAGCTTAGCAGTGTCCAGCTTTACGGGTTCCAGTTTGGTCCAGAATGAGTCTCCACTTCGTTTGTAGTCCCCGTACTGAGAGTCAGTTGGACGGACCTGTTAAACAACACATGAAGGATGGACCACATTAGCCTGAGATGTGTGTCACACTCTTGTTTCTATAATAGGAGAGGTAAATAAGAGATTCTGAACTGACCACAAATGATGGTAACAACAGCAACATGATTAGTGAGTCATTTGTTCTGACTCCTTCATCTTAAAGCTTCAGTAGGGAATTGCTTCCCACAGCAAGAGAAAGCTACCCCTCCAAACTTCTCCCAAAGCCATGTCTCTACCCACCTTGAGCAAACACACCATTTGAGCGTATTTACTGTGGTGCTTCTGCCTCCAATTCTGTTGAGAGTAGTCTGTGCTGGGACGCAGGGGTGAAGTTGCTATGGAGGTCCTTTTCTTGACCCTCCAATATCACGTAAAAACTCTGTAAAAGCTCTGTGTGTTACTGAACATGAAAAGTCCCACCTCCCCTTTCTCTGTAACCATGGAGTTACAGTTCCATCCATAACAGCGTATGGAAGGAGTATGGAATCATATTTTTGTCCTTTTTTTGACATTTCCAGATTGAAACAGTTTTTTTATACTGAAAATACAGAATAGTATAGAGGTGGACTTTTTGTGAAATTTTGTTTTATAGATAGTATCTAAAACAAAAATATATTTTTTTATGCAATGCAATTTACGGGCTGCACGGTGGCGCAGTGGTTAGCACTGCGGCAGCACAGTTTACCCTTGGCTGGGGGATCGTGGGGATTGTGGGTTCGATCCCAGCCCCTGACCAACAGTGATCTGTGTGGAGTTTGCATGTTCTCCCCGTGTATGCGTGGGTTTACCCTGGGATTTCTCCGGTTTCCTCCCACATGCCAAAAACATGCAGGTTAGGTTAATTGGAGACTCTAAAGTGGCCCTAGGTGTGAATGTGTGTGTGAATGGTTAAGGGATAGCGCCGTATCGTGGCTGCTTCATCCATCCAGGTGGTGGATGACCCTCCATTTCCCCTCTGGGGATCAATAAAGTATACTAAATCTAAAAAAATCTAAAATTTAGTTTTGTGTTCTCTTGTAATTTTTTTTTATAGTTTTAGTTGTAGATTTTAGAATTTTATAGCTATTTATTTGGAGTCAACAAACATATTGGAGCAGATTTACTAAGGCAGTGCAAATTAGCGAGTGCGCAAATTAGACAAGAGTGCCTCAGGAAGTGGCCAATTTTTGCCAGTGATCTACCAACAACACACAAAATTATGAACACAGACGCAGTCACTTCATTTCAATAATGCCCATCCATCCACCAAGACCACCACAAAACTGCGTTCAGGCACAGCTGATGAGGAAGTGGGTCATCAACACAGGCCCAGCCAGTTCAGAGGAACATAGTATAGTTTTTTTAAGCTTTTTTTAAAGCTTTTGTTTAAGCACAAACCCCACAAAAATAATTTATTTTTGTTCATCATATATCAAAGTTTTGATTTTCATTTCACATGGCAGACTCCTTTGTTTAATATGTATAAATTAAAGACTACTCATGAATAAATTGATTATTGACTAACATGTTATTTTATTAACACAAGAACTGTCTACTGGGTGGTCTGATGGAGACTCTGGGGTTTTATTATGTAAATAACTTTGTTTTAACAAAATCTACAGGTCTCCCAGTCCATGACTTTTCATAAATACTGTATGTGTGTTTTATCTTTTATGAAGTCTGGAACATAATAAAATTAAACACACATGATTTCACTTATTCCTTGGACAGCCACAGCAGAGACTGCTGTCACTGAGTTACTACGATGTTGCAATGTCGGGGGACGGATCTATGCTCCTTTTGTCCACTCCAGGTAGGAAGGGCTGTACTATTTTATGGACACAAATTCATTGTTTAGGAAACTTTTTCATTTTATTCATTTGACCTTTATTTTACCAGGTAAAATATTTGAGAACCAATTCTCACCAGGGATGTCCTGGGGTGTCGTCATACTGTATGCACTTAATATTTGCTTTTATTCTTGTTCTTAATTCTATTTGTGTTGAGATTTTGCCCCGAGATGAAAAGTGCATTATAAATGAAATTAATTACTATTATTATTATTATTATTATTATTATTATTATTATTATTATTAGGCTATTTCATTTCTTTATATATTATATAAAGAAATGAAATTTAAAAAATCCTCTGCCGGCTAATGTCCAGTTCAGCACAACACCGATCTCTGTGAGATCGTTTCTGTTCATATTAATCTGTTCTGTCATGCCAAATAAAGTCATGCGCAGAGAGAAGCTTCTTTCTCTTTGGCCATGGTGCCCTCAGTTCTTGTTAGTGTCTCCTGGTACCAGTGATCGCTGTCACCGGCGCAGATGAATTAAGACATGCTTTTTTGGGCGTTAAATCCTGGCGCATTTAGCAGGAGACTGACGACCGCAAACCTTAGTAAATCACCTTGCGCTAGTCATTTAAATACTCCTCCCTCAAATTTGCGCTTTGACATGAGAACTCCTACAAATAGATATGCAATAAGGCCAGGCGCAAAATTAACATAGTCTACACCAGGGGTGTCAAACTCATTCCATGGAGGGCCAAGACCCTGCAGGTTTTACTTCCACCCAGTCTCTTCAGCAGGTGTTTTCACTGATCAGCAATCAGTAGGAAGAAATTCAGAGAAATCACCTGTTGAAGACACTGGGTGGAGGTAAAACCTGCAGGGTCTTGGCCCTCCATGGAATGAGTTTGACACCTGTGGTCTACACCTTTCCACCTCTAACTTTGCCCTGTGCGCTTTAGTAAATCTCAACAGTAGTTTTTTTTTTTAATGCCAAAACAGGATTTTGAGATGGTGCAGCATGTTAGTAAATCTGCTCCTTAGTGTTTTCCTGTATTGTAAAATTTTATATTACATCCATCCATCCATCTTCTACCGCTTTTCCGGAGGTCCGGGTCGCGGAGGCAGCAGTTCAAGCAGAGAAGCCCAGACTTCCCTCTCCCCAGCCACCTGCTCCAGCTCTTCAGGGGATACCAAGGCATTCCCAGACCAGCTGGGAGACATAGTCTCTCCACCGAGTTCTGGGTCTGCCCCGGGGTCTCCTCCCAGTGGGACATGCCTGAAACACCTCAAGTGGGAGGCGTCCAGGAGGCATCCTAATCAGATGCCCATACCACCTCAACTGACTCCTTTCAATGTGGAGGAGCAGCGGTTCTACTCTGAGCCTCTCCCGGATGACTGAGCTCCTCACCCTATCTCTGAGGGTGAGTCCAGCAATCCTACGGAGAAAGCTCATTTCAGCCGCTTGTATCCGCGATCTCATTCTTTCGGTCATTACCCAAAGCTCGTGACCATAGGTGAGAGTAGGAACGTAGATTGACTGGTAAATCGACAGCTTTGCCTTAGAACTAAGCTCCCTCTTCACCACAACAGACCGGTACAACGTCTGCATCACTGCAGATGCTGCTCCAATCCGTCTGTCGATCTCTCGCTCCATTTTCCCCTCACTCGTGAACAAGACCCCAAGATACTTAAACTCCTCCACTTGGGGCAGGAGCCTGTCCCCAACCCGGAGAGGACAATCCACCTTTTTCCGGCTGAGGACCATGGACTCGGACTTGGAGGTGCTGATTCTCATCCCAGAAAACCGTCCCAGCAAGAGCTGTAGGTCATTGCTGGATGAAGCCAGCAGGACAACATCATCTGCAAACAACAGAGATGAGATCCTGTGGTCACCAAGCATGACACCCTCCGTCCCCTGGCTTCACCTAGAAATCCTGTCCATAAAAATTATGAACAGGATCGGTGACAAAGGGCAGCCCTGGCGGAGTCCAACTCTCACTGGGAATGATTCCGACTGAGTGTTGGCAATACGAACCAAACTCTCACAACGGTCGTACAGAGACCGAATAGCTCGTAACAACAAGCCCAATACTCCATACTCCCGAAGCACCCCCCACAAAAATCCACGAGGGACGCGGTCAAATGCCTTCTCCAAGTCCACAAAACACATGTAAACTGGTTGGGCAAACTCCCATGAACCCTCAAGAATTCTCGAGAGGGTAAAGAGCTGGTCCGATGTGCCACGGCCAGGACGAAAACCACATTGCTCCTCCTGAATCCGAGGTTCGACCAACGGCCGGACTCTCCTCTCCAGTACCTTGGCATAGACCTTCCCAGGGAGGCTGAGGAGTGTGATCCCTCTAAAGTTGGAGCACACCCTCCGGTCCCCTTTTTTGAAGAGAGGAACCCCCTCATGGATCATCACTTTATCGTGGTGGGGGGGTTTGCGTGCCCCAGTGATCCCAGGAGCTATGTTGTCCGGGGGCAATTTGCCTCTGATAGGGTCTCCCAAGACAAACTGGTCCTGGGTGAAGGGCCAGACTAAGAACGATCCAACAGACTCTCATGATAAATTGTATATCAAGGATTCAGTGTACCCCGCCCGGTATGGGGTTACCGGGGCCCCACCCTGGAGCCAGGCCTGGGGGAGGGGCTCGAAGGCTAGCGTCTGGTGGCCGGGTTTCCACCCATGGGACCCGGCCGGGCTCAGCCCGAAGGAGTTACATGGGTCCGCCCTCCAGTAGGCTCACCACCTGCAGGAGGGATCATGGGGTCCGGTGCTATGTGGATTAGGTGGCGGTCAAAGGCGGAGACCTTGACGGACTGATCCCAAGCTTTCTAAACTGGCTTTTGGTACGTGGAATGTCACCTCTCTGGTGGGGAAGGAGCCTGAGCTGGTGTACGAGGTTGAGAGATACCGGCTAGATATAGTCGGCCTCACCTCAACACACAGCTCCGGTTCCGGAACCAGTCTCCTGGAGAGGGGCTGGAGCTTGGCCTTTTCTGGAGTTGCCCCGGGCGAGAGGCGACGAGCAGGGGTGGGTATTCTTGTATCGCCCCACCTTGCTGCCTCTATATTGGAGTTTTCCCCGGTGGACGAAAGGGTTGCTTCCCTGCGCCTTCGGGTTGGGAAACGGGTCCTGACCATCATTTGTGCCTATGCACCAAATGATGTTTCAGAGTACCCACCCTTTTTGGAGTCTGTGACCGGGGTGCTGGAGGGTGCTCCTCTTGGAGACTCCATTGTCCTACTGGGGGACTTCAATGCGCATGTGGGCAACGACAGTGAAACCTGGAGGGGGGTGATTGGGAGGAACGGCCTGCCCGATCTGAACCTGAGTGGTGTTCAGTTATTGGACTTCTGTGCTAACCACAGTCTGTCCATAACGAACACCATGTTCAAGCATAAGGGTGTCCATATGTGCACCTGGCACCAGGACACCCTAGGTCGCAGGTCGATGATCGATTTTGTTATCGTATCATCAGACCTGCGACCGTATGTCTTGGACACTCGAGTAAAGAGAGGTGCAGAGCTGTCAACTGATCACCATCTGGTGGTGAGTTGGATCCGATGGCAGGGGAGGAAGCCATTCAGACCTGGTAGACCCAAACGTATAGTGAGGGTGTGCTGGGAGCGTCTGGCTGAGGCCCCTGTCCGGGAGGTCTTCAACTCCCACCTCCGGAAGAACTTCAACCACATTCCGAGGGAGTCTGGAGACATGGAGTCTGAATGGGCCATGTTCTCCACCTCTGTCGTTGAAGCGGCGGCCCAGAGCTGCGGCCGCAAGGTGGTCGGTGCATCTCGTGGTGGCAACCACGAGATGCACCGATACCTTTTTGATATAGCCTACAATTAGGGAGGGATCATGTGTTTTCTGAACCCTCCCTTAGTTATGCTGCTAATAGGTTTAGTCAGCCGGGGGACCTCCAGTAATGCACTGGGCCTCACTCCTTTCCTCACTCTCTATGAAATATTTTTTTTTTTTGCTGGTCATTAACATTTGTTTGTTCTCTCCCATAGATTGAGTCCCCATCGTGCTGTTTGGTCTCTACATGTCTGTTCTTTTCTTCTTCTCTATCCCCTCACCCCCCAGCCAGTCGCAGCAGATGACTGCCCCTCCCTGAGCCTGGTTCTGCTGGAGGTTTCTTCCTGTTAAAAGGGAGTTTTTCCTCTCCACCGTCGCCAAGTGCTTGCTCACAGGGGATCGCCTGATTGCTGGGGTCTTTCTGCAACTGTGGGGGTCCTCCCTACAGTTGATAGTGCTATGAGATGACTGTTGTTGTGAAATGGCGCTATATAAATAAAGTTGAATTGAATTGAATTGAATTGAACCCCCGAACCAAGTGGTGGACATCGGTGGTGAGGGGGGCCATAAGGCTGAAGAAGGAGTCCTATCAAGCTTGGTTGGCTTGTGGGACTCCCGAAGCAGCTGAGGTGTACCGGCAGGCCAAGCGGAGTGCAGCTCGGGTGGTTGCTGAAGCAAAAACCCGGGTATGGGAGGAGTTCGGTGAGGCCATGGAACAAGACTTTCGGTCGGCCTCAAAGGGATTCTGGCAAACTGTCCGGCGGCTCAGGAGGGGAAAGCAGCTCCCCGTCCACACTGTGTATGGTGCGGATGGGACACTGTTGACTTCGACTGGGGATATCGTCGGGCGGTGGAAGGAATACTTTGAGGATCTCCTCAATCCCACTGATACGCCTTCCACAGAGGAAGCAGGGTTTGGGGACGAGGGGGATGACTCGCCTATCACAGGAGCTGAGGTCGCCAAGGTGGTTAAAAATCTCCTTGGTGGCCGGGCCCCGGGGGTGGACGAGATTCGCCCTGAGTATCTCAAGGCCCTGGATGTTGTTGGGTTGTCATGGTTGACACGCCTCTGCAACATTGCGTGGAGGTCGGGGGCAGTGCCTTTGGCATGGCAAACCTTTATATTACATGTTCTGTTTAAAATTGAGCCATGAATTTGTTTGATTTTTCTGTTAAAAAATTAATAACTGGGTTCGATCATAGCCCCCGATCAATGGTGATCTGTGTGGAGTTTGCATGTTCTCCCTGTGTCTGCATGGGTTTACTCCGGGATTTCTCCGGTTTCCTCCCACAGGCCAAAAACATGCAGGTTAGGTTAACTGGCATCAAATTGGGGATTCTAAATTGTCCTTAAGTATGACTGTGAGAGTGAATGGTTGTCTGTCTCTCTGTGTCCGCCCTGCGATGGACTGGCGATGTGTCCAGGGTGTACCCTGCCTCTCGCTCAAAGATGCTGGGATAGGCTTCAGCCCCCCCGCAACCCGAAAAGGATTAAGCAGAAGAAGATGGATGGATGGATGGATAAAAGCAGCTAAAACATAAGCTTAATAAAATAACTGTCACGGGCCGAGCCGGCTTGGCTTTCCCCAGCTCGGTCCTGATCTCTCTGTCAGGGTTGGTTCTGTTGTGTATGTGTACTTTGGGTATTTCTGTAACCATAGCCACTGCCTGACTGGCAGCTGTTAGCCAGCATCAGCGATCTACTTTCTCCCACGCTGCTGACAGTCTGCTGGTCCGACCACGCCCCCTCGCCTATTTGTGAGGCCAGCAGTGTTTGTATAAAAGCAGCCTTTTGCTGGACAAACACTGCTGGATCATTGTACGAGTTCACACGGTCGTATCTTCCCCTGTGTAACCATCAGGTCAATGAAGGACTGTTTGGAGTATGCTTGCCGCTCCACTGGAGGACCAGGATCGCTAGGCTGTGAGTAACTGTAGCGTTTGTGCAGTTGTGCCGCTACGCTGGTAGCATTTTCCTGTGCGGCACAACTGCTACGCTTTTCCCTGTGCAGCCTAGCATCACTATTGGACTCTTTCATTAGCCCAAGCTGCTCTGCCATTTTGTATGGTTTCTTCTATGGACATTCAATAAATGTGTGTGTGTGACACCCTTGCATTTAAATCCTCATTTCTCCTTTTCTCCTCTGTGCGCAATTGTAAAGCGCACGGGGGGTTCATGACAGAATGATCCGGCCTAATTAAAGGATTTAGTGGGTTATACCAACACACCCGTCTATTCATTTTTTTGTGAACTGTTTTTTCTCCCACCGGTCTGAGGATTCGTTATGTCTCAAGGTGGCGAAACAGTGTGGAGGAAACAGTGCAGCTGAGAGGACCGCCAAGCCATAGTGGCGATTGAGGGTTTGGCGGCCAGCGCACACAGCTGTACCTCCCGGAGGTACGAGATGGACTGCTGGGGCGGAATAACCAACTTGGTGGAGCGGAGACCGTACCTGCGTCTTCATCCCTGGGTGACTGCTCTCTCACTCCCTCCGCTGCCTCCACCTGTTTCCTCGCTGTGTGTTGCGAGGCCGGCGCCCACATGCAGAAGAATTTGGCGAGAGAGGCCTAGTCTCGTCTGCTGTGTGTTGGCTCCTGTCCCACCAGCTTCATTTCTTCCACGGCTCCGTGACCCAGCGTCGGACTGCAGGAGGAACTCCTCCGCTCCTCTGCCCGTCTCCCAGTCTGCGGGGCTGGGTCCCTCTGGATTTCCCAAGGGACCCAGGAGCGCCACAGAGAGGAAGCAGGAGGCTGGGTGTACTGCAGCCAAGACCACTGCTCTCGGGATTAACAGGCAAGTGTGTTTCCATTTGGGTAATTCTTTTGATAAACCATCTTGCCTGATGCCCGGGAATGAGGCCCAGTTTGTGCAGTCTGCTGGGTCCTCACCTACCGCTGCAGTAGAAATTAACCCCCCTGCTCTCTCCATTTCTCCTTCCTTCTCTGTTGAGTGTCCATCGGCCCTGGAGCTCGATCTTCAGAGGAGGGAGGGGGCCGTGGTGCTGAAGAATCCTACTCCAGCCCTGCAGAGCTGCCATGGTCAGAGGAGGATCACTGTGACCAACCTGAAGCCTGCACCGACAGAGGAGCATCCCCTGGCTTCAGCCTCCCAGGGTCCAGCGCGGTGTGGGACTCCACCTCCAGAATCCGCACCGGAGGAGTCACTGGCGTTGGAGAACTCTCTGGAGGACAAATGGACTGCAACAGCCATCATGCCTGCTGTGGAGGCCGCCACAGCAGAGTCAGCGCCCGAACCATCACCCTCAGCAGGATCGACGGAGTCCTGGACCGCGGTGGAGCTCGAGTTCAGGCGAGTGATTTCTTTCATTTTTCTTTAGTCCGCTTTAGAGAAATCATGCCCGGCTCTTGGTGAGGAGAGTCGGGTGCAGCCATCAGCTGCACCTGAGCTCACCTCGCTGGGCTCCGCCGCTGCCCGTGACCCTGGCCTCCTTTCTTTGTGCCCTCTGTCTAAGCCTTCTTTCAGGGTCGCCGAAGATGGGCAAACACCGCTGGAGGGCTCCACGATGCCCCCGTCACCCGTTGTTCCGTTGGTGGGCTGCTTCCTGGATATGGTGCTCACCTTGGTCGATCAGCTTCCTGAGGACGCAGCATTGGCCCAATTGGGGTCCACCACGGGTGCTGCAGAGCCTCTGCTGGAGGTCATCGCGGGTGCTGCAGAGCCTCTGCCGGAGGTCACCGCGGGTTCAGCAGAGCCGGCCCGGTTGGGGGTCACCGTGGGTGCAGCTAGACTCCCGCTGGAGTCCACCGTGGGTACAGCAGAGCCAGCCCAGTCAGGGGCCACCGAGGGCGCTGCGGATCGCCATGAAGACACCGTGGTCCCCTTCTCCTCCTGGTCCTACGCCATGGGGGTCCCCTCCCTTTGGTCCGGTCACCCACCAGCGAGCTTCCCGGTAGGCTGACCGCCTCCTGCCTCACCCCGTCGGCCCTGGTGGATCAACAACGCTGGCCGACCGCCTGAGGGTCCGAGTCTCTGGGCCAGATGGCCAATGTTCTCCGGCAGGCTACCTGACTGGGTTAGCCGAACTGCCTGCTGGGCCTGGGACTCAGGGCGGCCTCCCGAGCCGCTACGGCTTTGGACTTGGGGGGGGGGGGTAATCACGGGCCCTGGGCGGGGCATTGTGTTCCCTACTTTCCTGTTCCCCCTACCTCCTACCTGGGTTTGTGTTGTTGTTGTTGCTCCTGTTGGGGGTGGGGGGTGATGTTACCTTGGGTGTCTGGGAATCCACCCCTTAAAGGTGGGGCTCTGTCATGGGCCGAGCCAGCTTGGCGTTCCCCAGCTCAGTCCTGATCTCTCTGTGAGGGTTGGTTCTGTTGTGTACTGTATGTGTACTTTGGGTATTTCTGTAACCATAGCTACTGCCTGACCGGCAGCTGTTAGCCAGCATCAGCAATCTACTTTCTCCCATGCTGCTGACAGTCTGCCGGTCCGACCATGTCTCCCTCGCCTTTCCACCAGCTGTTCCTTATCCCAGTAATTATCCTCCCCGTGCCTCTCCCAGGTGCTGCCTATTTGTGAGGCCAGCGGTGTTTGTATAAAAGCAGCCTTTTGCTGGACAAACACCGCTGGATCATTGTACGAGTTCACACGGTCATATCTTCCTCTGTGTAACCATCAGGTCAATGAAGGACTGTTTGGATTAAGCTTGCCGCTCCACTGGAGGACCAGGATCGCTAGGCTGTAAGTAATTGTAGCGTTTCTCTGTCCAGTTGTGCCGCTATGCTGGTAGCGTTTCCCTGTGCGGCACAACTGCTACGCTTTTCCCTGTGCAGCCTAGCATCACTATTGGACTCTTTCATTAGCCCGAGCTGCTCCGCTATATTGTATGGTTTCTTCTATGGACATTCAATAAATGTGTGTGTGTGACACCCTTGCATTTAAATCCTCATTTCTCCTTCTCTACTCTGTGCACAATTGTAAAGCGCACGGGGGGTTCATGACAATAATGTGTGAAAGGAAGTTAAATGATACTGGCCTGCCTGGAAACAGCTGTGGTCTTCTGAAAGAATGTCCATGAAAGGATGACTTTTCTTAATAGCACATTTTGAGATGAATTTGTCCATGTGACTTGTCAGATTTTTCTTCTGTTTGTTTTATTAAACAATATTGGAAGTAAATTCATGTCACTGTGAATACTTTGCTTTAAAAGTACCAAGTTGTTACACAGTGGGAGGAAAAAATCCCGAGTAGGGAAAAAAGATGCATCAAAATGCTTTGAGAATCATTTTAGAATGAAATCTGAGCCCTAAATTATAATCAGATCATGAGGTTCCTAAAGATTCCCACCCCGAGTTTGGTCCTCATCTGGGAAGGAGGACCGACTTATTGGACCTCTTGCAGTTTTAGTTGGTGACCCCTGTCATATATTTTATGTACAATTAATAAAAGATTGATACGTGCATTTAGGGATCGGTACATCCTTGCAAGTGTCAAGTACTGCAGCAGATGACTTGCCCTCCCTGAGCCTGGTTCTGCTGGAGGTTTCCTGCTAAAAGGGAATTTTTCCTCTCCACTGTCACCAAGTGTGTGCTCACAGTGGATCACCTGATTGTTGGGGTCTTTCTGTAACTGTGGAGTATTTGCCCTACAGTTGAAAGTGCTAAGAGACAACTACTGTTGTGAATATGCACTATACTGTATAAACAAAGTTGAATTGAATTGAAAAGTACTGTAATAATATGCCAAATCAATCTTTCGCCCCACCCCAGCACCATCTAATGGACTAAAAAGTCAAATGGTTTTTATTACTCTGGTACGTAAATAGGTAAGTCTGTGTCATGAGCCGAGCTGGTTTGCTCTCAGGCCCGGTTCTGACCTTCTCTGTGCTCAGGTCATCTGTGTATTTATGCATTGTGTTATCTTTTGAGTTTCTTGTTTCTCTGTTCCCTTGTTATTTTCCATACCTGTAGCCACTGTGTTCTGGCCGGCAGCTGTGAGGCAGCCTCCTTTGGCCTACACTCGTGTGGGCGCTGTCTGACACTTGCTGGTCCAACCATGCCCCCTCTCTCATGACAGCCAGCTTGTTCCACTCCCGGTAATTGCCTTTCCCGCGCTTCGCCCAGGTGCACCCAATCATCTGTGCCAGCAAAGCTTGTACTTAAGCAGCCCTTTGCCAGCCAAGCATTGCTGGACTATTGTATTGTCGTTGGTGTCTGTTGTGCCAATGTTCACTGTGGTCTGCCCACTTCACGTCCCGGCGTGGAAGCCAGAAAGTGAACCCTGTCGTCCTTTGTATTGTTTTTTGCCTTTTTGTGCCACTGTACACTGTGGTCTGCCCGCTTCACGTACTTCCATGTAGCCAGAAGTGTACCCTGTTTATCATTTTTGTATGTCTCCACTTTTGGGAACTGATACTTTCTTTAATAAATGTGCTGTGGTTTAACTCTGCGCTTAAATCCATCCTTTCTCCTCACTCCTCCGTGCACTGCATAAAAGTGCATGGGGAGGGCCATGACAAATTTGCATTTATAACATTTATTAATAATTTTTAATAAAGTATCATGATGGTGTCTCTGAACTGATATAGTATCACCACCACAAAGTATCACATTACTATGATGCATTGATTTTTTTTCCCCTCACCCCATCACCCCCTCCCCCCGCCGAATCTCCTACAGCACACCTCACCACCGTCTCACAGTCCTCATACAGTACATGTCCTGCACCACCCTCACATACTTTTACCACTCCTGACTTCCTCATACAGTACCACACTTCCTCTCTTAGCACCCTATCAGATACTTTCTCTAGATCCACAAAGGCACAGTGCAACTCCTTCTGACCTTCTCTATACTTCTCCATCAACACTTTTAAAGCAAACATTGCATCTGTAGTACTCTTTCTTGGCATTAAACTGTACTGCTGCTCACTGATTGTCACCTCTCCTCTTAACCTGGCTTCAACAACTCTTTCCCATATCTTCATAGTGTAGCTGATCAACTTTATGCCTCTGTAGTTACTACAGCGCTGAGCATCACCTTTGTTCTTGAAAATTGGTACCAAAACACTTCTTCTCCACTCCTCAGGCATCCTCTCACTCACCAAGATTGTGTTAAACAATCCGGATAAAAAGTCCACTGCCACCTCTCCTAAACATCTCCATACCTCCACATGTATGCCATCTGGACCAAGTGCCTTTCCGCTGTTCATCCTCTTCAAAGCTGCCCTCACTTCTGCCTTGCTAATCCTCTGAACTTCCTGATTCACTATCTTTCTTTCATCCATCTTCCTCTCTTTCTCATTTTCTTCATTCATCATTTCTCAGTACTTCTATCTTCTTGACACACTCCTCATTCATTAACAAAAATCCTACATAGATAGATGTACTTTATTGATCCCAAACTGGGAAATTACATAATGCACTAAAATGAAGGGGAAACCTCAAAAAGCATATGAGGGACAATTTATTAGAAATGCAATAAAAATGCATTTTTAAGAACTCTTAATTGCGGTCTAAAGTAACTTTTTGGATTGATGCATCAGTTTCAATGATGGTACTGTATGCACAATGTTTCAAGAGACAGAACTGCTGATTAGTTACATTTCCACAGGTCTGTATTTTTTAACCTACTTAAATGCATCTATATAGTAACTTACTTCACTCCAAAACAGTCTGATCGTCTTCTTCTTTTTGTTGAACAGAGGTGGCTCTGGAGGAGGAGGCACGGGAATCGGAGCGCTAAACAACGGAGGAGGGGGAGGTCTCATAATACCTATTAAAGGAGGGGGTGGGGGGCAGCTGCCCAGCATGGGTGGAGGTGGAGGGAAGCGGGGGATGAAATGGGGAGGAGGTGGTGGTGGAGGGAGGTCACCACAACCTCCCATTAATACGACGTCCAAAATGTCCTTGTCGTCCTCCTCCGTCAGGTCGGTGAAGTTGATGTCACCAATGCGCAGCTCTCGGGGGTTGGCCAGGAGCTGGTCCCAAATCGTGTCAGACTCTTTTTTGGGCGGAGGGGGAGGAGGAGGAGGAGGCTCATTGGCAGGGCTGTCCAAGTGAGGGTGAGGCGAACCGAGGTCTTTGATCAAGTCTCCGAACTTCTCAGCGAGAGGACGGATACTCCCACGGTGCTCCGACTTGTCGTCCCTGTTGTCGATCTCCTGATCGTCACCTGACCGTGTCTCTCTGTCCTCCCCCTCTCCTCTCTCCTTCTCCTTATCCTCTTCCTCCTCCTCCTCCTCCTCCTCCTCATCAGTGGGCTTCTTGTTCTGGGCGTACAGCATGTCCAGCATGAAAAGCTTGCTGTTGAGGAGTTTGTTGCAGTTCTCGTTCACTTCGGCCTCCTTATTAAAGCCTGACAAGAGAAAAAGGGGAGTGAGAACAAAGCTTCCGTAGTCCTACAGTAGTTTGTGTGGCAGTCTCGTGTGTAGCATGTATTTACAATAGTTACAAATTCAGTTACTTTCAATAATTCCCCTAAAAACTATACATGAGACTGACATAAGAAAAAAATGGCAAAGCTACAGAGTGAGAGAGAGAGAACAGTTACACTACTGCTTTATTAAAATATGAAATGCTGTTGCATCACTCTTGATGTGTTTCTATGGATGCAACATTTGCTTTGCACACAAAACAATCTTGCAGTATCATCAGACTTACATGCACAGTAAGCTGTAGAGCACCCCTCACAACAACAGACATGAGACTGGTAAGTTAGGGAATACATGGAAAAGAGGTGGGTTGCAAAGTGACTTGCACATCAGCTGTAGACAGGCTAAAGTTGTTCATGAGTTGTTAAATTTTCTTTTCTTCTTCCCTTTCTCCGCACTTCTGACTGATGAAAGCAAGTAGGTGCCCCTCCCCAACCCCGATTCTTTGTGTAACTTTGTGTAACGTTGCTATTGTTGGAAAGTTCTTGCTCATGGGAGTCACCTGATTGCTGGGGTTTTCTGATAGGGTTTTACATTGCAATTTAAAATGCCTGGAGACAACTGCTATTGCAAAATGGCACTATTTAACTTCAGTGGAATTGAAAATAATGCACCCTACATGACTTACTAATTGTATAGCAGCATTATGTGAATTTCCTTGTAGCTGTTAGCTGCTAATATGTTTAGATTCATTTTAACTGCATAGCCTAGCTAGCTAGCAGTATACTAACTTTAAAGATGTATTCTCCTTGGTTATTTTTGTAAAGTTTCCAAAGAAATCCTCCAAGCTGAGTAAAAACAGACTTAAATGACAGTGATTTCTACCCACCATTCTCAGTTCCTCCCCTCTCCTCTCTCTCCAGAGTACTGCTGGCTGAAGAGATGCTTGAGGCCGAGCAGTTGTCCTTCTCATTCACTTCTTCATTCTGCCGTTCCTTGTCGCTCAAGATGCCGCTGTCTTCCTCTGCCTCCTTTTCTGGTTCCTGCTCAGCTTCCTTGACCTCTTCCTCCTTTCCTGTGACCACTTCCTCATGTGCTTCCTCTTCTTCCTCTTCCTTCTGTTCTTCCTCCTCCTCCTCCTCCTCCTCCTCCTCCTCAGCAGCAGTTTCTGTCTCTTTTTCCTCTGCTTCTACGCTGGCACTGGAGTCATCGGCTTCCCCTGTCACAAAAATATAAGGAATTTTCTTTTTTGAAGTCTTGATCTAACATTGGGGCAACAAGCTGTCAAAGAGAAACATACTGTATGGTACCATACTTGACTTATCTGTATCAAAACGCCTTACTGAAACACAGAGTTTAAAGGGGTCTCTGTCGAGGTTGCATGTGCGACACCCCGCTATAAACACGCTGACAAGGAAAACAAAAACACACGCCAGTGCTCTAATGTAAACAGTATGGCACATACACAAAGCCAGGTTGTCACTGGACTGGGATATTAGCAGGAAATGAAGAATTAAGTTCCTGTTTACATGAAAACACTCTCATGTACACGCTACACACGCGTAAGTCAGCAGTACAGTCCACGCAGTGATGCATTTTGGGTTAGAATAACATGACACAGCGAGGGCTCATACACTGGCCTGTTTGAGCTACAGTACCTCAGCCTGTCCTCCAAAACAAGGAGGATTTTTTTCTTGCACAACTTGACCCTTTAACTCCCTTTTAATAGAAAACTTCAGAATTAAATCATTGAATATATATATAGCTGAATTCAATGCGGTTTTTGGTATTTTTTTATATTCGGAAAACAGGAGGGGACCTATAGACGGATCTGCCTATATTTCTTCCCGATCACTGGTTGGTAAAAACACACTGGAGCTCAGAAATGAATTTGAGCCCCACTGCCACAGAGAGCTACAGCTTTTTATGGGAGATGAGCAGCTACCCAATCATAAAGCTGAGCAGTCTGTTGATGTGGTGAAAAGGATTTATGGAGGTGTTGTACAGTGCTGGTGGGAGCTAGCAGGAAGGATAAGGCTACATAATTAGCATGTGCTTTGGTGTTAGGATCACAATAGAAGCACGGGACAGAAAGTCATCACACACCAGACGTTACGACAGTTAGGATCTCTGTATAGAGTTCCAGTCATTCTGGTTTTAGTTGGGGGTGATGTGTTTACTTTGAAATTTGAAATGTTGGCATTGGATTCAAATCACTGCTAAAACTTTGTATGCAGCCCTGGGGACATGTTGTCACTACAATAATTCACCTCATTGTCTAGAAGTTCCACAGTATTCACAGTCTAGCTCAGTGGTCAGCAACCTCTACTATGCAAAGAGGCATTTTGAGAGATTTTTGAGCAGCAAAGATCCACATGGAGCCACAAAAATATCTGAGCCTGTAAACCAAGATAAAACAACATTACCAGTACATTTTGGCCTGACACCATCAACATTAAGAGGTTTTTCCTTATAAAATTATAACTTTTTTCCAAAATTTGTGAGATTTTTGGCATAAATTGTCTGGTTGTCTAATAAATTTGCTATATTTTATTGAAAATTTATTGGTTTTTCAGGAAAAAAAAACTGCAGCCTCTTTCCACATAAATTTGTGACATTTTTATTCTCATTAAAAATACAGTTTTTTTTCAGTAGGTTTGTGATTTTTTTTTTCAGAAATGTTGTGATTTTTATTGCAAGTGTTTTTCCTCATTAGATTAACAACTTACAGTAACCCCCCCCCCCCCAATTTTCCGTATTTCTGGCATTAATTTTCTGCTTTTTTTGCATTTGCATTTGCAGCATTTTTCACATGAATTTATAACATATTCTCAAAAAGTTTTTTGCACTTTTTCCAGTAAATTTGTGTTGTTGTTTTTTTTACCCCCAGAAACTTTGTGACTATTTCTTGCAAACTTGTGGGGAGAATTTTATGGCATACATTTCCAGCGTTTCTAATAAATTTGTTATTTTTTTGTAAATGTAATTTTTTCCCCTCACAAATCTGTGTCCTCTTTTCATTGAAAGTTTTGAATATTTTTTTGTCACGGTATGGCAAGGGCTTACAGGGACACAAGCCCCGGGCCCCGGCTTGCGTGTGGCCCTGAAAGAAATTCTTTTTTTTTTTTTTGACTTGCTAATTCTGCCGTGCCCAACGTTTATTGGAGGGTTTGTTTGGGTTATTCAACTTTTTATTTGTTGAGGTGTACATCTGTCCCACCTGCTTAATTTAATTGGTTTAGAGTTGACGTTTGACCTGATTAATGTTGGATGTGGGCAGGTAGTGAATCCGTGGACGAATAAATGAATGAATCAAAATGGCGTACGATAGCGCCACCCAAAAGAGAAAAAAAGAAAGAAAAACAGGAATGTGAGAAGGAGGTTTTAAAAAAAGACTCCTAAATTGACAGGATTTTTTAAAATAGCAATACAGCTGAACAGTCACCAACTTTACAGTCACAACAAGATGTTTGTCAGACTGTTAGCATTACAAATGCCAACACGGGACGCACCGGCAGGGTCGTTGTCTGAAAATGCGTCAGTCACAGAGGGAATAGCTTTTCTGGCCACAGAAGCCCCAGGTCATTGAAGCTGTAAAACACCCATTTGAAGTGTTAGAGATTCATACACACTGGGAATACTGGGCCAAAAAAGGACCGAAGAGATGCCAGAATAAGAACGCTGATATCAGAGCATCTGACCATTTCTACAAACAGTAGAAATGCTTTTTCTCCAAGTGCCATTGTTATCTCAAACTTGCAAATGTTCAGTATGTTTCAAAACAATAGCTTCTATATTCTCCTTCCACTGGCTGTTTGTATTGTTTTTCCTGCTGCACATACAGAGATTTTTTTTCCCAACTAAGGGCCCCTGTATTGTTTTGCCACAATTTCCAGTCTTTCCAGTATGGATGTTCCTTTTTGCTTTTATAAAGCTTAGACAGTACAGTTGTTATGAATTTTACAGTGTAACATTTTAAGTAACAGATACTGCTTTGTGATGTCATGTTGCTTCATTGATGCTAGTGTTGCTTTTTTCCACATTTGTCTGATTGAGGAGATGACAGTCACTGTTGCAGTACAGAGCAGAATGTCTGTTCTCTTTTTGTAATGGTTTCATGGTTCATTTGTGCTTGTAGTCAGTGCAGCAGCACCTAATTAACGTTGTGGGTTGATACAAGATATTTGTTGATTGTTAGTCTTGATGGCACTATATTTTTCTGCTATTCAAAATAAAACTAGAACTTTGTAGCCATTCACTTTATTTAGTAATTGGCAGTGGCTATGGATACAGAAGCTGTATCCCTATATGAAATGTCTATTGGTATGGAAGAGTTGACAATCCGACTAAACCTTTTCTGATCAGCTCCAAGCCAGCTGCTGCTGTGGTTAGATAGACAGTATGTTGGGTGTGTGATCAGAAGGATGCTGGTTCTTGTCCTGCTATCAGCACCTTGTCCAAACCATTTTACTTGACATGAGATGAAATTTAGATTTAAAATTAAGAGGTTAGCCTTAGGATTTGGGAGTGGATAAGGTTAAAAAGGTAGTAAATAGACATTAATTACAATTTTGAAACAAATAAATGCCTCAGATTTCCATACCTGTAGCCTCCTTCTTTTAAGATACGCATTAGTAGAACGTACTGGCCAAACAGATTGGAGCCGTATCTGTAACAAGAATTCTATAGGTATGGTTCTTTATCCATATATGGAACACCTAAAGGAATGTGACCACAATAATAGACTAGAAAAGCACTCATAGAGCGCATACCTCCGCCAAGGCTCCTTCCGTTTGTCATGGATCACCTCCAAAATGTAATGGGTTTGTGTGTAGGCCTATAGCCACTTGTGGTGAAAATTGCATCAAAGTCTGTCCATCAGTTTTGGAGTATTGTTGCTAACACACTGTGAGAAAATAAAAGCCTTGGCTGAGGTATGCATTCTGAGATCATCACCAAAATATAATGGGTTCCTCTCTAGCCCAAGAACCACCTCTGGTGAAAATTTCATCCAAATGCATCCAGTAGTTTTTGTGTAATCCTGCTGCACAAATACAAACAAAGCCCTTGGTGGACGTATGCACTCTCAGATCATCACCAAAATCTAATCATGTGTTCCTCGTGCCATTACACACCTTTCCTGGAAATATCATCAAAATCCGTTCATAGCTTTTTGAGTTATGTTGGTAACAGACAGACAGACAAACCCTAGTAAAAACATTACCTCCTTGGTGGAGGTAATAATTGGAAGTGATGATTTGGCCAAATATTTTCAGAATTATTATCCTTGACATATCTATATTTATGTGAAAAAAGTAGGAGGTAACACTAAAAAAACCTCCCATATACAGTAACATTTCTGGTGTTAATCTAAGGTCTATTTTATTAAAATAGTGCAGGTTCAGTAAGGCGGAACGTTCGTGCTCGCTCCGGTCACTCGCGGGGGTTCATACAGGTGTGCGCACGCAGCACCCCTCAGACGCAGTCTGGAGAGACACAGGCCGAATCTCAATCTCCTCCCTTGCAGACTCGTTGAGTTTAGGCACGTTAACTTCATGAGCCCTTAAATGAGCCCTTACCTAAGTCACCATAGCATGCTGACTTAAGGTAAGGGAATTACCCACAGTTCAGAGCACAATGCCAGTGGTTTCTCAAGGAAAAGCTCCTGATTGGTCACCTGTTCATCACTGACCACCCCTTCACCCCTGCTCCACCCCGTAAAAACAAAACAACAACGAAAAAAAACCCCACGCAAACACAGAAGCATGGAAGGAACAACTCCAAACATCACTAAACAGATGTTTCCATGTCAGTATAATGTAGCTCACTGGTCTGCAGTGTGTCTACAGCTGCATAATAACATTTTATTTACAAACAGGGAGCAATGAATAAACGTTACAGTTTATTGAGCTTTGTATTGAACGTGACTCCAAATTCATGGGCCACAGAAACGCATCTGCTCAACGTTTCAAGTAAGTATTCAGCTGCTATATTGACTGATTATTGATTATGATTGTTTAGTAAGCCGGTGGATGACTATACTAAGGAGTTAAGATACTGCATTTAACACATAATGTATAAATAAAGGATAAATAAATAATAAATATATTATAGTGCAGATGTTATTTATCAACTATTTTGTGTAACTGTCATAAAAATGTAAAAATGTTTTCATAATTACCTCTCTTTCACTCTGTAAGGCTAGTGCCTGCAAGATATTTAGATCAGGCAACTGATTCCTTCTGTTCCTTGGCCTTGAAGATAAAATCATTCTTAAAGTAAAAAAGCCCGAATCCCACAATACCGAGCAGCATGTTTGTCATACACCGTTGTCAAGGTAGGGTGACATGCCATGAAATGTCCCATTTCTTTTATACCGTTTCAAACCCTTGCAGACTCGCACACTCACACACTACTAATGGCTGCCACCTAAGTCTACAAGGGCTCAGCGTTTGAGGGCTTAGGGAGGAGATTGAGATTGGGCCACAGAGAAGCATCACGTCTTCATTGTTCCTGCTTTATACAGGTCGGTAAACCATGAGTAGGTTGTAAATATTAACTTAAACCTAGGCTCATCACTTTCAGAGTCTGGTGAAGGTGTGGCATGTGCGTGTGGCAATGGTTAGTGTGTTAATTGACATGAAAAGGTTTATCATGGTCAGAAGTTTCCCGCCGTGAAGACTCACGCTGCCCAGTAATTAGTCTGGTCCCGTTGGTTAGAGTATAGTAGACCTGAGGCTCCTGTACACTAATTTCTGTTAACTTTAAAGTGTTTTCCTGAAGCATGCACATGTAAATTAAAGTTAAATGACAAGTTACAGTAAAGTAAGTAAGTAAGAAAGTTAAGGTTTAAGCAATAAGTTGCGAGTTATTGAAAATATTTTGTGTAGCACAAGCACTCCATTATTATTCTATTTGAAAGTTTTGTGACTATGCATTTTCGTATCAGACCTATTTAAAGGAGGAATGTAACCTTTTTTGGAAATGTACTGGAAATGTGCCAGAGTGTTAAAACAGTCTACAGTTGATTGATTGCTATTTGTGGTTTAATAAACGGCGAGACGCAGGCTAGAGAGACACAGAGAAGCATCACGTCTTAATTGTTCCTGCTTTCACCTACTTTATACAGGTAACATAACTGCTGCCCTGGCCTTCAGCCCAGAGGAGGGTAACATATAGCCACTGCCTTAGCAATTTAGGACCTTGAAGGTCAAGCTGATCCATCAATGACTCCGGCTACATGGCTACAATAATCTGATAACTAGGAATAATCAGATAATGGTAATAATCAGATACGACGTGTTTACATGCACTGATTTTGAAAAAAAATTCTTTTAACATCCGTTTTTTCCACTGTCAGTGGGTTGGATGAGTCGCTATGGCAGACATCGACGTATCTGCCGTAGCCTTATTGATTGAGTTTTTTACGCCAGACGCCCCTCCTGTCGCAACCCTGCCCATTTATATCCAGGCTTGGGACTGGCACAGGGAGCACACTGGCTTGTGCGCTCACTGTGGCTAGGCAACCATCCCTCCTCCATTCCATTATTGCTGAGCACCAAGCTGGATGGCAGGAAGTTCCATTTTATGATCGTTGGCATGACCCAGCCGGGACTTGAACCCCGG
The DNA here is from genome assembly GCA_020510985.1 of Pholidichthys leucotaenia. Classification (NCBI taxonomy): domain Eukaryota; kingdom Metazoa; phylum Chordata; class Actinopteri; order Cichliformes; family Pholidichthyidae; genus Pholidichthys; species Pholidichthys leucotaenia. Next base: position 173,982,157 of record CM035839.1, on the reverse strand, counting down.
CCTCACGGCTGTGGCGCGGATGCTCTACCTCTCATCCACCACTCCGGAATAAATGGATTATTGGACAATAAACTATGTGTGCTAATGTAATTTCTCATAACACAATAATTGCCTTTTATCTGATTATTGTTTTTACATACTACTTTAATAATCAGATCCAATTATGAACAGTTTATTACTGTGCATGTAAACGTAGCCATTTTGCATACTCCCATAAATAATATGTAGGAGGGCCCCAAAAATTGCCCAGGGGCCCATAACCTCCTTAATCCAGCCCTGGTCTTAAGCAGCCACTGGTTATGGGCAAAAGAGCCACATGTGGCTCCAGAGCTGCAGGTTGCAGACCCCTGATCTAGCCTCATAGTACAATGGAGGCTGGTCAGTTTTTGCTAAACATTTGTATTGAGGATGTCATGTGCCTGAAGTGTGACGTTCCTCACAAACATGTCTGAGGTTCTCTTTAACACAGCTGAAGCAACGAGCACATGAGCACCTGCAGTATATGCTATTTGCTCATTCCATTTGAGCAAAACACCATAGTCCACTTAAAATCAATAAAGTGTCGCTTCTCAATTACAAACTTAGCTAGCAAAATTACAGTGTGGCTAGCAACTTTAGAAAATTCCTAGTCACAATGTGTGATGAGGATAAAGGTTAACAGTATAGCCACTAAATGAGTGCCACTGCGTCAAACATTGTTCCCGGGTCTCTTACTGGTTTCCTCTTGTGTATGGGGAACGGCGGGAGTCTCTATGTCAAGGTCAGCCTCTGCTTCCTCCTGGGAGGCGAAAGAGGACGGGGTGCTGCTCCGCGAGGATGAGGGTGGCCAGGCCTCAGAGGGTTCAAAGGGCAGATCAGAACGGGTCCTCGACGCCTGGATGCGCTCCCTTTCGTACTCCTCGGCAGCCAGACGTTCCACGTTCTTATACCTGATGGATGGGGAGAAGAGAGGGAGGATGGCAAAAACAGAATCTGAGACAATGCACCTTCTGTTTTCACTTCTTCAGTGGTGCCATTCTCTGAGATGGTCTTTGCCAAATTGCCTTGAACCAAACCACCGGTCTCTACTCTTTTCCAAAGTACCAGAATTCATTAAGAACCCCCACTATTCCCATTTTCTCCCCCACAGCTGTCACGCCACTTTACCTCTTCACATTATAATCACACCTCACTCCTCTACTTCGCCTCATTAATTGTCTACAAAGCACCCAGCGCATTCGTCGCTCAGTCCTGCGGTAAAAGGGTTCACTGTCCCGCTCTCCTCTATTGCCCTACAGTAGATGGCTAAATGCTTTTCTTTCACCAGCAGTCCAAACACACCGAGGAGGTTTAAAGAAGATGAGACAGGGTCAGGAAGAATGAAGGAGAATGTCAGGAAAGAAGAATGAGGAGAGATGGAGAGATGGAATGGCAGTTTGGCTGCTCTACGTAAAGGATAAACATCAGAAAGAAATCAGACTAAACCTGTTCAAGATGTGCCTCGATCAGATCTCCTGCCTTGTCCATTCCTGCCTTTTCCTCTCTTTGCTAAACTCTGCCATTCAATCAGCTGGTCAGAACAGATATTTATGGCACAGAGTCAACTCTCTCTCTCCGTCTCTCTCGCTCTCTCTCTTTGAACCCTCCTCTTTCCCACCGAGCCTTGAATGTGTGGAGCTTCTGTTCAGAGTTCATTAGCATCAGGCCACTTCAGAGGTCTGAAGAAACAAGACACCAGCATGTGTAGGTGATGTGCATGTTGGAGTGGCTGAGCCGAGCCTGTGCTGTGTGCGCCGGGACCCGGGCACAATGTCTGTAAAACCTTAGAGATAAAAGTGAGTGCCAGTATAAAAATCTGTATTGTTTATAACAATAATCCTCACTGCATCAAAAACTGTATATAAGAGAAGGATGTGAGGCCTACGAGGAAGTGATTCAAACCTGCATTCTATTAAAAGCACGGTAGGTGGCAGCAATAGTGACCTATGGTTCAGTGTAGATCATTAAAGGAGGATACTTCTGGTTGGCTCCTACATGCTACTTGTCAACCTGCAAGCCAGTGAGCATCAGTGTTCCTCACTTCCCCTCCCCCCCCCCCCAGCAGCGTGTAGGTTTAAACACAGAAGGAAGCCGAGAGCAAAAGTGCCCTGCTCAAGGTTTCATACTGGGAGATTATAAACCAAAGGGCATGTACTGTAGACAACTAAAAACAGTGAAATACAAGTGTGTGTTCTATCAGATACAAAACAAATTTTAGTAGTGGTGTGATAAAACAGGCTACTATGTTTAGTGATAAATTTTAAAAAAATTGGAAATCTTAAAAAAACAACAACTTTCAAACCACTATTTTACTCACAATAGAACACAGAAAACATCAAAAATCACAATGGAAACTTTTACTATTTCATGAAAAATATTTGCTCATCTTGAATTACAGTGGGGCAAAAAAGTATTTAGTCAGCCACCAATTGTGCAAGTTCTCCCACTTAAAAGATGAGAGAGGTCTCCAACTTTCATCATAGGTATACCTCAACTATGAGAGACAAAATGAGAAAAAAAAATCCAGAAAAACACATTGAATGATTTTTAATGAATTAATTGGTAAATTCCTCGGTAAAATAAGTATTTGGTCAATATTAAAAGTTCATCTCAGTGCTTTGTTATGCACCCTTCGTTGGCAATGACAGAGGTCAAACGTTTTCTGTAAGTCTTCACAAGGTTTTCTCACACTGTTGCTGGTATTTCGGCCCATTCCTCCATGCAGATCTCCTCTAGAGCAGTGATGTTTTGGGGCTGTCGGTGGGCAACACGGACTTTCAACTCCCTCCAAAGATTTTCTATGGGGTTGAGATCTGGAGACTGGCTAGGCCACTCCAGGACCTTGAAATGCTTCTTACGAAGCCACTCCTTCGTTACCCGGGCGGTGTGTTTGGGATCATTGTCATGCTGAAAGATCCAGCCACGTTTCATCTTCAATGCCCTTGCTGATGGAAGGAGGTTTTAACTCAAAATCTCACGATACATGGCCCCATTCATTCTTTCCTTTACACGGATCAGTCGTCCTGGTCCCTTTGCAGAAAAACAGCCCCAAAGCAAGATGTTTTCACCCCCATGGTTCACAGTAGGTATGGTGTTCTTTCTCCTTCAAACACGACAATTTGAGTTTTTACCAAAAAGTTCTATTTTGGTTTCATCTGACCATATGATATACTCCCAATCCTCTTCTGGATCATCCAAATGCTCTCTAGCAAATTTCAGACGGGCCTGAACATGTACTGGCTTAAGCAGGGGGACACGTCTGGCACTGCAGGATTTGAGTCCCCGGCGGTGTAGTGTGTTACTGATGTAGCCTTTGTTACTTTGGTCCTAGCTCTCTGCAGGTCATTCACTAGGTCCCCCCGTGTGGTTCTGGGATTTTTGCTCACCGTTCTCGTGATCATTTTGACCACATGGGGTGAGATCTTGCGTGGAGCCCCAGATCGAGGGAGATTATCAGTGGTCTTGTATGTCTTCCATTTTCTAATAATTGCTCCCACAGTTGATTTCTTCACACCAAGCTGCTTACCTATTGCAGATTCAGTCTTCCCAGCCTGGTGCAGGTCTACAATTTTGTTTCTGGTGTCCTTTGACAGCTCTTTGGTCTTGGCCATAGTGGAGTCTGGAGTCTGACTGTTTGAGTTTGTGGACAGGTGTCTTTTATACTGATAACGAGTTCAAACAGGTGCCATTAATACAGGTAACGAGTGGAGGACAGAGGAGCCTCTTAAAGAAGTTACAGGCCTGTGAGAGCCAGAAATCTTGCTTGTTTGTAGGTGACCAAATACTTATTTTACCGAGGAATTTACCAATTAATTCATTAAAAATCCTTCAATGTGATTTTCTGGATTTTTTTTTCCCATTTTGTCTCTCATAGTTGAGGTATACCTATGATGAAAATTGGAGACCTCTCTCATCTTTTAAGTGCAAGAACTTGCACATTTGGTGGCTGACTAAATACTTTTTTGTCCCACTGTAGTTGGCAGCAAACAGGTTTCAAAAGAGTTGGGACTGGGGCACCAAAGCCTGGAAAAGTGAGTGGTGCTAAAAAGAAACAGCTGGAGGAACATACTGCAACTTGAGTTCATGAACAACTGTCCAGTAACATGATTGGGTATAATAAAGAAGAGCTCCTTAGAAAGGCAGTCTCTCAGAAGTAAAAGTGCACTAATCTGCAAAAAAATGAATTTACAAATTGAGGAGGAATTTTCAGAATAATATTCTCTACATAAAATTGTGAAGACTTTGGATATTCCATCATCTTTCTACAGTACACATTACCATCACAAGACTATGGGAATGGAGGACTGTGTGCATGGAACAAAGTGGAAAACTGTTCTATGTTCAGACAAATCAAAATGTGAAATTCTTTTGTGAAATCATGTCAAGAGTTAAGAGGAGAGGGACCATCTGGCTTGTTGACTGGTGCTTGCCATCCAAAACTGTACTTGGCATTGCTGTAATCTTAATATTAGTGCAGACGAGGATCATTTTTCATATATTTTTATATATAAATTTATTCTGTTCTTTTATTAAATATCATTACACACTGTTCGTTTTCTTCTTCTTCTTTTGGCTGTTCCCTTTAGCAATTTGATGATCAAGGCACAAAATACACCAAAAAAAGTCAAAAATTTATAAGAAGTTTGCAACTATATCTTCTTCGTCTTCTGCTTCTTTCGGCTGCTCCCTTTAGGGGTCACCACAGCGGATCATCTGCCTCCATCTCACCCTATCCCTTACATTTTCCTCTGTAACACCAACCCTCTCCATGTCCTCCTTCACTACATCCATCAATCTTCTCTGTGGTCTTCCTCTTTCCCTCCTGCCTGGCTGCTCTATCTTCAACATCGTTTGTCCAGTATCTCCACTATCCCTCCTCTGCACATGTCCAAACCATCTCAGCCTTGCCTCTCTTACTCTGTCTCCAAACCGCTCAACCTAATCTGTCTCTTTGATATACTCATTTCTAATCTTGTCCCTCCTAGTCTCTTCCAATGAGAATCTTAGCATCTTCAACTCTGCCACCTCCAGCTATGCCTCCTGTCTTTTTGTCAGTACCACTGTCTCCAAACCATACATCATAGTAGGTCACACTTTACAGACTGTTGTAAAAGAAAATTTGCCCACTATAGGAAAAATAAAGGTGTTTTTATTCTTAATGTTTTGTGACAATTTCTTAATATTAGCATGCAGAACTATTTTGGGGTTTCACAGTTTTAGAGTCCAAAGATAGAATGTGCAACAGTCCCTTTTGCTGTGCACAACTACATTTCCTTCCATTCAAGTTTTTTTTTTTTGTATTTTTAGGCATATTTTTGATTTTTGATGAAAGCAAACATTAAATGTTGTCCATTTCCATCAGCTTTGGTATGTAAAAATGTCTAGTAAGGTGACAACATCCAGTGTAGTGTTATGCAGTGTTCTATGTCATAAAATTTTGCCTAAATGCAAGCATAAATTGAATTCCTCATGCTTCAACAAAGACTTCTTACCTGCCCACTTAGCATCCTGTTTTCCCTTTGGCCTGCATGTCTGTGTTGCAGACAGATCTAGTTTTAGTTTGTCCTTTTTCTGCTTTGGGCTTTTGATTTTTCTCTTATTGTATTAGCTGGATTGAAATTAAAGGCAAAACAAGTCTCAGCCTAAACGAAAACAGCAACAGATCTTTGTACAGACTATCAACAGAAGAAGAAGAAGAAAAAGAGATGGTATGAGGATCACCCCCCCCCCATTTTTCATCCTTGCTAATGGAGGCTCAGACCTACATCTGATCGTGACCTCACATACCACTCTGACTAAATCTCTTTCTTCCTGTGTTTCCCATCTGCACACAGACTGATTCATTAGCCTCATGAAAATTCTTTTTGAAAGTATTTGCGAGCACAGATGCTTGAATAAAAATTGTAGCCGTGAATGTAAGCGCACGTCTGTTCAGCATGAAAAGCTTGACAAATCCAGGGACCTGATTTTCTCACAACACACAGCCAAAAGATTCAGGCCCTTGGCAGTTAAACTACAGCTCCTTGAGGAAGGAGAAAGCAGGCTGACAGAGTAGAGAAAATCACTTCAACACCCCCCCAGCTTCTGGCACCAAAGGGCACCTTTTTCAACCTGCAAACAATTACACTATTACCAGGCTTCCCAAACCACCGGCTCTAACATACTCTCAGCGGGCTGAGCTGCTGCGTGCTGTTTTGATTTAGTGCGCACACTTACCTCTCCTCTCGTGCAAGCCTGGCCTCTTCCATTTTGTCCACATAGTCCCGGCTGTGACAGGCACACAAACAGAGAATTTTAAAAGATAGTGATCACAGCATTACACCACTTTGGTTCAATGCAGATCTGCCAGTGTGAGTACATGTTTGCACACCCTGCACGCAAGCACTGGAAGTAGTGGGGTACTATCCCTCAAGTATTCACAGTAAAATCTGTTCCTACAAACATTATATCTTGAGCTTGACTTGCAGTCTTTTCTGCACTCATTATTGTGTATTTTTAATAACACTCACTGACACGATTTGACTTCTTTGATTGAATTCTTACTTAATTGCTTTTGTCATTTACATGATCATAAATTACTTATTGGTACAAGTACTTCCTCTTCCATTCTCTTCCATGGTCATCATAGACCGACGGAGGCCAACAACAAGTACTAAGCACATACTGTATGTACTGTATATTCCATTACACTGAGGCAAATGACTGTCATGACACCTTGGACTCAAGTTGCTAAAGGCAAGAGCAACTATTCAGTTAATAATTGCTAAAAAATAGTCCCATTAGACAAATAAAAAGAGAGCCATGCTTGAGAAATGAGCTTTATTGCTATAATTATGTGGAGGAACACTACTGGGAGGGTCGAGTATTGTGGTGAATAGGCTGTTTAAAGCAGGGGTGTCAAAAAAATATGAGTCGCAGGCCAGATCCAGTATTGCAATGGCAGTTTTTAGTTGTATAACAAAGGCTGACTCATCATAAAAATAGTAAATAAATTTTTTTTAAAAGCCGTGAGATTTTGTTTTGCTGTCTTATGCAATCAAATAAAAACCACATCCAGAAACTTTGACAGCTGCTGTTTTATCTCAGCTCACACACACTCTGCTTGGCATTGGCGTTCCTTGGCATGCTAATGTCGATATAATTTATGCTACCTGAGCACGTTAGTGAAGACCTCTTTGATGAGGTCAAACTCTGAGAAAGATTTTTGTCTGTCTGGCAGTTAGATGTCCCAACTCGTACCTCGCCGTTGTAGTATTTTCAGCTATTTTGCTAGCATGGAAAAGGCTGTTTTAAGCTAATGTGCCAGCTTCCATCTGCTGTGGTTATATTGTTAACCTTTTAGACAGTAGTATCACTGATGTTGAAACTAAAAAGTGGATCATAGATGAAGTCCAAGCTATTGCCATGGACCATATTCCATATTATTACTACAATTTGTTGAGGGCCACTTTTAAATGACCTGTAGGCCACAGTCTGCCCCCGAGCCATAGTTTTGCCACCCTTGGTTTAACAATACCATGTGGAACTTTTGAAAACTAGGGTTTCAGTAACAGGGTTTGATCTTAAAGTGGGACTTTAGCTCATTTAGAGACCCACAACATGTCACTAAAGTCAAGTGTCCAAAGGTTAAACATAGCTGTTATCGCCATGAAGTCATAAATCACATATAAGCCTTAAAATGAAGCTAAAATAACCAAGTTAAACTGACCTGCCAACATTAGTGACAGGAGAGCTATTTCCCTACACTAATTTTCTTTTATTAATTTGTGATGTTTCTTGTTTGTTTGTTTTTTCCTTAGATTGATAACTTTAGTTACAACGTTTTACTCCATTCATGACTTTTTTTTTCCTTATTAGGGCAGTACAGGTTATAGAGAAAAACATGTATGGGGTGGGGGATGAAAAGTTCATAGTGGTCAAATTTGACCAAATGTGGTTTATTTTTCACACTTCTTCCATCGGTGTTGCAGCGCTGATATCCCTACGGTTGAAAAATAAACCACATTTGGTCAGATTTGACCACTATGAACTTTTCAGCCCCCCTCGTATGTTGTAGATTGCAGCCTCCTGATTTAAGTTGTAATTTCAGTTGTATTGGATGCAGTGGTTAATGCTGCTCCTTCACAGCTAGAAGGTTCCAGGTTTGAACCCTCCCCAGGGTGGCGTGGTGAGAACCGTTCTGTCTGGAGCTTGCATGTTCTCCCTGTGCTGTGTGGGTTTGCTCCAGGGGCTCAGGTTTCCTCCCACTATCCAAAGACATGCATGTTAGGTTAACTGGTGACTCTACAGAGTCATTAGCTATCTTTCCCTTAGAACAGAGGGTTAGCTACTGGTTACTGTAGGTGCCTTGAGTGGTCTCTGTGACTAGAAAAAGTGCTATACAAATAAAGGTCTTTATTCAGCGTTCCTCGTGTCAAACTTCATGAAACTCTTTCAAATCTTAAAAACGGTGTCTCACCTGTGCTTGTTCCTCTCCTCTCTCTCTATCTTCTGCAGCCGTTCTTCTCTCTCCACACGCCGGCGCTCTCGCTCAGCTGCCAAAGATTCCTGGTGCTGTCGGTAGGAGGAGGACAGGAGACCTCCCAAGGCAGGTCTAAAACAAGGGAAAACTTTTTTTTTAATGCCTGAAACATGTTTATATATCACTTATTTACCATGTACAAATTGCACAGGATGGTATTCAGCAATGGATGAGCCTGTCCTTACTGTAACGAATGATATCCCTTCATACATTATATACATAACTCTGCTTTATGATTACTGTACCCCGCCAATGAGGAAAAAGGAAACTCAGATGCTAGCTGGCTGACCTCACATTTACTTGAGTGTTTCACCACCATAAAGGCACCATGAGGCTGCACACATTACATATCTGTAATCTATATATGAGCTATGGTATGTATTGTGTTACAGTTTGGACTTTTATTTGCGTGGTACGGGTGGCGGCTCCACCTTCTGGTTCCGCCACCACCCGCGGCTATAAGAGGGCAGTGGGCAGGAGGGGTGGTCTCTTTGCCACCTCTCTGCCTGATGGCTGCGCCTGTGTGCTGTGAAGTGCCTCTCGATAAACGTGTGTTTAGTTCAACACTTGGCCTCATCTTTGGCTCCTTATTACCGACATAACATTTTGGCAACGAGGATAAAAGCAGGTATGGACGCGTGTGTTACACCTGTTCGGCCGTTTTTGGAGCTTACCGGTGAGCCACCCGTTCCTTGGTGAGGTGGTTCGCCACGTTCTGGACGTAGATGGTGGCGCTAAACCTTGGGAGGCTGGAGAAATTGAGGGTATGTGCGTTGTTGGTCCATAGTCTCGGAATGGAGGGACAGCAAACTTTGAGCACGATGGGCGAATGTGATAGCTTTGAAGAAGTGGTTGAGCTAATGGCGCACCATTTTCGCACCCCGAAAAACATCATTATCCGCAGAATCCAGTTTCGACAGCACCGCCAATGGGTTGGCGAGTCTGTGCAGTGGTTTGTGGCAGACCTGAGACTGTTGGCCAGCGAATACCAGTTTGGACCGTTGGTAGGAGGAGATGGTTTGCGACCAGTTGGCGGAACCTACCAGCTGCCCCACTATTAGGTAGAAACTGCTTAAGCTCTCGGGTGAACTGATGCTATCTACAGCCATCGAGTTAGCTCAGCAGCTGGAGGATGCGGATAAACTATCATGGGAGCTGAGTGGGAGTGTGCCACACTGACAGTTAGGATCACAGCCGATGGCACATGCAGTGGACCCGGACAGCGATGATAGCGTGGAGGGTGATGTGGACGACGCCAATGCTGTGAAAATGAGGTCTGCCCCGGGAATGCCTGTATGTATGGGTTGTGGGTCCATGAAGCACCGTTTTAAGGCCAGAGAGTGTCCAGCGAGAGGGAAGTGCTGCGGCAAGCGCGGACACTTGCATCATTTTGCCAGGGCATGCCACAAGTTTGAGCGAGGAAGTCCAAGACACAAAGAGGACTCTCCTGCCCCCATGGTGGTCCATGCTGTGTCCCTGAGCACCATTGGACGCATGTACTGTATGGTGGAGTTGGACGGGGTGGTGGTGCCTTTACTGACTGACGTGGGAGCGGTGGGCTCTGCATTGAATTGGGCGACCGTGAGGTTTTTTCCCACATTACAGAATTCGAGGTGACCCGGTGCCGCTTTGTGGTTATGGTGGAGGGAGACTGGCCACGGTGGGAATGCTGAGACTGACGGCCCGGTACAAGTCGGCCGAGGTGTGTGACCTGAAGTTCACGTGACACCCCATGGTGAGAACATAATGGGATGCGATCTGTTTTGTGGTCTGGGCTTCACCATTAAAAGTGGTGCTGGGGAGGAGTGGTCGGGCTGTGGTTTGTGGGACCGGCCAGTCCCGAGAATGGAAGACGGGGCTGTGTGGGATGAGAACATGCCTGGCACCCTGGAGAGTGAGCAAGACCAACATCGCCCAGGGCCATCACAGGATGCCAGAGGCCATCACCCTGTGCCAGAGCTCAAGTCGCCCTGGACGAGGGTATTAGGTGGCACAGCGGGACGCCTATGACAGTGGGTAACGTTGAGAGGCTGGCTCCACCTGTTCCTAGATCTCGGCTGGAATGGGTTGGTAAACAAGGGGTCACAATGGCGATGGCAGTGGCGAAGGTAAAAGCAGGTGGGGCCGCACCGTCTGGCACGGTAGAACGATGTGCCAAGCAGAGACACTGCAAGCCAAGTAGGGCCCCTCTTGGTGTCACTGATGTGGTCCGGGCCCGGGAGGAGGCGGATTCGGGCCAAGCGGCGGATGGAAGAGCACCAGGGGCGGCTGCATGTGGTCCTCCACATCCCAGACGGGAGGATGCCTATCTTCAACTGTCAGATGGCTCATGGAGGCACCCGAACGAGCTGCGGTGTGCCCGAGAGAAGACTGGTGGACTTGGGCCTGGACATGGGACTCCTCTGGTGGTGTTGAAGACGAGGTGCACCGGGGTCGAGACAGCCAGCGGCGACCCAGGAGGCAATTTTCCTCCTGGGGCAGACTGATGGGAGGACAGTCCGGGGTGGGGTGGGGTGGGGGGCAAGGGTTTGTTCTTATAGTTGGTATCTGGTTTAGATGTTGTACATGTGTGTATGTTTTGATGGTCATGGGTACGGCTTATTTGGTGTTTTTAGAATGTTTTGCTCTATGTATTTGATATTTGTATATGTTCATGGGGATTAATTTGATGTTATGTTTAGATTAGGACACGGCGGTATTTTTGTTCTAAGTAGATGTGTTTGAAGTACAAGTGGCAGAATAACCCGCTTCGCCGTGTGGGGTGAGGTGGCAGTCTACCAATCTCCCCCAATCTCCAGTTAGTTACCAATCTCCAGTTAGTTATTTTGGAATGACTGCATTAGGCCATTTGTATTGTTATCTCTGTGGGCACATATGTTGGTTACATATGCTCCACAAATATATTGCTGTGTGTTTATTGTGTGCTGCACGTCTCAGGGAACAAAGGGACTGAGCCTCCGAGAGGTAACGGGAGAGTGTGAAGTTTGGCCTTTGTTTCAAGGAGATGACCTGGAGAGATTTCCGGACCACCGGAGACTAAGGGACGATGGTGTGAAGATCAGAGGAGTTACATTGTGACTGGGATTAAGTACCATGTGACTGTATGTTTGATTAAACACCATGTGACTGCAGTTTTGATGTCCGGGGTATAAAAGACAGATGTGAGATAATTCATTCTCTTTTCCTGCTTTGAAATTGTTGGAGTATGTGATTGTGAATAAAGCTGAACCTGAGGAATAAACTCCGTCTCATCCTTCCGCACATTCTCCACACTGGTGACCTTACGACGAAGCATGAGCAGAGATAATTCTCCCGAGCGGGGCTCGGCAGAAGCCAGCCTGATAAATGCCGCCACGTTCCAGCTGCCGGACTTCTGGCAGCATAGTCCGCGTTCCTGGTTTAGTGCGGTCAAGGCGCAGTTCAACCTCCGGAGAATCTCGAGAGACGACACAAAATTCTACCATGTGGTGGCGAAGCTGGACAGCCACACAGTCCAGAGGGTGGAGGATCTGGTCAATCACCCACCGGACAGCGACAAATACAACGCATTGAAGGCTGCGCTTATCAGCCACTTCACCCCCTCGGTGCAACAGCGAGCAGAGAGGCTCCTAGCGTTGACGGAGTCTGAGAACAACAGACCCGTAGACCTGATGGTGAAAATGCTGAGGCTGAGAGACTCCGAGGATGACAACTTTATCTTCGCCCACCTTTTCCTCAGGACCCTGCCGCCAGCGGTGAGAGTGACCCTGGCAGGCTCACCTCTGTTGGCCCGGCGAAACTACCATGAGCTGAGCAAGGAGGTGCAACGACTCGTTGACGCCCACAAACGGAGCGCGGTTTCGGCTGTGGCAGCAGAGCTAGGCGCAACGTCCGGAGACGGCATGGGGCCAGAGGCTGCACCACCAGACCCACCGACGACGGCAGCAGCAAGGGCCAGGCGACACGGAGCGGATGACGTCCTCTGCTTCTACCATCGCCGCTTTGCAGAGGGCACACAAGTGCCTCCCACCATGCCACTTCAAGCGCTCGGGAAACGCCAAGACCGGGGGTCGGTAGCGGCTGCGGCCCTCGGGGAGGAGAACAAGCTGCTCTACCTGACGGATGCATGCTCGGGGAGGCATTTCCTCGTGGACACAGGCTCCCAGCTGAGCTTCATCACGCCTTCCTATGCGGATCGGCTGACGCTGTCTAAGGGTCCCCGGGTGTCAGCAGCGAACGGCTCAGCGATTAAGACCTTCGGTGAGAGGACTCTACTTCTGTCTTTGCAGGGCCGTGCATTTGAGTGGACTTTTGTTGTAGCGGCAGTCAATTTCAACATGTTAGGGGCTGATTTTTTGTGCTCACATGGTTTATTGGTTGATCTTGCTAACAGACGTCTGGTTAATGCACTCTCCTTTCACTCTATTCCCTGCACAGCTCGAGTGGCGCCGCCAACTGCACAAGCCAACGTCACAGCTGCGGGTGGTAAGTTCCACACACTCCTCACTCAGTTCCCAGCACTCACAGTCCCAACGTTTTCGGCGACAGTGGCTAAACATGGGGTGGAGCATTATATCACTACCACCGGCCCGCCCGTTTTTGCAAAAGCTCGGCGCCTGGACTCAGCTAAACTGACCATAGCGCGCGAGGAGTTTGCCAACCTGGAAAAACTGGGCATCATCAGGCGTTCGAAAAGCCCCTGGGCTTCACCACTGCACATGGTCCCAAAGGCTGATGGCTCGTGGCGACCTTGCGGTGATTTCCGCAGGTTGAATAATGCCACAGCACACGACCACTACCCAATTCCGCATATCCAAGATTTTTCGGTGCATTTGGCGGGGGCATGCATTTTTTCTAAAATAGATTTAGTACGCGGTTACCATCAGGTTCCAGTGCGCGCTCAGGACATACCCAAAACAGCGGTAATAACTCCTTTCGGGCTTTTTGAGTTTTTGCGCATGCCTTTTGGACTCAAGGGAGCGGCGCAGACGTTCCAACGCATGATGGACGCGGTCCTGCGTGACCTCCCTTTCGTGTTCGTCTATTTGGACGACATTTTGGTAGCCAGCACGTCTGAAGACGAACACGAAAGCCATCTCACAGCAGTTTTCCGGAGGTTGGCAGAGCACGGGTTAATAATTAACCCAGCGAAGTGTCAGTTTGGGGTGGCGCAGATTGATTTTTTGGGGCATCGCGTTTCGCCAGAAGGAGCGGTCCCTCTGCCCGATAAAGTGCGCGCAATAACAAATTTTCCCCAACCTCAAACGGTCAAAGCGTTACAGGAGTTTTTGGGAATGGTTAATTTTTATAACCGTTTCCTCCCCAGCGCAGCGCAGCTCATGCAACCATTGTACGCTGCACTAAAAAAACAAAAACCCACGAATAAAATCGAATGGTCTCCTGAGCGGGAGCGCGCATTCTCTCAAGTCAAATCAGCCCTGTCAAACGCTGCTTTGTTGGCACACCCAGTTCCAACGGCCTGCATGGCGCTCACCACTGGCGCGTCCGATTTAGCCGTAGGGGCGGTCGTTGAACAGTATGTAGCTGAGGCCTGGCAACCGCTCGCGTTTTTCAGCAAAACCTTGCGCGATAGCGAGCGAAAATACAGCGCGTTCGACAGGGAGTTGTTGGCTTTACACTTGGCCATCCGACACTTCCAGTTCTGGCTGGAAGGGCGCCGTTTCACCGCGTTCGTGGACCACAAACCGCTGACTTTCGCGATGGCCAAGATTTCGGAACCTTGGTCGGGCCGGCAGCAGAGACAGCTGGCCGCGATATCGGAGTTTACCACCGATATCCAGCATGTGGCAGGTAAATATAATGTAGTGGCAGACTGCCTCTCACGTGCTGTGGCGGCTCCAGGCCCCGTGGGGGCAGACTCTGCAGCCATGGCCGCGGGCCAGGGTAGCGACGCGGAAGCGCGCGCAGCCCCGGTCCGCGTAGGGTTAGATTATGCAGCCATGGCCGCGGAGCAGGTTACCGATGTGGACGTGCGCGCGCTCCAGTCTGGACCAACAGGGTTAAGGCTGGAGGACAGGGTGCTGCAAGATGGTATGCCCCCCCAATCTGCGATATCTCCACTGGACGGCCGCGTCCGGTGGTACCAGCTGCGTGGCACCCCCGGGTGCGCGCATCGGTCAAAATGGTAGGAGAGAAATTTGTATGGCCGGGGTTGTGCAAACAGGTCAAGGAATGGGCGACAGGCTGCGTAGCTTGTCAGCGAGCCAAAATACACAAACACACTAGAGCTCCTTTGGAGCCTTTTCACATCCCGGCTAAGCGCTTTGATCATGTGCATGTCGACCTGGTAGGCCCCCTTCCGTCGTCACAGGGGTGCACACACCTTTTGACAATGGTGGACCGCACCACGCGTTGGCCGGAAGTGGTCCCACTGGCATCAACCACAGCGGAGGAGGTGGCGCGAGCATTTTTAACAGCGTGGATAGCGCGTTTTGGAGTTCCGTCGGACATAACGTCCGACAGAGGTCCTCAATTTGTGTCCGAGCTCTGGTCAGCGATGGCCCACAGTCTGGGGGTAACGATCCACCGCACTACCGCGTACAACCCCCAGGCTAACGGTTTATGCGAACGTTTCCATAGGTCATTGAAAGCAGCCCTCAGAGCGTCGCTTACGGATACAAATTGGGTAGACAGGCTACCATGGGTTTTATTGGGGTTGCGTTCTGCACCTAAGGAGGATTTGCAAGCCTCCCCAGCTGAGTTAGTGTTTGCACAGCCTCTCCGGATGCCCGGGGAATTTCTCCCGGATAATCCTGCGCCAAATTGCCCCCCCCTCCCCCGCTCAGCGGTTGCAGAGCGACATGGGATCAAACACGCTTCCTGGCGCGGTTCATCACAGCTTCCCATGCGTTTTTGTGCCGAAAGCTTTAAAAAATGCGGAGTTTGTTTTTGTCAGACATGATGCCCATCGCCCAAACTTGCGGCCGCCGTACAATGGACCGTTTAGGGTGCTGGAAACAGGAGAGAAGCATTTTTTGCTAGATTTGGGAGACAGAAAGGAGGTAATTGGTATAAACAGGCTCAAACCCGCTTTTGTTTTGGCGGATGAAGCTGTGCAGTTGGCGAGGGCCCCCCATCGCGGCAGACCCCCTAGAAGGCATTCTCTAGAACACCCACAGAGATTGACTAACAGTTCTAATCCACAGGTAACAGTCCCACAGCAGGAGGACACTGCAGAGGCAGTAAAGCCGGCTTACAGCAAATACGGCAGAAGACTTAGGCCTAGGCAACGGGTGGATTGATATGTAGTAATGTTATTATGTCATGCATCTCTAGTTATGATTGTTCCATCTTAGACGTTTGGGGGGGGGGTCATGTGGGCACATATGTTGGTTACATATGCTCCACAAATATATTGCTGTGTGTTTATTGTGTGCTGCACGTCTCAGGGAACAAAGGGACTGAGCCTCCGAGAGGTAACGGGAGAGTGTGAAGTTTGGCCTTTGTTTCAGGGAGATGACCTGGAGAGATTTCCGGACCACCGGAGACTAAGGGACGATGGTGTGAAGATCAGAGGAGTTACATTGTGACTGGGATTAAGTACCATGTGACTGTATGTTTGATTAAACACCATGTGACTGCAGTTTTGATGTCCGGGGTATAAAAGACAGATGTGAGATAATTCATTCTCTTTTCCTGCTTTGAAATTGTTGGAGTATGTGATTGTGAATAAAGCTGAACCTGAGGAATAAACTCCGTCTCATCCTTCCGCACATTCTCCACATCTCATTAATTTTAGTGCGTGATTCGGGTTCCAAATTGGGGTGGGTCCGAATTGTGTGTGTGTTTTTTTTGGCTTTTATGAAGGGGGGAGAATGTTCTGTTAAGAGTATGGACTGTTATTTGTGTGGTACGGGTGGCTGCTCCACCTTCCGGCTCCGCCACCACCCGCAGCTATAAGAGGGCAGTGGGCAGGAGGGGTGGTCTCTTAGCCACCTCTCTGCCTGACGGCTGTGCCTGTATGCTGTGAAGTGCCTCTCAATAAACGTGTGTTCAGTTTGACACCTGGCCTCGCCCTTGGCTCCTTATTACCAACATAACAGTATGTTCGTGCAAACACGTGTGAATATGCACTTGTATGACGACCTGTTTGCGGTACCAGTGTGTGCATTTGAGGCATATGTGTATTTTAAGGATGTTTCCATGCAAATGTGGGGGCACGTGTCGGTGCAGAGTTCTCTCACCTCGAGCTGGTAGGCGTACCCGGGGTGCTGAGAGAGGTGTAGGACGTTAGGCCTCCGCTCCTGGGGGAGAAAAACATGGAGGAGGGGGTGAACTAGGTGACAGTGGGTGACCTCGCTAGTCGCCCATTTAAAGGAAACCGCACTGACTAAACGCTAAGTGCAACCACTGATCCAAAAAAAACCCCAAAACAAAACAACTTAACACCTTGTTACATAACAGGAATGCTGCTGGAAAGTGACCCTAATGAGTCATTGCTGAGGTGTCTGCTCTGTTATGTTTGCGGGAGATTTCCAGGAAAGGTGTCTGTCCTGGCTTACACCGCTCTGTGAATCTGAAAAGACCCTCTGCAGAACTACTGCTGCCTTGACAGGCCATTTAGCCACAGCATGCTTGTTTTAGCTAATGGTAAGATGTAAAAGGATTTGGCAGCAAACGTGACGCAACTGACATGTGAGTTATTTACATCTCACACACGTTTGCTCACAGCTAACGTGTGTGTTAAGTAGACGATCTGATTATTGTTGGTGTTTGAGCACATGCATTATCAGAGGTGGGCAGTGTAGCCAGAAATTGTACTCAAGTAAGAGCAGCATTACCTCATAATAGTTGTTAATTAAGTGCAAGTACGAGTAGTTACCAAAACAATTATTCGAGTAAGAGTAAGAAGGCATCTGCTAAAAAGTAATGACTTTACTCTGATAGGCTTTTCTCTTAAATATGTGACTCTTTTCTTTTAAAACTGCAGTTTTTTCACATAAATTTACGACTTTAATCATGTAAATTTACTACTTTTCCTCATAATTTTTTAACTTTTCTGCACTCATTTTCAATTTCTTTCCACATAAAGTTTGCTAATTTAATTCACAAACACAAAATTTACATTTTTCTTAAAAATCTAAAATTTGTGTTTTTTCTTGTACATTTGAGACTTGATTTTCATAAATTTGTTATTAGGGTTTTCCTCATAAATTTGAGACATTTTTTCCTGTAAATTTATGACTTTTTCTTGTAAATTTGCAACTTTTATGTGATACATTTTTAAATTTGCAGCTTTACTCTTTTCCTTTCTAATGCGTTATAGTCTGCAACTCAAAGTGTGTGACAATATGATCACAAAAGTACAGTTTTGATAGCAAGTCAATTAAGTACATGTACTTGAGTTATCCAGGAAAAGAGCTGTAGTCTGCAGTCTCTAATTGCAGTTTCAGATTAGCAAAATACGTACAGATTAAATGAGTCATACAGAAATCATACAGGGCTGCACAAAAAGAAAAAAAACCTGCAAAAATACCAAACTACATACAGAAAATTGAAGAAGACACTGAGTATGACAATCTGAGGTTCCAATAGATGAACTCCAGCTAAAGAGACAAGGAGAGACTACAGGGTGACATGTTTAAAAAGGAATATGCAGACACAAAGCTTAAAAAAGGAGGGAAGCCATGGTAGTGGGAGGCAAAATTGGGGAGTGCAAACAAGTGTGGCCCTTCAACGCAGCTGCAGAACTAAGAAAAGATGTGAAGAAGTGATGGGTGAAAATAAGAGTGCTGACAGACTCAAAGTGAGAAGCTGTGGAAGTCAAGGAACTGAAAAGAGCTTGTGAAAATGGGGAGGTGGTGAATAACGAAGGTGGTGCAGTAGGTGCCAGGATAAAAGCCAGAAACAGAAGTGCAAACTGAAAAAGAAAAGGCAGAAGGTCAAAAAGAGGAAAAAGCTTCCTGAATTCGAGAGTGACTCAAGTTCTGCTGTCCGCCTGACCTGGGCGATGTTGTCGTTTTGGGTGGCTCCTCGCTGGGTTTCACCTGAGCCGGGGGCGACGGCTCCTTGTCGAGATCGTAGGAGAAGAGGTGAAATGGCGAGTGGGGTAGGTAGGGCAAGCGGTCCGGGGAGGGATGGGAGCTGCCGCGAGATGGAGGACTGACCTCCTTTGTTGCCGGGACAGTGACAGTAGACCTTTTTCTGGCCAGCAGGGTGGCCAGGAGGGAGGGCTGGGCTGTTGGGCTGAGGGTGGGGGTAGAGGGTGAGGAGGTGGTAGTGGGAGGCGGAGGCGGTTCTGTCCAGTTCGTCAGTTCACCGTCTTTTACGGATTCCTTTTTGGAAGTGATGGTGATGGACTGAAGGGTTGTTCTGTGAACGGAGGATGGAAGATGTCTAGCCGGGCTAAGGACAGAGGAAGGGATTGAGAACATTAAGGGGACATAAGCATAACTTGGCAGATCAGTGATTGGGGAAGTTTTATAGCTTCAGACAGACATAAAAGAAGAGGCATGATGAATCAACAGGGAAAAACACCATATAAACAGACACAAAGTACTCAAACTACACATATACCTCAAAACACCAACAAAACAGATAATTATTAGCTTTGTTACCTTCTTACCAAGACACAACATGTAGTTAATTCTGGATTTTTCTTCTTTTAATCTGAACAGTGACACAAATTTTGGCAATTTTAGCTCATCACAAATTTGAAATGAAGCAAACTATAAAAATGTAACTGAACTGTAGACTCTACTTCCAGATGCCGGAAGAGTATCCAAAATGCGATACTTTCCTTTAAGGCTTTACCCAAACATTAAAATATCTGGATATTCATTTATTGCACTGGTGTTCAGTTTTCAGCTTTGCTATTTGGATTCACTTTCTCCCCAAACTATTTGATTTTAATAGAGGTATTTTACAAACTAACTTTGACCAAATTTACCAAAAAAAAAAAAAAAAAAAAATCCCCTGCAAATTTTGGAGAGAAAATTAGCAATTTGATGATCAAGTCACAAAATACACCAAAAAAGTCAGACATTTACATATATGATGTTTGCAAATATTTCTTGGCTTCTTCTTCTTTCGGTTGCTCCCTTTAGGGGTCGCCACAGCAGATCATCTGCCTCCATCTCACCCTATCCCTTCATCTTCCTCTGTAACACCAACCCTCTCCATGTCCTCCTTCACTACATCCATGAATCTTCTCTGTAGTCTTCCTCTTTTCCTCCTGCCTGGCAGCTCCATCTTCAACATCCTTTGTCCAACATATCCACTATCCCTCCTCTGCACATGTCCAAACCATCTCAGCCCTGCCTCACTTACTTTGTCTCCAAACCGCTCAACCTGAGCTGTCCCTCTGATATACTCATTTCTAATCTTGTCCCTCCTAGTCACTCCCAATGAAAATCTTAGCATCTTCTATTCAATATATCACACAACCTATGTCCATATCAAATCAAAGAAAATGATACATACTCTCCTACAGGAACTGACAATTGGCAGAAAATCTTGTTACTCCAACAATAAAACAGAAGACAAAAGATAATACATATAGATAATAATAATATAGACAATGGGTACAAATACAGTACAGATGGAGTCAGCAACATCATTCATTCATCATCTTTCCATCGTATATTTGTTTAGTACATCATTTTTAAATAGTCTTTTAAACTTCATTAATGTTCCACATGATTTCATTTCATCACTGAAGTTGTTCCATAAATTGACTCCTTTGGTCGTAAGACAACGATACTTTGTGTTTGTTCTTATCAAGTTTTTTTTTTTTTTCAAAAATACATGTTCCTCGTAGATCATAATTACTTTCCCTCAACTGAAACAGCCCCTGAATACTGTGTGGTACTTTATGATGAGTTACTTTGTACATGAATTGTGCAGCTTTAAAGTCAACTAAATCTTTGAATTTGAGTGCTTTCAGTTTAATGAAGAGTGGGTTGGTTGGTTGGCTGTAGTCAGCGTTGCTTACGATTCTTATTGCTGTTTTCTGAATAATGTAAATTGGATCTGTGTTAGTTACCTCCGCCAAGGGAGGAGGTAATGTTTTAGTGGTGTTGGTTGGTTTGTTGGTTTGTCTGTCTGTTAGCAACATACAGTAACTCAAAAAGTTATGAATGGATTTTGATGAAATTTTCAGGAAAGGTGCATAATGGCACGGGGAACAAATGATTAGATTTTAGTGATGATCTGAGAGTGCATACCTCCACCAAGGCCTTTGATTGTATTTTTGCAGCAGGATTACACAAAAACTACTGGATGGATTTGGATGAAATTTTGACCAAAAGTGGTTCTTGGGCTATAGAGGAAGCCAATACATTTTGGTGATGATCTGAGAATGCATACCTCAGCCAAGGCTCTTATCTTCTCATAGTGTCTTAGCAACAGTACTCCAAAACTAATGGACAGACTTTGATGCAATTTTCACCAGAAGTGGCTGTAGGCCTACACACAAACCCATTATATTTTGGAGGTGATCCATGAGGGATGGAAGGAGCCTTGGCAGAGGTATTCATTCTCTGAGTGCTTTTCTAGTTTTTTGTGTTCCCCCATACTTCCACACAGTAAGTCAGGTATGGAAGTATGAAGGAGTAGTATAAGGTAAAAAAGTGAAGCTTGATTGACAAGATTTTTGGCTCTGTATAATACTGCAATTGATTTAGATACCTTTGACTTGATATAATTTATATGTGGTTTCCAGTTTAATTTATTGACTATTATTACCCTGAGAAATTTAATTGCAGTTACACTTTCAGTTTCAATATTATTAATCCTGAGTTTGTTTTTTGGGTCAATTTGACGATTGCCAAAGATTATATATTTTGTTTTACTTAAATTCAATGTTTCTTTGTTTTCATCAAACCCTCTCTTCACCATTTTCAATTCCCTTTCCACAGTATCCAGGAGCCGTTGCAGGTTCTCCCCACTGCAAAATAAATTTGTGTCATCAGCAAATAATATGGTTTTCAGCTTTTGTTAATTCACACAAATTATTGATGTATAAAATAAACAGGAATGGTCCCAACACCAACCCCTGTGGGATTCCACAGATAACATTCTGCATATGAGACTCTGCATCTAAGAATTGCACATATTGTTTTCTGTCCTGTGAATAGCTGCTTATCCAGTTATATGCGGTTCCTCTAATTTCATACCTTTGTAATTTTATCATCAATAGTTCATGATCTACGGTATCAAAAGCTTTCTTCAGATCTAAAAACACCCCTATAGCATATCTTTTCTTTTCTATGGCTGTTATCTTTTCTACCAAATCAATAAGTGTGTGAGTAGTTGTCCTGTTTGTTCTAGAGCCATATTGCTGATCATACAGTATGTTATGCTTAGTAATGAAGTCCTTAAGTCTTGCAAGGAATATCTTTTCCAATATTTTTGAAAACTGTGGTAGCAATGAAACAGGTCTGTAATTCTGTTTGTCTAACCAATTGATACAACTTATTTTCTCCTTCATTAGTGTCCAGCCTCTCATACAACTCACTATATGCCTTTTGCTTTGCTTTTGCTACTTCTCTCTTTGCCATATACCTAGACTCCAAGTACTCCTGTCTACATTCTTCATCTCCCTGACTATC
Organism: Pholidichthys leucotaenia; assembly: GCA_020510985.1. Taxonomy (NCBI): domain Eukaryota; kingdom Metazoa; phylum Chordata; class Actinopteri; order Cichliformes; family Pholidichthyidae; genus Pholidichthys; species Pholidichthys leucotaenia. The sequence continues at coordinate 173,960,068 of CM035839.1, read as the reverse complement.
TCAATTTTTCTTGGCCAACCTCTTCCTTTGAATACTTTCCTGTACCTCTTCATTCCACCACCAAGACTCTTTATCTTCTTTCCTCTGTCCAGAGGACGCACAATATACCTTTCTACCCGTTTCCCTTAATACTTTTGCTGTACTTTCCCAGTCATCTGGTAATTCTTCTCTACCACCCAGAGGCTGTATCAACTCCTTCTTGAATCCTGTGCAATCTTCTTCCTTCTGTAACTTCCCCCATTCCCCAAATTTGTAAATATATAAGAAAAAAAAATATTCAAATGTGTATGACAAAAATCACACATTTATGAGAAAAATGTTTTAACTTTTCAAGAAATGTGGCAGATCTATAAGGAACAAAATGCAAGAAAAAAAACTTAAGATGAAAAAGTTTCAAAATTATAAGAAGAGCCACATTTCTGAAAACAATCAACACTAATGCAGTCCACTGAGGGAGACATTTGTGTTGCAAGTTTGTGATTTTTCCCCTGTACTTTTAAGACATAAATTTGTGATTTTTTTCATAAATCTAAGATATATTTGTGTAATGAAGTTAACACTTACAGGAGTTTGTGAGTTAGTTTGTGATCAGAATGTTTCTTTTTTCACATTAATTTGCTCCTTTATACTCATAAATTTGAAACACTTTTCTTGATCTTTTGCAACTGAGCTAGAAAAGAAGAACAACGATCTCAACAATGATGTCAATTAAATAAATAAAATGAAAACAATGTCATAGTTTGTGGAAATAAGTTGTTGCTGTATGCCCAAGTGAATTTCTAACCAGTTTTCAAATCAGTGAAATCAAAAGTTACTCAAACAGTATGACTACATGTACATGACTAAAAGTAGCTTTGTTCTTTCCTCTGTCCAATTCAAATCACTGAATAAAAATGTTTTAATTAACAATAAGGACTTGCGGCCATTTTATACACATTTTTGTGTGTGTGTGTGTGTGTGTGTGTGTGTGTGTGTGTGTGTGTGTCCAGAGGCTCAGATGATGGTTAAATGTAGTCGGGAACTAAAAACGCATTTCCTCCTTTCTGATGCTTTTCGAAGCCCTTGTGCAGACTGATGAGGACAAGGATGGCATGGTAAATGTTCGTCTTTGTGTTGTTGCCCATCTGGTGTGACAAAACCATCTGGTCCAACTGCTTGAATCTGAGCACAGCTGTATTCTTTCTGATCTTGAAGCTGTTTATTAGAAGGCTTAAAACGTGAAATGGTTTCAGGAGCACCATCTGACGAAGAATCTGTGAAGAGTTTATCACAGAAAGGATTTCCCCTAGAATGTACCAGGATTGTATGTATGGATTGATTTTGTTGTTGGAGCTAAGACTAGTCTGTCTGCATCCATTTTATTCCTCACAAGTTGTAAAATCGCAGCAACAGTTTTTACAATCTAAATCCCACATTTGAAATAATCTCCAGACTTTTGACCTCCTTAATTTATCAGTATCCCATAACTGCAATGATTATTTTTCAGAGTGGAGCTAAAACAGCATAAACATGTGTCACTGTCCAAAAAAGTATCTTTACCACTACATCCTAAAAATACCTGGGGGTAGTCTCATTAGCCCCCGACTGCTCATCCGAGTCAGACTCAGTCACAGGAGTCTCCTCTTCCTCTTCCTCCTTCTCCTCCTCAATGCTATCCTCACATTCCTCCTCTCTAAGGACGAACGGGTGATTGCACAGATGAGTGGAACATTGAAGGGAAGGACAGAGGGAGAGATGATGTGATACATAAGAATGGCATGCAAATGGAAAACTCCACAGAGAAATGAAGACAGCATTGAGACAGAGAAAGGAAAAAGAGATGGGGCGGGGGTGATAATGCACGGAAATAAATACATGAAAATCACAGCAAAAACAGACAAACACATGTCTCATGAAAAGAGAAAAAAAGGCTGGATGAATGTTTGTGATTACACACTTCATGCCTCCAGTTAGGTAGTTTTACATGCATATGATGACAAATATGATGACAAGGAAGAAAGGGGAGGAGCGCCAAGAGGAGAACGTGCCATCGCTGAAAAAGCTGACCTGAGTTCAGTGTCACTGAAGTGTTAGGCCTAATGAAACCAGATGAGCTCTGCTGTAGTCGAAGTGGTCTACACTGCCAGGTGTTGCTCCATGAGACTCACAGCCAAGTGTGTGTACAACATGAAGCTGAATATAATCAAATTTTCACTTAAAAAAAAAGAAACCATTGACATAATCCATTACTGGTTTACCAATACTTGTATTAGAACAGAGGCAAACCCTCAAGGCATGTGCTGCTGCTGCTAAGTACTGTATTTCTTTGAGTGGGCAGAAGTCTGCAGTGGAGTTTTGTTGCAGAAGAGAAACCCACAATGTGATTGTGAGTGGAGGGAGCACACTCATACATGTGTGAGGAGGTCTGAGTGACGTTTCAACTTACATGGACTCAAGAAAATCTGACAGTGCTCTGAAGCAGAGAGTAGTTTAACAGTCACAATTCAGTAAACCACCACCATTGTATACACCTGAAATTAACCCACTCAGATTACTTTAAACCAGCTAAAAGCACACTCCGCCTTCCTCTCACCTCTCACTGATGTCCTCAGATCTGTGGCCATTAAAAGGCTGGAAGCCGGCTCTCCGTGGGGATGCAGGGCTGCAGGGGGAGGCGTGACCAGATCGTCCCAGTGAGGCCCTGCGGCTCCGCCTCCTCTCCAGGCCGGGCTTTTTATCCCCACAACCAAGGCTGGCTCGTCGACGGTCCCGACGTCCCGTCGGTGGAGGTTGGCTGTCGTCATCACCGTCTTCATGTCGTAGGGTTGTCTGGGGGGAAAAGTTTTGAATTTATTGATAAAAGTTAGATGAAGTCACTCAGTCATATTCACACAGCTGTTGAGCTATTTAAGTGATTCTTCTTCTTTAGGCTGCTTTTCACAAACAGCTGAAAGTTTCTAAATTTCATGGAAGCCACATTTCTAAATGGAAGCCACATATTAATTATATAAAAGGTAAAGTATCCAAATCAATTGCAATATTACACAGAGTGAAAAATTTGCTGAATCAACCCACACTATACACCTTGTATCATTCATTAATACTCCCATACATGACATATTGTAATGAAGTATGGGGAAATACATATAAAACAAACATATATCCACTCTTTATGCTTCAAAAGAGAGCTATTAGAATAATCAACAAAGCAGCTTACAGGGAACCAACAAACCCACTTTTTCTTAAACAAAAAACTCTCAAGTTGAAAGATCTGATCGACTTTAAAACCGCAATAATAATGTTCAAAGTGAAGAATCTATCACTGCCCGCAAATATCCAAAAGTTGTTCCAAACAAGGGAGAAACGATATCACTTCAGAGGAACATGTATATTTCAAAAGCCTACAGTGAGAACAACTACCAAGCAACACTGTATTTCAGTGCAAGGTGTCAGATTATGGAACGATTTTGGACCTGAATTAAAATCATGTACAAAGCTTGGACAATTTAAACAAAAACTAAAGGAAGAAATACTCCAAACATATTTACAAGACGACATGTAAACTCACATAAGGATTGACATTTCCAGCCTGTGTTGTGTTATAGCTTAGTTTTTCTTTTTCTCTGTGACACTATGTCTTAGATTTGTTTTTGAATAGTAACCGCTTAACTTAGACTAGCTCAGTTTTCTTTTTCTCTCAGTCATATTTTGTCTTAGCCTTGTTTTAAATTGTAATCGCTCTTGTCTTGTTTTCTCTTTTTTCTCCTTTGAATTCTTGGATGGAATATGGGTGGGCAATATAAGCTGCGGCTTCAGCCATCACCCATTTCGGATAACTCACGTGGAATTGTATAGTAGAAGGAGTCTTTGTCTAATTTGACCTTGTTGTTATATTATACAGTTTCTTTTAACCTGTAATGTACTATCCGAAATAAAAATTCATTCATTCATTCATTCATTCATTCAAAATTTAAAACCTAAACATAATTTGCAATAGGAGATGAATAATTTTTAAATACAACTGCATATATGAATAAAACATGGGACTCTAAAGTTGACCCTCTCAGTGTTATTTGAAACAGGAATATGGGTTGTGTAAAATATTGCGGAATCTAAAGGCCTCTGAGCAGCACTGAACTAAATATGAAAAACAGCACAGTAGTTGCATAAGCCCAGAAACACCTCAGAAAAATAACATTGACAGTCAACAGCTTCACATGAATTTATGAGCAAGAAAAATGCAAATTTAGAAGTGAAAAGCCTCAAATTTTCATGAAAAAACAGCAAAATTTACAATAAAACTCAAATTCAGGTAACAAAAATATTGCACATGGACAAGAAAAATCACAAATTTATGGGATAAACTGCATATTAAATAGGGAAAAAACTCATAAACCAATAAAGTTGAAAGGCCAGTTGATTCTTATAACTTGGTTGTTTTACCATCATTTTAACCCCTTGACGCCTGTTGTCGCGAATTCGCATCAAACCGCTTCCGCACCAAATGCAACCAAAATACCGTCTGTATTCCTCCACTTCCGGTTGGAGCACTTCCAACACATACCTAGGAATCTTTTGCAAGCATTAGTTTCTCGTAGGAACGGTCAGAGACGGAGCACCATCCATTTCCTGATTGCTAGGGTTAGGGTTAGGGTTAGGTTTAGGGTTATAGTTTGGCAGTCATGAGAGCTGAAAATACTGAAAATAACTTTATTGCATAAATAAAAGACTCTTCATACTTGAGATGGGAACAGGTGCTTTTTTACCTTTTTTTTACCATAGATGCCTGTTGTCGCTAATTTGCATCATACCTAAAATTATATCTATTTTATGTGCTATAGTCAAATTAACTTTCTCAACTTAATTTAACATCTACTTGAAAGCAAAAACACAAGAGAATTTTTTTTTTTTTCATAATTGGAAATAAATTCAGGCATTAAGGGGTTAAGGTTAAAATATATTTCACAGTGCACGTGGGCAACGACAGTGAAACCTGGAGGGGGGTGATTGGGAGGAACGGCCTGCCCGATCTGAACCCGAGTGGTGTTCAGTTATTGGACTTCTGTGCCAACCACAGTCTGTCTATAACGAACACCATGTTCAAGCATAAGGGTGTCCATATGTGCACCTGGCACCAGGACACCCTAGGCCGCAGGTCGATGATCGATTTTGTTATCGTATCATCAGACCTGCGACCGTATGTCTTGGATACCCGAGTAAAGAGAGGTGCAGAGCTGTCAACTGATCACCACCTGGTGGTGAGTTGGATCCGATGGCAGGGGAGGAAGCCATTCAGACCTGGTAGACCCAAACGTATAGTGAGGGTGTGCTGGGAGCGTCTGGCTGAGGCCCCTGTCCGGGAGGTCTTCAACTCCCACCTCCGGAAGAACTTCAACCACATTCCGAGGGAGTCTGGAGACATGGAGTCTGAATGGGCCATGTTCTCCACCTCTGTTGTTGAAGCGGCAGCCCAGAGCTGCGGCTGCAAGGTGGTCGGTGCCTCTCGTGGTGGCAACCCCCGAACCAAGTGGTGGACACCAGTGGTGAGGGGGGCCATTAAGCTGAAGAAGGAGTCCTATCAAGCTTGGTTGGCTTGTGGGACTCCCGAAGCAGCTGAGGTGTACCGGCAGGCCAAGCGGAGTGCAGCTCGGGTGGTTGCTGAAGCAAAAACCCGGGTATGGGAGGAGTTCGGTGAGGCCATGGAACAAGACTTTCGGTCGGCTTCAAAGAGATTCTGGCAAACTGTTCGCCGGCTCAGGAGGGGAAAGCAGCTCCCCGTCCACACTGTGTATGGTGCGGATGGGACACTGTTGACTTCAACTGGGGATATCGTCGGGCGGTGGAAGGAATACTTCGAGGATCTCCTCAATCCCACTGATACGCCTTCCACAGAGGAAGCAGGGTTTGGGGACGAGGGGGATGACTCGCCTATCACAGGGGCTGAGGTCGCCAAGGTGGTTAAAAATCTCCTTGGTGGCCGGGCCCCGGGGGTGGACGAGATTCGCCCCGAGTACCTCAAGGCCCTGGATGTTGTTGGGTTGTCATGGTTGACACGCCTCTGCAACATTGCGTGGAGGTCGGGGGCAGTGCCTTTGGCATGGCAAACCGGGGTGGTGGTTCCTCTCTTCAAAAAAGGGGACCGGAGGGTGTGCTCCAACTTTAGAGGGATCACACTCCTCAGCCTCCCTGGGAAGGTCTATGCCAAGGTACTGGAGAGGAGAGTCCGGCCGTTGGTCGAACCTCGGATTCAGGAGGAGCAATGTGGTTTTCGTCCTGGCCGTGGCACATCGGACCAGCTCTTTACCCTCTCGAGAATTCTTGAGGGTTCGTGGGAGTTTGCCCAACCAGTTTACATGTGTTTTGTGGACTTGGAGAAGGCATTTGACCGCGTCCCTCGTGGATTTTTGTGGGGGGTGCTTCGGGAGTATGGGGTATCGGGCTTGTTGTTACGAGCTATTCGGTCTCTGTACGACCGTTGTGAGAGTTTAGTTCGCATTGCCAACACTCGGTCAGAGTCATTCCCAGTGAGAGTTGGACTCCGCCAGGGCTGCCCTTTGTCACCGGTCCTGTTCATAATTTTTATGGACAGGATTTCTAGGCGCAGCCAGGGAATGGAGGGTGTCATGCTTGGTGACCACAGGATCTCATCTCTGTTGTTTGCAGATGATGTTGTCCTGTTGGCTTCATCCAGCAATGACCTACAGCTCTTGCTGGGACGGTTTGCCGCTGAGTGTGAAGCGGCTGGGATGAGAATCAGCACCTCCAAGTCCGAGTCCATGGTCCTCAGCCGGAAAAAGGTGGATTGTCCTCTCCGGGTTGGGGACAGACTCCTGCCCCAAGTGGAGGAGTTTAAGTATCTTGGGGTCTTGTTCACGAGTGAGGGGAAAATGGAGCGAGAGATCGACAGACGGATTGGAGCAGCATCTGCAGTGATGCGGACGTTGTACCGGTCTGTTGTGGTGAAGAGGGAGCTTAGTTCTAAGGCAAAGCTCTCGATTTACCAGTCAATCTACGTTCCTACTCTCACCTATGGTCACGAGCTTTGGGTAATGACCGAAAGAACGAGATCGCGGATACAAGCGGCTGAAATGAGCTTTCTCCGTAGGATTGCTGGACTCACCCTCAGAGATAGGGTGAGGAGCTCAGTCATCCGGGAGAGGCTCAGAGTAGAACCGCTGCTCCTCCACATTGAAAGGAGTCAGTTGAGGTGGTATGGGCATCTGATTAGGATGCCTCCTGGACGCCTCCCACTTGAGGTGTTTCAGGCACGTCCCACTGGGAGGAGACCCCGGGGCAGACCCAGGACTCGGTGGAGAGACTATGTCTCCCAGCTAGTCTGGGAACGCCTTGGTATCCCCTCTGAAGAGCTGGAGCAGGTGGCTGGGGAGAGGGAAGTCTGGGCTTCTCTGCTTGAACTGCTGCCTCCGCGACCCGGACCTCCGGAAAAGCGGTAGAAGATGGATGGATGGATGGATGGATATTTCACAGTCCCAATCAGATTTTTTGGGGTCAAAAACTGCTCAAAACATTTCTTTCCACATTAGAGTCTATCAGCCCCTGCCCTAGCTGAAGTGTGATCTGAACTAAGAAGTTAAAGTGTCATTTAGGGATCTTCTTTAGATTTGATTAGTGGTTGGCAACCAGCCTACAGGTGCATTTCCGCCACTGACTGGATTATCATCATTCTATATCTTGTATAAGGAGTTCTTATAAGGAGTTCTGAACAACTCTCCATGCGTGAAAAAAATATCCGTCCTTGGCGTATCTTCTTCTTCTTCTTTTAGATTTGATTGGCGGTTTGTAACCAGCCTACAGGTGCGTTACTGCCACGTACTTCATTCTATATCATCACTCTATCTGGTCAGGAGCTGTAGTCCTTACCGCCACATACTTCATTCAGTAAACATCACTCTATGTATCAAAAGCCAGAATTCTTCTCGGTTGGCAACCTCTTCTTCATCTTCTTCACTCTATATCTTTGTACTGTATAAGGAGTTCTTATAAGGAGTTCTGAACAATCTTCTTCTTCTTCTTGGGCAGCACGGTGGAGCAGTGGTTAGCACTGTTGCCTTACAGCTAGAAGGTTCCAGGTTCGAATCCCCAGGCTGGCAGGGGTAGGAACCTTTCTGTGCGGAGTTTGCATGTTCTCCCTGTTCTGTGTGGGTTTACTCCGGGGGCTCTGGTTTTCTCCCACAATCCAAAGACATGCATGTTAGGATAATTGGTTGTTCTAAATTGTCCCTAGATATCAGAATCAGAATCATCTGTCTCCTATAGGCCCTTAGGGTAGAGGGTTAGTGTTAGTGAAGCGCTTTGAGTGGTCTTTGAGACTAGAAAAGCGCTATATAAGTACAGGTCCTTATCCCTTCTTCTTCAAACAGTGAGATTTCCATGTCTACATGATGTATATAACACTCTGTCTGGACCCACTCTATATTCTTCAGGTCATCACGCTATCGTCAGGAGCTCTTCGCACCTCGTACTTCACTCTATATCATCACTTTGCTCTCTCTCATCATTCTACACGTCTTGGCTGTGGCGGTATCATCACTCTATATATAATTCAAGAAATGTCTGTCTGTCTGTGTGTTTGTCATGACCACAGGACTCGCTAAAAGATCATAGGATTGCCTATGATGTGCCTATGATGTCTATATGACATCATATAGACACCATAGTATGGAGTGATTCAAGAAAATCTGTGTGTCTGTGTGTGATCAAAGGCAGGCATCACTCACAATCATAGGACTCGCTATGACATCATCAAAGATCATAGGACTTGCTATGACATCATCAAAGATCAAAAGCAGGCATCATAGGACTTGCTATGCCATCATCAAAGATCATAGGACTCACTATGACATCATCAAAGATTAAAGGCAGTCATCACTCACAATCATAGGCCTTGCTATGACATCATCAAAGATCATAGGACTCGCTATGACACCATCAAAGATCAAAGGCAGGCATCACCGAATGACTGCTGACGTGCTTGCTTAACACCCTTGCTTACACCTGCTTTCTACGGGCATGCAGAAATACTTGCTTATACTTGGTTTTTACAGGCATGCACAGGTATATACTAGTAACAATAAATGATAACAACTTTGATGTTTAAAATAAAAAGTTGGCCAATGATCAGTTGCCAATACTGTTTCTTTTGGTTTCATCTATTCTATCTTTAACTAGTGCATACCTGTGCCTGCCTATGCATACCCGTGCATGCCCATAGAAAGCAAGTGTAAGCAAGCATTTCTAATGCATGCCTGTAGAAAGTTACTGTTACCATGGCAACAATAACCATGGTGAAACCTGCCTTTGAACTTTGATGTCACCACTCATTCAGTGATGACTGCCTTTGATCTGTGATGACTGCCTTTGATCTTTGATGATGTCATAGCGAGTCCTATGTCCATGAGTGATGCCTGCTGTTGATCTTTGAAGATGTCATAGCGAGTCCTATGATCGTGAGTGATGCCTGCCTGTGATCTTTGATGATGTCATAGCAAGTCTTTTGCTCTTTTAGCGAGTCGTATGATAGTGAGTGATGCCTGCTTTTGATCTCATAGCGAATCCTATGATCTTTTAGGGAGTCCTATGATCTCTATGACATCATATAGACATCATGTAGCAATCATAGGAACATCATATGCAATCCTATGATCTTTTAGCGAGTCCTATGGTCGTGATAATTCAAGAAATCTGTGTGTCACGACCACAGGACTTGCTAAAAGATCATAGGACTGCCTATGATGTTCCTATGATGTCTTACATGATGTCTATATGACATCATAGAGACATTATAGCCGGACCCTAGCCGGACACTATAGACACTATTCTTGAATCACTCTATACTATAGTGCAGGAGACCCCTGCACTATAGTATACAGTAGAGTGATTCAAGAATATCATCATGCTCTACACTGTGTGTCTGTGTGTATATATATACTGTATATTTATAGTAATATGTACATATGTATATTAGCTGCTCTTGCTTGCTTGCCTTTTTTTTTTTCTTGCCTTCTGATTGTTGCTCTGAGTGTTGCTATCACTGTGCTGTTGCAATCCTGGAATTTCCCCGTTGTGGGACTAATAAAGGCTTATCTTATCTTATCTTATCTGTGTGTGTGTCTGTGTGTACTCAAAGGCAGGCATCACTCACAATCATAGGACATCAAAGATCAAAGGCAGGCATCACTCACAATCATAGGATTCACTATGACAATCAAAGATCAAATGCAGGCATCACTCACGATCACAGGACTCGCTATGACATCATCAAAGATCATAGGACTCGCTATGACATCATCAAAGATCAAATGCAGGCATCATAGGACTCGCTATGCTATCATCAAAGATCATAGGACTCGCTATGACACCAGCAAAGACCAAAAGCAGGCATCACTGAACGAGGGCTGACATGCTTGCTTACACCCTTGCTTACACCTGCTTTCTACGGGCATGTAGAAATACTTGCTTATACTTGATTTCTACAGGCATGCACAGGTATGCACGGGCATGCACAGATATGCACTAGTACAGAGTGATATAAGGGAGACAAAGAAATAATAATAATAATAATAATAATAATAATAATAACTAAAGAAAAAAAACCCAAAATGTTTCAGCCCTAGATGTTTTCTTAATTTGCAGTTGTAGTCTACTATTTCAGGGCAAAATCAATGCCACGCATCTGGGACACACCAGAACAATATTGGCCACTGCCATCAGTGAATCCTATTTTATTTGCCAATATCAGACAACAAAGTGAATATCATCCAGTATTGGCTGTTATATCAGTGCATCCTTATGATCATAAGCTTGTGATTTTCATGTTTTGTTTATGTCAGCAAACCTCGTAGAGGTTGAGCTGCTCAACCAGGTCTAGATCAGTTCCTTTCCGCCCCAGGTGTCTTTGGGAAATGGTCTCCATGCCTTGTTCCTCCAGACCATCCACCATATCGTAGAAAGAATCCTGGTCAGGCAGAGCTGCAAGTGTCTGCAAAAAGAAATATGACAGGGAAGTCATCAAAGTTTAGCCAAGAATTACAGTTGATTTAATTCTGAATACTGTTGAACAAACAATCGTTCTATTTTGGTTGGTGCCATTGAAGCACAATATCTTGCCTTGTACAAGTAGTCCATTGCAGGCATATAGTCCCTGTAATTATAAGGCTTCATTACAGTGAAGGTATACAGTTGCAATCAAAATCATTCAACACCCCTTGCAAGTTGTTTGTTGGCAAAATGTACAAACTAGCAGCTGTTTGCAATAAACAAATCAAACAAGAACAATTTAAATAGCTCAACACAACTAATATGACAAGTGGTTTCTCCAAATTCAACACAAAATGTCACTTTTAATGACTACTGCAGTCTCAAAATTATTCAGTCTCCTCAACAGAAAAGAGGAAGTTATCAACGGCTGCCACCAGAGTCCTGAGGAGGCAGATGATCAAAAACCCTCGACTAACTGCAAAAGACCTGCAGCAAGACTTGGTGGCAGCAGGCACTGAGGTTTCAGTTTCCACAGTAAGGTGCATACTAAATGCTGAAGGGCTCCATGCCCAAACTCCAAGGTGTACACCACTACTGACCCAACAGAACAAGAAAAGTCCACTCCAATTTGCTCAAAACTGTATAAATAAGCCAAAGAGGTTTTGAGATTCAGTTCTGTAGAGCGATGAAACAAAACTGGAACTTTTTGGGCCGATGGATCAGTAGTATGTCTGAAGGAGGAAGAATGAAGCACACGCTGAAAAGAACACTCTGCCTACGGTGAAGCATGTCGGTGACTCAGTGATGCTCTGGAGCTGCTTGTGGTGGGCAAGATGGATTCAATCAAGTATCAGGAAATCCTGGGAGAAAATGTCATGCCATCTGTGAGGAAGTTGAAGTTGGGCGTTAATGGACCTTCCAGCAGGATAACAATCCCAAGCATACCTCAAACTCCACTGAGACTTGGTTTCAGAAGTTTTGAAAGATACTAGAGTGGCCATCACAGTCGTCTGACTTGAACCCTATGGAAAATCTCTGGTGGGATTTGAAAAAGGCGGCTGCAGCATGCAAACCCAAGAATATTAGTGGAGACAGTCTTCTTCTTTTAGATTTGATTGGCGGTTGGCAACCAGTTTACAGGTGCATTACCGCCACTGACTTGATTATCATCACTCTATAACTTTGTATAAGGAGTTCTTATAAGGAGCTCTGAACAACTCCGTATGTGTGAAAAAATTATCCGTCCTTAGTCTGCTCCCAGGGCATCATACAAGCCAGGACTGCCACTACTACTAAGCACTAAAGATGTTTGTCATGAAGGCGTTGAATAATTTTGAAACTGCAGTAGTCATTAAAAGCGGTATTTTGTGTTGAATTTGGAGAAACCACTTGTATTCTCAGTTGTGTCGCACTATTTAAATTGTTCTTGTTTGATTTGTTTATGGCAAACAGCTGCTAGTTTGTACATTTTGCCAATAAACCTAATTTGCAGTGGGGTGTGAATGATTTTGACTGCAACTGTAGATTTGAGTACCTTATTAATGAGGGTCATGGCGTAGATGAGCAGCTCTGTGTCAACTCCATCCTTCTCATGTAAAATCTCCATAGCATTTGACCAGGGCTTAGACCCTACAAAAAATTCATTACTTGATGTCAATGAATACAGATAAAAAGTGAAATAGAAACTATAATAAATTGTTATCATCCAATCAAATTTTCTTTATATACAGGTGCAGCTCAAAAAATGTGAATAAAAAAGATAAACAAAAATATTTTATTTTACATGGATTAAAATTGAGATTATATGAATGATAATCTGTTGTAATTAAAGTCTAAAATGAAAAAACTAATTCATGATTTTGTAATTTTTTTTTTAACTGCACCTGTCATCAACCTAAAATAAAAGATTGTTAGAAGTATCAATCTTTAAAAAAAAAAGAAGAAAGAAAAGTACCTCTCTTTTTGTCCACAGAGGAGATGGCTTGGATGAGCAGTGGAGCGTTGGATTCAGAGTACTCCACAAACACTAGCAGGAGCTTCAGAGCTGTTTTCACCACCAGTCGAAACTATGGCATTAAAAGAAATATCAAATACATAATGTTTTGTGTCCATAGTTCTGCAGAGCTCTTATTTACTACTATACAGCAGTTAGTTCCGACTGAGCAATTTGGACAATAGGGATTCCAGGAGTTACTATATTCCACGATACCTACAAATTGCTGTTTTTAAGGACAGTGCACATTGATGAACATTAATATCAATCAATGTAAACTTGACAGATTATAGCCAGTGGCTAATTTCCATCTGTTGTCCGTGGGTTACAACTTTTCCTTTCCCCATTCTATTATGCTATACACCAAGCTAGAGGGTGGGAAGTACCATTTTTATATGGTTTTTGGTATGACCCAGCCGGGGCTTGAACCCATGACCTACCATCTGAGGGGCGGGTGCTCTACCACAAGGCCACCACTCTGGTATTGCACTCCAGTTTCACTGGATATGTATCACTCTACTTCAGAGGTGTTCATGTAACCGTTAATTACTAACAGTAATTTACTGTAAACTCTCTGACAATTGCAGTACTGTTTTGGATACCTTTATTTCCACAGTGAGACGCTGTTTGACAAGAAATTATACAGTGGTGTGAAAAAGTGTTTCCCCCCTTCCTGATTTCTCTTTTTTTTTGTGTGTTTATCACACTTAAATGTTTCAGATCACCAATCAAATTTAAATATTAGACAAAGAAAGCACAAGTAAATACAAAATGCAGTTTTTAAATGAAGGTGTTTATTATTAAGGGTAAAAAAAAAAACCAAACCTACATGGCCCTGTATGAAAAAGTGATTGCCCCCCCAGTTTAAACATAAATTAACTGTGGTTTATCACATCTTTGGAAAGCTGAGTTCAATTTCTCTAGCCACACCCAGGCCTGATTACTGCCACACCTGTTCTCAATCAAGAAATCACTTAAATAGGACCCGCCTGACAAAGTGAAGTAGACCAAAAGATCCTCAAAAGCTAGACATTATGCTGCGATCCAAAGAAATTCAGGAATAAATCTATCAGTCTGGAAAAGGTTATAAAGCCATTTCTAAAGCTTTGGGACTGCAGCAAACCACAGTGAGAGCCATTATCCACAAATGGTGAAAACATGGAACAGTGGTGAATCTTCCCAGGAGTGGCTGGCCGACCAAAATTACCCCAAGAGCACAGCGATGACTCATCCAAGTGGTCACAAAAGACCCCACAACAACATCCAAAGAACTGCAGGCCTCACTTGCCTCAATTAAGGTCAGTGTTCATGACTCCAACATAAGAGAGACTGGGCAAAAATGGCCTGCATGGCAGAGTTCCAAGACAAAAACCACTGCTGAGCAAAAAGAACGTAAAGGCTCATCTCAGTTTTGCCAGAAAACATCTTGACGATCCCCAAGACTTTTGGGAAAATACTGTGTGGACAGATGAGACAAAACTTGAACATTTTGGGAAGATGTGTGTCCCATTACATCCGGCGTAAAAGTAACACAGCATTTCAGAAAAGGAACATCATACCAACAGTAAAATATGGTGGCGGTAGTGTGATGGTCTAGGGCTGTTTTGCTGCTTCAGGACCTAGAAGACTTGTTGTGGTAAATGGAACCATGAATTCTGCTGTCTACCAAAAAGTTCTGAAGAAGAATGTCCGGCCATCTGTTTGTGACCTCAAGCTGAAGTGCACTTGGGTTATGCAGCAGGACAATGATCCAAAACACACCAGCAAGTCCACGTTTGAATGGCTTAAGAAAAACAAAATGAAGACTTTGGAGCGGCCTAGTCAAAGTCCTGACCTGATTCTGATTGAGATGATGTGGCAAGACTTTAAAGGTGGTTCATGCTTAAAAACCCTCCAGTGTGGCTGAATTACAACAATTCTGCAAAGATGAGTGGGCCAAAATTCCCCCACAGTGCTGTAAAAGACTCATTGCCAGTTATCGCAAACGCTTGATTGCAGTTGTTGCTGCTAAGGGTGGCCCAACCAGTTATTAGGCTTAGGGGGCAATCACTTTTTCACACAGGGCCATGTAGGTTTGGATTTTTTTTTAACCATTAATAATAAACACCATTTAAAAACTGCATTTTGTGTTTACTTGTGTTTGTCTAATATTTAAATTTGTTTGATGATCTGAAACATTTAAGTGTGACAAACAAAAAAAATGAGAAATCAGGAAGGGGGCAAACACTTTTTCACAAAACTGTATATCTGTGACCCAGAAGTCCCACCCTTTTGAAAAAAAAAAAAACTTTCCGTCTACCCCGGCCCTGCTGTCATTTTAAGCTCATTAAGCTGTTTCACATCTGTTTAAAAAAATAGGCAGTTTGATTTATTGTCTTGATTAACAAACCAGAATACCTTTGTGGTGATGGACTCTTTGTTTCACCTGAAAATGCCAAGAAAAGCGAGCAAAGTGTGCTAACTGTGCTAAATCTAGGGCTGCAACAAATAATTTGAATAATTCAGTTACAAAAAATTCTCGATTCAAAATTTATGCGTCGATGTGCTGTTTAATGTAGCACTCCCGTTCTATATGACCTTCTTCCAGTGTGACCTGCCGATCACGCTACCTAAACAAAATGCAGATTTGATTAACAGCGCCATGTCAGAGTGGCATAGTGATGGGCTTGCAAAGATGAAGAAAAATTTTTAAAAAATGACAAAAGTATCTCAAGTCTGGAATCAGTTCAAGCTCAAATTGAAGGAAAACATTGTGCAGTGTATACACAGTAAAGTTGAGCGGCGAGCTAGCATGCTACAATGTTGGATGTTACAGTGTCTCGGCAGAAAGCATCCCACATCATGCACAGCCAGTGCACCCGAGACAAGGTACGGGATTGAGATTTTAAATTAAGATGAATAGAATGCAGTCAGCTCTGCTAATTATGCTTATGACCAAAGAACATATAGCCATCGCCATTAGCGTCCGGATGCTAACGGCATCTGCTAGCAGATGGTAACAGATGCTAACGGCTGGTGAAAGGAACTTTATGGTGTAATGTACCATTTAAAGTTACGTTCTATGCAATAAACATTGCAATAAGCATTGCAATAAATGTGTACCTGTGTTATTGAGTGTTTGGTACAGTTACTACTACTCTTTAGGAAAGAAAATTCCACTAATGTTGGTCAATGCAAGTTTCTTTAAAACAAGTATCAGATTACTTGAGTAATCTTTGATGAGAGTGGGTGATTACCTGAGCTGTAAAATAGATAGCTAGATAGTTAGATGTACTTCATTGATCCCAAACTGGGAAATTACAAAAAACTGGGAAATCACAGGGTTAGGTAGTCATTAGCTGCAGCCCTAGCTAAATCTTTAGCATGCTAACTACTAGCTACTGGCTCCGGGCTGAGCAGATCTAGCAGCCCGAGCACATATGGTAGCTACCATGGCATTGGATATGTTTTGATTTGGGGTCTTCTGCAGTACCGACTCAACAGGCATAGGGCTGTCTACACATCCGGGTACTTGCATGTAAAGGTAAGAAAAACCGGCAGTTTACCATTGAAACAATACGACATATCAATATAATGACGAGCTTTCACCACAAGATCGGATCAGATATGATCAAAAACTTTAAATTTGTGATCTCAAAAAGTTTCCCTACCGCCTAACAGCCAGTAAGTGGAAGAATGATTCAACAAAGTGTCCAGAAACATTATTTATTGATATTTGTAATGATGAATAAATTTGCCAGCTTGGCTGTACATTGGTGGAACACTCCAATAATAGAATATAAATTGCACCTGCTGTAGAAATCCCCAAAAAGCCGTCATGTTTAGGTTTGCAAAATTTATCCACTGGAGCTCACAGGAAAAACAGCCTCCCCTGTTCATTTACACTTGTTTAAAAAAAAAACAAAATACACTCGTTCGCCCTGTTAATCCCGACACTTCGTTTCAGCTCTACAGAGCTTCGGTCCATTTGTCAGCAGGTGAGTGTCAGTCTTATTTTTAAACTAGTTTAATTACAGTGTTACTATGTTTACTCTGAGGCTAATAAACAGCTCAGTTTGGAATTAATATTTCTACTGAGCCAACACGTTTCTATGCTAATGCTATTTTAGCTATTAACTCCCTCTGACTCAAATTCGGGTGTTTTTCGCATGTTTGCATTAACTCTAAGTGTAAGCAAGTTACTTTTAATAATCAATAAGAGTCATAGTTTGGTAAACAGACATACCTGCAGCAGGGGCAATCTCCATCTGTGGCCAGACGGAAACGTGGAACATATCATCCCTTAGCCAACTCATATGAAAAGGCAGCCCACAAAATCCTCCTTTGGTAATCTCTGCTGGCCGATATGAATCTAAAAATTTTCTATTCTGATTGCTATCACCACCTTTCATAAGATGGTGATGGATACATGAGCCAGTTGCACACCATTTCGACATTTTCTTTGTTTAAATTTAGCTAACATTGCCATAGAAATGCATTGAAATCGTCATTTTTGATACCTCCACGCGTCGTTCTGCGTGTTCATGAGATCAGTGACGTAAGCGTAGACAGCCCTATGTTTTATAAACACATTACTTTTGCACTTGACAATATTTAATTTTTTTACATGTGTGTGAAACAACAATAGATGTCTTCATGCTGATTGAGATGTTTAGCAACAGTTACTGGCTACATTTAGAAGGGACTAGTTTTTTCTCAGCTGTGCAAACTGGTTAAACAAACAAATCAGGTCCAGTATTGCTGTATTGCTGTCATGTGCTTGCCGGAGCTGTACCACACCCAGAGTTACTATTTTCACGATACCGTACTTTGACTTGTGTAATATTGCTTAATTAAATTGTACTACTAGTGCATCCCTTCCTGTCCTGCTGGACTTGTATTAAAAAAATGCTGTGGGAATGTACAGTAAATGTGTTTATCTTGTCTGAAGTTTGGGTAAATTTAGGCTTAGTTTAATTTTAGTGCAAAGGTTACCGTCAGGCAGTTAGGGATTATGGCTGTGGTGAGGCTGGGATTAGACTGCGGACGCTCCCACAGACAGCTGCAGGAACAACGGACATGAGGTTGTTATTATCACACTACTTTGTTGTCTGCTTGGACCTCTGCTTCAGTGCATAGTTAGAGGTGGTGCACTGCTCATAGGTCTGCTCAACAAGACAGCTTTGCATTGTTGGACAGAAAATGAATTAAATCATAGTGTGTCTAATACTTTACATGAGCTATACTGAAAGTAATAAGAATAAGAGTGTTGTTTTCTTATGTGTTATAAGAACACAACACAAAGCCAACACAGCACACCACCAGCAGGTCAGCAAACAATTGAAACCCAATCCGTAGCAGATGTGTTTGTGTGTGTTTCTTTGGGAAAAGGATAAAAATAATGTTGTCCAAACAATGGATGGTTAGCTCAGAGATAATACTAGGCTGCCTAGACTGTGTTTGCTGTTTTTGGAAGTATGCTCTTCTATACCTTTGAGCCAACCAGCATGTAGAGCCACTGGATGGTCTCAGGGTGGCCGATGACACCGTTCATCCCATCCACATAGAGCATGATCTGTCCAAGAGCTGAGGAACAAACGAACAAAACGTCAGAGGGGCCGAATATATAGAGAAATGATTCACTTCACAAAACAAACAAACAACAAAATAACATGTGCAGATGTGTTTGCGTTGCTTCACAGCAAAGCGCAGTGCGGCTGACATTGCTGCACAGTGAATTGTATAATTTTCATCTTTGCACTTTGACTCTTGTGAACGGTTCACACACAACACTTACAAAATGAGAGAAATGTTGCTCCTTAAAGTTCATATGAAATACCAACATACAGCTCTGGAAAAAAAATAAGAGGCCAAAGAGACCACTGCAAAACTTTATCTGGTTTTACAGGGGCATCTCAATAAATTAGAATATCATCAAAAAGTTAATTTATTTCAGTAATTCAGTTCAAAAACTGAAGCTCATATATAGATTCATTACACACAGAGTGATATATTTCAAGTGTTTATATCTTTTATTTTGGATAATTATGGCTTACAGCTAATGAAAACCCCAAATTCAGCTTCTCAAAAGAATTAGAATATTACATAAGATCATTACAACTGAGGATGGTGTTTGGATGAATGTCTTGCTTGTAAATCTTTTTTAATTCCAGTGAGTTTAATAAACACTTTTTAAGAGTCTACAACCTGGATGTTTAAAACATGAATCTGCACAGACTTACAGTACATAAGATCAAGTTAAAAAAAATAAGAGTTTTAAGAGAAATGATGGCCGACTGAAAAGTATATCCATGTACGCACTCAATACTTGGTCGGGACTTTTTTCTTTAATTACTGCATCAATGCAGCGTGGCATGAAGATGACCAGCCTGTGTTACTGCTGAGGTGTTATGGAGGCCCAGGTTGCTTTGATAACGGTCTTCAGCTCGTCTGCATTGTTGGGTCTGGTGTCTCTCTTCTTCCTCTTGACAATACTCCATAGATTCTCTACGGGGTTTAGGTCAGGAGAGTTCGCTGACCAATAAAGGAGAATGATACCATTATGGCGCACATTTAGGGCGCATATATGGCATGCTTGTATGGTACGCATTTTCTCTCACATGTATTTAGTAGGCATGACGGTGCATACTCTACAGACTTCAAACGTCCAAAAGGACCTGACCCAGCAGAGACCTCGGCAGGTGTGAAGTGGTTTCTGGAGAGACGGGAAGTCAGAGAGAATGTCTCAGCAGGAGCCCCCGAGGCGGAAGAGACAACAGAGACGCAAACGAGCCTCGGAGGCTATATGTTTACTGAAGGACTGTGGGTTGAAGGTGTGATATTTGATGTGGGGGGTTTTGTGTCTCTGGGGGTATAAGAGCTGTGAGGAAAGATTGTCCTGTCTCTTTTGTTGAGATACTTGCTGTTAGAGGATGAGACTGCAAATAAACCTTTCCTGAGAAATAAACTCAGTCTCGTTTGTGAAGGCATCCTCTACACTGGTGACCTACGACAAACCATGGCCGGTGACGGCGAGCTTTCCGCACCGGACTCTTCAGGAGCCAACCGGGTTAACGCAGCTACCACACTACAGCTGCCCGATTTCTGGCAACATAACCCGCGCTCCTGGTTTACCACTGTGGAGGCGCAGTTCCACCTTCGGGGAATCTCAGCGGACGCAACGAGGTTCTACCATGTCGTCGCGAAGCTGGACAGCCTCACAGTGCAGCGGGTGGAGAGCCTGACCAACCACCCGCCCCGAGACGACAAGTATGGCGCACTGAAAGCCGCCCTCATTCGAGCCTTCACTCCCTCGCTGGGAGAGCGAGCAGAGAAGCTCCTGGCGCTGACAGAAGGGGAAGCAGACAGGCCGGCAGATCTGATGGCGAAGATGATGAGCCTGAGAGGCGAGGATGACGACAGCTTTATCTTCGCCCACCTCTTCCTCAGAACGCTCCCGCCAGCAGTGAGAGTCACCCTGGCCAGCTCGCAGCCACTCAACAACCGTGACTACCACGAGCTGGGCCAGGAGGCGCAGCGGCTCGTCGACGCCCATAGACGGCACGCAGCCACGACGGCAGCAGCAGAGCTGAACGCCCCTCCGCGAGACGAGGGGAGACCAGAGGCTGCGGCACTGGATCCACTGACGGCAGCAGCGGCAGAGGCCAGGAGAAGCGGGGCTGACAACACCCTCTGTTTCTACCATCGGCGCTTCGCCGAGAGAGCACGCAGATGCGTTCCACCGTGCCGGTACCAGCGCCAGGGAAACGCCAAGACCGGGAGCCGGTAGCAGCTGCGACTCTCGGCACGAAGAACAAGCTGCTTTTCGTGACAGACGCGAATTCAGGGAAAGAATTCCTGGTGGACACAGGCTCCCAGCTAAGTTTTGTCAAGTCTGCCTACGCGGACATGCTGACGCCTGCCAGCGGACCCCTGGTGTTAGCGGCAAACGGCTCCACGATCAAAACCTATGGGGAGAAGACGCTCCTCCTGTCCCTCCACGGGCGCACCTTCGAGTGGACCTTCGTTGTAGCTGCAGTTAACAACAACATGCTAGGTGCTGACTTTTTATGCTCAAACAGTTTGTTAGTTGATCTTGCTAATAGACGTATTGTAAATGCACTGTCTTTCTACTCTATCTCCTGTACAGCTCGGGTGGCCCTGCCTTCTGCACATCCCAATGTCACAGCTGCGGGTGGTAAGTTTCATGCATTACTCAACCAGTTCCCAACACTCACGGTCCCAACATTTTCAGTGTCAGTTGCCAAACACGGGGTCGAGCATTTCATAACTACCTCTGGCCCCCCTGTTTTTGCAAAAGCTCGGCGCTTGGACCCAGCTAAACTGGCCATCGCGCACGAGGAATTCGCCAACTTGGAAAAACTGGGCATTGTTAGGCGCTCGAAGAGCTCTTGGTCGTCACCCCTGCACATGGTGCCCAAGGCTGACGGCTCGTGGCGCCCTTGCGGTGATTTCCGCAGATTAAATAATGCTTCAGCACACGACCGCTACCCGATTCCGCACATCCAGGATTTTTCGGCACATTTGGCGGGGGCGCGCATCTTTTCCAAAATAGATTTTGGTGCGCGGTTATCACCAAGTTCCAGTCCGTGCGCAAGACATACCCACAACGGCAGTTATAACCCCTTTCGGACTTTTCGAGTTTTTGCGCATGCCTTTCGGCCTCAAAGGCGCCGCGCAGACGTTCCAGCGCATGATGGATGCAGTGCTGCGCGACCTCCCTTTCGTGTTCGCTTATTTGGATGATATTTTGGTAGCCAGTGCATCCGAAGCCGAGCACGAATGCCACCTCACAGCCGTTTTTCAGAGGCTGACAGAGCACGGGCTGATCATTAACCCAGCGAAGTGCCAATTCGGGGTAGCGCAAATCGATTTTTTGGGACACCGCGTGTCTCCAGAGGGCACGGTCCCGCTGCCGGATAAAGTGCGCGCGATAACGGATTTCCCCCAACCGCAGACAGTTAAGGCACTGCAAGAATTTTTGGGGATGGTCAATTTTTATAACCGTTTCCTCCCCAACGCTGCACGGTTCATGCACCCATTGTACGCGGCATTAAAGAAACAAAAACCTGCATCTAAGGTTGAGTGGTCCCCAGACCGGGAGCGCGCTTTCTCACAGGTCAAATCGGCCCTCGCAAACGCTGCGTTATTGGCACACCCGGTGCCAGCAGCTCGCATGGCGCTAACCACGGACGCTTCCGACGTGGCAGTGGGAGCGGTTGTCGAGCAACTGGTAGCAGGGAGCTGGCAACCACTTGCGTTTTTCAGCAAAACATTGCGCGATAACGAGCGTAAATATAGCGCGTTTGATAGGGAGCTTTTAGCCCTGCATTTGGCCATCCGCCACTTCCAGTTCTGGTTGGAAGGGCGCCGTTTCACCGCGTTTGTAGACCATAAACCATTAACTTTTGCAATGGCTAAAATTTCAGAGCCCTGGTCGGGCCGACAACAGAGACAGCTGGCCGCAATTTCGGAGTTTACCATCGACATTCAACACGTGGCGGGTAAACACAATGTAGTGGCAGATTGTCTCTCGCGTGCAGTTGCAATGCC
Source organism: Pholidichthys leucotaenia (assembly GCA_020510985.1). NCBI lineage: Eukaryota > Metazoa > Chordata > Actinopteri > Cichliformes > Pholidichthyidae > Pholidichthys > Pholidichthys leucotaenia. Next base: position 173,937,546 of record CM035839.1, on the reverse strand, counting down.
AGGCCCCCAGGGGGCAGACTTGGCGGCTGTAGACTCGGGCCAGGCTTGCGGCACGCAAGCGCTCACAGCCCCGGTCTGTGTTGGGTTAGATTATGCAGCCATGGCCGCTGAGCAGGTTAACGATGCGGACATGCGCGCGCTCCAGTCTGGGCCAACAGGGCTAAGGCTGGAGCACAGGGTGCATCAAAGAGGTATGCCCCCCCTAATCTGCGATATCTCCACGGGGCGCCCCCGCCCCGTGGTCCCGGCTGCATGGCGTTGCCGTGTTTTTGACTTAATACATTCGCTGGCACATCCAGGCGTTCGCGCGTCGATCAAAATGGTGGGAGAGAAGTTTGTTTGGCCGGGGCTGTGTAAACAGGTCAAAGAATGGGCTGCAGCCTGCGCAGCGTGTCAAAGAGCAAAGGTACACAAGCACACGTGGGCCCCTCTAGAACCTTTTCACATCCCAGCCAAACGCTTCGACCACGTGCATGTCGACTTGGTGGGACCCCTCCCGCTGTCACAGGGGTTCACACACCTTCTAACTATGGTGGACCGCACTACGCGCTGGCCAGAGGCGATTCCCCTGGCGTCAACCACAGCAGCAGACGTTGCGCGCGCTTTTTTAACGGCTTGGGTCGCGCGCTTTGGAGTCCCGTCAGACATAACGTCTGACAGAGGACCCCAATTTGTTTCCGAGCTCTGGTCATCCATGGCACTCAGCCTGGGGGTGAAAATTCATCGCACAACTGCGTATAACCCCCAGGCCAACGGTTTGTGCGAACGCTTTCACCGGTCATTGAAAGCAGCCCTCAGAGCGGCTCTCACGGACACAAATTGGGTTGATAAGCTTCCATGGGTTTTATTAGGGTTGCATTCAGCACCTAAAGAAGATTTGCAAGCCTCTCCGGCCGAACTTGTCTTCGCCCAACCTCTCCGGTTACCGGGAGAATTCCTTCCTGAGAACCCCGCACCAGATCGCCCCCCCGCTCAGCTGCTGCAGAGCGACGCGGGATCAAACACCCTCCCCGGTCCAGTTCATCACAGTTTTCCACGCGTTTTTGTGCCTAAAGCCTTAAAGAATGCAGAATTCGTCTTTGTTAGACACGACGCACAGAGGTTAGGTTTAAGACCACCTTACGATGGACCGTTCAGAGTGTTAGAAACCGGGGAAAAGCATTTTTTGCTCGATTTGGGAGACAGGAGGGAATTAGTCTGCATTAACAGACTCAAACCTGCTTTTGTGTTAGCTGATGAACAGGTACAGTTGGCCAGGGCCCCCCGCCGCGGCAGGCCGCCGGGGAGACACTCTGCTAAGCTTTCACAACGATGTGCTAATGACTCTGATCCACAGATGCAAGAGACAGCCACAGGCAGAGCGAGACCTGCTCACAGCAGATATGGCAGGGAGTTGAAGCCCAGGCAGTTGGATGTATGATCTGTTGTGCCAATTTTTTTCTCGTTCTGTGTGATATGTCATGATTCTATGCATTTGAGGTGTAACTTGTCCTTATTTAGACGTTTGGGGGGGGGGGGGTTATATGGTGCACATTTAGGGCGCATATATGGCATGCTTGTATGGTACGCATTTTCTCTCACATATATTTAGTAGGCATGACAGTGCATACTCTACAGACTTCAAACGTCCAAAAGGACCTGACCCGGCAGAGACCTCGGCAGGTGTGAAGTGGTTTCTGGAGAGACGGGAAGTCAGAGAGAATGTCCCAGCAGGAGCCCCCGAGGCGAAAGAGACAATAGAGACGCCAACGAGCCTCGGAGGCTATATGTTTACTGAAGGACTGTGGGTTCATATGTTTACTGAAGGACTGTGGGTTGAAGGTGTGATATTTGATGTGGGGGGTTTTGTGTCTCTGGGGGTATAAGAGCTGTGAGGAAAGATTGTCCTGTCTCTTTTGTTGAGATACTTGCTGTTAGAGGATGAGACTGCAAATAAACCTTTCCTGAGAAATAAACTCAGTCTCATTTGTGAAGGCATCCTCTACACCATGGTCATTAAACCAGGTTTTTGTACTTTTGGCAATGTGGGAAGATGCCAAGTCTTGCTGGGAAATGAAGTCAGCATCCCCATAAAGCTCGTCAGCAGAGGGAAGCATGAAGTGCTCTAAAATTTCCTGATAGACAGCTGCACTGACTTTGGACTTGATAAAACACAGTGGACCAACACCAGCAGATGATGTGGCTTCCCAAATCTTCACTGACTGGGGAAACTTCATACTGGACTTCAAAGATCCTGGATTCTGAGCCTCTCCACTCTTCCTCCAGACTCTGGGACCTTGATTTCCAAATGACAGGACTTGGCACCTGATATGTAATATGCTACTTTTTTTGAGAAAGTTAATTTTAGCTGTAAGCCATAATCATCAAAATTAAAAGAAACACTTAAAATATATCATTCTGTGTGTAACAAATCTATTTAATATGAGTTTCACTTTTTAAATTGAATTACTGAAATAAATTAACTTTTTGGTGATATTCTAATTTATTGAGAGGCACATGTATGTGTTTGAGTAAAATGAACAACTGTGTTTTATTCTTTAACCTACTGAAAACATCCATCCATCCATCCATCTTCTACCGCTTTTCCGGAGGTCCGGGTCGCGGAGGCAGCAGTTCAAGCAGAGAAGCCCAGACTTCCCTCTCCCCAGCCACCTGCTCCAGCTCTTCAGAGGGGATACCAAGGCGTTCCCAGACTAGCTGGGAGACATAGTCTCTCCACCGAGTCCTGGGTCTGCCCCGGGGTCTCCTCCCAGTGGGACGTGCCTGAAACACCTCAAGTGGGAGACGTCCAGGAGGCATCCTAATCAGATGCCCATACCACCTCAACTGACTCCTTTCAATGTGGAGGAGCAGCGGTTCTACTCTGAGCCTCTCCCGGATGACTGAGCTCCTCACCCTATCTCTGAGGGTGAGTCCAGCAATCCTACGGAGAAAGCTCATTTCAGCCGCTTGTATCCGCGATCTCGTTCTTTCGGTCATTACCCAAAGCTCGTGACCATAGGTGAGAGTAGGAACGTAGATTGACTGGTAAATCGACAGCTTTGCCTTAGAACTAAGCTCCCTCTTCACCACAACAGACCGGTACAACGTCCGCATCACTGCAGATGCTGCTCCAATCCGTCTGTCGATCTCTCGCTCCATTTTCCCCTCACTCGTGAACAAGACCCCAAGATACTTAAACTCCTCCACTTGGGGCAGGAGCCTGTCCCCAACCCGGAGAGGACAATCCACCTTTTTCCGGCTGAGGACCATGGACTCGGACTTGGAGGTGCTGATTCTCATCCCAGCCGCTTCACACTCAGCGGCAAACCGTCCCAGCAAGAGCTGTAGGTCATTGCTGGATGAAGCCAACAGGACAACATCATCTGCAAACAACAGAGATGAGATCCTGTGGTCACCAAGTATGACACCCTCCATTCCCTGGCTGCGCCTAGAAATCCTGTCCATAAAAATTATGAACAGGACCGGTGACAAAGGGCAGCCCTGGCGGAGTCCAACTCTCACTGGGAATGACTCCGACCGAGTGTTGGCAATACGAACTAAACTCTCACAACGGTCGTACAGAGACCGAATAGCTCGTAACAACAAGCCCGATACCCCATACTCCCGAAGCACCCCCCACAAAAATCCACGAGGGACGCGGTCAAATGCCTTCTCCAAGTCCACAAAACACATGTAAACTGGTTGGGCAAACTCCCACGAACCCTCAAGAATTCTCGAGAGGGTAAAGAGCTGGTCTACTGAAAACAACGCAACCAAATTCCAAGTCAAAATATCCTCATTAAGAGCAGTGGTTCCCAACCTCAGGTTCCTGGGACATTTAGGTTTCCTTTGGAAATTTGGTAATTTCAATTCATAATTGGTCAAAAAATTGCAAACAATTTACCACTGCTGTGCATGGGCGCATGGGTCCCTACAGAACAGATGCACGAGGAGGAAGCTGAAAGGTTCATAGGCTGAAAAGTTCATAGGCTGAAAAGTTCATAGTGGTCAAATTTGACCAAATGTGGTTTATTTTTCAACATAGTCTCCCCTTCAGTCCACACATTCCTTCCACTGGTCTTGCAGCGCTTGGATCCCTGTGGCTGAAAAATAAAACACATTTGGTCAGATTTGACCACTATGAACCTTTCAGCCTATGAGCTTTTCAGCCCCCCCTCGTACAGCAATGGCAAATTATTTGCAATTTGTTTGATCAATTAAGAAGTAAAGTTACAAAATTTCCCACGGAAACCTGACTCCTCCAGGGACCCCAGGTTAGGGACCACTGATTTAGAGAATTTATTTATAGAAGATGACAATTGGCCAAAACAATGAAAAATATGTTACTTTTAGATCAAATAATGCAAGAAAACAAGTTCATGTTCATTCTTAAACACTACAATACTTAAGTTTTAACTTAGGAAGAACTCAGAAATCTTCATTTGTGTAATGTCTGATTTTTATTCACAGCTTCAATGTGCCTTACCATGCTTAGAGCATCACTAATCAGTACCTGCTTAAGTAGACTGACACGTCCTTGTGTTGGAATTCAACAGCTATTCAGATCGAATAGATGCCATACATGTAGAGATGCTAATTTAGGAAATTATTTTTCCAAAGCTGTATATAATTGTGGAAAAATTATTAAAGCAATATTTTGGTCACTGTGAGAGGAAAGAATGTGGTTGCTGTCATGTGTTGATGAGGGGACAGCGTCTCTCTGAATGTGTGGGAGGTGATCAAGTTCACAAGGGCTGTTTGGCACCACATCAGCTTTAAAGTCAGATGTAAATGTCTTGTTTCCTAACTGTTGCTCTTTTGCCCATAGACAGACCCTCAAAATTATGAAGAAAATGTCACAATTATATATGATGGGAAAAAAAGAAATTAACATGTAAAAAAAAAATTAAAAAAGCAGAGGAACAAGTAAATAAAATATGTAGGGAGTTGCAAAATTACTAAAAACAAATTATAAAGCTATAATTTTATTTAAAAATATTATTGATAAGGAAACAATTCTAAGAAAAAAATACAAATTTATAAACGGCCAGATGTCGGTGGACTTCAACTGTGGTCTGTAGCTCAGTCACTTTGGAAGGTGCATATATATATATATATATATATATATATATATATATATATATATATATATATACACATATATACATATATATATATATATATGTGTGTGTGTGTGTGAAACGGTATAAGAAAAAGTTGTAAATTTATGATAAAATCACTAAAAAGAATAAAGTCACAGTAGGCAAGATGTAAATTTAAGAGAAAAAACACAAATTTGCTATAATAAAGTCACAAAGTTATGATGGAAAAATGTTAATTTAAAATAAGAAATTTATAGATCATAAGCAAGCTATGAGAAAAAAGTTGGAAATTTGTGAGAAAGAAATACCTTATATATGTTTATGATAACAGCAGGAAATTTATCATTTAAGAAAACACAAATCAACAAGAGAAAAGTCACAAATTTACATGTAAGGTCTGTCAAATTAATAAAATGTTATGACTGGGTGAGTGCGCTCCCCCTCCCTTCCTGTGGGAGGTTCCCCGGCTCCACAGGTAATCAATACACCTGTGTGAGTGGATGCACCCGCTGTCTCTTCACTGCCAGTGGTTAAAAGGACCAGTTTGTGAACAGTCCAGCGCTGGCTCGTTGGGTATACTGCCATTGAAAATAAAGTAAGTGAAGCTTTAATTGTCAAGGAACCCAGATATTAATCTCCTTCCTTCTTTCACCCTCTCAGGTTGCTGCCATCTCTGCAGTGTGTCCCCGGGGGTCGTTGTGCGCTCACCCGCTTCGTCATCATCGTCGCCTTCTCCTCCCGGTCAGACATTTCCCCAGCCCTACTCATCCACAGCTTCCTTTCCGAATCATCTTTGCCCTACTGGATTCCTCTGTCAGGCTTTCTGCTCCCATTCGTAAGAATATTCCCATTATTCATTATTCTCTGCCTCCCTCCTCATACTAACCTGCTCTTGTCTCCCTCCTTACAGGCTGGGCTCTCCTCTGGCGAGTGAGGTGTTTTTCCCACTAATCCTACGTTCATTCATTTCAATAAAATTGTGTTTAAACTTTGCCTCTCTGCGTTGTGTACATTCCCTGGTGTAGCATCTTGCACGTGAGCTGATATTTCTTTTAATCATGACATAAAAAAGGTGAAACTTTCGGAGAAAAAAGAGGCAAATGGACAATAAAAAGATTACAAGAAAAAAAAATTGCAAATTTAAGAGGAAAAAAATACTGCTACCCATCTGTGGAGGGATTTGTCTGCCCTTGTCTGCCCCAATCAGCAGATTCTACAACTTTGAATGTAGCATAATAATGAACAGCACTCTGCCCGAAGCATTTCCTGTAGAATCATGTGTCCGTCAAGGTTGTATATTGTCTCCTACACTATTCTTAGTCACGACTGACTGGATAATGAGGTCAACAACAGCTGACAAACCAAGAGGCATACAGTGGATGCAAACAACACAACTAGAAGACCTTGATTTTGCAGATGATTTTTCCCTGATGTCCTAAAACCAACATGACCTACAGGACAAGACTGACAGGCTGTCACCATGGGATGAGACGCCATCTCGGCGCTCAGCCCATGTCTCCTCATCCCTGCCTCTCTTTAGGTAGCATCTTTGTCACCATGGGAGGAGACGCCATTTCGGCGCTCAGCCCATGTCTCCTCGTTTCCGCCTCTCATTGGACAGCGTCTCAGCTGGCTCCCAGCTGTCAGTATTACGGGACGGCTGGGGCCAATTAATCCTCATCAGCTGGGGCGCTGCTAATGAGAATAAAAAGGAGCAGCCTCGATCACTCGGGGCTGCGACTTAAAGCACTACAGGCTGAAACCCCTATTCCCGGCGTCAGCCCTTACTCCTCTTGCAGTAACCTTGTGAGTGTTCCCTGCTGTGAGTATTATGCCTTGGTATCCTATTCTCCGGTGCCAGCCCTTTACTCCTGTACCGTTCTACTCGTGAGTTTAACCTGTTTATGAGTAGCTGTGCTTTGGGTCTACAACGACCGTGTTCCTTACCCCGTGTCCTTATCCCTTGTTCCTAACCCTTCCTTATAATAAACATCTCAACTCACTGGCTCGCCCTCGGCTCTTATTGCGTGGCTCCCTACAGCCACGTGTAACACAGGCTAGACAGATATGCCAAACAGACTGGCCTATACACCAGTTCCACCAAGACTAACGTCATGTTTATCAACCCTCCAAAACCAGAACAAATCACAGTCTACCTGGTTAGAACCATAAGCAAAGACCAAGGTATCAGCAAAGACATTGGGGCCAGAATGGCCAAAGCTCAGAATGCCTTTTCCACATTCAAGAATATTTGGAAGTCCAAACAGTACTCAATCAGAACCAAGGTAAAGATCTACAATAGCAATGTTAAGACCATGTTGCTGTATGGATCTGAATGTTGGAGTATTGTTAAGAGAGACATTCAGAGAGTTGCTGCATTTCATAACAACTGCCTGACAAGGATCTGTCAAATCTTTTCACCAAACAAGATCACTAATGAGGCACTGTACAAAAATAACAAATGCAACAGCATCATCCCAGAGATCAAAAGAAGACTCAAGTGGTTAGGCCATGTACTTCGAATGAACCATGATTGCATCCTGCGAATAGCTCTCCACTGGAAACTTCAAGGAAAGCGCAGACCTGGACGCCCAAGAACAACATGGAAAAGGACTGTTACTGCAGAACTGGAAGAGGTGGGTTATTCATGGCCACAGGTTTATGTGATGGCAGATGACCTGGAGAGGTGGAGAAGCACCACTGTAGACTTACAGTGTGCATACTTACTGTATACTTACAGTGTGCATACTTACAGTGTGCATACTTACTGTATGTCCCACCAGGCATCAATAGAGGCTAAGAAAGAAGAGAAATGATGTTAGGAGTTATGTTGTCGGGGGGGAACTTGTCTCTGGTAGAGTCTCCAAAGACAAACTGGTCTTGGGTGAAGGGCCAGACTAAGAGTGGTCTGGATCCCCATGAAAAAGATACAGAAAGGATCCAGTGTACTCAGGAAGCCACATGGGTCCACTCTCCTGTGGGGTCCCCACCTGCAGGAGTGATCATAGGGGGATCATGGTGCTATGTAAACCTGACAGCAGTTTGGGCTTCTCTCTGTGGACTACTGCCCCCACAACCTGGATCCCTGGATAAGTGGTAGAAGATGGACAGATAAATAACTCTAACTCTGAAAAATGATTATCCACAGTGGGTGGAGAGCACAAATGTTAATGTGAAGTTCTGGTAGTAACTATAACAGACGGAGTGGCACTTATTCACTAAGAATGCAGAATCCACAAGGTGTTCTGTTGTGTTTGATTGTGAACACAACACACTGAGTAAGAGCCCACCTCTCAGTATGTAGTTTTGGTAGTTCTGGTCAGCTTCCGCTCCAACCTTGATGAGACACGTCAGACCCTCCGCCATCACAAACTCATGGACCAGGTCTTTGTCATCCTAAAGTAAAAAAGAAAAAGAGAGGGGGGGATCACTGGATAAGGAGAGAACTATACACTATATTAATACATCAAAGAAATCATTTTTGAAGATGCATTCCCTTTTCTCACCACATGATGTCAGTGAAGTGTGGGGTTAGGATTAAAGCTCACAGATCAAAAACTTTCAGCCCCTCCTCCAGCCTCAGACCAGCTGATAGCAAACCTCACTTGTCATCAGACATGTGTTTAACAGTTCGTTAATAATACACTATATAAGTCTTATAATAAAAACCCTAAACTAAAGGATGATGACACACTTTAAGGTAAAGGGCTCTGAACTAATCCTGCCTTCAGGGGTGAGTTAAGATGTATTCTGCAAGGGTAAAAAAAGTAACAAAAAAAAAAAAGAACAATGAAATTGGTCACAAAGTTTGTTTTTTATTCATATAGTTCTTATTTTTGACCGCTGTAACACTAAGTTGCATTTGAGTGCTTTTGTGTTTTTTTCTTCTTAAAATGGCTCACTCCTCTTATCTTAAAATGAAAAAGATTCACACAGCAAACACCAAGGCCCACACGGACCTACACACACAAAAGGCAGGGAGAGAAATGCCACGTTGATGGAGATCCTGTCATCACACAAGCACACAGCAGCCACAATAACCAACTGTGTTCTGCAGCAACATCCTGACAGTAATTGCATTTGAAATATGCATCAGTGTGTGTGTGTGTGTGTGTGTTTTACCTGAAAAATCTGCTTTAGAGAGAACAGTGCTCTTCTCAAGTCACGTCCATTGGAGTTAAACAGTTTTTCTGCAGAGAGGGAGAAGGAGAGAGACGGAGAAAAAAGGCAATAAATGAAAAAATGTTTGGAAGTGAAGCACTCTGGGGGGAAAACTGATGCGCTTTGTCACACCTTTAATCTCTCACTGATCTTCATATTTTTTTACTCTAAAGACTGAATCAATAAAACTTGTTTGTGAGTCTCAGCTGTGCAGCAGTTGCCCAACGAGCCTAAGCTATGATATGATGGAACCGATTACATCGCATGGCTGCAATCACCTGAGGCGACCACTTCATCTCACACTTTCATCGTGTCCTCACTCACAGAGCAACACGTGTATGCTTCCTCTCACACACGCATGCACGCACGGGTACACGGACCCCGAGTCTCCACGGTGATTATTGTATTGGAATGTTAATGAGCTGCTGGCCCGGCCTCGGCATCGGGTCACGACACGGAAACTGCTCAGAGCCAACGGCTGAAGGCTCTCATATCATGACGCTGATGTTTACCTTATTATTCCTATCCTTGGGCACAAAGGCTTTGCTAATATACTCCTACAACAATCTGGAAAGGTGTAATGGATTCCCCTTTGCTCTTGGTGTGATAAACATTACAACAACTCAACACAAATCAGTGTATCTCAAGAGTGCTTTGTTTTTTCTCTTCAGCATGTTAATATCTTAACATTCACAAACTCTCATCTTAACACGTTAACTGTAGTATTGTAAAGATAATGATCTGCAATTTTTACATTAGGTAAAGCCCACACATTCCAATTGCCTCTTTGTAAACAATTGTCTCTACAGTTATACAGTGGATATAAAAAGTCTACACACCCCTGTTCAAATGCCAGGTTTTTGTGATGTAAAAAAATGAGACCAAGATAAATCATGTCAAAACTTTTTCCACCATTAATGTGACCTATAACCTGTACAACCCAAATGAAAAACAAACTGAAATCTTTTAAGGAGAAAAATAAAAAATAAAAAACTTACAATAACCTGGTTGCATAAATATGCACACCCTTAAACTAATACTTTGTTGCAGCACCTTTGGCTTTTATTTCAGCACTCAGTCTTTTGGGGTAGAAGTCTATTAGCGTGGCACATCTTGATGTGGCAATATTTGCTCACTCTTCTTTGCAAAAATGCTCCAAATCTGTCAGATTGCAAGGACATCTCCTGTGCACAACCCTCTTCAGATCACCCTACAGATATTCGATCGGATTCAGGTCTGGACTGTGGCTGGGCCATTCCAAAACTTTAATCTTCTCTGGTGAAGCCATTCTTTTGTTGATTTGGATGTGTGCTTTGGGTCATTGTCGTGCTGAAAGATGAAGTTCCTCTTCATCTTTCAGCTTTCTAGCAGAAGCCTGAAGGTTTTATGCCAACACTAGCCGTGTTTACATGGACACAAGTAACCAGATTAAAAGCTTGATTGGAATAAAAATGCTTCATGTAAACACGCCAATCTGAGTATTCTGACCCGATCACGCTCATTTGAATCAAAATTTCATTCCGAATGAGACGGGTGGGTTATGCCGACTGTTAATCCAAATGGTGCGCATATAAACACTAATTCTGAAGGCTGGGCAGAAAATATGTTTACTGCGCATGTCTGTACATCAGCCACACTTCGACGTGATGTATTTCCGCCTTTACAGCAGCTAGCAGAAGAGATAGCGGGAGTAAAACAAAACTGGTCTGTATCGTCCTGCTGTCTCCCTCTGTTCGTCATATCAAATCAAATCAAATCAAACTTTATTGTCATATTGCTGTACATACAACTGTAGTGCAGGCAAGATGAAATTGCGTTTCTCTCGGCATCCATATAAATAGAAGCAGCATGATTTAAGACACACTCCCACATAGCTCCACCCCCCACCCCCACCCCCCCCATCCGTTCACACATCCCTGAGACATACTTGGGGGAAAAAAAAAACAAAAACTAACTAACTATAATATACAAATAATATACAAAATGTCCGTAGGTGCAGTAGTGTGTATGAGAGATTCCGGGTCAACTGTTCAGCATCCTGACAGCTTGTGGAAGGAAGCTGTTGATCAGTCTGGTGGTTCTGCCTCTGATTATGTAGAAGTATGTACTTGTAGCTTCATTACGGAGACCAGCAGAAGCAAAAGTACAGTCTAAATAACACAATACCGGTCCATTTCAAAAAGAGAAAGACACGAAGTGGGGCTTGTTTACACCGGAAGTTGCTTCTTCTACTATTTTCGGAATGTCGAAATGTTGACATGCGCATGTCAAAATGATTTAGTCTGTTCAAAAGTGTGACACGTGGAAATACACACGTCCTAATCGGATCACCTTTTTCAGGATCCATGTAAACAGTAAAGTTCTGATCTGCATTGTAATCAGAAATTTTGCCAATGTAACCGTGGCTACTGACTAGTATTTGGAACTGTTCATAATTCCTTCCACCTTGACTAAGGCCCCAGTTACAGCTGAAAAAAAACAGCCCCAAAGCATGATGCTGCCACCACAATGCTCCACTGTAGGTATGGTATTCTTGTGGTGATGAGCAGTGTTGTGTTTGCGCCAAATATACCTTTTGGAATTATGGCCAAAAAGTTCAGCCTTGGTTTCATCAGACCATAACACATTTTTCCACGTGTTTGGGAAATTTCAAATAGGTTTTTACAAAATATAGCTGGGCTTGAATGTTTTTCTTTGTAAGATAAGGCTTCCGTCTTGCCACCCTACCCCATAGCCCAGACATATGAAGAAGACGGGAGACTGTTGTCACATGTACTAAACAGCCAGTACTTCCCAGAAATTCCTGCAGCTCCTTCAATGTTGCTGTTGGCTTCTTGGCAGCCTCCCTGACCAGTTTTCTTTTTGTCTTTTCATCAATTTTGGAGGGACGTCCAGTTCTTGGTAATGTCACTGTTGTGTCATATTTTCTCCACTTGATGATGACTGTCTTCACTGTGTTCCATGGTATATTTAATGCCTTGGAAATTATTTTGTACCCTTCTCCTAAATAATACCTTTGAACAATGAGATCCCTCTGATGCTTTGGAAGCTTTCTGCAGACCATGGCTTGTGCTGTAAGATGTGACTACAAAAATATCAGGAAAAGCCTACAAAAACAGCTGAACTTTATTTGGGGTTAATCAGAGGCACAATGGTGACAGGTGTGTGTTGACTCTGATTTACCATAAGTTTGAATGTGATTGGTTAATTCTGAACATAGCCACATCCCAAGTTATAAGAGGGTGTGCATATTTATGCAACCAGGTTATTGAAAGATTTTTATTTTTTATTTTTCCCCTTAAAAGATTTCAGTTTGTTTTTCAGTTGGGTTGTATAGGTTATAGGTCACATTAATGGTGGAAAAAGTTTTGACATGATTTATCTTGGTCTCATTTTTTTACATCACAAAAACCTGGCATTTGAACAGGGGTGTGTAGACTTGTTATATCCCCTGTATATGTATCTTCCCCTGAAGCTTTTAGAGCTGGGATCTGCAACTTGATCAACTTTATAGCAAACAATCATCAAAATTATAAAAATAAAATAAATAAATAAATATGTGCAAATAGATGTCAGTGTTCAAGAAATGTTGCATATTTAAAGGCACAGGGCATAACAATTACTAACATCTAGTGGTCAAGTCAGAGATAACTGAAATGCCCTTTAGCCACCCTTGTGGATGGATGGGGGCCTTCAGGTGCCAAAATTCTTGCAATCATAATTTGGTTAGTATGTTGGCCCTGCGATGGACTGGCGATCTGTCCAGGGTGTACCCTGCCTCTCGCCCAAAGATGCTAGGATAGGCTCCAGCCCCCCGCGACCCAAAAAGGATTAAGCGGAAGAAGATGGATGGATGGATGTCTTCATCTTTGATTGAATCCTGTAGCCTTCTTTCCAGAGATGACCACACAATACTGTAGGTGAATATTTTAAAGTTTTATGTGTAATTTTCTCTCCCTCTTACTATGCACAAAGGGTTGTTTGTCCCTTCAGAGCTTCCGCAGTAGGATGGCAACACAAATATGCCACACAAGTGGAACACACACGATAAACATCGGACACCACTATCAGTAACTCTTATCTTATTTGCCAATAAGTCAATGGCAGTCAACAAGGTGGATACCGGCCAGTACGATGTTGAGATGATAAACTAATGCCTCCTTAGTATTTATAACTTGTGACAGACAAGTTACTAGTCTAGTGTACAGCTACAGATCCCTCCACGGTTCCTCACATCCCTTTTCAATATGGCAAGATTGGGAAAGTGCTAACCTTTCTCATTCCAAAGAAAGCTGTCAAAAGTACATCTAGCTCTTACAAACTATACTAAACTCTGGGTGAAAACTGTGGGAGATAATGAAATGTCATTCAGGTGTAGAATGACCTGAAGAAACATTAGATCTGTTTGTGTTTAATTCTTGACCCAGTCTTAAGTGTGGATGTGAGTCTGTGGTTGTTTGTCTGTCTGTGTTGGCCCTGCGATCTGTCCATCGTGTACCCTGCCTCTCACCCTATGACAGCTTGGACAGGCTCCAGTACCCAATGACCCTGAGTTGAATAAGCAGTTAAGAAAATGGATGGATTACCCTCAGACTAAGACTTTGTAATAAAAAAAAAAAATACAGATTTCACTTCATGATAATTTTTTTAAAGTTGGATTTTTTGGCTCATAGTGTGTTAAATGTTGTTTTCCACTTTTTGCCCCATATTTGTATTTGAATATCATACAACACTAAAGACCAGACAGCAACATCATTAGGCTAAGTGCTCTGTGTTAAGCCCAACATCTGTTTAGTCGGGTGCCCATACTGTCCATTTGTGTGTACAAACAGCTGTGCATTCAACTTCGTGTCAGCGGGAGGTTCGGGAACCTGCATGCTGATGACAAATCCTCTAGTCCATCAGGAGAGAGGGTTAAAGGGGGTATGAACGTGAGGGCAGGGAAGGACAACATGCCCACCCCCTGATGTGTGCCCAGACGTGGGCTTGCCTGGCTGTGGAGCCGTCCAGTCTGTCCTACTGTCTGGAGCCCAGTGGTAACGGTCGCTAAGCTAGGCGAGGCTAACTCAAGCACAGGGTCAAAATCATTATCATTCCACACAGAGATGAAGAATTACATTCCTGTCTATTTCCCCATCTGCAGGACTACTTCTGTGAGTGGTGGCATTCACTTAAATATCTGTGATAATAAAATCATGGGGGGGGGGGGGGGGTCAAACAACAATAAACGTGAGCAGAAAAGTGGGGGAAAGTGACAAAAATACATCATAGCAATTTTCAAATAGCTGGCATGCCCTCATTTCCTGGTTCCTTTCTGTTTCCCTGGAAGTGGAGTGGCCACTTAATGAAGAACGTAACACTCGAGTGTACCGCCTGATTAAGACAATCACTTGTAATTGTTGTGGAAACCATGAGCGTGATGTCAGTGTAACCTTTAGCAGCAGTCTGTTGTGAATCACGAGCATGTCAGCAACATTGATAAGGCAGAAATTTGTCTTTATTCATCTGAACACTAACGATGCAGGCTGTAGGGAAGGCAGAAGTGACATTAAAGGTCCCATATTGTACACAATTGTGTTATTGTGGGTTTAAACCTTATAAAATACAGCCAGGGGTCACATGTAAACCATTAAAATATTAAAATGCTCACTTCACAAAGAAATGCACACTGAGTTTATTTAGTTAGGTGGTTAAAGAAATGAGCAGATTGCAGTTTTTGGGTTTTATGACATCACAAACCATAAGCCTCACCTTCAGTTTGCTAACTTAGCAAAACAAATGCACCCTGACTGCCTCGACTCATGACTGGCCCACTCATAAACCCTTTAATTAATCAGATTAGAGCTCATTATTATTAATGAGTAGGCTGAAAACCAACTGTTTGTGTTACAGACAGCTGTTTTGAGGAGATCTACAACAACATGGAAATGCTTTGGTCTTCAGAACTAGATAGATAGATAGATAGATAGATAGATAGATAGATAGATAGATAGATAGATAGATGTACTTTATTGATCCCAAACTGGGAAATTACAGTGTAACAGCAGCATGACAGTAGACAACCAAACAACAGAAACACACACTTGACAGACAAAGGAATTACCCATGGAAGTAAAACTAACAAGACTATAAAAAAAATATATACATCATAGCTTAATATATGATGACTCGTATAAACACATGAGTCATTCCACTGCACAAGAAGGACTATCAGGAGCAGAGTGAAAATGTGAGGTACCAGTTAGTCTGTAAGGTGCAGTGTGGCAGCATAGCTATGACCAGAATACAACATCATAGTGAGTTACTGTACAGCGAAATTGCGTGCGGCAGGAAAGATTTCCTGTACCTGGCTGTTCGACAATGAAGCTGTAGTAGTCTACTGGAGAAAGTGCTTCGCTGTCTATCTAGTGTGTGGTGGAGGGGATGATTCAGGATTGTCCATGATGGATCGCAGTTTATTTAATGCCTCTGGTAACTACATGCAGTATAGACAATACAATGACCAATTTGTATGTTGCACCACCTTGCAGCACTGCCATTACTGCGGTGGGGTAGCAGAATCTGCTGCTACTTTCTGACAGCAGCATGAGAAGTTAGACTGACAACTTTAAGCAGTGACAGCTATTCAAGTAAGTTTGTTTCACTACTTTACATTCCTGCATTACTGTAAACTGTTACATGTAACTGAAATAGCGTTTAATATACTGTACTAGAGTGTTTTCAATCATCTTAAAACCCACAACTTAATGTGTCACCCACATCTCTTAGACATCACACAGTATTATAAAATAAAATACAATAAAATAAATACTACATCCACACTGTTGAAAAGACATTTTTTTGAAAAGGTTGTCAGTGTTTTAATTTAGCACAATATTTGGAGATTATCGATGATGTTGACAATGTCACAGTCACTTTAAGTCCAAAACAAACAAAACGTAAGGCTGCCCTGGACACCACTGTTCTGTTTGTGGTTATCAGGTCGTGCTATTATGAGAAATTAATTATGTGAGACAACACTGGGTTTCCTCTGGTAACATTTCTGGGTGGTGGCCCACCACTCTTGAAATGATCCCGCCACTCTATGAGGAAATATAAATTTAAGAAAAAAATATGAAGGAATGATGGTCCACAAGCGCGCACACAAACAGCACGCGTGACCATCATCCGTGCGGAATTCAGAAGTGCCCTGCCCGCGTGACCACTGCAGTCAGCAGCTGAGTGTCTTGCTAGTGTCACTGTCCAAGCGAAACATGAGCTTATTAGGCTGCGTGCCCACCAAACGTGTTTTTTTGTCGCCCGACCCCCCTGAGCACTTTTTTTTTCAGCATTTGTGTGCTGCACTCTAGAAAAAAAGTTTGTGCCCTGTATCCTAGCAACAGTTTGTCACTCTCAGCTCAGCACTTCCGCTTTTCCTATGGTCAGATTTTCTACTTATTTTTTAATAGCAGTCTCTAAATAACAATGGACAGGAAACGTGTTTTAGTTCCTCTGGGTGTAAAACATGATGACACAGAAAACAGGAGTCTGAGTCAAGATTGTATCGGCGTCCCATGTCTCGCCCTTAGAATAGTCTGACACTGACGAGCTCAGCTCCAGTCTGAAAAGTTGAAATTTTTTCAACGCTGAGTACCCTGAGCGCCGCGACAAAAAAGGAAACCATTCAAAGTATTTCAGCGCCGAGAGCGCTCAGTGCTGTAAACACTGGACTACATAGAGAATGAATAGAAGACAGTTGCTCAGACTGGAAACAACACGTTTGGTGGACACCCAACCTTGAAGTACTTTAAATGCAGAAAAAAGCAGAAAAGGTACAGTGGGGTAAAAAAGTATTTAGTCAGCCACCAATTGTGCAAGTTCTCCCACTCAAAAGATGAGAGAGGTCTCCAATTTTCATCATTGGTATACCTCAACTATGACAGACAAAATGAGAAAAAAAAAAATCCAGAAAATCACATTGAAAGATTTTTAATGAATGAATTTTTTTTTTTTTTGTTACTTATTTGTACCCGTAGGTAGATTTGGTTTGCAGTCTGGTGACAAGCCACCGGCTGCTGGTCGCTGCGTGCGCGAGCGCCCTAAACCTACATGTTTTTGGTATGCGGGAGGAAACCGGAGAAATCCCGGAGTAAACCCACGCAACACGGGGAGAACATGCAAACTCCACACAGCTCACTGTTGGTCAGGGGCTGGGATCGAACCCACGATCTCATGATCCCCGCGATCCCCCGGCCGAGGGTAAAACTGTGCTACCACAGTGCTAAACCACTGCGCCACCGTGCAGCCGTGGTAAATTAATTGGTAAATTAATTGGTAAATTCCTCGGTAAAATAAGTATTTGGTCAATAACCAAAGTTCATCTCAATACTTTGTTATATACCCTTCGCTGGCAGTGACAGAGGTCAAACGTTTTCTGTAAGTTTTCACAAGGTTTTCACACACTGTTGCTGGTACTTTGGCCCATTCCTCCATGCAGATCTCCTCTAGAGCAGTGATGTTTTGGGGCTGTCGCTGGGCAACACAGACTTTCAACTCCCTCCAAAGATTTTCTATGGGGTTGATATCTGGAGACTGGCTAGGCCACTCCAGGACCTTGACATGCTTCTTACGAAGACACTCCTTCGTTACCCGGGCGGTGTGTTTGGGATCATTGTCATGCTGAAAGACTCAGCCATGTTTCATCTTCAATGCCCTTGCTGGTGGAAGGAGGTTTTCACTCAAAATCTCACGATACATGGCCCCATTCATTCTTTCCTTTACACGGATCAGTCGTCCTGGTCCCTTTGCAGAAAAACAGCCCCAAAGTATGATGTTTCCACTCCCATGCTTCACAGTAGGTATGGTGTTCTGTCTCCTCCATACACGACAAGTTGAGTTTTTACCAAAAAGTTCTATTTTGGTTTCATCTGACCATATGACATTCTCCCAGTCCTCTTCTGGATCATCCAAATGCTCTCTAGCAAACTTCAGACGGGCCTGGACATGTACTGGCTTAAGCAGGGGGACACATCTGGCACTGCAGGATTTGAGTCCCTGGCGGCGTAGTGTGTTTCTGATGTAGCCTTTGTTACTTTGGTCCCAGCTCTCTACAGGTCATTCACTAGGTCCCCCCGTGTGGTTCTGGGATTTTTGCTCACCGTTCTCGTGATAATTTTGACCTCACGGGGTGAGATCTTGCGTGGAGCCCCAAATCGAGGGAGATTATCAGTGGTCTTGTATGTCTTCCATTTTCTAATAATTGCTCCCACAGTTGATTTCTTCACACCAAGCTGCTTACCTATTGCAGATTCAGTCTTCCCAGCCTGGTGCAGGTCTACAATTTTGTTTCTGGTGTCCTTTGACAGCTCTTTGGTCTTGGCCATAGTGGAGTTTGGAGTCTGACTGTTTGAGGTTGTGGACAGGTGTCTTTTATACTGATAATGAGTTCAAACAGGTGCCATTAATACTGGGAATGAGTGGAGGACAGAGGAGCCTCTTAAAGAAGAAGTTACAGGTCTGTGAGAGCCAGAAATCTTGCTTGTTTGTAGGTGACCAAATACTTATTTTACTGAGGAATTTACCAATTAATTCATTAAAAATCCTTGAATGTGATTTTCTGGATTTTTTTTTCCTCATTTTGTCTCTCATAGTTGAGGTATACCTATGATGAAAACTGGAGACCTCTCTCATCTTTTCAGTGGGAGAACTTGCACAATTGGTGGCTGACTAAATACTTTTTTGCCCCACTGTATGTAAGCAGTGGAGCCATTTATCATGGTTTTAACCCGCTGGTAATGGGAGCAAAAATGATGAGTCGCTTAGCTAACAGGTGTAGTGAGGAGCTTGAGTTGATTCATTTTGTCTTCTTTTTAATTATTAGTTTTTCGTCTTTCTCATTTCAGACAAGAATAAAAGGAGATGTTTTTACCTTTACCTTAGTTAATATTAATTAACTAATTTATGTTCATTATTATGTACCTTGCAAGTTAAGATGACCGAAATTCATGAAGTCAGTGAGTTTAACTTGTCAGCAGCCTTCAGACAAAGTAAACATGCCAACATTTGGATTTCAAAATAAAGAAGGTGTTTCCTGCTGTTTGGGTGGTGAGGAGATTTCTATAAATACTATAAATATATAGAAATAACTGTGTCTTTGGTCCATCCATCCATCTTCTACTGCTTAATCCTTTTTGGGTCATGGCGAGGCTGGTGGCTATCCCAGCATCTTTGGGCAAGAGGCAGGGTACACTCTGGACAGATCGCCAGTCCATCGCAGGGCCAACACAGAGAGACGGACAACTATTCACTCTCACATCCATACCTAAGGACAATTTAGAATCCCCAGATGATGCCAGTTAACCTAACCTGCATGTCTTTGGCCTGAGGGAGGAAACAGGAGCACCTGGAGTAAACCCACGCAGACATGGGGAGAACATGCAAACTCCACACAGACGGGTCATCGATGGTCTGGGGGTGGGATTGAACCCACGATGGTCGGGGGTGGAATTGATCCCATGACCTTCTTGCTGTGCTGCCACAGTGCTAACCACTGCGCCACCGTGCTGCCTGTGGTCATTTAAGTTAATTTATTTCATTAAATACAATTTTATTAATATTTTTTCTTTGAAATCAGAGTTAAATTATTGTTCTGTTCTGGCTCTGCAAAATTATGGTCAAAAAGGTAAACTGTTATAAGGAAAAAGTAAAAAAAAAAAAAACCACAGTCTGTTTTAAATTTATTAAAAAAAACCCAGTAACTTTATTTTAAAAAATAGACAAAAATTAGCTATAAAATAATCCACAAATTTATAATAAAGTCTCAAATATACAAGACAAGTCAATTTTACAAGAGGAAATTACAAATTTGAGGAAAATGGTTTCAAATTTAGATAAATTTACAGAGAAAAGTAGAAAACTATAAGAAGTTTACTCCGGGATTTCTCCGGTTTCCTCCCACAGGCCAAAAACATGCAGGTTAGGTTAATTGGAAACTCTAAAGTGGCCCTAGGTGTGAATGTGTGTGTGAATGGTTAAGGGATAGCGCCGTACCATGGCTGCTTCATCCATCCAGGGGGATGCCCTCAGTTTCCCCTCTGGGGATTAATAAAGTATACAAAATCAAAAAATCAAATCAAGAATTGTTATAAATTTGGGAGAAGAAACTCAAACCTTCAAGAGTGAAGTCATTACTCAAGTTTTGAAGTGGGTGCCTTTTGTATCCTTAACTAGAAATTTTTGGTTGTCTACTTTTAATTATTAATTTCAAAGCACTGCTTTTACATGAGTAGAATTTCTGGCTACTATGCCCACCTCTGATCGTATAATTTAAGTATGCATGAGTAAATTACTATTATCAGTGTTTTTTTTCCCCTTCCCTAGTCTCTCATTGGAAAAAAAGAAACACTAGAATAAAAATATAAAAAAATACACATATTTGACAAAAACAATCATGACAAAAACAATCCTGCAGGGCAAAACATGACACTTGGTATTTTCAAACCTGTTTGTATACCACCATAGACAGAGAGAGAACCTGAATTAGACAGAGCTCAGAGAGGGCAAGATGAGACAGAAGAGAGGAGCCAAGGGGAGGAACGTGTTCAGGCAGAGGGTCCAGGAGAGGTGAGAGCAGAGGTAGGAGAGAAGGATGACACCACTTAAAAGTCTAAACACAGGACGTCTGGGTGGGACCCCAACTGGCCCAATATTCCAACATTCAAGCCCTGGTTGTACAATACTTCAAATGGTAAGCTCCATATGCAAAATTACTGTACAAAATTTAAAAAAAGAAATAAATAGTATAAAATTAACATATTCCAGTTACAATAGTGTCATGTGTTTTCTGTCCCCCCCCTACCGCCAGGAAAAATATGTTGCCACCGTGCCAAGGTCTTTAAACCAGAGGAAACACTGCCACAGCAATCCCCAGAGAGCATGCTAGCTCAATAATGTTAGCTAGCTAAGCAGTGCGTGGTAATGTCTGCAGCTGCATGCTAATCATTTTGTTGTTGTTATTGGGGAAAATGTCCTTCCTGTTAATAGTCTGACCATCTGGTCCGCAGCATGCCAAGGGAACCTATGTAAACTTTGTGGCTTTGGACAGCCACTGGTATTTGGCCAGACTGGACATTGCTCTTCAAGATATCAAAACTTAAAATTAATTTCTGAAAATTGCACAATATTGGACCTTTAAAAAACAAAAGGTAAACTTTTTTTTCCACTTTTTGTGGGGTACACAGGTGAAACAACAACCTCACACTACAAACCTATTAGCGCTGATCTAGTCACGGTAATACCCTGTAATCACCTGTCAGTTACTAAGTCTTCTTGACATCACAACCCTTCTACTTCAGAACAAGTAGAGTTGGACAGAGTAAACATAAATAGATTGTTTTCCTAAAAATGGGGGCACTGGCTGGCTTAAAACTGAACAAGCTGAAAACAAGTCAAGCATAAATCAATCTTGCTTTAAGCCACCTTAGTCAAACAACCCTGCTTCTGTGGCCGAATGTGGGTTAATCTCCCAGGTCAGCTGCTCTTCACTGGGACCGCTGGAAGCATAAAAACTACAGAGTACACAAAGTCTCACTGGGTATGAAGTAATGCTGCAACAATTAGTTGGTTAATCCATTGGCCAGTTAACAGAAAATTAATCAACAGCCAATTTGATAAGCAACTAATTTTTCCGGTTAAAAAATATGATTGTTTTAGGTTCTCAAGCATAAAATTTGCCACCTCGGATATTCATGATTCTAATGTTAGACTTTATCAACATCAAAACAAACACAGTTTAGCACATTTTAATTAGCTGCTCTCATCTGGTTTAACAGATAGCAGAAAAAAAAATAGAAGAGAGTCAAAAATGCAGGAAAAGAGAAGGAAAGGAAGATTTGTCAGTCCACGTGTCTGTTACTGGCCATTCTCCTTTTTTCCTGGCACTGTGTTTTATTATTGTCACAAGAAAAGCTAAAACGCTCACTGGGCTGTGTCATTGTGGCTTGTGCGGCTGCATGTGTTGAATGTGTGTCTGTGTGTGTGTATGACAGACATGCAGGGAAGACGAAAAGACACATTTCATTTATAGGTTCTCTTGGGAGTTTTACTGTTTTGTTTTGGAGGACTTGAAGTTCTGTTTCACCACGATTCCACAGTGCAATGTGTCAGTATAACTAGTTAAAGCAGTGATATTTTATTTTTAAAGTTATTTAGTCTCCACCAGCAGAAAAAGATAATTCCCTCTGTGTCAGATATGCTTGCTTCTGTTTATAACTGAAACACAGAGACTGAACATTTTGCTCCATGTGGAGTTAATGTAGTTAAACACATAAAAATTAAGTAGAGTGTTACGTCCGTAAACTGTGAACCAATGATGAGACTGAATGTTGAACTTATAGACTCACTGGCAATACAGAGATGCTCCCGCTCGGCTGAGAGGTGGTCAAAGAGACCGCCCCTCTTTCGCACAGCCCTCTTATACCCCGGGTGGTGGTGGAACCGGAAAGGTGAAGCCACCACCCATGTCACACCATAATAAGTCCTACCAACAACACTACCCCTCCCCAAAAAAAGGGTCTAAAACACACATACAATCAAGACCCCCTTCAAATTTGGCACCCGAATTACGCACTAAGGGTAAACAGAAATGTACCAAGGCCAACGACATTCACACAAAGCAACTAAAGCTAGGGGGGAACAGGTGGACTACCGTTCCACCCCCACATGGCCAGATGGATTATTCTGCCGTCTTTGCTAAAACACAGTCCTTTAAACCTAAAATCGCCGTGTTCCTACGATAAAAACATAAAACAATCCCCATAATATAACATACACAAACAGGTATAAATTCAATAAACGACTTAATTATTATACATGTCCAATCATGCAAAGAATACATTAACATAACTATTATGTAACCAGGGCAATTTGCACCATAACATCATGTAATAAACACATTGCCCCCTACTACTGTACAGTCCCCATGGAGAAACCACCCCCCGGAGACCCGTCAGGTGGGTCCTGTCCAGAGCATCTTCTCCTCTTTGCGCCCGGAGATGACCCATGTTGACGCCGAGACACCTCCTTCTTGTCAATGGCGTGCCGCAGGTCGTTAGGATATCTCCATGAGCCATCAGACAGCTGAAGGTAGCCATCCTCCTGAACAGCCACCACCTGCAGCCGCCCCTGGTCCTCCTGTCATTTCTACTTTCCTCGAACCCCTCTCAACTAGGCCTCCTCTCTGGGTTGAACCACATCAGCGACCCCTAGAGGACCCCGACTCAGCTTCCAGTGTCCCTGAGTGGCACGTCGTTTCACCGTACCAGCCGGTCCTGCCCCGCTCACTTTCATTTCAGATGCCAGTGAAGCCATTGTGACCCCCTGCTTCTTGGTACCTCCCAGCTGAACTCCAGAAGCAGGATGGGCCAGCCACTCGGCTCCACCCGCCGTTACGGGCGTCCCACTGCGCCACCCAGTTCCCTAAGCTAGGGAGACTTGGGTTCTGGTGCCAGAACTCTCCTGTGATGTCCCTGGGTGGGGTTGGTCCTGCTCATCCTCCAGAATACTAGGCCAAGGTTCATCCCATATCCCATCGTCCACCACTTGCGGAACCAGCCGGTACCACAAGCCACGGCCCGACCACTCCTCTCCAACACCTCTGGCGATCGTGAAGCCCAGTCCATAAAAAAGGTCACAGCCCATAACATTCGCACCAGTGGCGGTCACCACAAACTGCAGATTGGATACCTCCGCTGACTTGTACTTATCCATCAGTTCTAGCGAACCCACAATGGACAGTCTGTTTCCTCCATATCCACAAAATGGCACTGAAAGACTTCTCACTCGGTAGTATGGGAAAAAACTCCTCACAGTAGGCCAATTCAACACGGACCACACCGCACCCATGTCAATCAGCAACAGCACCTCCACGCCGTCCAATTCCACCATACAGTACGTATGGCCATCTGTGCTCAGAGAGACGGTGTGAATAACCATAGGAGTTGGAGCAGGGGTGTCTGCTTTGTGTCGCTGTTCCCCTCGCTCGAACCTATTACAGGCCCTGGCAAAATGATGTAGGAGTCCACACTTGCCACAGCGTTTACCTCTTGCCGGACACTCTCTAGCCTTGTACCGGTGCTTAGTGGACCCACAACCCAAACACCTGGGTGATCCCAGGGTGGACCTTATTTTCACAGCCATAGCGCACTCCTCCTTCTTCTGCTCGCTATTGTTGCTCTCTGGGTCCACAGCCTGCACAATTGATTGTGGTTCAGGGCGGTGAAATGCAGCTCTTTCACCGAGGTTACGTGACAGTTTGTCCGCTGCTTCACATTGCTG
This sequence comes from Pholidichthys leucotaenia, assembly GCA_020510985.1. Classification (NCBI taxonomy): domain Eukaryota; kingdom Metazoa; phylum Chordata; class Actinopteri; order Cichliformes; family Pholidichthyidae; genus Pholidichthys; species Pholidichthys leucotaenia. The sequence goes on along the minus strand of CM035839.1, from coordinate 173,912,989 downwards.
AGCTATCTCAACAGCCATGGCCGAGCCATGGCCATGGCCACTGTTCTCCTGCCTTGGAATTTCTTGTTATCAATTGCAAGCCCTTCTATTCCCCGCGGGAGTTTGCTTCTTTCATAATGATCGCTGTGTACGCCCCTCCCGACGCGGACACGCGCAAAGCTCAGCGCGTGCTCGCGGATCACATTCAACACACAGAGCGGAGTTTTCCAGACTCGCTGATTATTGTGGCTGGCGACTTTAATCAGTGCAATCTGAGCCACGATCTCCCCCGCTACAAACAGTTTATTAAATGCCCCACCAGAGGATTAAACACACTGGATCACTGTTACACCACAGTGAAAGACGCATATCGCGCTGTCCCTCGAGCTGCGCTGGGATTATCTGATCACGTGATGGTTCACCTCATTCCCACATACAGACAGAGATTGAAGCTCACTAAACCTGTTGTGAGCACTACGAAGATACGGACCAGTGATGCTGAGGAGAAGCTGGAAACGTGCATGGAAATATCTGACTGGGGCATGCTTAAAGGAGCCACGCATGATCTGGATGAGTACACGGACACTGTGAACTCATATATCCACTTTTGTGAAGAGAACATTCTTCCATCACGCACCAGGGTGAGTTACTCTAATGACAAACCCTGGTTCACAGCTAAGCTCAGACAGATCAGGAAGGAGAAGGAAGCAGCGCTGAAAAGTGGAGACAGGGACTGCTACAGGGAGGTTAAATACCGGTTTAACAGAGAGCTGAAGAGGGCTAAATCCCTATACTCAGAGAGACTCCAGCAGCAGTTCACTGCTAATGATTCGGCTTCCGTGTGGAGAGGACTGAGGCAAATCACCAACTATCGACCTAAGGCTCCTAAAGGTCAGGATGACAAGCCCTTTGTCAGAGACTGTCCCAACACTATGCCCGTTTTGACACCTCGTCATCTGTGTCCAACTCCCCCCCTCCCTCCAGCTCCACAGCCTCCACATTCCCTACTTCATTTAAGGCACCCCCCCCTCCTTCCCCCTCCCCTTATCATCAGTGAGCAGGATGTGCTCAAACAGTTCTCCAGACTGAACCCGCGCAAGGCCCCCGGCCCAGACGGCGTGTCTCCCTCCACCCTGAGACTCTGTGCGAAACAGCTGGCTCCTGTATTCACAGACATTTTTAACACCTCCCTTAAGCTATGCCACGTGCCGTCCTGCCTCAAATCCTCCACCATCATCCCTGTCCCCAAGAAGCCACGGATCACTGGACTTAATGACTACAGACCTGTAGCGCTCACCTCTGTAGTCATGAAGTCCTTTGAGCGCCTGGTCCTGTCCCACCTCAAGTCCATCACCACCCCTCTCCTGGACCCGCTGCAGTTTGCCTACCGAGCCAACAGGTCTGTAGACGATGCAGTCAACCTGGCCCTCCACTCCATCCTGCAGCACCTGGACTCCCCGGGAACCTACGCCAGGATCCTGTTTGTGGACTTCAGCTCCGCATTCAACACCATCCGCCCCGCTCTGCTCCGGGACAAGCTGTCCCTGCTTAACGTGCCTGACTCCCTCTGCAGGTGGATCATCGACTTCCTGACGGACCGGAGGCAGCATGTGCGGCTGGGAAAGACTGTCTCAGACTATACTAGCATCAGCACCGGATCACCCCAGGGCTGTGTACTTTCCCCCCTACTCTTCTCCCTTTACACCAACTCCTGCACCTCCAGCCACCAGTCTGTCAAGTTGATCAAGTTTGCGGACGACACCACCCTCATCGGGCTCATCTCCAACGGCGACGAGTCCGCCTACAGGAGAGAGGTGGCCCAGCTGGCGTCCTGGTGCAGCAATAACAACCTGCAGCTGAACGCTCTGAAGACAGTGGAGATGATTGTAGACTTCAGGAAAGTCACTACTCCTCTGCCCCCCCTCACCCTCTCAGGCTCTCCCATCACCACTGCTGATTCCTTCCGCTTCCTAGGCACTACCATCACCAGGGACCTCAAATGGGAGCTGACCATCAGCTCACTCATCAAAAAAGCCCAGCAGAGGATGTTCTTCCTGCGGCAGCTGAGGAAGCTCAAGCTACCCACCAAGATGTTAGTGCAGTTCTACACAGCCATCATCGAGTCCATCCTCACCACCTCCATAACCGTGTGGTACGCAGGAGCCACTGCCAGGGACAGACTAAGGCTGCAGCGCGTCGTGCGCACTGCTGAGAAGGTGATCGGCTGCAAGCTCCCATCTCTCCAGGATCTGTACATCTCCAGGACCCGGAGGCGTGCTGGCCGGATCATAGACGATCCCTCACACCCTGGTCACGTACTGTTTGCCCCCCTCCCCTCTGGTAGAAGACTTCGGTCCATCCAGACTAAAACCTCCCGTCACATGAACAGCTTCTTCCCCTCTGCCATTAGACTGCTGAACACTAAGTGACTCTCGTGCACCATGTACAGCAGCTCAACCAGACTCATGTCAATCATCACTGTTTTCTTCCTGCATTACCGACTGCACTATATAGTTCTCCACAGTATCTGCTGCTGGCTAATATATATTTTAACTGTTGACCAGTATCACTTAATCTTATCCTACACTTTATTACATGTATAGTTTATTTCTCTTATCTTATCATGTTTAATGTTGCAGCATTGTACCGAGACAAATTCCTAGTTTGTGTACTACATGAACAATGGCAATAAACCTGATTCTGATTCTGATTCTGATTCTGATTCTGATGGCCAATGTCAGTTCTCCGGAGTGCATAAGGAGCCTCGACCATGCCGCCGAGCAAAGCATGTGCTCCGCCAATTGGTCACGGACCATCTCCTCTTCCAGTGCTGGCAGTCTCCAGCCGGCTGATGCAGGTCCGCACTGTATCGCTGCACCGACTTGCCAATCCGCTGGTGGCGCTGCTGAAACTGAATATGCTGGACAATGACATTCACAGGCGCACGAAAATGTCCTGCCATTAGCTCAACAATGTCCTCGAAGCTATCGCTAGCATCCAAGGTTGCGAAGATACGCTGTCCTTCCATACCCAAATTGTGAACCAGTATTGCCTGAGCACGTACCTTCTTCAGTTCACCAAGGTTCAGAGCCACCAGATAATTTTGAAACACGGCAAACCATCCTGCCCAATGGACCAGAGGCTCTCCCAGAAACTCCAAAAATGGCCGAATTGTGGAGACTCCCGCATCCATACTTTTACCCTTGTCGCCAGATGTTATGTCCGTAAACCGTGAACGAATGATAAGACTGAATGGTGAACTTCACAGGACTTTACTATAGACTCGCTGGCAATACAGAAATGCTTCCGCTTGGCTGAGAGGTGGTCAAAGAGGCCGCCCCTCTTCCGCACAGCCCTCTTATACCCCGGGTGGCGGCGGAACCGGAAAGGTAAAGCCACCACCTGTGTCACACCATAATAGGTCCTACTAACAACACTACACAGAGTATGATCCATAACTTGAGAACTACATAGTTTGAGTTAGCTTTAACTACTGTGTATAGTTTATGAATTTCTACAACACAAATTAGGACCAAACATATATAAAAAATACGTAACTACATCCTCTTATTGTGCTTACTGAAGGAATATTACAGGAAAGGGAGTATAGCACCATGGTGATTCAGTTGTATGCCTGGTCAGAAGTCACAGGTGACAGTAATAAGCAACAACTGATTATGATTTGTTTATTTAATGTTATATGGTTTCAGCAAAACTAGTATTACTACACAAAAACAAGTAGATCCCAACTGCTACTCATGGATGTGGCTAACTAACGCAAACAACAAGCACGATACAAAATATATTAGCTTTGTCATTTTACACAACTGTTCAATGAAATTTGTTACTTGTTCACCAGTCGTCATTTATTTACAGTAAGTGCTTTTCCACAGTCCATCGGTCCAGTCGCCTTAGTTCAGTGGCCTGCTTATTAGCTAGCTATTGCCTGATTTGTACCTCTGCTTTTCTTTATTGCCTTCTTATAAGCATTTTCAGATGATGTTAAGAGCCAGAAGCATGCATTAAATTGCAAACTGTACACTGTGAGGTTTAATCTAAACTTTGGGGCTATTCATTTTAAAAGCAAACTAACGGCAGCTGTCCAAGCAAACAATTAGCATGAACACAACAACATAATTTCTGGGTTGTGAAGTCTGTCTCTTTTCAAATAGCACCTCACTGTGGAAATTAAGGTACACAAGAAATTCAGAATTCATAGAATTCACCGACAGTTGGGCTAACCAAAGATTATTTGCATGCTGCTGAAGTGAAGCGATGCAGATAAGCGCCTCAATGTGGTTATCTCGGAATATAGTAACTCTGGAAAGTCTGTTGTCGAATCAAATTGCTCATTTGGAACTAACTGTTGTATAACTGTTATTACAGTAATGTTTAAAGTTCCCCAGAAAATATCTGCTTCTAATTCATTTAATACATATTTCTCTGCTTACATACTAATATGACTTTTTACTATGCAACCTTTAATAAACCACACAGGGTTACAACAATTTTGCACCGCTGAATCCGAAAATGACATCTGTTTCGCTCGATCAGGTGATAAGTAAAAACCTGTACTTACTTTGTACTGTGCATGTACTTACCTTTATATAAAGGTAAGTACATGTGTCAATGTGTAAATTGAATGTGTAAATTGAATGTTACATCATCATTGTTCAAAATTCTGAGAAATTCAAGACATAAAAAAGAATTTACATCATATAAAGCAAAAATACCCATACATGTAAACAAAAACGTATAAAACAACATGTGGCCATAATTCAAAATTTGACCTGATTGAGCAAAACCAATGTGATTTTTGGAATCAGCACATCAAAATTGTCCTAAATCAGCTAAAAAAAACTTGGACAATAAATTTGGTGTTGACCAGTGCCATCATTAAATGTCTGACTGAGGGTGTTCAGCATACAACAGTAGATAATGTAATCAAATAACCTCTATACTCGCACATGTGCATGTGTATGTGTGTGCATTTGTAAGTGAAACAGGGATAAGATAAGATAAGATAAGATAAGCCTTTATTAGTCCCACAACGGGGAAATTCCAGGATTGCAACAGCACAGGGATAGCAACACTCAGAGCAACAATCAGAAGGCAAGAAAAAACAAGCAAGCAAGAGCAGCTAATATACATATGTACATATTACTATAAAATATATATATATATACACACACACACACACAGACACACAGTGCAGAGCATTGTAGCTGGATGGAATAAATATATGAATATATGAACACAGTGCAGAGCATTGTAGCTAGATGGAATAAATATGTAAATATATAAACACCCACAGTATGGAGCATTGCAGCTAGGTGGAATAAATATGCAAGTATATAAACACACACAGTGCGGAGCAATGTAGCTAGATGGAATAATATGTAGATATATAAAAACACAGTGCGGAGCATTGTAGCTAGATGGAATAAATATATAGATATATAAATATAAACACACCCAGTGCAGAGCATTGTAGCTAGATGGAATAAATATGTAAATATATAAACACACACAGTGCAGAGCATTGTTGCTAGGTGGGATGAAACAGCATAACCGTCTATTTAGTTATCCTACATGGTATGATTATGTGCCCATACATATTCTCACCCTCCATAGCGACCGGTATGTTCCTAGTTGTATGCCGGAGAGGACCATTGTGTAAGTCTATTGCATCTTTTGCATTCAAAAAAAAACCCAAAAAACTATTAGTTTGTTACGTCTTTTTGCTATCTCTGCGAGCAGCCCTGCTTAGGTTGTACAGTCTGACAGCCGTTGGTAGGAAGGACCTACGAAACCTCTCGGTTGTGCACCTGGGATGATGTAGTCTGCTGCTAAATGAGCTCCTCAGTGCATCCAGTATGTCCTGCATAGGGTGGAACTCGGACTCCAGCAGAGATGACAGTTTAGCCACCGTCCTTCTCTCTCCTATCTCCTCCATCGGATCAAGGCGTTGCCCCAGGACAGAGCTAGCTTTCTTAATCAGTTTGTTCAGTCTCTTCCTATCGGCTGCAGTAATGCCACTGCCCCAGCAGACCACTCCAAAAGTGATGGCTGATGCCACCACCGTGTCATAGAATGACTTCAGCAGCGCCCCTTGTACACCAAAAGACCTGAGTCTCCTCAGCAGGAACAGCCTGCGCTGTCCCTTCTTGTAGAGTGCGTCAGTATTGTGTGACCAGTCTAGTTTATTGTTCAGATGAATACCCAGGTACTTGTAGGATGTCACCATCTCGATGTCTGTTCCCTGTATATTTACTGGTGCTGTGAGGGGCTGCCCATGCCTGCGGCAGTCCACCACCAGCTCCTTAGTTTTCCTCGCGTTGATCTGGAGGCAGTTCCGATGGCACCAGTCCACAAAGTCCTGGATAAGCCCTCTGTACTCAGCTTCATCTCCGCTGGAGATGAGACCAACGATCGCAGAGTCATCAGAGAACTTCTGTAGATGGCAATGTGTTGTGTTGTGTGAGAAGTCCGCAGTATAAAGAGTGAACAAGAAGGGAGCCAGCACCGTTCCCTGGGGGGCCCCCGTGCTACTGATGATCGTGTCGGAAACACAGTCCCGGGTTCTCACAAACTGAGGCCGGTTCGTGAGGTAGTCCAGGATCCATGATGACAGGTGCTGGTCCACCCCTGCGCGCAGCAGCTTGTCCTTCAGGATCATCGGTTGGATGGTGTTGAAAGCACTGGAGAAGTCAAAGAACATGATCCTCACCATATTCCCGGGCTTCTCCAGGTGGGACAGAGAACGGTGAAGGAGGAAGATCACCGCATCCTCCACCCCAATGCCATGCTGGTAGGCGAACTGGAGTGGATCCATCGCTGGTTCCACCAGGGGGCGGAGATGAGCAAGGAGCAGTCTCTCCAGGGTCTTCATCAAGTGGGACGTCAAGGCCACCGGTCTGAAGCTGTTCAGGTCTTTGGGGTGGGAAGTTTTTGGTACAGGTACCACACAAGATGTTTTCCACAGCTGTGGTACCCTCCCCAGTTTCAGGCTCATGTTGAAGATATACGTCACAATCCCACACAGCTGGTCTGCACAGGACTTGAGGAGCTTTGCGCTGATGCCGTCCGGTCCCGACGCCTTCCTCGCCTTGATCTTCCTCAGCTCCGTCCTCACCTGGGTCTTGGTCAGGGTCAGGATGGGGGGCTGTGTGTTGGGAGTGGGGGGGGGGTGTCGGTGGAGTGGGGAGTGGGTAGCAGGACTTGATTTCTTAGAGGCAGCAGGGATTCCCCCGGGATTCCCCCGGTCCTAGTGCTGTCTGTTAATTCGTTCAGGAGTGGTCACATCCCTCCTGCTAGTCGTCTCATAATAGGATTGATACTGTGACCCTTAGCTTTGACTAATCCCTCAACATTTCCTGTGCCATCTACACATCCCTAAACACAAAAACACAAAGTCATAATCTGCTGCAATCACACTCATAACTGCACAACATTTTGCTGCACTTATGCAGTATCTGACTTCTGAAAGGGACCATCAGCAATTTTCTACTACAACACTAGAACATCCTTAGACTTAACAATAGGTAGCCAACTTGGCACATTTTCTCCAAGACAACTGAGTTAAAAACTTTGATATGATGAAGAGATAAATAAGGAAAACCGGAACAATCTCAATAAACACACTAGTTAAGATACAGAAATCTCAAACTGTCTATCCTCTTAATTACTCTAATTATGTATATTTCAATCACAGAAGAAATCGGATACAGGCAGTTACAGTCATAATGGGAAAAGAATATTTATCAAATATATATAAAACATGTGACATCACTCACAATTCTGTGGATTCCTGTTTTGTTGTCAATATCTTAGTACATGCATTTCTGAATATGAGGGTGAGGTAACTAATTAGTAACTAATGAGTACCTTAGATAGTAAGATGTAGCTATAAACTGTATGACAGTATTGCACAGGTGTAAAAAGCTGCTAATTAATCCTATTTAACAGATACATTATACATATCAAAACTGGGGTACACACATCTTGGTTGAGCTGTATTTATACTGTGTATTCTGGTAAATTCAGCATGTGTCAGACAATTACATTAAAAGCACGGATAAACACACAAAAATCCTAAATACAACTGAGAGGCCAAGTTTAAAGAGGTTTTTTTTCCCCCCAAACAAGGAAGTATGCAAACTGATGCTCTGAAGTCACATTTGTCACATCTGCCCATAATTAGTCTCTTTATATTATTTTGACCAAAAAAAGAACAAAAGCTGACATTTTTTGAGAAAGAAACTGCAACTTTACAAGAAAAAAAAATCTAAAATGTTGCTATAAATCTATAAGAAAATCCCTCAATTTTATGTGAGAAAATATAAAAGATAAAGTTAGAACTTCACAAGATAAAAGTCTCAAGATGACTTGAAAAGTGTTGCAATTTTACAAGTTGAAAATCCAAGAGAAAAAAACCTCACGTTTTCAAAAAAGAAACACACATCTGGTGAATTAGCAGTTAAAGATGCGCACCACGTGAACACGGTGCGCTGCTGTGACCGCTGACTTGAGTCCCAGCTACAGTAAAAAAGGCAAACTGCAATTTTATAAGAAAGAAAGGTTATGAGAAAAAAAGTCACAAATCTACAAGTAAAAAAAAAAAAAAAAAGACATTAGTTTAGAAGATAAACATGAGGACTACCAAATTCATCAGTTTTTTATTGCTCTGTTTGGCAGTAAAATCTCCAGCAAAATAGAATATGGACTGTATTACAACGATGTGGTCCATAATCAGTCTCACTGACACAGAACGTGTTTATGGGTGTTTCCAAGTTCATTTCCTTATTACAGCGGTGTGAAAGAATTTTCCACCAGGTGCAAGGTGTAAAAGAGGCTGGTCTAATTATTCAGAGGTGTGTTTTGGGTAATCCAATCCAAAGCGCTCCTGCCCATCCCTTTAATGCACAGAGGTGCATCATCTAAAAAGAACTCTGATCATGACCATTTGTTTAAGACGAGTTTTGTGTTGGCCAAACTGTGTGCGCGTGAGCAAAAATGCACACGATAGTAATGCTGCTTGGTAATAAGCACGACAGACACATCCATCCATCTACCCATCTATCCATCCATCCATCCATCCATCTTCTTCTGCTTAATCCTTTTTAGGTCGCGGGGGGGATGCCAAATCACAAATCACAGTTGATGCCCAGTTAGTTATTTTAGAGAGAACAAATGAGAAGAGATAATGCTGGGCTGAAAAATTGAGCTGGATAGTTTAACACAGTACACCTGGATGCAACACGCAGACATGAATAGGATTGAAACTTCAGGAAAGGAGGATGATGCCTGTGCAAACTTTCATAAAACGGAAGGATCATTAATGGTGGTGCGGAAGTCGTTCTTGGCATGTGTGGAAATGGAGAGTTCCCTCTTCTGTTGCTTTCGCCAACCAAGGACCTCCCCCGTTTCATGTGGGGGTCTGCTGAGGTTTGTGGCTCTCTATCCCAGTTCCTCCTGGGTGGGAGGGAAGGCTGAGATCCAGTGCAGCGTCCCGTCCGCCACTGACCTCTGCCATGAAGCGAGCCCACTCTTAGCGGCACCTCCTGGTGGGCACCCACAGCTCAAGAACCCCGTGTGGGCGACCTGGGCCCAGCTGGAAACCTACAAACACATGGCCACAGGCAGATGTGGACACATCTCCTGTCTCTCTGGGAGTTACAGTGAAAAGTAAGATCCTACTCATTCATTCATTCCCCTAAAAATAAACACATTAATACTGAATAAGCCTGCAGAAAACAAAAATGTTGATGGAATAAAAATCTTCAGACTGACATACCTCCCCCGCATACCTCCGTCCACACCAGAATACACACATGCTCCCTGTTCATTCATTCATTCCTCTAAAAAAAAAAAATCATACATTAATGCCTAATCTATAGACTCCAATGCTAAAGTCTACAATTAAAATGAGAATGTTGGATGGAATAAAAAAAAACTGTGTATCATCATATAGACAAAATGACAGGTGATTATATTATGACTGTTACAACTCTCTCCATTAAAATTAAAAAAATCCCAGCACATGCTGTTTCCCCATGAGCCACTGAAATAGCTTTAAACAATGCGCTTCTGATGACAGACCTCCTTTTTCCTGATCAAAAGCGCATTGTCATAATATGCACCATAATGCCGATGCGCATATGACTGCACGCCACCATGCCTCTTTGAAATGACTCCTCATCTCCCAGCGCAAAGTGGATGCACTGTCTACTAGTTATGCCTCGGTGAAACTGAGAGGCATATGGTAATCACTCAATACATCTGTGGTTGTATCTGTCTGACCGTCTGTCTGTCCACCTGTCTGTTTCAGCTCGCCGAAATTAAGTGGAACTAAAGGTTTGTATCATTGTATCGCCATATATTCTCGACTTTTAATTTGCCAGAATTTTGAAATAACGCTTTGTTTTTTTAAATAAACACAAAAATAGCTCACCTTTACTGTCAATGCAGCTGAAAGGTCATTGTATTACCTGTGCCAGCCCAGTAGAGGCGGAAGTGTGCCTTTATTACAGCCCAACTGAGCACCTCCTGTCAACAATCAATCTTGTGCTGAAGTTTTAAAATAGTTGTTTCTGCAAACTAAACACATATTCAGGAATAACACCATTTATTCAACACATTCTTTTCAGACATATTTTGCTGTTTACTTTTGAAGATAAAGGACAATGTATAGTCTTCCTGTAGTTTACAGCTCATCGGTAAAAAGTACAATTCCTATATTAATATTGCTCAAGTGCAACACGCCAATCACAGAAGAGCTTCCTCTGAAGGCAAAGAAACTGACAGACAACATCAGCAGGAGAAAAAATAGTTTTACAAGTAAGTTTTGCCCTTAAATTATGCAGCAGTTTCATTGTTAACACATTAACACTTCCTAACACGGCAACATTTGATTCTTAAAGCTTGTGTTTGTCGCATTATATTTTCCAATGTACTCCGCTACTGGTGGCTCTGTGGTTGCATGACTCATTCAGTATGCTAATAATTTCTTAATGTTAAATTGGTTTCTCTAAAGTTCAGACAATTTTTTCAACTCTTAATACTAATGTCAGTAATATAAAAACAGCACAGTGTGACGTTGTTGAATCATTTCCTTTAAAATAACTTTTACAGTCCCATCATGGACCTTTTCGCAAATGCATGATGGCGGCTGCTCATGACGCGATTGGCAAAGTATCCTGGGATTGTTTGGGGGCAAAGTTGGGCCACACCAATGCACTGGCTATATTCTAGAATTTTTTAATTTTAATATGTAAATTCTGATGGAAGGTTAAAGATTATTGTATTGTACAGTATACTAGTATCCATTGGCACTTAAGCTGAGTGGACAATATACTCAGCTATGTATTACCATAAATATAGATTTATAAGATTATAACTTGAAAACAATGGTCCTAATTTATCTAACAGAAAAATGGTCTTAAACCAAGTCAATGCAAATTTCGGTATTTATCAGTCTGAATGTGATCATGTGTGCTCAAATAGACTCCATGCAGCATAGAATTATTTGATCATATCAGGTTATATCGCAGCAGCGAGCAGTGCATCTTTATATTAAGGTTATATTGAGCAATATTTCCTCAGGTTATATTGAGCAGTGATCAATTTGCTTTGTGTTAGATTTAGATGAGTGTTTTAATGATTTACTCTAAAGATTAAAGAGGCAGCTTTTAGTAGTTTTAAATGTTCCATACGCATTTATATCACTGCATCCAAAATAGCAGATTTAAGCTGAAAATCTAAAATCTAATTGATTGGATGCAGAAACTTGAATTACAGTTTTAGCTTCTGAAATTTGTAATAGTTTTCATACAGTTGTGATTGCGCTCAGAGCTTTTAAAGAATGTTGTTTTCATCTTTTTTTTTGGTGTACCGGAGTACAGAAAGTCACCATGTCCAGTGTCAGTACTGTGGTAAACTAATTCTACAAAGATAAATTGTGATAAATTTGCCTATTCTAAGAACATATTTCTTTGACTAAGTCTGGTGTTACTAATTAATAACTGGTATCCATCATGGATTTTCGGGTTAACTCATCACTCACGTCAACACATCATGCTCAGTGGCACAGCGCTCACAGCACAGCTGCAGTGACTGTAGCAGTCACCGTATCAGGTTAAATAAATAAATAAATCTACCTGTATGAATGTTGCAGGACAGAGCAAGTCATGAAAGTATTTTCACTCCGGCTCTGAATAATATCACACAGGAGAACTGTGCAGAACAGCTGTGGGCTCAGCTGAGGGAAGGGGAGGAGGGGGAGATATTGTTTCCTCTCTTCTAAAATGTAAGTATAAATTCTTATGTTTGACATGTATACTTTTAAAATGACCAGGCAACTAAAACTTAAAGCACTTTATTCATTTATTTCACCAATGCCTGCAACCAAACCGATGAGCTCATTTACATCGTATATTATGGCAGTATAAATTTAAATAATTTCCATCACCCTGAGTTCACCCCAATGTTGCGCATCATGGATTTCGTTCCCACCGTCTGTCTTCTGCCTTTAATGACAGTTTTAATGCCAGCACACACTACTTTATTATTTTTTTTTATTAATCCTCAGATGGTGATCAGCTGGTCAAACCAACGGTGTTGTGCAGCACCTGTCTCCTCCAAAACATGGTTCTTTAGCATCAAATGTGACTTTTAAGGCTGCCACACAACATTATTTTTTTTTCTGTTATTTCTCTGCAACAGAATCTTGTCTGCTGGAAGTGCCTAAATATTCACAAATAACATCTAAAAATGAAATATACACTATAAACAAGCACAAGCCAACTTCCAATTGTCATAAAACGCCCTTGTTAAGGGCTAAGAAGGACACCAAACGCATGCTGTGAGTTTGCACATTTATTAACAAAAAGACGAACACTACATGAAACACTAAACACTAAACTTACATATAAAGAGATGATGAAGGCGCCGAAGGATAGTGGGGATCACAACCAGGAGGGAGGAGAACAGCCTGGGAAACAAACAGCTGAAGCACTTGGACACACTGGGGAAAAAAGAGATCATGATGATCATGACAGTGCCCCCCCTCAAGGGGTGGACCCAGACACCCCAGGGTAACATCAAAAAAGAAAAGAGGACCCACCCACAAAGGAGACCCCCCCCCCCAACAAGAAAAACATCCCACCCTGGGTGGGAGGAGGGGGAACAAGGCACGGAGGGACCGAAACTAACCAAAAAACAAAAGAAAACATTCATGACCCACAACACTGCACAACAGGTGGTAGTACAGGGCTCTAGGACCATTGGATAAATAAATGAGTTAGTTTGGGCAGCCTACCAGAGTCCCACGACCACCGGCGCATGTGCTGGAATAAGTCAGGTGGCCTCCCTGCATTCCAGGACCACCCAAGCAGAAGGGGCAGTCCATCGGGTGGTCTCCCAGCATCCTCAGGGACCCAGCATCTTCCCCGGACTGTGGGAGCTGGGAGGGGGAACCCTAATGAGAAGGGTGACGGATAAGTGGGGAAACTGTCTGTAGGAATGGCTGACCAGTGTAGCTGCCCGACACGAGGGCCAGTGGAAGAAAGCAGCTGACCCATGGGAGAACCAGGCGGCAAGGACAACCAACCAGCGGAGACCTCCAATGACACCTGATGACCTTCAACAATCTCCGACGAAGGTGAGGGACCCATGACAACCTCAGGCATTGGCGGAGGACCCTCAGCAGCCTTGGGCGGAGGCGAAGCACCCGCGGTGGCCTCAGCCTGAGGTGTAGCACCCACAGTGGCCTCGGCCTGAGGTGTAGCACCCACGGAGGCCTCGGACAGAGGCGGAGCACCCATGGAGACCCCTGGCGGAGAGGGGGGGGGGGTTCCACGGAGACCTCTAGCAGAGAGGTGGAGCTCACAGAGACCTCTGGGGACCCCAGTGAAACCAAATGGCTGACCCACGAGAAGACCAGACACAGAAGGTGATCGACCAGTGGTGGGCCAGACGAAGACAAAGAAGGAGGACCCACGGTGACCTCAGGCGGAGGTGGAGGACCCGGGATGATCTCAGGTGAAGGTGGAGGACCCACGGCGACCTTAGGAGAAGGCTCAGACACAGAGGGGACAAGCACCGGGTAAGAGTCACCAGCAGCAGTGGAGCCCGGCGAGGAGGACTCAGGTGCAACTGACGGTTGCACTTGGTCCTCCCTACCAAGAGTCAGGCAAGATTTCTCTAAAACAGATAAAGTGAAAACAAAAAAGAGAACCTGCCTGAGCTCGAGCTCCACCGCTGTCCAGGACTCTGGTGATCCAGGCTGGGACGTCTCGGCACTCTCCGTCTGATGCTCCAACTCTGACATGGCCACCTCGCATAGGGAGGAAGAAAAAAACACCGGAGAATCACTGGCAGCAGTAGAGCCCAGTGAGGAGAGCTCAGGAGCAGTGGACACCTGCTACTGATTCTTCCCACCAAGAGCCAGACAAGAATTCTCAAGAACTGTAAATGTGGAAACACATTGCTTGGACTTGAGCTCCACCACCATCCAGGACTCCCGACGACTCTGCTACGGAGGCTCCCGCAGCAGGCGTGATGGTAGATGCAGCCCAAGGACTACCAGGCGTGGTGACCAATGCAGGCGAAACTCTTGGCGTGGCGGCTGAGACTGGAGGTCGCCTTACCACTGACACTGAGTCCCGAGTTGCTGAAACCAGGGGACACTTCCTTGTTGGGTCAGGTTTCAGGGATCCGGGACTGCTCCTCTCCTGTCCAAGATGTGGCTGCGGTGCTGGCGTGGGGTTCTCCAGGGCCACAGGCTCCTCTGTCGTCCCGTGGCTCCATCCTTGGACCGATCGACGCTCAGGGGAGATGGGAGGAGACACAGGAGAGACAGGTGAGGAACAGGTGACAGCAGAGGCGGCGAGGACTCAGCCAAAGTGGGCTGCAGGTACTGAGCCTCACCACTGGGAATAAGACAAGGAATTTCATTATCATGTGTGAGTGAATGAAAGCATACTTGTCTTATTTCCCGGGGCATGATGGTGACTGCTGCTGCTGAACTAGGAGATGTTCTTCCAGGCATGGTGGCGATCATCTGGTGAGGAGACGGAGACAGATGACGCTCCGGAGTCCGGTAACGCTGATTCATCGGCGCCAACTCCACTTCCCCCGATGAAACTCCCTCCAGCTGCTGCATAACCTCTGGAAGAAGCCATGGTTTATATTCCAGGATAAGCTCAGTCTCTGCTGCCAAAACCCGCTGGCACTCCTCCAGCTCCTCCGCACTGGGACCGTCGGAAGGCACGAGAGCTGCGTATCCAATATGGCAAGCTGCAGGCCACAGTTCAGCAGGGGGAGATGATACTACAGCTGGATGACGGCGCCGGGCTCGAGGCCTCTGTCTCTGGGAATGCTTCCACAGCGGCACAGGTTTGGATGGTGAAAGGGCTTCCCCCAGCCCGTGGAGCCGATGTTGAGCGTGGAAAACTGAAGTGAGGAAAACTGACAGTTCTGGATAGTTCCACAGGCTGGGGTATGCTTCAATCACCTGTGCTGCGCTATTCCACACCTGCAGTGCCTCCTCGGGAGTTTGGGTTAGGTGAACGTCCACGATAATGTCCTCCACCAGTCCAGCCGCCCAACACTCTTCCTTGTCTAGCCCCAAAATACTATAGTCCATACGGCCAGACATACCGCAAAGGAATGGACTATAAAAACGGGAGGAAAAATATAATATGGGAGGAAATGAAAAAACAGCAGAACCCACAGCGGCTGGTGCCCACACAGGCCGTGTCCTTCTGTCATAAAACACCCTTGTTAAGGGCTAAGAAGGACACCAAACGCACACTGTGAGTTTGCACATTTATTAACAAAAAGACGAACACTATGTGAAACACTAAACTCATACACATATAAAGAGATGATGAAGACGCCGGAGGAGAGAAGGGCTCACGACCAGGAGGGAGGAGAACAGCCTGGGAAAAAAATGGCTGAGGCGCTCGGAAACGCTGGGGAGAAAAGAGATTATTCAGCCGGAGTCACACCCGAAGAGACACGGGGCTCACGGCTGAAGGAAACAGTAAAAGGGTAAATAAACCTGGTCAGAGCACTCCCATTCACCTCAACGGTACATCGTCATGCCCTTAAATAGGTGGGTGAACAGCTGATTCATGCGTGACAGATGTGGGTACATGAATGAGGAAATAATCAAACAATGAGTGAGAGATGTGCAGCCCGCGAAACAGTTTGACAGGCGGAAGCTGCACAGGACACTGTCAAAATAAAAGCACAGACTGGAAGCTAAATAACAAAACAAGAATATGATACACAAGCCCAACATATACCAATAAGACCAAGGATACAAAATGACATACAATAAATGGACAGAACAATAAGGACAAAACCAAGAATATAAATATTCCAAAAATAAACAGAATACAATAGACCATGATAAATAAAGAAATAAACAGAAAGACTGAACCCAAACTGGAGACTGGGCGCGGCCCCCATCAGTGCCCAGGATCATGACACTAATGCTCCCAAACAATCCCATACTGGTTTGTGTGTGTCAAAGATGGCGGTATTTGCGGAAACAACTATCTCTTTTTTAATTTATTTACTCAATTAAAGGTGATGTGAGGTGTGAAATTTGAAAACCACTTGATTATTTTTACAGAAAACCAAACAATTTCTTAGGTTGAGTAGGAACATGACATCTGTAATAGAATTTATTTGATGATGCTGACTTTAAAAATGTTGTATCACATCTGTAATAATAATCACATTTTCATTATTTTTTTTTCCTTCTCGTTTCTCTCTCTGAGGTCCACGGAGATGAACCTGAGGGTGAGCAGTCAGAGCAGCTGTGAAGAGAACAGGCTGGAAGCTACATAACAATATTGCAGGTTCTCTTTATAGAAAAACTGCATTTCAATAATTTTTTTTTTGCAAGATAATTCAAGAACCTCTCTCAATACTCATTACACACAGAGTGAAACATTTCAACCTATTCTGATTTAATGCTGATGATTATGGTGATAGTTTTTGAAGTTTTGATATTTTTACCTGCTATTGCATGCCATAGTTTAAATATACATGTATTAAATTAATAAAATCTGTTAATCCAGCATTTTTCTTTCTGCTCCTAATTTTATTCTTGTGCTTCTGTATTTTTTTCTTTTAAAGACTCCTTGACAAAAATGCCAGCGTACAGCTCTGGGATGACATACACCACCTGTGTATTGTGACAGTGATATCAGAGTCCTGCATAACACAATACCCATGCTACCATGCCACAGGCACCGAGTGTCATGACTGCCCCTCTGGGGCAAAGGATTGAACCTGTGCGCAGGCTTTCTTCGTTTTGGCATGATTTATTCAACAAAAGCAGCCAGAACGTGAGTGTGCTAGTGTGAAGGTCGCCGTGCCGAAGGCAGCGTGGGACCTCTTTAAATAAGCAAACACATCAAGAACAGCCGTGAACAATCAATAATCAAGAAATCAAAAGCAGCTGTGAATAATTAACAAAGCAAAAACTCATGACACAAAACCGGAAGTAAACAAAAGGCACTGTCAAAACAAAAGCCCAAACCCAAATCATGACAGGAATAAACATGATAACAAAACCAAAAGAACAATAATCATCAAACCCAAGCATAACTGTGATCATGATAAACATAATACTAATAAACAGGACTATGATGAACCAAACTAAGATGAGGGCAAGGAGAATGACAAGCCAGAACTCAGAAGATAATCACGGCAAGCAGAAATACTGTAAATGGCAAATTCAAAGAAACATAAATGGGGAAATTGTCGTGAACATAAACACAATAACCAAACTGAGCTGAGGTGAAGAAAACACAATGAAATACAAAAACATACTTAAAGTGTGAGCATGGTCTCCCGACTATGCTCAGATCCTAACATCAAGGCATCAGCACCTGCGGTGCTTTCATAATTACATGGCGTTACGCAAAGTGTAAAAAAACAGACAATGTGCTGTCAGAAACTAACAAAATCACTGGCATACGACAGGAAGTCTGGCGTAAAAGTCCACTAATGACCATCAACATAGGGCCCTAAGAGTGAAATCCTGGCTGAGAAGATGGTATAGGCAGCGTTGAGGCTTTTACATTTTGCTGAAGGTGAGCACACAACATCCGGTTGGCAATGGTTCCAGGTCAGCTCGCTCTCACTGGCTATGTGGGTATTCCATAGGAGGCAGGAATCATAAATATCAAACATGTTTAATATTCATGATTCATGATTGAGGAGGCTGCAATTTGATTGGGAGCAGTAAAATAGTTATATTGATAGCACATATTTGAGGATTACATTGACAAATAAGCTTAATAGGCAATGATCACACAGAACTAAACAGAAGCTAGAGGGCGAGAATAGAAAATTCAGCACAATTACAGATACACACAACACCAGCCTCTCCACTTTTAATATACACACAAACCTGTTCTTCTACTATTCAACCAGGGGGACTGTTTCAGTGTGACACATCTTTATTGGGCCTCGGGATATTTACAGATAAGCATGTGCCGAGGTCACCCAAGGGTAATATTTTTCAGCTGTCTGTTGGTCAGACAAGAGAGGGCCCCGTCACAGCTGGTGGCCCTGTATTTAAGCTCAGTTATAACTGCTGACTCGTGTTTCAGGAGGATTTCTTTGCACCTTTAAACCCTTAAAAAACAAACAAACATGTGACTGTCTTGGCCAATCAGTCAGTTGGCTTTTAAAACTGGGCCTTTGGTGAGATCTGAACTGAAGAAGTGCGAGAGGAGGATGAGGTGCAGTGGCACACTGGGGAGCTTCATTTAATCCAAGGAAGTCTTCCTCTCGCTGTTCTGGTGTCACACTAAATATAGGAGGTCGGGTATCAAGCATACTGTAACAACCCTAGTTACATGGGTTCATGCTTTGTTCAGGTCAGGCAGTGCACTGCATTTGTGTGACTTTACATTCAGTCAAGAAAAAAAATACTTAACTAAATGAAATGCTTTCAGCTCTAAAGTGGATTGTGGATTTATATACATTAAAAACAAGAGATAAAGTATCAAATGAAAAAACAAAATACTAATTATGTAAGTAGTTAAGGTCAAATTTTTACTTTAATTTGATTTTGTTTTGTCAGTTTGCAGTTGTTTCCTTAAGCTGCAGTGCAATGAGCTCTCAGGGCCACCATTGTTTTCTATTTACTTTTATATGCAAATGCATAAGCATAAGCCTAGGAACAACAAAAACATCAACTAATTATTAATTCAAATACAGTGCTATGAAAAAGTATTTGCCCCTTCCTGATTTCTTACATTTTTGCATATTTGTCACACTTAAATGTTTCAGATCATCAAACAAATTTAAATAAGTAAATGCAACATCCATCCATCCATCCATCCATCCATCTTCTACCACTTATCCGGTGTCTAGGTTGTGGGTGCAGCAGTCCAAACAGAGTAACCCAGACTGCTGCCTGTTTCACATAGCCCCATGATCCTCATGATCCCTCCTGCAGGTGATGAACCCACTGGAAGGTGGACCTACAGTGGGGCAAAAAAGTATTTAGTCAGCCACCAGTTGTGCAAGTTCTCCCACTTAAAAGATGAGAGAGGTCTCCAATTTTCATCATAGGTATACCTCAACTATGAGAGACAAAATGAGAAAAAAAAAAAATCCAGAAAATCACATTGAAGGATTTTTAATGAATTAATTGGTAAATTCCTCGGTAAAATAAGTATTTGGTCAATAACAAAAGTTCATCTCAATACTTTGTTATATACCCTTTGTTGGCAATGACAGAGGTCAAACGTTTTCTGTAAGTCTTCACAAGGTTTTCACACACTGTTGCTGGTATTTTGGCCCATTCCTCCATGCAGATCTCCTTAAGTCCCAGACATTAGCCCTCTTGTGGCCACTTGATGGTCCCCCTATGGGTTTTCTAGCCAAAAAGGCCAAATGGCCCCTCTCTGGGACTTCTAGTGCTAGAACAGTGATGTTTTGGGGCTGTCGCTGGGCAACACGGACTTTCAACTCCCTCCAAAGATTTTCTATGGGGTTGAGATCTGGAGACTGGCTAGGCCACTCCAGGACCTTGAAATGCTTCTTACGAAGCCACTCCTTCGTTGCCCGGGCGTTGTGTTTGGGATCACTGTCATGCTGAAAGACCCAGCCACGTTTCATCTTCAATGCCCTTGCTGATGGAAGGAGGTTTTCACTCAAAATCTCACGATACATGGCCCCATTCATTCTTTCCTTTACACAGATCAGTTGTCCTGGTCCCTTTGCAGAAAAACAGCCCCAAAGCATGATGTTTCCACCCCCATGCTTCACAGTAGGTATGGTGTTCTTTCTCCTCCAAACACGACAAGTTGAGTTTTTACAATAAAGTTCTATTTTGGTTTCATCTGACCATATGACATTCTCCCAATCCTCTTCTGGATCATCCAAATGCTCTCTAGCAAACTTCAGACGGGCCTGGACATGTACTGGCTTAAGCAGGGGGACACGTCTGGCACTGCAGGATTTGAGCCCCTGGCGGCATAGTGTGTTACTGATGGTAGCCTTTGTTACTTTGGTCCCAGCTCTCTGCAGGTCATTCACTAGGTCCCCCCGTGTGGTTCTGGGATTTTTGCTCATCGTTCTCGTGATCATTTTGACCCCACGGGGTGAGATCTTGTGTGGAGCCCCAGATCGAGGGAGATTATCAGTGGTCTTGTATGTCTTCCATTTTCTAATAATTGCTCCCACAGTTGATTTCTTCACACCAAGCTGCTTACCTATTGCAGATTCAGTCTTCCCAGCCTGGTGCAGGTCTGCAATTTTGTTTCTGGTGTCCTTTGACAGCTCTTTGGTCTTGGCCATAGTGGAGTTTGGAGTCTGACTGTTTGAGGTTGTGGACAGGTGTCTTTTATACTGGTAACGAGTTCAAACAGGTGCCATTAATACAGGTAACGAGTGGAGGACAGAGGAGCCTCTTAAAGAAGTTGTTACAGGTCTGTGAGAGCCAGAAATATTGCTTGTTTGTAGGTGACCAAATACTTATTTTACCGAGGAATGTACCAATTAATTCATTAAAAATCCTTCAATGTGATATTCTGGATTTTTTTTTTCTCATTTTCTGTCTCATAGTTGAGGTATACCTATGATGAAAATTGGAGACCTCTCTCATCTTTTAAGTGGGAGAACTTGCACAATTGGTGGCTGACTAAATACTTTTTTGCCCCACCGTATGTGGCTTCTTTGGGTACACTGGATCTTTGCTGTTACCTTTTCATGGGGATGGATCCACTGGACCACTCTTGGTCTGGCCCTTCACCCAGGACAAATTTGCCTTGGGAGACCCTACCAAGGGCAAGTTGTCCCCGACAACATAGCTCCTGGGATCATTAGGACACCCAAAACCCTCCACCGCGAAAAGGTGGTGATCCATGGAGGGGTAAATACAAAATGCAGTTATTAAATGATGATTTCAGTTATTAAGGGAAAAAAGCTATCCAAACCTGCCTGGCGTGATGTGAAAAAGTAATTGCACCCTAAACCTAATAACTGGTTGTGCCACCCTTGGTGGCAACAACTGCATTCAAGTGTTTGCAATAATTGGCAATGAGTCTTTTCCATCATCGTTGAGGAATTCTGGCCCCCGCTTTTTTGCAGAATTGTTTTAATTCAGCCATATTGGAGGGCTTGAACTTGAGGTCATGATCTGATGGCTGGAAATTCTCCTTCACGGTTTTGTGGTAGAGAGTAAAACTCATGAGTCCATCAATTCCAGCAAGTTATCCAGAGCCTGAAGCAGCAAAGCAGCCCCAGGCCATCACACTACCACCACCTGTTGGTATGATCTGGTTACGAAATGCTGTGTTAGTTTTATACTAGATGTAGCCGAACGCTCGCCTTCCAAGTTCAACTTTTGTCTCATCAGTCAACAGAATATTTTCCCACAAGTCTTGGATATCATCAAGATGTTTTTTTTTGGCAAATATGACATGAGCCTTTGTGTTCTTTTTGGTCAGCAGTGGTTTTCGCCTTGGAACTCTCCCATGGAAGCCATTTTTGCCCAGTCTCTTATTGTTGAATCAAGGACCAGTGTCCAAACTGAGGTGAGTGAGGCCTCCAGATTCTTTAGATGTTGTTCTAGGTTTTTGCCTCTCATCTGTTCTTGAATTTCTTCAGATCACGGCATGATGTATTGCTTTTTGAGGGTGCTTTCACACCTACAGGCTTTAGTTCGTTTCAACTGAACTCAAGTTTGTTTTCTCTGTTAGTGTGGTTCATTTTGTCTGGTGAGAACATGGTAATTGTACTCAGGTGCGCACCAAACCAACTGCACTGAGACCACCTGAAAGAGGTGGTCTCGATTCGAATCAGATGGCGAACTCTGGTGCAGTCCTGCAGGTGAGAAAGCGACCGCACTAAAACAGGACCAGGGGCAAACGGTAAAGCATTTTATGCCACTGTACATACCTGATGGATCTTTGAAAATATCTGTGGCTGAGCATGTCACGGTTCTGAAGGATTAATGAAAGTTAACATGTTATTTCCCATCCGTAGCAGCGCTTCATTTTCAGACTGTACGATTTGCAGAAAGTGGTATATGCATGTATGTAATAAACGATAACCAGGGCGATGAAACCCCCCATAGATTATGCTACAATTTGTATTATTTTCTCCCCAGAAATGCATAAATACACAGTAGTCATCCTACTTCTTGTATTTACCTTTCCTGTTGTTGCAGCAAAAAAATCTGACCAATAAGAACAGAGAACATTCTGCTGTAAGTCTCACGGGATTTAACATGACACAGTTTGGGCTGCTTGAATTTTTGCCTGTGTGAAAGGGGACCGAACCAAGGAGAAAATGATACAAAGTAACAAACTTGTCAACTGATTTGGACCAAATTAAACAAATTTAGGTGTGAAAGCACCCTGAGATCTTTTAGCCTACTTCACTTTGTCAAACAGGTTCTATTAAAGTGATTTCTTGATTCAACAGGTCTGGCAGTGATCAGGCCTGGGTATGGCTCGTGAAATTGAACTCCATTCCAAAAAATATGGTTAATCATAGTTAACTCATGATGTAACAAGGGTGGGGTTGATTACTTTTTCACAAAGGGCCAAGTAGCTTTGAAAGCATTTTTTCCCTTAACAAATGAAGTCCATCCATCCATCCATCCATCTTCTTCTGCTTAATCCTTTTCGGGTCGCAGGGGGGCTGGTGCTTATCCCAGCATCTTTGGGTGAGAGGCAGGGTACACCCTGGACAGATCTCCAGTCCATCGCAGGGCCAACACAGAGACAGACAACCATTCACTCTCACAGTCATACCTAAGGACAAGTTAGAATCCCCAGTTGATGCCAATTAACCTAACTTGCATGTTTTTGGCATGTGGGAGGAAACCGAAGAAATCCTGGAGTAAACCCACGCAGATGGGAGAACACGCAAACTCCACACAGATCACTGTTGGTCAGGGGCTGGGATCGAACACGGGATTCCTCGGCCAAGGCTGAGTTGCTGTGCTGCGGCAGTGCTAACTATGAAGTCATCATTTAAAAACTCCACTTGGTATTTACTCGATACCTTTATCTCATATTAAAATTTCATGATCTGAAACATTTAAGTGTGACAAATATGCAAAACTAGAAAAGCACTCAGAGAGTGCATACCTCTGCCAAGGCTTCTTCCTTCCCTCCTTTTGTCCATCCATCTCCCTCCCTACCTCCCTGCCTCCATCCCACCATACATTGCAAGACAGAGCCTTGGCAGAGATATGTGCTCTCGGATCATCAACAAAATGTAATGGGTTCTTCTGCAGCCCAAGGACCATCTCTGGTGAAAATTTCATCAAAATCCATTGAGTAGTTTCTGTACAATCCTGCTGCACAAATACAAACAAGGGCCTTGGTGGAGGTATGCACTCTCAGATAATCACCAAACTCTAATGGGTTAATCCTTAGGCCAAGGGTCACCTTTGACAAAAATTTAATCCACCATCATTTGTAGTTTCACTCCCGCCCAATAGGTAGCGCCAATGCACTGACATGCCAGGATTTTCACCAACGAAGAAACGCTGCTTGCTTTCTGCTGGTTGACTTCCTGGTTTTCACTCCTTTTCCACAAAGATGCTGCTGCTGCTGCTGCTGCTGCTGAAGTATTTTTGTATGATTCATGTATGTTTATTCTCATCTTCCACTTCCTCATTGTCTTCTTCGTCTACTTTGTCTTGGTATGCTGTGCTGATATTGCCACCTCGTGAATGGGTCGTTCAGTCTTGTGCATGTGTTTTTCAACGCGTTCAGGTCGTGGGCAGGCGGCGCGGTCACAAAATTTGGGCTACACGCGGTTGTCCGTGGTCGAGCACTGTGGACACTAGCGGAGTGTAGACGATGACGTAAATTTCGTCACATGAGGTTTCCGGTTACACATACGCAGACAGCAGAGGTGCAGCATGAATTCAGCTTTATATTTGCACCTAAAGTAAATGGAAAAAGATGGTGGCCCAGAGCACTCATTGCACTGCAACTTAAGGAATCAACTGCAAACAGACCAAACAAAATCAAATAAAAAAAACAACTTTATCAAGATGGCAACACAAATGTGCTGCAAACAGTCACAGTGCACACAGAGAAATGCATTGTACTCAGTGGAACTGACACAGGATATATTAAAAAAAATGGACCAAAAGGTCCAAATTGTCTGATTTTAGCAATTTAAAATCAAAAAGAGCGGCAGTCAAACTAGAACTTTTGTGTTTCAACTAGGGATGCAGGTTATCAATTAATTTTTAATTCATTCATCTTATCGATCGATTAAAGATTAATTGATAAGCGGCAATTTTTCTGAGAATCTGAATTTCCCTTGGCACAATATGGTCTTTCTATCTTTAATATACGTCTTCTGCTTTTTCGGTTGAAATGCGGCAGTGGGTGATCGCGTGCGCCCCCGCCTGGACGGCGACGCCACTACATTTCACAGAGTAAGCACCCATTGAAAAGGACTGCTGAGTTATCAATAATTGACAACTAATTTAATTTAGTTGACTAAATTATTATCAACAATTAATCAGAAGTCATTTAATCATTAACATCCCTAGTTTCAACAAATGATGATGACGCATGTACAGTATTTGGTCCGTCAATGTATTGTGTCCCCAGAGTTACTTCTGTTGTGTTGTGAATATTTGCAGTACATTTCTCTATTTACAAGTCAAGTGACTTTGTGCAGCACCAGTGTGTGCCTCTTTTGATGAAGATGTTTTCCTAAATTGATTTTGATTTACATATTTGAAGTTGCTTCCTTAAAGTGCAGTGCAGTGAGCTCTCTGGGCGACCGTAGAAAAGATTTTTTTTTTCTCTTCAAACTACTCACTTCTAAATATTTTTGCTCATTTTTGTACAAGTTCAGCAAAAATACATGCCAATTTTGTTTCTTGTGTGGTTAATTTGTAAATGTTACTAAGTCTCAATAACAAAGTTTGAAAGGTGTTAAAAAATAACAAATACTATCCAGGAAGAACATTTATTAAAGTTCCTTCTTTCATGAAATTTTGATTTCATTTTGCATCAGTGCACTTGTATAGAGCACAAAAAAGCCTGGTATAAGTAGTGTTTTCACAGCTGTACAGCAGAAGAAATCCTCCATCAATCTGCCATATGCTGATATTTGGACAATTTCAACTTCACGTCAAGGGGAAGGGAAAGGGAAAAGTCGGCAGACAGCAAAGGTCAGACTGCTGAGGACAACTCAGTTATTTTGTGACTGTCTATTTTGTGTCTGTTAGTCTTGGCTACACATATGAATGCTGGAGGCTGCTGCTGATGGGACAGATGACGGCAGAGGCCTCATGAGCAGAAGAAGAATAGCGACAAACCAATGCTTAGCAATAACACACAAACAGAGAGTGGACACACATCTACATAGGCCAACCTTGATCAAGTGAAGGACATCAGCTGTGAAAAAAGCTCAAAGGAAATGTACCACCACATAAAAATACACACATGCTCATTGATAGTTTGCCTTACATACTCCTGGTACCTCTAAATCAGTCCAAACACTCACATATAAACAGTTACCCACAACAGACCTAAATACAGACAGCTTTTCATACTCTACAAACATCTATCACAGTTGCCAACTTTTCAGAAAAGCTTGGAGTGAGATTTAGAAGGAATTGTGCACTGGCAGGGGTGGAGTGAGCGTGCAGGTGCACAATACACATACATTTTTTTTTAAATAAATATACTTTACTAAAAAATAAGTTTTAGAACATGTTCAGTCTACTTTATGCTGTCTTGAGAGCTCTTGATGTGGAAAAATCTAAAGAAAAGTCAACATAATATTATCAGTAATGCCTTCGGAGTGAGAAATAGGGTTTGTAGAGTGAGAGAGAGGGTAAAAGAGCGAGACTCACACCTAAAGAGTGAGAGATGGCAACTCTGTATCTATATGACTCTACAATATATTCAGAGGTGGGGGAGTAGCCCTAAATTATACTTAAACTGACACTTTGCTAAAAATTTAGTTTTTTTTCCTTGTCAACATGTCTAACATGTTTTTAATGACTTACAAGACATATCAAGAGCTAAATCACTCAAATGTCTCATGTGTCTGATTTTTTTTTTTTTTTTTTTTTTGCTTTAAACTTTTACTTAAGCCCAGCCCCCTGCAAAAAGGCAAGTTGAGACACAGTGGTTTTGGTGATGTAACTATGCATGAAGCTGCCATCTAGGTAGTGTTGACCCAGTCAGGACTCTCTGGCCTAACTGAAATTATCCTCCAGGCTAGTTAGCATCTTTTTAACAAACTGCTTTGAAAATTTGACCCAGATTAAGATGGGTTTTACCATTAAACTGTTTTTAAGGACCGATGCAGCTTCAGTCATTATCCTGGGCCACCGTGCATACAACTGGGCATTGTTACAATCCGAGTGCCGGTTCCGTCCGCACTCAGATCTTATATATCATTTCCAGGCTTTGACAGCAGAGGATTCCTTCCAGCTCCCCCAGAGCAGTGTGCTCTGTTTTGTCTTTCTTTACTCCATCTTAGAGCATTTTTGCCTGTCTCTTGGGGAGGCGAGCCGGGTGCGGCCACCCGCTACATCCGAGCTCGTCTCGCCGGGTTCTGGCGCTGTCGGTGATCCTGATCCCGGTTCTTTTCTCTCTCCTGAGCCTTCTCCCAGGGTCGTCGGTGCAGATCTGAGTTCGCCCGCTGTGCCACAGGTTCCGGGTTCGGGGTTGGAGGTCGGTCCTGGTGCGGCGTCTACCCAACCGGGGTCCAACGCGGACGCTACCGAGACCCAATCAGGGTCCTTCGCGGAAACAACCGCGATCCAATCGGGGTCCGACGAGGGTGCGGCACCAGCAGTTTCCAGGTCCGGTGAGGGAGCTGCAGATCCCCTGCCGCCGGATACTGGACAGGCTCATCACCATCGTCACCCTCCTCACTCTCCTGAGGAGCTCAACCCATCTCCACCTGGGGCCGATGGGGTTCCAAACGCTCCACCCGGTTCTCCCTCGTCTTTCCCTTCTCCAGCGAGACCGCCGGCTACCTCCCCCCTACGGTTCTGGTGGGCAAGCGATGCGGGTCGGCCACCTGAAGGACTGCCGCGCCCATTTGGCTCTCTGGGCCGGCCTCCCGACCCATTGGACCCCCTGTTTTGCGACCTGGTCCGGCTGCCTGAAATTTACTATTTCCAGGCATGGGACTGGGGTAGACCGCCCGAACTGTCCTTTTTCCCCCTGCCTGCATTGCGGCCGCTTGATGCCGGACGGCCCCCCGAACTTTCAGCCTCCATGCCTCAGAGCCAGGACTGCACTCATCCCAGGTTTTATTCATTATATCCGTGTGTGTCTGTAAACTTTTGGGATGTGCGGGGGGCCCTGATATGTGATTTTGTTTCTCACTCTTTTTTTTCCTTAGCTGTGATCGTTTTTTTTTCCCTCCTCTATCTAATGTCCACTTATTGTTTAAAACCGATATTTGTATTGCCTGTTGGGTTCTGTCCCTGTTACCCACACGTAAGGGAATATTGTTTTGTTTTTGTTTTTTCTCCTCTCAACCTGTCTCCGTAGTTGCTTTGTTGGTCCCCTGTTATCATTTTGGGTTTTTTTTTGTTTTTTTTTTGCTCTCTCCCTCCTGCTGGCGCCCCATCCGCCCACCCCGGGGGGGGGGGGGGCTTGGGTGTTACTTGGGCCGTTCAGGAGCTCGGCCTTGAGGGGGAGGTACTGTTACAATCCGAGTGCTGGTTCCGTCCGCACTCGGATCTTATATCATATCTAGGCTTTGACAGCAGAGGATTCCTTCCAGCTCCCCGGGCTCTTATTGTGACAGCGCCTGGTGGAGCTCCCTGCTGTCAGAGTCAACAGCTGTGCTGCATTCGGGGTCATTAGTGACCGGGGTTAAAAGCAGGCGCTGAATGCACCCCGATGCAGCAGTCTCTGTCTTGATACATCCTGTTAAGATACGGTCTGTGAAGGTACGTTCTGTTATGATACGTCCTGTTAAGATACGGTCTGTTAAGGTATGTTCTGTTATGATAGCTCCTGTTATTATATGGTCTGTTGAGATACCGTCTGTTATGCTCCTGTTATGATATCGTCTGTTAGTCCTCGTCTATGATTCTACCGTCACATTGTCTGACGCATCGGGCGTTCCCCGGCTCAGACGCTGTTCATTCATCACCCTTTAAGTTATCCTGTGATTGTCCTACCCGCACTGTTGTGTGTATTATTCTCTGTTCCTGCGCTTCCCAATAAACATCACTGCAACTCACTGGTGACTGCTGGCGTCTTATGGTGGCTCGTGAGGGCCACCGTGACAGGCATGTCCTTCAACCGGTAAGTCTTTTTACGACAGGATTTGTCATGAATCCGGGTTTGGTTCTGACTCGTTGTTATGATTTGTCCTAGTTTTCCCTCTGACAGCTCTGGCACACCCTCTCCTCCTGTCAAGCTCCGTCACCTGCACTGTCACCAGTGCTCTCTCTCTCACACTCACACACACACACACACACACACACACACACACACACACACACACACACACACACGCTCCATTCACTTTCATTCACATGCGCTCTCACACACTTGTTCCCAATCAGTTCTGGACACGCATTCACACCGGCAATCTCTTTCCCCGTTAGCGTTTGGAGTATTTGTTTGCCACCGCTGAGGAAGGAGATTGTCGGGACATTCCCCATCACACCTGGCAGTGTTTCCCTCTGCGTATGGTTATTCACTCCCAGCGTTCTACCCAGCCTGACATTTCAAGGCGATCCATACCTTGGTGTTTCGGCTGGCCCGCTTCGCTGCCTCTGCCTTCTGGCTGCACGGCGCGCCCCGAATTAGCATCAGACCTGCAAGTGTTTCTTAGCCTTTTCTCCTGTGCTGCCAGGCCTGCAGCATTAGGCTGCTCGCCTTTCCTGTTTCATGCGTAACGCAGCCCTGCAGCACAAGGCTTTAAATTCACCAGGCTGTTGAGCATTTGGCAGGCGCCCTGTAACCTTGGTGGCCAACTCAGTCATTACATCTCTCCATATACTGTGTGGTTGACTGAACTGTATTTGGTGATAGTTGGATTTGTTACGTTGGTGAACTTTAATAAACACAGCACTCTCTACTCCTCCGATTGGGTTTTTTCATTCTCGCCGTGTAATGGCGCACAGGGGTTCATGACAAGGATTTATGCTGATAATGTAGTGCTAGCCACTAGTGATGGCCAGATGAAGCTTTCTAGAGGACTTGAGGCCTTTCATCAAAATGATTCATATAAACGAGGCCTCATGTGACACTTCATTTTCTCTACTACGCCATCTAGTGGACAAAACATATACAACATGCAGATTTTTA